>CM035235.1:9094272-9778684 GCA_020226215.1 Sindora glabra | reverse complement strand
TTGCTTCTTTAGCATTAGAATAAATATATTTTATATAAGTTTTAATTAATGATTGACTTCAACATAAAACTATATTTATGTGATACTAATTATATAATAATAAAAAATTAGACCAATACAACATAATAAAAATACACTAATACTAAATATTTTATAATTTTATTTTAAAAATTAATTTTTTATAAACTAAATTCTCCTTTGTTTCATTACTAATTTTCTTATATCAAATATATCCTTTACAATATCTTATATCAAATTTATCTTTCATAAATAATTAATTAGTTAATTTTTTCCTTACATTAATATTTTCATTAGTTATTATTAATTGAGTTATTACAAAATAAAAGTAAAGATTTTACATCTTTCAGGCAATTTTTTATTATATTCTAGACATTTCTTGAATAAAGGTTGAATTTTAAGAAAGAAATATCTATACAAATCATAAACTTTGAACTATTATGCATATTTAAAATTTGAATTATAAATTAAAATTTAAATTATTATAAATTATTTACTTTCCATTCTTTATTAATAATACATATTTTGTCATCATGAATAAAGTTAAATTATTCAAACTTTTATAGAGTTTTTTATATTAATTTCTTCTCACACATGTTATTTATATTTAATTTTTATTCTTCCATTTATCAAGTTATTAAACTATCAATAAAATTATAAATGAATAGATTAAATTAATTAAATTATTATTTAGAGAAAAGAAATTATTACCAAAATAAAGGTGAAAAATGAAAATTTAGACTATTATTTATATATCACTTGCTTAAAAATAATTTGTTTAAAATTTTTTAATACAATATTTTATTATTATTAAATTATACATAATTTTACATAACTATTATTCTTAATTTTTTAATGAAATTTTTGTTAATATTATTAGTGATGAATGCAAAATTTATTATTATATATTTTCATAATAAAACTTATTATATCTTATCTCATAAACTATACTATTTATATATTATAATATTTTTGTATTTTTATAATACGTATATTTTTGTGTTAACATATTTTTAAGAATATGTGATGGGATAAAAATAATTTTTTATAATATTTTATATCTTGAATGATTTATTTTGTTCAATTGATATTTTAAAATTGGACTGTATAACGATTTAAAAAAATTGTTATATATGTATGTATTATATATATGTATATGTAAATCCTATTAATTTTAATATTAGTATGTATAGAAAATTAAATTCATTGAATAATTATATAATACCAATCTTTAAGGTATTATAATATTTATTTTATTGATGTATATTAATTTTATTATATAAACTTAATTGATGAAAAGTTAAATAATTATTTATTATTCATGAAAAATAGTTACCGTCTAATAAATATTAAATTTAGTACATATGTAAAATAAAAAATGCTTAAGAGCATAACAATTGATTCTTTCTTACATATCTTAAGGTTTGGGATTCAATTTCTATTTGAATTATTTTAAGAAAAATAATAAAAGTACATAACTATTCAATTTATGAGTAGTTCTATCTTTTTGCATATATTTTATGAATTGGTTAATTTAAAAATGTTTAAGTTTTATAGCTTTTTTATTTTGATGGATGGGACAAATCAGTTGATCAATTGATGAATTAATTATTTGTTAAATATTGATAATATATAATATTTATATTTTTTTATTGTCTACGACATTACAGCATGTTGCACTTATTATAAATAGTATTTTTATATATATAGTTATCAAAATGATATATTTACTATGACTTTATTCATCGAATTAATTCATGGCATAAATAATACTTTGCTATAAATAAATTTTTCCTGATTTATATGATAGAATAAGTAATACTTTGTCACAAGAAATACATACTTGTAATTTAATTTATGATATAAGTGATACATTATTATAGAGAATGTGTTCTAATAACTTAATTTGTGGCATAAGTAATGCTTGGCCATGAGTAAGTTTTTTTATAGTATAAGTGATACTTTATCATAAAGAATGTATTGTTGTACCTTAATTTTGTAGTACAAGTGATATTTTGTTATAGATAAAGTTTTTTTCATAGCACAAGTAATATTTACAATAGAAATTGTGTTTTCATAGCTTTATTTATGGCATAAGTGATATTTTGTTTTAGGTAAAGTTTTCCTGTGGCATAAATTTTTAAATTTTTTGGACATTTGCTTGAATTTTTTATTCCTGTGGCAAATTGTAAAATTGCCATGATTTTTGAATTTTTATGGCATAATTCCTAGCAAAAGTGTTAATTTGTTATAGTGTGAGCGACCTATGCTTATTGATGTTATGTTAGGGCTATGTGGGCTAGATTGGGGATCGCTATGTACTCAATCAATAAGTGGCTGGGTTGCTAAACTCCTTTGAGTCTCAAGACCATGTAATCACCAAATACATGATTGGTGATAAGTTGCAAGAGTTTTGATTATTCATCCTTGTAGAAAGTGCTTTCAATATGAAAATGATGTGTTGTGCAAATTTTTATTTCCTTATATTAAAAGAGTAATAACGAATTAGTAGAGTTCTTTAAATTGAAATAATAAGTATGCAATCTTGACAATCATGATATTTAAAAATTTTTACGGTATTTTACTCCCTTCCTTAAAAATCAATGACCATTTAAGTTAAGGATATTCTTTTGTAATGAAAGATGCACTTTGTAAATTTTGTCTTGCATTTGAAGGATAATATTGAGTTAGTATAAAATAATAGTGAGTTAGCAATATAGCACAATATAAATTATGATAATATAAACAAAATATATGTTTGTAACAATTTGTAGTAATAAGCTTGATATAAATTTAATATTTTTATGATAGAATGGTCATGATACTGAAGCATTTACTTGCTTACTTGCAAAAGTAGTAGTTCTCTTGTGAAGTAGCACTACCACAATTATACCAGGCTTTCACAACTATATCACACCCAAATATAAATTATAAATATAACTCAATAAATCAAATTCTCAATGTGACTAAACAATTAACAAAGAACTATTTAACCACATGACTCTAAACTACCATTGGATATGTATGCAATATTGGGATTACTTCCAAATCTACCATATAAGTAACATACTAAATCATGGTCCATCGTGGTACAAGGTCAAGGTTAAACACCATCTATTCTCACACTATGTATTTTGCTAGACAGAAATCTAGAACTCCATGCACATCCCTAATTGAGAAAGTGTAATGTAGGGTGGAAATTACTTAACCATCCTTTATAAGATTTTAATAATGAGATTGAGATCTAATACATGTTGTCAAGTCCTATACTCCTATTTTTTCTTCATTTCCCTTAAAACAAGGTGCTTGAGATACTAATTTTAATCTTCTAGATGTAACTAAGCAAATGCTTTACTTGGCGGCCTATATGTTTGGCATTAAACTTTTAGCACCATCAAAGTCTACTTAACCTTTAGGAGATGATTATAGTACACTATTGATGTTGCAATGTATTGGTATACTAACAAATCTAATCATTGATATGTTATTATATAGCGTGCCAGATTTAACTTTAGGAAAAGGTAAACCTAATGTGCGGTTAGATCATAGTGCACTGCACACCATTGCATTAATGTTGTATTATAATATCTCCCCTACTTTTATCATGGAAGTGATTAATCTTAAAGTTGATCATAAAATACCAACATCCTACCTTGTATTTGATCCTTCTATGCCCAACACTATAAAATATTGGTTACATTTGTGACAATTTTAGGATGGATTTTGCAATGGTTTTAATCCTATAAAATGGTTAGCAATGATTTCTTTAATTGTCATAGAAGCGACCATTGCATTATATTTTGTGATGGTTTTTTTTTACTACTGGCATAATTGTCAAAAAATTAAATTTTGCTTTTAATTTAGTAGGAGTTAAAACTATAACTAAATGAGTATAAAATTTTTTGACTTAATTTAACTTAATATAGGTTGTAATCATTACTAACTGTTTGCTAAAATTTTAACTGTTAATTTAGCAGGGGTAAATTTGTCACTAATTGATCTTTAAAATTTTAACTTTTAACTTTTAACTTAGCAGGAGTTAAAATTTTCTCTAATTTATTACAAAAAGTTTAACTTTTACTTTAGTATGGGTTAAAACCATCGCTAACTAATAGTGAATTTTGTTAATTTTAATTTAATAGGGGCTATAACTGTCCCAAATTTATAGTAAAAATCATTATTTTTAATTTAATATGGATTTTAACTGCCAATAATGTTTTAACCATTAAGCTCCCTTTTTAAATTAAGCAAATAAAAATATCTTGCTAAAAATATATCATGACTAATGAATTCCAAAATGCACTTCCATTAACAAAATTTCATAATCATTTTATATTCCACACAAGTTTTGGCAAACACAAAATAGAATAAGAAATGCTAGATATTGTTTAAACTAGCATCTTTAACAAAATTATCTTAAAAACCAATAAAATAGAATAAGTAATAATCCATCCTTGTTTCATCATATTTAAAATGCCAAAAAGTCCAAAATATCATCTAAACTTGCTACGTTATCAAAATCATCCTTTATAGCATTAGCAAAATTCTTGTCGTGGACACTAGCTTTAGATGATCTTGTTTCTATAGATAAGTCTTGATTTTGCTCACTTGCCTTATTACTTGATTAGTAACAATAAACATAACATAATTAGTCAACTTGCATAACTAGTATTAACTCAAAAGTTAAAAATTTAAGATGAAATTTAAGTTTGTCAACATAATCACAAACACTAGGATTCAACAATTAATTCTATCAAAATATATTCAGCAATTTCTTTATTTATTCAAATAACTTGATAATTGTTGAATTTAGGTAAAATAAATATAATGCTTAATAGTTATTCTATTTTATATTTATTAGTGTTCTAACATCACTACTTAATTGCTAATAGAATAATTATTAACAATTCAATGGTACCTGCATTTTAACCCTAGATTCTACCCTTTCCCTTCTAACAAGTCAAAATTCTAGACTCAAAGAAGAAACAACCAATGAGTGAACAAGCACCAATTAGCAAGCACAAAAATGTTAAAGGCAAATTATTGTTGTCAATATAGCGATGATAATAATTATATTTATGGAATTAGGCCAAATAAAATAGAATGCAGTTGGAAAGATATTAGCCTTAAATGTTAAACTCCTTATTAATAATAGAGTGATAATGATCATAGTATGAGGTGACAAAGGTAAGAACATGAGTTCCAGTTACTTCCATCCCATACTACACCAATAAAACAAGCTAAACATGAAGAAAATCAAAAGCATATAGCTAGGAAAAATATTAGCTCGAAATTTTGTGACTTTAATTCTTTTCCCAACTAAATTGAATTGTCAAAAAGCCTACACAAAGAAATATTTTTGTAGTGTTTTATCTCCTAAAGCTAAACCACCTTTCCAAGCTAATAATATAAGATCTATTTATTTCCAAGATGGTTAAATAAAAATAAAATGACAAATAACATAATTTGAGAGCTAAAGTTTATTCAATAAGGTAGTAAATTTCAGGATTCAAGTAGTTTAATTACTATTGTAATGTACATGATTAACAATACAATATGTTACTAACATTTGAGGGATAAAGTTTTAAACACAAGTCAATAATGTGATATATCAATAACATATTTGGTAAGTGAAGCAATATATTAGACAAGAAACCACTTGTATTATCGGGAAATGCTAGGCCATTTTTTGTCCATATTTTTATGCACTCTACTTTTCCTTTTTTTGACAAACATTCCACTTGAGCTTTAGTGATTAGTTAAAGTCCTTCAATTATATTCAAGCAATTGAGTTAAAAGTTTATATTCATAGAAGCTTTTTCAATAGGATATTTTATTGCAAGAAATTTACATTAGAGTTAGCACCCTTAGCGCATCAACTTTTAAAATTATTAATCATCTTCAAATCTAGGAGGGAAAATTACAAAAAAAAAATTCCATAACTATGATTATTGGATTTGGTCTATATTAACTTTAAAATTTTAAAATTAAAATCAATCTTACTTATTGAACTGAATGCATAAGTGAAGAAAAAAAGTAAAATAATTATTGCACAATTTGAAAATATTTGTCATTTCTAAGAAAAATATAGGGAAGTGAATGTGAGCACTAACTTTTACAATGGTACAATGTAAAGAATCTTGCATCAAACTTTAGAACTAAAAGAAATACTTTAGAACTCTTAACCTAAAATTTTATCAACTCTACCACTTAAAGCTCATATTTGGAAAGTGTAACACTCTTAGCTTGGACAATTGCATGGTATTGGCACCTTATCAAACAAACTCTTGTAGTTGTTTATTCATATATGGCCAATTGCTTAAAATGATTAGCCCTTGGTTATTTTTGCTCCTTTTTCTCTCAGTATTGACTCTCCTATCATTTAGTCCTCTATGCTTATTAATATTTTTCATCAATAAAATTGCTGATAATGTAATATATTAGCAAGAGAAATGCAAAAAAATAAAAAAATGCATAGAGATTGAGTAGAACATGAAGCAAAATGAGAATAAGGATTTGAAATCAATTAAGCCCTAAAACAAAGCTTTAAATCAACTAGCAAAAGCAATGAAGCAATAACCAATAGAAGAAAACAATCATTCCTTAAGCAAAAAGAAATAAATAAGCTTATGTATTCACTCATAGCTTTGTTGGATGTACAAGTTTATCTAAATAAAATTAGCTAGGCATTCAAAATTGAAGTCAAAGGCTATTATTGAAAAGTTAATAGATTGAGATTTGAAGCATATCATCACTTGTTAATCCTTTCAGCCATCTCAGTTTCCAAAACCATTGTAAAGTTGGTGGTGGTTTTCAAAAAAATTTAACTTTCACACTTAAATTCTATAGCAATCATAAGTAACAAATGGATTCAAAGACAAAGAACCAACATAAACTACAAGTATCACAAAGATATAAACCATATATCCTATCTAAGTTCAAAATTTCAATTAAATTTACTATCATATGTAGCTATGTTATGGAAGCATATAAAATAATATGATTGTTTAATGGTAAATTGAACCATTAATAACATTGCAAAGTATTTAACTCAGGACTAAAAACATATTAACTAACATGATTATATAATGGTTAATCTTGCATATAAGATTTGGGTTATTAATAGATGAACCATAAGTTACATAGCAAAATAGTATCACTTATTTCACATGCATAACCAGTTAATTAACAAACTTCAAATTCATTTAATTGAGATACATAATTGGCAGAGGAAAATGATACATATTCTTAAGGTTAGTAACAAAGGGTATCATTAGGACTATGTAGTATGGATTGAGATTAATACATCTAATCAAGCTCGATTCAATAATAAATCTTGGTTGCATAAAATTTTTAGTAAGGATTGGGTAATCTATTCTAATGTATTTAGTATTAGATGCAAATGCATGAGTTTTATTCAATGAACTCTATTTTATATAGTACAATAAGTAGAAAGATAGGAGTACAACAAGCATCATTTCACCCTTGTGATTTAGGTAAAGAGTTTAAATAAAGAGATAAATAAGGAGTCTTATTAGATATGTACCCAACAATAACCAGGGACATGTATAGAGCCAAATATTGTTGAATATCCAATAACAAGACTAACTCATCATTAGATCACTACTGTGTTTCGTTTTGGCTTTTTATCTGTAACCTGAAGGACAATTGGTTATGCTCACTATTCAAAGGGTTAAGCCCAGCAAGATTTCCATCTTTAGTGCTAATTTTAAGGTTTTTCATGCCATTCAAGGTAGCACTGTGCTATATTAGTTTTGCTTTTGTGTATGGGTGTAGATCAAGCCATAGATCCTGCTTTCCTTACTTTTTTTCAAGAATCCTCACACTAAAGTCGTTATACATAACAACATCACCCCACCATAGAAGGAAATTGCATCAACTTGTTCACGTTGTTTGATTGTTGAGAAATATTTTAAAAAATCGATCATTTTTCTGTGTTATTGCTGGACCAACCTCACAAAAATGAAGCCTAATAGGATATTTGAAACTTGAATCAATAGCAAATATCCATGTCTAACTATAATTTAAATTAATGAGGGGATCTTCAAATATATCCATGGAACGGGTTGTACGATAGAAATTATCCAGTGGTGTATACAATGGAATTTAAGCTGGATAGATTTCATTACCAATTGTTGCTCCCAAAAGGTAGCCATCATCTCTGTGCAAACTAGGGTGACACAATTGCATTAATTGCCCATGCTACATAGGGGATGAAAGAGCTTGATGATGTAAACAAGATGGTTAACAATATAGATAACTACGTATACCTATATATGGTTAATCGAATAGTTCAGAATGATAGAAATAGGGATGATGAAGTCTCAAGGAGAACATATTTTGTGGCCAAAGCTTTAAGGAGCTATTCGCTAAAGTTATGACAAAATTGTATCCCAATTGCACTAATTTTTCATCCTTGAACATTTTAATCTAACTTATGCACCCAAAGGTGTTATATAAGTGGATTAATAAGTCATTAAATTCTTTTTTGAAATTATTGAAGGAAGTGTTTCCTATAGAAAATCGATTACTAATTTTACACAATGATGCAAAGAAATGACTCAACAAAAATAGGGCTCGGATATGAGTCAATTCATATTTATAAGTATAATTATGCACTTTTTTGAAAAGAGAATGCTAAAAGAGAATCATCTAATATGTAAGGAGAGTTGTTAGGTTGACAAAAACACAAAAGGAAAAAAGGTACCTTACAAAGTGTTGAGCTATTTTTCATTAATCCCTAAGTTTGAAATGTTTATACAAATTAAGGAAATAGACAAAGGATATGAAAGGACATCATGTGGGATGGCTAACAAAGGATAAGTTCTTGCAATATCTAATTGATAGAGAAACCAGTCAAGATTTCAACATAGGCCACCTAGATTTTTCCATGAAAATGAGGAATGTTCAATTGGGTATGATTGCAAACTAATTTAAGCCATTTGTCAATATGAATTTATCTTATGGCATGTGGCCAACAATGATGATAACTTACAATTTGTCACTATAACTTTGTATGAAAGAATTCTTCTTCATGTTGACACTTTTAATCCCTAAACAATATTCTCTGGGAAAAGATATTGATCTCTTCAAAAAATTGCTAGTGGAAGAGTTGAAATAGTTATAAGAGACTAAAGTTGAAGCTTGGAAGCATGTTTAAGATGCATATGACATTGTTGTGGGCTGTTAATGATTTTCCTGTGCGAAGTAGTCTCTTGAGGTGGATGGATAAGGGTACAAAGCATGCTTAATTTGTAATGAATATGCTCTAATAATATAGTTTAGAGGAAAAATAATGTATATTAGTCATTATTATTTTCTTTTGATAAGTCACAGCTTCAAAATAGCTAAAAATTTAATGGGAAAATCGAGATAAAACTCCTCCAAGGTAGTTTGCAAGTGATATGATCATGGATTAATTAAGTAAATTAAGTGAAAGACTTCCTAGAAAGCATGTGCTACATGGTGGAGTGAAATGGAAGAGAGATATCAATGAACTTAATTAGAGTAAAAAAAGTATTTTTTTAGAGCTTCCCTATTAGCACATAATGAAAATGAGGCACAACAATGATATCATGCATGTTACAAAAAATACGTGTAATATTATTATAGATATATTGATGTACCTTGAACATAACTTAAAGGACATAAACAATGCAAGAAATGATCTGACTAACATGAATATAAGACCAAAGCTACATTTGTACAAGGAAAGGAATAAGTTGATGAAACTACTACTAGTTACATGCTGAATGATGTTGACTAGCTTAAGTTTTATGGATTTGTTAAAAATGTCACATTTCTTGATGGATTTGTTAGTAACTTGAGGAAGAATGTAATTGACAATGACCCTAAAATCAAGGGGCCAAAGTTGCATGCTTGTTATATTATCATGTAATGATTGTTACCACCTAAAATTTGAGGAATAATGCTGAAAGAATTGTTAACATTGATTATTGAGCTTTGTAGTTACTTCAATCTAATATATGTAAGAACTTTGAATAAGAAGGAAATGGAGAGAGACAAGGAAGATATTGTCCTCATTTTCTATAAGCTTGAAATGATATAACTTCTAAAATTCTTTAACATAATGGTACATTTGGTGGTACATTTTCCTGAAGAAGTATTATAAAGGGGACCTATTTGTTTTTGGTGGGTATATCTGTATGAGAGATATGCAGAAAAAGCCGAAGGACTACGTCAAGAATTGTGCTTAACTTGAGGGTTTTACAGTTGAAGATACATTGAAGATAAAGCCTTAACATTTGTTCCATATACTTGTAAGGGTTATAAACTAGATTTAATTGACTCGAATGAAACCAAGATGCCATTCAAGTTATAGTGAAAAAATGATTGTTCATGTCCAAATCCCAATGTTGATCTATCAGAGCTAAAAAGATAGTTCTATTTGACAAAAGAGATTAAAATATTGCAATACAATACATCTTGAATAATTACACCAAAACTGAGAAGTATTTTAAATAAAATTTATTAAAGTTGTCACTGATTTTCCTAATTCCTTATCATTTAATGAATAACATGTACTTTATAGTGAATGCAAAAGGGAATTATAAGTAAAAGTTTGTTCAAACTTGGATCAACTACTAAAAATCAAGTTCCTTTTTTAGTTTTACTCAAAAGTAATGCCTTTTACTATTTGTTACCACATTTTTTTTCCTTTTTTATTGCTCATTTTAATATTATTGCCTTTAATATTTTTTTGTAGTTGTGTCATCCATGCAAGAATGGATTCCTAAAAGTGACTGATAAATTATTCTCATTGGTTTCTACACCAAAATTCATGGTTATCTCATGTTTAGCATGTATAGTTAATGTTGTTTAGTTTGTGACTTCTTCCTAGGATTCTAGGATAAGATATAAAATAGTGGGAGTTCTAGAGGATATCGTATATTTAATTTATATCCATAATTAGTCTATAACTCTATTTAAGTGTAAATGGTTTGACACTGGTCATAGAAAGAAGAACAGTGTGACAAACAAGAACATAACAAGCATATCTATCAGTGCTTAGAGTATAAAGAAGAGTTATATATACTTTCCTCGATAAAACAAGTTTTTTTTTCACCTTAACAATCCTCCTAATGGGCCCAACTAAAGAGTTGTTACTCATGTGATGCATTGTGAAATATGGGATTTTCTAAATTTGATGTTAATGATTAAGGGGCTTGATATCACAAGATAACAATTGTGCAAATTTTACCGTTATAATTAACCTTCATAATTAGGATGATCTAACTTATTAGATGCAAATAACGATCTTGAATGTGTTTCATCTTTTGCACTTAATTGTACTAACACACATGTCAATAGCTTCATAAATGATAATGGCATATTAGAAGATGAAATGATTGCTGATTACGTAGAGAATAAGTAGTTACAATTTGATTATGATGTTAAAACTAATGAAGAAAAAGATAGTCATTCCACTTATCATGATTGTGATTTAGACTAAGGTTTAGAGACTTTTACTACTTAATATGTAAACATTATGTTAAGATTCAATCCTTTTTGATGTGTTGTAATAAATATTATTTACGTCCAATAGAAAGTATTGATTCTCTTACATGCCTAGCAATATGTTTGTTAAAGTTGGTGTTACATTTAACTTTAATATGTTATGATAAATGTTTGTTCTTATGCCATCATTATAATTACTTATAGATGTGCTACTCTTATATCTCACTAATAGAGGAGTTAACCGACCACAGGGATGCTCACATCTTCGACCATTATGAATCAATTAAAATTGTTTATATTACATGACTCATATGATTTATTCTTATACATGCAATTTATTTTGCTTGATAAATATTTTTTTTAAGCCACAGTATATACAATAAAATGCAACCTAAATAGCAACATTGGTTTAAAAAATCATTGCAAAAAAAATAGTGATAGACAACTGGCCTTGCATTTTGATCCTATCATATGGAAACCAATAAGGGTAAACCATTCACGCTTACCATGATTGATAAAGATGATGGTTGAGAGCTACTATGAGCCATTCATAAGTCTTGGGTGGTAATATCTAAGGAGCAAAGGGCTTATATCATTTAATCAATCCATGTAAGTATTACCATATTTTATGTATTAAGTAGCAACATAAAATTATTATTGTTTTGATTCATGTTTTTCTATTACATATCTTTAAATACTAGAATATTTTAAGTTCATAGGCTTCTAGAAGGGAAGATGCATTGCATCTATAATGGCATCCAGTGGACTATAATCCATATGTATAATGATTGGAAATATTGATTGCATGATCATTAATTAGTGTCTAGGGGTGATGTCAATCATGTTCTTGAGACTGTGAGGTGGGTAGTATTGAGAGATATGCTTGTCGATCATTAGAGGTAGGGCTGCATCATGTTTGAGACTAAAGAGTGTTGGGAAAGAATGAATTAGACAATATAGGTTTTAGTTTTTAATTTTAGGTTTATTGGCAACTTTTCTAATGCCTATTATGTTTCATTTTGAATTTAGAGGTTAGCTCTAGGAGAAATATGCATAACAAGGCATAAAGAAAGTATAAAAATCGACATGGATCATAGCCTATACTAGTGTTTCGATATGATATGGTTTGTTAAATAAATCTTTGTTACATTTAATATGATACAATTTGATTTTAACGAATCTTTTTCATTTAAAATTGGCTTAAATAAATTAGACAATAGGTGAGTTATAGTTAGTGATAAAAAATTTCACCAATTGTTATACTAAACCATCAGGGGAATAGATGTCTCTAAAAGCCAAGGTCAATTACATGTATATTATTTTCTTATTTTTTAATTTTTATTACTTGTGATAACTTATACAATCATTTTAACATTTTATCTTTTAAAAAATGCAGATTCAGATGTAGGTGCAAATTATTTAGTTGCAAATGCAATTTAGTTCTCCATTTGCCTTATCAACGGCTCTTGCAATGCAATTCAATGAATTTACCCTTGTTGATATGGTGTTGGGCCCATTCTAAGTGCACTAGAAAGGGATTGACCATGTGATTAAGGGACGCTTATGGTAGCACCCTAGTAGTATCTCATCAATTGCATCCTATCCTCCCCAGCTACAACAAAATCTATCATTGCCTAATGACATGAAGTGGTACATTATTCAAAGTCAGTAGTGCATTAAATATTAGTAGCAGCTTCTTTTTGAGCATTAGTAGAACTTTAAGTGGCTAATGTAGTATATGATACTAGGGCTTAGGATTAGCCCTCTTTTATTATCCTCTATTGATGTTTGACTTGTGTTTCCCCTAACCCTACCTAGATGATTTGTTCCATGGCAACTAACACATGCACCCTTACCCTAATAAGACAATGCTTAATAGCAAGATAACTGATAGTAAGATTACTTTCAAGATTTAGATGATCCCCACTAATTTTGTGTATTTCATTTCTTTATTTGGACATTACATTCCACCATTCTATATAGACATCATTTTCATTATCGTATACAATTTGGAGTTTTATTATATATATATATATATTTTTTTTCATTTTTATTTATTTCAGTATTATAATATAATGCTATTTTTAAATTTTAAATCATATTAATTATGATATAATGTAATTAATAATAGTTTATAAATTTTTGGAGCAAAAAATCCAATATACGATTATCTTTTCAACTTGAAATTAATTAATTATAATATATGATTATTTTATAAATTAATAATATTTTATTAATTATTAATCATATTAATGCTATTTACCTTTCATATTGAAATGCATGCCAGATGATAATAATAAACATTGTATAATAGTTTTGTTTTCCATTTAGCATATGAATGAAACAAAGACATCAAATATATGATTAACTCTATCATTTCTAGCTTCCCAGAATTTTATTAATATCGTTATTTCTTCTATTATTTTCTTTTCAGCTTACGTAGGAATATACTGCAGAGAAATTCCTTAGTTATTTTCAACATTATTTCAAATATTTGCCTATTTACGGTGAATTTAACTTTATCATAATCTCTAATCGTTATTCTCGAGTTAATGAAAACAAATAATTCGTCATTTGAAAAATACTGGAAAAGTCAACATATAGAAAGCTTTGTATCTGTGAGTAAACTTCTGAAAAGTCTTTTATGTAATGGTTAATTAGAGAAAAATTTGGTACCATTAGGGATTTAGATGGAAAGATAATAGAGTTCTTTTCCCCCGCACTATGTGTATAGTTTGAATATTTAATTATGCCTTTTTAAATATTAAAGTCTTTTTTTCTGCATATAAGGTATAGTTCAAGAGGGTTATGTTTATCCAAAAATAAATCATGTGGAAAATTTTAAAATAACAATCAATAATGATTCTAAAAATTAATTAAAAGCTAATCAAAACTAAATTGATGTTAAAATACTTTCCTGCCTCTCTTTTACTCAACGAAATTGATCAATGATATGTTGCTTTTAAGAAACTGCTTAAGGTAACTTTATATGGAACAAAATAAGAAAGGTTTGTTCAAGAAATTAAAGATGAGATTTTATTTCTATACATAAAAACTAGTAATTGAAGATAAGATTTTATTTCTTATATGACTATCAAGATTTAATCACACCTACCCCGTTGTTACTTTATTTGTTTTTGTGTAATATTTTAAGTTATCATTCCACTATATAACACCATAGTGTCAGCTATTTTCTTCCATCAAATACTTGCATAAATTTGGTTTCACCTCGCAGGATGATTCACTCAACACATTTGAGTTTCACCATTTTTGTCCTTCTCCTACTTGTTGGGGCCATCGGTAACATCTCTTCTTTTCATATTCATAACTACTTTTGCTTTTAATGAGTTTAATTAATTATTAAGTATTTATCAATTCTTTTTTTATTCATGTTTTAGTCTCATTGAAAAAAAAAATACCAAAATAAATTGAATTACAACAAATGATTTTTTTAATATGTGTTGGAATACACAAAAATCCGTGTAAGCGCTTTTGCAGTATATGAGAAACATGACTAATAGAGAAGTGGTTCCATCCATTAATTATTAAATTTCAATTATGTTATTTTTTCTTTCATCATATTCTTTTATTGTTGAAGAGATAGAGAGACAATATTTATGTATATTATAATTTATAAATTTTTTCTTGTAACTTTGATAAGAATATGATAGAAAAAAGAATAAAAAAGGATAAAATTCCTTAAACGATTGTGCTCATATGGTTTATTTTGACATTGTTTGTGATAACCAGAGCAGGGTCCAATGACGGTAGAAGCAAGTGACTGTGAGGTTAAGAGCCATAATTTTCGGGGAATATGTGCTTTTAGGTCAAACTGTCGTGCTTATTGCAAATCTGAAGGTTTCACGGATGGCGTATGCAAAGGTTTCATTTTAGTTCGCAGATGTTGGTGTATTAAACCTTGCTAGGATTCACTTTTGATGTTTTATGCAATGATATTTTTGAATAAAGGGTTGCATGTGATATTACGAAGATCGACCATCTCATAGCTTGCCTATTTTTAAAGGAATTAAATTTGAATCTGTAGCATTTTTTTTGGGGTCTCTTTTGGCTTTGAATCAGTAGTTTCGTTTCTAAATGGAATTGGTTAGTGACAATGTAATTGTTGCAATGACTGATAATGGTGGTAATAAGAGTAGTCACTAATAATAAAATTGCAAGATTTATAAAGGACAACTACTACTATCACCACATTTGGATTGGTGGCATTAACATTAACATTGCTACAACTGCGTTAGTTGTGATAATTAGGAGATGTCTGTAATTGTGGCGGTGAATAGTAATAAAGAATGAAGAAATTGATTATTGGTGGCTAGTTGATGACAATAGTATGGTAGTGGCAAATATAATGCTCTAATTTCATGTACTTTTTCCTTTTTGAGTGTGTGAAAATTCATTTTTTAAACTAGCTTTATTTCTCATATGATGCACGAAGCTCATATTTATTTCATAAAATAATCAATTCAATTTTATATGAATTATAAGATTTGAGATAAATATTACAACTATTTAAAAAATTACCAATTTCCTCTTCTATATCATTTTAAAAAATTTATATTACTTATTTTACTTCAAGGATCAGATGTTATTCCTATGATAAAATATTTGGCACATGTGCATGACCAAAAGGACAGTTGGAAAGGATTAGAGTTATGTTACGTGTGAAATGGTTTAACAATTAGTGCAAGTGTACACTGTCGTAAACAAGTAATAAAGTGATAAGAAAGTATCGTTCCCACGAGGATTGTTTCACTAAGTACCAAAATTAATAATCCTAACTCTATTTGGCAGATCAATAAGTTGGAAATGAAGTGAGTAAATAAAGATTAATGCAAGAATATATTTAAAGTAAATATGAATGCAAATGGACTAAAGATAAATATGAATAAAAGACCTAGGGATCAGACTTCACTTGACAATTTCGGATTGAATCATCTATCTACACTAATCCAATTTTATTCCCTTGATTGATAGTCGGGTTTCCCTAAATTAATTACTAGCCTCTTCCAAGGTCAAGTAATTCTATAATTAATTGCTAATCCACTATATTCCTATGTGAATTAAAACAACTAATCATGCATTAGGATTTATGGAACTCATTAAGACTACATAAACCATATGAATATATTCCTATTTCATATGCAATTTATGGTTTTAATTATAGGTTCCATACACATGTATCTCCTTCCGGTCTCAACACACATATTGAGTTCATTCAAAAGGTGGCCAATCAATTGAAAGCATTAAGAGCAATAATTAAAACTCAATCTAGGAAGTAAAAACGAAATTAGTTTCAATAGATTAGAATTCAATCCATTATTATCAAGTTACGTCATCACCCTAGGAAGATGAAAAATTAGAACATAATGAAATTAAACACAAACATAAAATAAAAACATCATCACATTCATGAACACAAAATTATAATTACAAATGCATGAAAATAAAAATATTATCCATCCATTAGGAGGTAGAACCGTCCATGTAGGAGGAGAACATAAGGATACAATTACAAATGCATAAAAATGAAAATACTATCCATCCATTAGGAGGTAGAACCATCCATGTAGGAGGAGAACCTAGCCTTCCATGTAGGAGGCATACAAGAACTTAAAATTGCATGAACTAAACTACTATCTAAGATGCATGAATGAATGATTCAATGCTTCGAATCCTCAATGCTCTCTACTTTCACCTATTTATAGGTAAATAAACCAGCTGCAAGCCATCCAATTTGACAAGTTGCTACCAATCACACGCAGCCAACATTTTTGATTTTCGCAGCACAAGTTGTTTCACTTTGTTGGCAACTTTTGACCACCGAAATGGCTGATTTACATCTTTATGTCAACATAGGAGTTGTAGGGCTGGATCTTCTATTCAATTTGCATATAAAGAACTCCTAATTTGGACATATCTAGCTCAAGTTGTGATTAGATTAGTAGCCATATGTCAGATTCCGTCAGAATCACTGTTTCATCTTCCAAGAAGAATTTGAGATCCTTAGGTCCCGAACTGGGCTTTTCTTAAAACATGAAAGTTTTAGGGCTTCTTCTTAGCTTTCCATCCATATAAAGAACAGTCCAATCGGACATCCAGAACTCCAGATATGGCCTAAAACCTGAAACAGTGTCGGATTACAGCATTATCTAAAATATTTGATTTCATTTCAAATTCAAGATCCATTCACAAAATGCAACTAAATTTATTTAATTTAACAAGATAACATCCAAAAATGCATCATACAAGGGAAAATAAGTATGTAAATATTTTACGTATCAAATTCCCCCACACTTAGCTTTTGGACGTCCTCGGACAAATACAAAATAAAAGAAAACTAATACTAATGTTAATGTTAGTACTAATCTACCCATGAGATAGTTAGAAAAACATAAGAAAGATAATTAAAGTACAAAGATATCATAGCATTCATGAATCAACAAATCTTGACATATAAAATCAAAAAGAAATTGCAACTTCATTTGAGAAGGATTGAATCAGATTGATATAATCACTGGAACTCTTCCTCTCTCAAATGTTTATTGGCAAGTGTTTCACTTAAATTCATCCTATTAAAGATTGCACTACCATAGGCTTACATAAATTCTCAATCTCCACTACCTGATTTACATGCACACTTCAAATCAAAAGGTCTTATTAAAGGTTGTAATGAGGCCAAGGTAAAGGAAAGATAAAACAGGGATATGAAAGGCTGAAGTAAGGAGAGAAATTAATAGAGCAATTAAAACATGGGTAATCTCTAAATAATTTTATCTTAACATAGCAGCCCACGATTCTCATCAATTTCTCTCTTTTTCTTTTTTTTTTCTTTTTTATTTTTATTTAGTTTTTCTCTTTTTTTTTCTTTTTTCTTTTTTGAATAAAAACCCTTGCAACTTTGAAGTTAATAATACATATTCCCCCACACTTTGTCAAAAACCCATTTTTCAAAAATTCAAATGCTCTACTAATCCCTAGGGTTAAGTAAAGACAATTGATATTTCATTAAATGACATATTAATAGGTTAAAGCAAAGAAACGGTTAATCAGGCTCAAAGGGGTTTATCAATGGTAAAACTGCAGGGTTGGTTTTTTAGTTCAAACTGAGGGAAAAAAAATGCCTTTATCATATCTGAGTATGCATGTAAATTGTAATCTCAACCAGATTTCATGTAAGTTCTAGAGTGACAACTTAACAGGTGAATATCACACGCAAGAAATATAATATTGATTCAACAAATAGGCTCAAAATCTCACGGTTAGAGGTTTCCAACTCAATCCAACTCAAAATCCATTGCAAAATCTATCAATCCTAGGAAGTAAGAAAGTTGTTCAATCATGCTATGAAATCTTTTAAAATTATTGAAAAGAACCTAATAAGCAGGAATTTTTTTTTTAATATTTTTTTTTGTTTTTTATTTTTTTTATGCGTATCAAGAGTGAAAAGCTCTTTACTCGGCCATCCCTTTTCTTTTATAATAAATCTCATGGTTCTACTACCAAAATATCCTACAAAGTAACCGAAAATAAAAATATATATATATTTTTTATAATAATTTTCCCCCCCACACTTAATGTAGACATTGTCCCCAATGTCTTCAGCAGAGTAGCAAAAAGGGTTTATTAAAAAGAAATGCATAAACAACGCACACATAAAAGAAATTTTGAAAGTAAAACCAAGAGTAAAGAAAGTTACAACCGGAGAGTGGTGTCGGGCTCATGCTTCTGATTGCTGGTTAGAGATTGCCAATCTTTCTTTTTCACTGATGGATCTGGTTTAGGTGTATAGCTTTGCAATTGGTCAATCAGCTGATCAGCAGTTGAGGCAGACATTATGGCACGGCGAGTCGCTTGGGGTATGAATCCTTGTTCCACAGCTTGGTCTAAAAAAGACAGCAAACTATCATAAAAATCATTAACATTAAATAAACCTACTGGCTTCTGATGAAAGTTCAAGTTAATCCAATATGCAATGCTGGAAATTCCATCTAATGCTTCTAAACCACCAGGTAAAGCAATAAAGGCTTCAGCACTATAAAGCATGCATCCCATACGTTCAGGCAAGTTTGAAACCTTTAATGTTTTACCGATGGCGTATTTCTGATCATCTAAACCATTCACAAGGACACTCAGTATTTTGCTTCCTCTAATGTTGGCAGAAAAGGCCGCACTTCCTTTTAAGCTATTAAGCCCTCCTCCATACACGCAAGCAATCTTTCTAGCAGCTAATGCATGACCAAGTTCAGTTGCTGCTAGCAGAAGTTCTACATTCTTTCCAGCAAAAGATTCACCAAAAACACAGATAGATTTAAGTCCACATTTTGATGGTTTTTCGACCTCTTCCTCCTCTTTACTCTCGCTCTCAGACATTTTGCAAAGTGTGATTGCTGAAATGCATTCTTATAATACAAAAGCAGAAACAGAGAAATCACGTAAATCAGATAATATCAGAAAAATACTGTACAAAACTGACAAGTGTAATAATGGCCTGAACAAAGTAGAATACGGAATGTAAAGAACGTCAAAAAGTTGCTGAAAAGGTAAACTTAAAAAGAGGAGAAATGTACGAAAAGTTAAAAAGCAGCTGTAAAGATAAAAAGATAAAGGAAAAGTAAAGCAGACAAACATATGTACAGTAGTTGTGATTGTGGCTCACATCTTCCTCTGATTTTTCGTTCAGTAACGGCTTAAACGGCTTCTATGAGCTGGGGATTTGCTTCCCATCCAATTTTCTTATAAACTGGCAAACAGGGTCTTTTACAGTCAGATCCCTAAGACTGTAGCGCTCCTTTTCTGTATGGAATAAGTTTATTAAATCAAGAAGAACAACATGAACATCTCCACTAGGATGCGTCTCAAGAGTCTGAATAATATTATCCAATGACTCTTTACTCAGTCCATCCTTTATGAATCGGATTTTGTCCTCTCGATTTACTGAAATCATTCCTTTACTCCTACAGAGCCTATTACAGTTCCACCTTGCACACCTATGACAGACTCTCATTCTTTTAGCTCTTCTCTTTTTAGAGTAAGAACTTCTTCCCATACCTGGCATACGTCTAACAAATGATTCATGAAACTCACTTGCTAAACGTACCTTAGCTTCAATAATCCAACGTATGTCCTCGGGAAGACCCAAACGCTTAAATGCCCTCATTCTTTCAAGTCGACAGTTGTAGATTTTCCTGAGCACATCTTTGGGAAGAGTAGGGAATCTGCTCTTAAGCTTTACAAGGCATTCCTCCATGATGAAAATGATGAAAGCTGAAATTGTGAGTGAAAAATGCTGTGCGATGTGTGCTTAAATAAGAAAAGAAATGAGAAGAGAAAGAAATCTTGGGTTGCCTCCCAAGCAGTCGCCCTTCTTTAACGTCTTTAGCTAGACAAAGTCCTAACCTATTGCTTTATTATTATTATTATTATTATTATTATTATTATTATTATTATTATTATTATTATTATTATTATTAATTTTTTTTTAATAATACTTACCAGCTGGCTCCTCGAGCGTGATGACAGTCTTGGTGGTGTTGAATGTACTGTTATTGTTTTCCTTCAATCTTTGCCCATTCACTTTGAATTTCCTGTCACCGTCTTGAATCTCCACAGTTCCATACGGCCAAACTTGAACTACAGTAAAAGGCCCTGACCACCTTGATTTTAATTTTCCTGGGAAGAGTTTTGACCTTGAGTTGTAGAGAAGTACTTTCTGCCCCGGTGTGAACTCCTTCCTTGTAGTTCTCTTATCATGCCACATTTTTGTCTTCTCCTTGCAGAGCTTAGCATTTTCATAAGCCTTTGGTTCCAATTCTGATGATTTATCTCTTAATGGAACAGGTTTACTTGACCTCTCTCCTAAACCCTTGAATGGTTTCTTGTTTAAAACTGGAGAATTTTTCTCAAGGCAATTAATCTGCTTCAGGATTTTAGGATCAGTAGACTTTGATGCATCAACCATTCCTATTGCTGATGGCTCTTCTATGTAGGTTTCATGCATTACATCTTTTATGCAATTGGTCGGTGTGTCTACTCTGTAACAGACATTATCTTCATATGGAAAAGCTTTAAAAATATTGAAAGATATTTGATCATTTTGAACCTGTAAAGTTAGCTTTCCCTTCTGCACATCAATTAGAGCTCGTCCAGTTGCAAGAAATGGTCTCCCAAGAATAATAGGAATTTCTTGGTCTTGTTCCATGTCAAGCACTATGAAATCCACTGGGAAGATGAATTTATCAACTTTTACTAGCACATCCTCAAGGATTCCACGTGGATGCTTTATTGAACGATCTGCTAGCTGCAGTGACACAGTAGTTGGCTTTACTTCTCCCAATCCCAACTTCTTGTAGACGGATAATGGCATCAAATTCACACTTGCACCAAGGTCACATAAGGCTTTTTCGAATTCACACTCTCCAATGGTACAAGGTATGCAGAAACTCCCAGGATCTTTAAGCTTTGGCGGTAGTTTCTTTTGGAGAATTGCACTGCACTCTTCAGTTAAGGCCACTGTTTCGAAATCCTCCAGTTTGCGTTTCTTTGATAAAATCTCCTTCATAAATTTTGCATAACTGGGCATTTGAGCTAAAGCTTCAGCAAATGGGATGTTGATATGCAACTTCTTGAACACCTCCAGAAATTCTTCTAGCTTAGCTTTCACCAATCTTTGAGGAAATGGAACTGGTGGAACATATGGTGGAGGATTATCTGGAAAAGTCATTCTTCCTGGAATCACCTCATCTTCTTTCTGAGCTTCTTCATTTTTCTTCCTTGGTTCTGGCTCATTTAACTGCTTCCCACTCCTTAATGAAACAGCCATTACTTGCTCTCTAGGATTTCTTTCAGTGTCACTGGGTAAAGTGCCTGGTTGTCTGGAATTCAGCATACTTGCAATTTGGCCCATTTGCACCTCCAGATTTTTGATTGAGGTTGCTTGAGTTTGCATGATTGTTTCATGATTCTTGAGTGTAGCTTCTGTTCTGGCCATGAATTGGGAAGTATTCATGGTTAGTTGAGCCAATGCTTCTTCTAAATTTGCCTTTGGTTGTGGTGGTGATTGCTGAATTTGCTGTTGATAATTCCCTTGAGGTTTGAACACATTCTGATTACTCCTCCACCCTAGATTAGGGTGGTTTCTCCATCCTGGATTGTATGTGGTTGAGAAAGGATCATTTTGACAATTTTGATTCCCCACATAGTTGGCTTGTTCAAGTTGAGAAGGAATGAATGGATTTCCTTCTTGGCATTGTGTGCTCATGTGAGGGCCTCCACATAAATCACAAGCATCTGCAGGAGTTCTGATTGCATTTGTTTGAGCTGTTAATGAACTCACTTGCTTGGATAAAGAGGTAACTTGAGAAGACAAAGTGGTTAGAATGTCTAGCTCATGGACTCCAAGTGCTTTCTTTGAAGTGCTGCGTTCAGAAGGCCATTGGTAAGCATTTGCTGCCATTTCTTCCAATAGCTCCATAGCAGCTTCGATGCTTTTTCCCATTAATGATCCACCAGCTACAGCATCTACAAGTGTTCTGGTAGCATTAGACAATCCATTATAGAAAGTCTGCAACTGTAGCCAATCTGGTAGCCCATGATGAGGACATCTTCTTAGTAGCTCCTTGTATCTTTCCCATGCTTCATAAAGGCTTTCCATGTCATGCTGGGTAAATGAAGCAATTTCATTCCTCATTTTTGCAGTTTTAGCTGGAGGGAAGAATTTTGCTAGGAATTTTTGTGCCAATATGTTCCATGTAGTGATGCTCCCCACTGGTAAAGAGTGTAACCAGCTTTTAGCCTTATCCCTAAGTGAGAAAGGGAAAAGTCGCAACCTTATGGCATCATCAGAAACGCCATTATGCTTGAATGTATCACAGATTTCCAGAAAGCTGGCAATATGTGCATTCGGATCTTCTATTGGAGAACCTCCAAACTGATTTGCTTGCATCATTTGAATTATGGCTGGCTTGATTTCAAAGTTGTTGGCTGGTACAGGTGGTCTCCTGATTCCAGAAATGGTATCCATGACTGTTGGTGTGGCATAGTCACGGAGTGCTTTGGTGTCTTGTTCTTCTTTCAAATCTGCCATTGCTTCACCTTGATCTACAGTTGACTGCTTCTGTATCTTTCGATTCCTTCGACAAGTTCTCTCGATCTCAAAATCAAATAGCAGTGGCTCAGCAACTTTTGATCTGGTCATACACTAGGACAAACCTGAAAAGAGAAAAGAAACACCAAAGAAAGAAGAAAATGTAAAATAAAAATCAAATTAGGATTAAGATTACTTGGTATTGATATTAATGATAACAATACCCGGCAACGGCGCCAAAAACTTGTTACGTGTGAAATGGTTTAACAATTAGTGCAAGTGTACATTGTCGTAAACAAGTAATAAAGTGATAAGAAAGTATCGTTCCCACGAGGATTGTTTCACTAAGTACCAAAATTAATAATCCTAACTCTATTTGGCAGATCAATAAGTTGGAAATGAAGTGAGTAAATAAAGATTAATGCAAGAATATATTTAAAGTAAATATGAATGCAAATGGACTAAAGATAAATATGAATAAAAGACCTAGGGATCAGACTTCACTTGACAATTTCGGATTGAATCATCTATCTACACTAATCCAATTTTATTCCCTTGATTGATAGTCGAGTTTCCCTAAATTAATTACTAGCCTCTTCCAAGGTCAAGTAATTCTATAATTAATTGCTAATCCACTATATTCCTATGTGAATTAAAACAACTAATCATGCATTAGGATTTATGGAACTCATTAAGACTACATAAACCATATGAATATATTCCTATTTCATATGCAATTTATGGTTTTAATTATAGGTTCCATACACATGTATCTCCTTCCGGTCTCAACACACATATTGAGTTCATTCAAAAGGTGGCCAATCAATTGAAAGCATTAAGAGCAATAATTAAAACTCAATCTAGGAAGTAAAAACGAAATTAGTTTCAATAGATTAGAATTCAATCCATTATTATCAAGTTACGTCATCACCCTAGGAAGATGAAAAATTAGAACATAATGAAATTAAACACAAACATAGAATAAAAACATCATCACATTCATGAACACAAAATTATAATTACAAATGCATGAAAATAAAAATATTATCCATCCATTAGGAGGTAGAACCGTCCATGTAGGAGGAGAACATAAGGATACAATTACAAATGCATAAAAATGAAAATACTATCCATCCATTAGGAGGTAGAACCATCCATGTAGGAGGAGAACCTAGCCTTCCATGTAGGAGGCATACAAGAACTTAAAATTGCATGAACTAAACTACTATCTAAGATGCATGAATGAATGATTCAATGCTTCGAATCCTCAATGCTCTCTACTTTCACCTATTTATAGGTAAATAAACCAGCTGCAAGCCATCCAATTTGACAAGTTGCTACCAATCACACGCAGCCAACATTTTTGATTTTCGCAGCACAAGTTGTTTCACTTTGTTGGCAACTTTTGACCACCGAAATGGCTGATTTACATCTTTATGTCAACATAGGAGTTGTAGGGCTGGATCTTCTATTCAATTTGCATATAAAGAACTCCTAATTTGGACATATCTAGCTCAAGTTGTGATTAGATTAGTAGCCATATGTCAGATTCCGTCAGAATCACTGTTTCATCTTCCAAGAAGAATTTGAGATCCTTAGGTCCCGAACTGGGCTTTTCTTAAAACATGAAAGTTTTAGGGCTTCTTCTTAGCTTTCCATCCATATAAAGAACAGTCCAATCGGACATCCAGAACTCCAGATATGGCCTAAAACCTGAAACAGTGTCGGATTACAGCATTATCTAAAATATTTGATTTCATTTCAAATTCAAGATCCATTCACAAAATGCAACTAAATTTATTTAATTTAACAAGATAACATCCAAAAATGCATCATACAAGGGAAAATAAGTATGTAAATATTTTACGTATCATTGTATTAAGTTATAATTGTTCATGAGTAGCCCATATGATTTTAGTTTATGTGCTCTATTAATTTCTTTGATTTTTACCTTTTCATATCTTCCTTTTTCCTTTCCTTTTCCCTATTCTCATTATAACCTTGAATAAAGTCCTTTTAATTTGTATTTTGCATGTGATTTGAATGATGGAAATTAGATGATTAGCAAGCTTATGGTAGAGTAATTTCATAAAATGAACTCAAGTGAAACACTTACCCTAAATACTTGAGAGTTGGAGAGTGAATTTTAAGAAAATCTACCATGATTGATCTATTCTTTTTTAATAAGGTTGTCATATTAGATAGTTTTCAGTTTGTTAAGATTTTTCTTCAAGTTATATTATGTTTCTTGCTAACTTTATTTGTCTTTTGCTTATGGATTTTTGATTTTGAAGTTTTTGAAAAGTAAAGTTCCTTATTATTTAGTTTTGAATAAAGTTATGTCTTATCTAAGGACTTGTAAAAGCTCAGTGCGGAGGAATTTGATGTGCAAGATTTTATCTATATTGTTTCCTCCTATTTCATGTCTCTTAGTGTGTTACAGTTACTTAATTTCATAAGAATTAGCCTTATTTTATAATTTGGGATTAGTTTTACAATGTTTTAAATTCATTTGGTTAATATTGAATTTTAATACTATTTTAGGTTTTTAGCAATGTCTTAGGCTATGCATATCGAATCAGAATGATCTTTATATCATTAGAAAGTTTAAAGAGAGTGCTATAACCTTGATATTTTGGTTAAAACCCAATTCAGACTTATAGGAGGTCTTATTTAGCTGAGAAGTTAAAGCCTTATTTTTGTCCCAATTGAGCTAACTTTAATTTTTTGGTCATATCTGGAGCTATAGAAGTCTAATTGATATAAAACTAATGTCCAAAGCTTCCTAAGACTAGTTCTACAACTTGATGTACATAGTTTACAGAAACTATGTAGTTTTAGTAGTCTTAGACTAGGCGGAAATCATATCTATAAGAATTCATTACTATAACTTTTGTAATTCATTAATTTTATAAAATAGGTTATAGGCTTTTAAAAATTAGCAAGGCCTTATTTTTGTAACCCTAATAGGCACAGGAACCAAGTTCATTAGGTTTTGACAGCTATCAATTTAGATAAGGATACATTAGACTTCTAGATACTACATAATTCAATAGATAGCTTTTCTTTTTCTTCTAGTTTTTTTATTCTTCATCCATGAAGGGCTAAACACTTAGAGTTAATTTAAGGATTTTGAGGCTCTTTTCCATCTGGATTATAAGATCCTAATTTATAATATTAATTTTTTTTAATTGAATTTCTTCTTTCCTTAATTATTTGTGTTAATTATTTTAAGATTGTATGTGTTGAATGTTGATTTAGTATAATTGGTGTTTAATATTGTGATTTCTAATCTTTTGTTATTTTTATGATAAATCGCGGTTGATTAATCATGATTTTATACATAAGAATAAAGGGTTGATAGATTAAATTAGAGGTTTCTGATTTAATTGTTCAATTCAGTTGAATTCTATTTTTAAATTAACTTAATCTAACTTCTTTATGAATTATAGTGGTTGCTTAATTCAATTAATTTAATTGATGAAATCCTAGATGGTCATCTAGAGTAGGATTCACAAATTATTGTAGAGGTTCTAAATAATTCAAGTTTAAAAAATTAATTTGAATATTCAATTATTTCATGATATATGATTAATCCATATTAAGAACTCTTAAACCATTAGATTGATTGCTTTGCTTAATTAATTTTCTTTCTATTTTACTTCTATGTGTTGTTTTATTTTGCTTAATACATTTATTTTAAATTCTTACCAACCTCCAATTTTAGTTCTATGTTAATTTTGCATGTTACATCTTGTATTCTATATTTTATTTCATTTTTTATGTTTTCTATCCAATTTCCTATTTTACTTCTATTTATATTTGTTTCTTCATTTTGTTAATGCATAAAAAGCTTAACAATTGTGTAACCATTGTTAGAAAGTTAATGGAGAAAAGAGAAATCAAAGGATTACTAGGGTATGACTTAATTTTTCTCACTTTATTGCATTATTTTTTGCAAACCAATAATAATCTAATTTAGATGTGTTGCGATGTGCATGTTAAAATTCTATTGCTAAAAAATTTAGCAACAAAACTAGTGATGGAAAAGAAGGGGTTAGTAAATAGCAGTCGGTAATTGAATTAATGATGAATTAATTGTATTTATTGCTAAGTTTTGTCGCTAAATTTGTTACAATTTGACAAGATGACAATGATAGAAACATATGATGGGATAGAATTAGTGATGTATTTGTCCATTGCTAAATTTATGGACACTAATGAAATCTTCACTAAAATGCAAATTAGTGATGGATATTTCCATTGCAAAATTCAATTTATCACTAAAATTGTCACTAAATATTAACTTACTGATAGACTACTTATTGATAATTTTAAACTATCAATAAATCCATCTATGAACTAAGAAATTCCAAGAAAATTAGTGGCATCATTTAGTGGCATTGTTTTCAAAATGTTGTCATTAATATTATCCACTTTGTTAATACGTTGTTCATATTTTAGCAATCCAAACTACAAACACCTTAATTAAATTTCGTGAAACTTAAACCTTATTAAAAATTAAATATCCGAACCAAATTTCATGAAAGAAAATTTAATATGGATATTTTATTTATGTTAAGTAAAAAGACAATACAATTAATAAATTCTAAAATATATCCAAAAAAATTTAAGGTCTAAGATTAGTACATATGAAAATAAAAATAAAAATCTTAAATCACTAGCTCTCAAACAATACATTAATATTGCACTCATGCTATTTAATAATTAATTACTAAGATACGAGTTACCGCTAAGGTATTCACTTCTCTTAACCACTTGTGTATCAAATTATCATTTTGAAATATACAAAAATAGCCCTTATTTCTTTTCTATATTTTCAACTTAATAGAGTGAATCTAAAAATATTGATAGTAAGAAGAAACAAATATTTCCATGAGAATTTGTTGGTAATGGCCACAAAAATAAAAATTGTTACCCTAGATATGAAAGTAAGGAACTACTTCAGTTATACCATGAAAACAATTATCATTACTATTTATTTCTTTCATTATATAGTTACCTTAAAATATCTAATTTTTCATACATTTTCTTAAAAGTTGCAAGACTCATTTGAAGCTTCTTAACTACTTGTGTTATGGAAATGTAAAAGTGTGCCATCTTCTTACAATTAAGAAAGTATTAAATAATCATAGTGAAGTAATTTAAATTATTGCTAAGCTAATAAAAAATATGTTATCTATAATTTATATGTAGTGCAAAAGATCTAAAGATCTCTAACCTACAAAAGCACCATTTCCATTTTTAGCTTGAATATGCTATTTTCTATCAATGCTTATGAGTTGCCTTTTGAGATACAACCCAAATTCTACCATTAGTTAGGTTTAAACCTTAAGGATGTATTAGTGGGTATCCTTAACAAATGACCAAGTGCTCTAAAGATATTAACAAATCATACAAATTAAATTAGAATTCAATAATATAAGTGTACTTAGTTTCTTTTTCAATTCATTCACTATTACTTCCCTTACTCTTTGTCTACTATTAGGAGAAGTCATCTTATTAATACTTAGTATCTTTCTTATTTGGTTCTCTTGAAAAAAAAGATTGCACCTCTACTGATTTTGGTAGTGTAGAAAGAAGAGCTAATCCAAGATTCTCTTTGACCCACTTCTAGATTGTACTTAGTAGCCAATAATACAAACTTTGCATTAGTAAAAACTAATGTGAGTTAAAGAGGATCTTGAGTTAACTGTTATCCCTATTACTACCAAAATTGGCAAAGGTGCAACTTTCTTTTCAAAAGTAATAAATAAAAAAAATTGTATTACCAAATGTGGAAATATTAGGCTTTAGTGAAACAACTTGTCTTAGTAATAGGTAAGGAGTGAGGTAGTAGTAGTGAATGAATTGAAAAAGGAACTAAATACATATAAGAATAGATAATTAGTGTTAATGTTAGAATTTTTTTATATGTCTTATTTTAGGGAATTAAACTTCATAAATTATGATAAACCCTAAATAATGTGAATCTTTCACATCTACTAGAACAAAGCATATATGATTAAATAAGATAGTTCCATTAACAGAAACTAAATAGAATATAGAATTCGAAGTCTACAATGACAAGTAGTTCAAAATCAATCATAACATAACAACGTTCCAATGATATTTATCTTACTACAATTATGGACATGGAAATTGAGATAAAAAAAAGGAAATATAATTAAATTGTAAGATGCTTAACCTACCATGTTCATGAAACCTATGACAATATTCATAAGTTACATATCGCTTCATTCATTAATGCAAGTAACTTAAAGGATGACATTGTATGTACATCATCAAACAACATGAATCCTTTATTTTATTTTTTATTCTTTATTTTTAGACAAAACTTAATTATTAATTGGATTTTTTTAGGATGAATAAGGAAGGATTATATATCTTTTTTTAATGAAAAAAGTTATATAGGTAAGAGGTTCACCCTCCAATGTTATAATACTTTTCGTTCCAAGTTTCAAGTTAACAAAAATTTAAGTTATTTTCAAAAAAATAGGCTAAATATTTTAGAGTTGATATAGTTGAGGTGATATTTGATAGATTTTAGAAGAATTTTTATCTATATAATGATCTTGATTAACGATATAATAATTTAGTTATATGGTTAAACTTGTTATATGAATTGGAAACTTGTTTTGGGTAGGATAAGATTGTAAAAATTTCTTTTGTGAAAAGTTATTCAATTGAATAGCTAATTTATTATATTATGCTAAATTAAAGATTGATTTAAGCAAATTTTACTTTTATTATTAGTACTTGTAAATTGTAAATTGATTTTTTTTGTAGAATTAGTTAATTTGGATAATTTGGATTCAAGGGAAAATTGTTAAACTTATTCGAAGATGAGTCCCTGATCCTACTTTAACTTGCAATTAATATATATGCATTTTATATTTTGAACAATATGTTTATTTTATAAAATATCTCAAAGTAAATTTACCTAAATTAAAAATTGATATAATTATGTAATTGTTTCATACTATACTTAAAAAATAATTGTTTTGGGTTGATTTTTTTCCTATAGATTGAAATTTCTTTGATAAATTATATTGTGGTGCCACTTCAAAAACTTTTTTTTGAAAAAGTGCTAGCGTTGATCTTTATTTCAAAAAAATGCCAGTTTTATGAATTATCAATATTATATTCCTAAAATACCCTTTTCTAATTAGGCACCAGTCTTATGCGAGAATTTCTGTTTCTATTTTCATGTTTAATGTTAAACCTTTGTATGTTATTTTGGATCTCGACCCTTCTTCGATACATACCTTTGATTGATCTCATCCATTTTCCAATTGCCATTGCCTGTGTTTATCACTTTATTTTTTTTAATTGTATTATTATTAGGTAATTGTGATTTATTTATTAATGGAATAGGGCTTATTGCTCGTATGTAAATCTAGGATTGAAAATATGGTATTGAGGATTAACACTGGTATAGACTATAATAATTTAGTCCGGATTATGTGTACAAATTGTAAGGATCTATTTGCCAGTGATTTTTTCTTGTTATATTCTCTTCTTGGCCATCCTATTTGTTTATTGAGGAATATGTCAAAATTGGAAAATATGATTAACTTAATTAGAGTTTTGGACTTGAAATATTTGAGTATGTGTTAATATTGGTTCAAGTTTTGCATCACATTCAGTCTGTGGTGGTGTTTCTATTTTAGATAAATAGGTCATTATTTTTAATGTTATGGAGTGTGACACTACTTTGGTTCCAAGTTTATGTTCTTAAAATAGTGAGAGGATTTTATTATTTGATTCATAGTTAGGTGCAGTTAGCCACATTGGTTAGAGATTCTTTAGTGGTGTTATTAAGTTTAGGAATGCATTGTGCAAGTATTTAATTAAAAGAATTTTTTTATTTAATTATGTTAGGAATACAAAAATAAAAGTGGTAGTTGTATGCTCAAAGAGGTATAAGAAAGGCTATGAGTGGGTTGTTATCACTTCATTATCCAAGGTGAATGATTTTTCTATATTAAGAAGTTAGTGAATCATTACACTTGTAGTCTCATGTTAAATAGTTTAACTTCAAGGAGGATAGGTTCCAAATTGATTTCTAAATTAGTTATAAATTTAGTTAGGGGATCCCTATCATTGATAGCTAGTAAAATTGTAAATCATTTTTAAAATAATTACGAATTGATAATTTCCTATTATAAGGCATGACCTGTAATGGAGAAAGCAATGGGTATGGCATTTGCTGATTTTAATGACTCTTTCAGATAAATTAGTTAGTATGTAACTACAATGAAGGAAATGAATCATGATAACTGCATTATGGTGGATATGGATGACAATAACAGGAGATTCAAAAGGATGTTTGTTGCATTTCGTGCTTGCATTGAAGGATTCATGTTTTGCAAACCTCTTTTGCTTATTGATAGGACTTTTTTGAAGTCTAAGTTTAAAAGGGTTATTCTATTAACTACTAGCAAGGATGATAATCAAGGTGAATGTTTTTTCAATTAAGAATGACTCTATTTGTGCCCTTTATTAATGTTACTATTTGGAGGCTAAATAGTAATATGACATTCTTTGTTATTTTTGGTCTCAAAATAGTAACATGGAAGGCTTTTTGTTTTTCCTTTTCTTTTGTTAGCATTTTCACTTAGAATGTCCCCTTATTAGGATGTTTTATTTTGAGTTTTTATCAAAATTATTGTTTAAAGACTAAACAGTAATATGGAAGCCTTTATGTTATTTTTTGGTATTTTTGTTATCAATGAGAGTTAAGTTAACTATTTATTCTTAATTTTTTTTGTTAGATTAATAATTAGATGCACTTATTTGATTGCTAGATTGATGTTTTTATTAAGAAATAAAACAGTAACATAGAAGTAGTAATATGGAAAGGGTTGTTAGCCCGTTTGACTGGTGTTACTATCTGAAGGCCAAACAATAACATGGGATCCCTTATTACTATTTGGCTTGGAAGTAGTAACATGGAAGGCCTTGCGTTTTCCCTTTTTTATTGGTATTTTCATCTAGAGTGCCCCCTTATTTAGATGTTTTATTCTAAATTCTATCAATATTATTGTTTTATTGTAGTTTTGTTATTAATGGAAGTTGTTTTAGCTATTTATTCATAGTTTGCCTTAGTTAGATTGATAATTAGATGTATTCATTTGGCTACTGGATTGATATTACTATTAGGGGATGAAATAGTAACATGGAAGTAGTGTCATTATTTTTTGTGAGTTTTTGCTATTAATGAGAATTTATTTGTGTATTTATTATGTTTTCTTTGGTTAATGTTACTATTTCCATGCAAACAACAATATGGGTTATGATGCGTATCATGTTTCTATTTTAATAGCTTATGTTTCTATTAGGTGTAACTATTCCATTTTAGGATTGTTTCCTTTAGCTTTTGTTGTGGTTGATTCTAAAAATCAAGAAAATTAGCTTTGGTTCCTTTCACAGTTGACCATTGTACTTGATGCAAACCAACTTGTGACTTTTATTTCTGATTGTAATTTGGGATTGCTTGAAGCAATACCAAAGGTTTTTCCAATGACACCTCACTTCTTTTGTTTATATCATTTAAAGCAGAATTTAAGTGACAAATTTAGTGGTGCTACATTTTGAAATTTCTTTAGAGAGCATATAGTTCATTTATTTGCAATGTGTACATATTCCCTAATGGTAGGTGCATTTAGGGAGAACTTGGAAGCTTTTAAATGCGAAAGAGGTCGAATTGCCTAGAATTTCCTTATAGAGCTTGCACCTGAATGTTGGTTGAATGCTTTCAGCTATAATTGTCATTATGGTGAGATGATATTAAATGTAGTTGAATCTTACAGTTCTTGAATTCATGATGCGAGAAAGTTACTAATTACAAATATAGTTAATAATATTTATTTGAAGTTGATAAAGTGGTTTGCTAAATGGAGGTTGGAATCATTATATTGGAATGGTGTTATTTATCCAGTCTAGTTATCAAAATTAGAATTACACTCAAGGAACTGCAGAGGTTAGGTTGTTAGGAAGTCATTAAAAATTGTTTTTGAAGTATTAGCAGATCCAACCATATGTGTAAATATTTCTCAGCACAATTGCACTTGTCACTGGTGGCAACTGGATGACTTTCCTTGTGTTCATGTAGTTGTTGCTATAAGAAGATATGAGATTTCTTTAAATAAGGTTGTTGAGAATTATTTCCATGTGAGCACATATAGGAAGATTTATGAACAAGTCATACACCCCATTTCTACAATATTTAGGCAAGAGGTTAATATAGGTGATGAGCAACTATCTTACCTCCAATTTCATAAAGGTAAGCAAGTAGACCTAAGAAAATAAGGATTAGATTAAAAGGTGAGTGTATTAAGAAAATTAGGTATGAAAAATATGATAAACTAGGACATCACAATAAGAAGAGATGCAATGAGTTAACTTGAATACAATTTTTTTATGGCACAATTATATTCTTTATGATTCTTTTCCTATTTAGAAAGAAATAGTAATGTCATTATAATATAGCAATAGAACTGGTTATTGGTAAGCATTAGTTATTGACATGTTTCTATTTGGTTAGTTTTAGTAGTAATACTAGTGAAAGAATTGCACAATTACTTGTACGTTACTATTTTGATTCAAAATAGTAATATCAAGGTAGAAGTTGTAAATATAAGGTAAATGAATTATGAATGTTAAAAGAAATTGGAAAGAAGAATATGCTAAATTTTTATTAGTTTTAGTAGTAGCATCAACGAAAAAACTACATAAGTACTTGCATGTTATTGTTTTAATTCAAAATAGTAAAATCAAGGTAGAAGTTGTAAATATAGGGTAAATGAATTCTAAATATTAAAAGAAATTGGAAAAAAGAATATGTTAAATTTTTACTAATATTTATGATTGAATGTTACATATAATTAAATTTTAGGTGTTACATGTCATTGAATATCATGTACAATTGAATTCGATCTATAAGGAAAATGTTACATATATACAAATAATCATCTTCAACTGGAAGGATTGAAATTCCTGAGGAATTTATTTACTAATTTTGCCTTGTATTTCCTCACAAACTCCATTGAAAATTATTTTTCAAATTCTTTGTTATTGTATATATCCTCTATTTGTTTACATGCAAAAGTTCTGTAGTCTTGCATGAAATTGTAAATTTATGGAATGAGTTAGTTTAGTACTACATAATTATGGTAGTTTTGGATTAGTAAAGAAGATATTACTTATGATCCAAATTCCTGTCATAGTGACCTTTCGTATGATATGAGATCAAAATGTTTCTTTATAGTTGTTGGTCTTACTCCTATATCCATCTCATTCTTGTGAAGGATTTCATTCTTCTTTTGCTATTAGTAATATTTTTGTTGTTAAATTAACAAGTTGTATAAGATATCAAGTGAAAAAAAGAATATGTTACTGTGTGGTCGAAAAACAGTAACATCAAACAAAAATTGAAAATAAATTTAGAAATCAAGAAATCAAGCATCATTAACAATAAAATCCACAAAAAGATAACATGTTACTATTTTCAAAACAAATAATAAAATATTGCTTTCTTGATCTGACATGTTACTGTTTGGTTTGAAAATAGTAACATCAATGAAAAATTAAAATAAATTAAAAAATAAAGTATGATTAATAATGAAACCTCGACAGGATAAATGTGTTATTATTTTCATAAGAGATAGTAACATCAACCAAAAACTACACATCAAATAGTAATATCACACTTGATATGTTTTCTTGTAATAAATAACGTGTTACTATCTACATATAAAAAAATAACATGTTGTTTCTATTGGTTTGAGATGTTACTATTTAGTCTAAAAATAGTAACATCTAAATAGTAACATTAATCAAAAAATAAAATAAGTAGACCAATCAATCATGGTTAACAATGAAACTATAAGAAAATAATATGTTACTATTTTCTGATGAATAAGAAGGTTATAAAAGTTTAAGGTTTTGATTGCTTTGCCTGGCCGAAGTTCCAGTGAATAAGAAGGTTATCAGGATTTTCTGATGAATAAGATTTTAAAGATGAAACTAGAATAAGAAATGAGTTTGTAGGATCTTTTTTAGTAATTTGGGCTAGTGTTAAATCTTCAATAACTTAAGTTAGATGATATCATCATTGATAATTAATGAAAAGCTTATCTTTCACAGATAAAGAAGATACAAGTACAAGATCATAAAAAGAATGGGCAAAACTTTAGTTATTAGGATGGATTTTGTAGAAAAAGAGAAAAAGGGAGAAGATTAAAAGAATGTGACAGTAGTAGAAGTAAAAAATTTATGTAAGGTTGCTGAATAATAATTGTACCTTTTTGACAATCTTGAATATCATAGAAAGATATATTTTATAGATTTAAGAGATAATATGTCTTTTCTTAGAGAGGTCATGAATAAAATAGGTATATCCAAACACATGAAGAGGAAATTTATACATGAATTCTTTTGAAAAAAAACTAGAGAATAAAGAATTTGATTGCTTAAAATAGAGAAAGGCATATATTAATTAAATAACATGCACTGCATATAGCATTTGGTGAAAAATGAAAAAGAACATTTGTATGCAATAAAAAGAGTTCATATAGTTTTAGTTGAATGTTAATTTTTTCTTTTAACAATGCCATTTTATTGAGATGTGTATAGACATATGAATTGATAAAAAAATGTTTTTAAAGAACATAAAATAAGAGAAAGACATAGAAAATATTAATAGCCATTATTACTTTGAAGTATGTGAATTTTTAAATCAAATTGATTATGTATTTCAAAATAAAAAGACTTAAGAATTGAAAATAAATTAGAATAATTTTTCATTAAATATAACCAAGTGCATCAAGTAATCATCAATAAATGTAATGGAATACTAAAAATGCAAACTTGAAGTAATAAGATTTGGACCTCAAATATTAAAATGAATAGCAAAAAATAAAAACTTAACTCTATTTTAAGGTTTACTAGAAAATGAACTATGTCCATGCTTATCAAATTGATAAGACTCACACTTTAAAGACTTTAGAGTTGAAAGACTATGAACCATTCTATGAAGTTTTCAAATACTAGGATGTCCTAAACGATAGTGAAGTAATGTAGAAGATTCAGTAGTAGCATAAATTACTAGAGAAGTCGGTTTAATGTAGTAAAGTCCTTGTGACTCATACTTGACGCTAATTGTCACTCTCATACTCTAATCCTATATAACAAAAGAATTAGTAACAAAGATCACAAAATATTTAAGAGTATATACAAGTTAACTGATTGAAATCAAATTGAAAGGGTGATCAAGTATATAAAGAACAAATTATAGTTGTAAAGAAAGAAGGGATTTTACTTGAACAATACCTTGGATAATAGTTTTAAATCCATAAGTCAAAGCAATCAGAAGAAGGGATTTATTAGCACAATTAAATTGGGTAAATAAAGATTAATTACCAATTATGTGATCAAAAGCTCCTAAATCGAGTACCCAAGAGTCAAAGGATGCCGATGTTGAATAAAATTAATATGTTGTGCAATTACTAGACAAAAAAAAAAGAAATAATAATAGATAAGGAACTTATAATTGATGCTTCAGACTTTTTTTTTGAAAATAGAAATTGATCTAATTATTTGGGTCAAAAAATAAAGTTTCATTGGTTGAATTAACGAATTGAGATCATAGGCAAAGTCAACAAGAATAGGCAACCAAGGCATGGTAGTGCATGTAGCTTTGCACAGGTGTAAAGGTGATATATAATACTCATGTACATTTGATGAAGTGACACATGTGATGCATGCACTAGTGGGCTTAGTTGAAAAAAGGCCAACGAACAAGTTTATACAAGAAGTTTCATGAAAAATATTGTAACACTTTAAGAATTGTGCTAGACAGTTGCAATAAGCTAGAGAATATATGCATTAGGAGCCTAGGTTTCCAAGTTCTATTTAAAGGAAATTTTGATTTCTAATTTATGGGTTTTTAGGTAATTTTGGTTCTATTTTATTGAAGAAATAGAAGGTAATTTGGTTTTGATGTTGAATTTTTTATGTTTACTAAAGAACAATTCTAGATTTGCTAAAGAACAATTCTAAAAGTGGAAGATGGCAGCAAAAACAAAGTCTTTTAATGTGAGAGCTCTAATATGACCTTGAATTTGTTGGAATAGCTTGTACTATTGTTATAGTCATAATATCTATTTATATATAAAAGATATAATCAATTAAGAATATTACAATCAAACTTGAAATACTAATTCTAATCCTAATCAAGTTAGAAAATAAATAATTTGAAATCTTTTAGAATAATTTCTTAAAATATACATAATATTAATAGAATCATAATTAGCTATAGGATTATTTGTAAGCTTCTTTTGATTGTTGTTTTTGCTTTGTTCTTCTTGCTTCTTTGAGAACATTAATTTTATGATGTTTTTATGGTAATAAAACCATGTTTAACTATAAGAACGTTTTCTGGTAGTGGTTTTTTAGGTGATCTCTGTATGGACGACTTGACCTATACAGATAACATATGTTATATGTATAGGTGTTTTCAATTTGTTTTTCAAAAATAAACTTCCAAAAGCCTATATAGATGATTAAGATTATGTTATCTATCTATCTATCTATATATATATATATATATATATATATATATATATATATATATATATATATATATATTATGAAATTGTTATAGAGCAAATGACCTCTTAATTTGCATTTGAAACTCAAATTCAAATTTCATTTTCAGTGCATATAGCATTTTTCATTTTTTAAACATTAATATAACCTATGTGCAAAAGTAATATAAATATTTTAATATAGATTGACAAATTATAAAATAAAAATACAAAAACTTCCAAATCAATGCATCAACTCAATTTGCTATAATGTTTGAATTATGTGATAAATCATGATTTAATGTATCTTAAATATGTTAGTTCTTCTATTAATATCTAGTAAACTATAGATTAATATTAAAAAATATAAAAAGATGATATAATAGATTTATTTTAAAAAAATACAAACACATTAATAATAAAATAAAAATAGAAGAATTCCCAAGTGAATACATTAATTCAAATTATTATAACGTTTTAATTTTATGATTGGTCATAAATTAATGTATTTAAATTACATTAATTGTTAATTTTTAATTACAATTTTATTAATGCATTAAGTTGCCATAATTTAATATGTTGAATATAATGTGAAAATTCAAAATAGAGTGCTAAAGCAATGGGAGTAAAGTACACGCACTACAAATGAATATTTAAGCAAGTACATTGCACTCGGTCTTTATATAGGATATTTGAGCTAGTGCATTACACTTACTTTTAAGAATGATAATGGGCAATCAACAAAGACAATGGATAATATAATGTTAGGAGGTATACAAAAATTTAATTTAGTGGTAAGCATATAATAATTTTCACACTATAAAGTTTGACACATATTATATATTATACATTATGAGACACTTCATATTATCATATTCTTACCTACGAATAAAGTAAGTGATAAGTTCACTTATAATAATTTTAATTTTAAAATATTTTGACATTATTATCATGAATTTATTATATCATAAATTACAGAAGCTTTTGTCTTTTTCTTTATTCCATAGATAATTTTAAAAATCAAATTTATATATATTTCAATATTTTATCGAGTTTCTTATTTAAATATAATTGATAATAATGGCTTTATCAAATTTTTATGTTACACCAAATTATATATTATTAAAATAATTCTAATTAAATTATTATATTATTTAATCCCATACCAAACACAGACCCTATACTAGTTATGGATAAAAGTATATTAATAATGTCACACCCATGGGGTGAGTACACTGTAGTTATATTGCTTACCACAAAAAATGTAATTGATCTCAACGATAAGTAAATTCTCAATTACATTGATTATAACCATAATATGAAGACCATAGCTATTTGACCCGACCCGAAGGTTGGTTTCGAAAGCAGGAGCCGAATGAAAACGATCAATGGTGTTTTGGACCAAAATCAAAGCTTTATGTGTAGATATAACAAGAGATGCTAAACTGTTACTGAAACAAGTATAAATAATTTATTAATTAAATATAAATCGGGACATATCGGTGCTAATCTATTGAGAGACTTGACACTATTAAGAATAACTAACCATTCTCGGAAGGCAATATAATTTTATAAATAAATTATCCCACTAAATAAATAAGATCAAAATTGAAATCATATAATAAATTATATTGTGCGTCAACATATAATAATCAAGTACAAAATTTTTAGCAGAAAATTCGAAGAATACAACATCTATTTATATCTATATCTATATATCTATATATTATATATTAGTTATAATACTTTTTACTTTTTATGATAAATGTTATTTTTATAATTCACCACATATCAATTTGTCAATTTTTTACTATTTATCTTCTAATATTAAATAAATTTTTAATAAAAATTTAAATTTAAATTTAAATTATTTTTTATCTATCAACATAATTCATAAATTTCAAATTATTCCAATATCATAAAAAAAATCTTTAAAAAGCTCTTCAAATTACATTTATATATTTATAAATTAAATATTAATATCACTAAATAGTATCAATATAACATAAAAATTTTTATTATAAATTTTTTTAAATAGTTAAATATCTAATTTTACTGAATTATTTTACTATATATCATGTATTTTAACTCATATAACATTTTAAAAAATTTTAATCTTAAAATTTCAATATATAATAATTAAAAAATAAATATAATAAATTAGATTTAATATTTTTATTACTTTTTTTATACATTTAATATTCTTGTCGTATTTTCAAAAAATAAAAAATAAAAACTCATGCACCGCAGGATTCTAAGAACTAGTTAGAGTAAATTGGAGAAAATTTAATTAAATATTTTTACGAATTAAAAATTGGAAAAAAATATTGAAAACATCCAGCTGGCAGGTGGATTCATCATCGATGAGAACAGAGGAAGATGATTCTTCCCTGCAGGACCATTGATAAGTGCTAGATTTATTTATTTATTATCTTCTATACTCAGTCTTTTGGTGAGTTTATATTCCTAATATAGTTACTTGTATCTTAGTTTGTGATTTGGCTAGGATTTTAAACTAGAAAAAGCTTAAATTGGATAAGGTAGGCAATTTTATATTATCTTAAATTTTAGGCAAGTTAATTTGCGTTGATTCTTATATCATTGGAAATCTAATACGAATATCTATAATTGTTTTGAAGTGGTCTTGAACTTATCCAAAAGTTTGGTGGCTGAAAAATAGTCAAGAAGTTGGAATATAATTTTGATGTTGCTATTACCCGAACCAGTCATGGTCCTGCTTGATGTTTTGAGGTACATATCTTCAATTGATACAAACCCAAGTCCATTAGAAAGTTAAGATCCATATCTGCTCTTTTCATGAAAGCATAAATTGGAACAACATCATTTTGAAAGAGAAAAATGGTTGAGTTTGCGGAATTTGATGTGTGTTGAACTAGATTGAACCAGTTTTGGATTTTTAGCCAATATCTTGAGCTATAGACCCATTTTCTATGCAAGGCTTTATCTGTTGGGACATTGAGGAGTACGGCTGCAACTTTCTAGAAAAGATCATGAGTTAATTCCACATACATCCTATTCAAATTCAACCTCAAAGTCGGAACCAAAAACCAGTGCAGAAGATTCTAGAAGAATTCTAATTGATTTAGGATCCCTCTTGAAATTAGGATAATTTCAAAATTTTAGATTATTATGGAGAGTCATTATAAAAACCTTCTTCTGTGTTTTTAGTATAAATAAGGCATACATCAAGTAGAGAAAATCATCTCAAAATTCAGTTTTCTTTTTATGTTAGCTTTTGTTTGCGAGCCATGAACAGCTAAATTTCTTCATTTAATTTAAGAGATTTCTTCTTTAGCTTGTCTTGATTGTGACACATAGTACTTTCTAATATATTCTTGATTAAATTATCTTCCATTTTCTTAATCTTTTCATTATTTCTTGAATTTTGGCTAATTTTTGGCTAAATAATTAAAAAGAGGATAATTAATTAAGTAATTATTATCAATCAACGAATTAAAGATACAAATTTCTCTTCAACTAAAAATTTTCCTTATTGTAGTTTTCTTCATATTTAAAATATGTGTTTCATTGCAATGAATTGTCCATCAAAATCCCTTTTTCTCTTCTATAATTATTATATCATTAATTGATCAATTAGTTTTTAAGGTTTGAGCTAAACTCATTAGTACTATAAATTCTTGTGTGAATATTAAATTTTTTTTAATGAATTCGACATGCACCATGCATGAACCCTATGTCCCATGTGGTACAAGTGGGCTCGCGCATTTGGGTTAAAGCTATTCTCCTTCTCCAGACAAGTTTGCAAAATAAGTTCGGTGAGCCCAGTTGCAGAGCCATCTTCAAATATGTGTTCTCAAACTTCCTTTTAAATCCTTTTTTACCAACAAATGTATGAACTGATTAATTGGGTTTGGAAAGTACTAAAAAAGAGCAGGGGTTAACAATTCTCAAATGCCTCATTGAGATCTATAATTTCTTCTGTTATCTAATATTAGTGGTGTTTATGCCTCTTGAGTTATTTTTTTATATAATTTATTTTTTTGGGTTTAGGCCCCACTTATTTACCAAACAAAAAAAATGTTTTATGTTATTTTGACATTTTAGTAGTCCAAATATTAATTAAAATCATTAGACTATATCAATCCATAATTTTATTTAAACATATAGATAATGAACTAATTTACTAAGGATGTTAACGTATTTTTTTGCAAAAAAAATATAATTTCATTATAAAATTAGCCCGATTATTAAAACTACCTTAATACTTAAAAAATATAATTTATTCATTTAGACATGACCTAAGGTAATTTATTTTTAGAAATTATGGCTCGACTCTATTTTGTCTTCCAATATTGAAATTGATTCACTTATGATCTACTTTGTTAGTATTTTGTTCCCCTTAATTTTTTTAAAAAAATAAAATTTGTATTTTTATCATGTGATTTTTTTTTCTTTTTAATGTTAAGAGTGGTAACTCACTTAACACACATACATGATTTTGCACTGATTTGATTTAATTTTGTGATTTTAGCAAAGAAAGAGGAAAGCTTATGCAATGAAAACAAGCAAATTTTATTCATATTTTTAAGAAAAAAAAATAGAAAATACCTCCTTCAATTTTGGGTTGATCGGATAATACTCTTTTTAACTTTAAAATTTTGAAAATGGCCTTTTAAACTATACAAAATTTGAAATTAATATCTACCGTCAATTGAAATTTCTATTTTATTAAATTATATAATTTTTATCATATTTTTTTAATAAGAATCACAATATTATAGTATGCTAATTTACTTTATTATTTTTCACAAATAATTTTCATATTATACAATTAATAGGAATTAAATTAGATATATATAATTTTAATTAAATAATAAAAAATGAATTAGAAAATTATATAAAAATAGCAAAATAAATCAATATACTAATAACTCATAAAAATTATATAATATAATAAAATAATTTATTAATTTAACAATGGATGCTAATTTTAAGTTTTGTGAAATTTAAGGGAATATTTTTAAGTTTTCAAAATAAAATAGGATAAAATTCAATCATTTTGAAATTAAAGGACTTATTTTATGTTAATTCTTTTTTAATAAAAATTAAATTTAAGTATGCATAGAACTAACAACCTAATAAAAAAATTGAATGAAACAAATAAAAAAGAATCAATTTTGACACCGTAAATCACATTTGGATGTGAAAAACTTGCATCGCACTACACTGCATTTTTTTGCCTAGAATATTTTGGTCACGTTGCAGCGTCGGATGTCATAATTTGACAATTAGTAGTGAAAGGCAAAATAGAATTTCCGTACCACCAAAAAAAAACAAAAAAGGAGAGGACGAAAGAGCCTTCATCCTTTGCTCCCATGCTGCGGACACCCAGTGATCTCCCCATTTCCCATAACTCTATATAAACTCGTCCGCCTTTAAACCCTTCTCCATCTCTACGTTCTCCCCATTCAAACCCTAGCGAAGAGGGAAGTGAGAGGAAGTCGCATCTCGACGCACAAAACTTTCTATCTATCTGATCTGTCTTCTTAATATCAGGTACAAGTGTAAAATCCTACTGATAATTGGTTCTTTGGGCCTTGTTTCTGGGAATTTTTTATGTGGAATTTGGGTTTATGTGCTGAGAATGCCTGGTGCTCGTTTCGGTCAGGGATGGAATCTTGATACCTCCTCGGAAATTTTTGACCGAAATGGGGCTTACGGAAATGGGGTTTATGGTGCTAGTAGTGTTCAGTACTTAATGTTCGAGCAGTAATCTAAAGAAATCATTGGGATGAGTTCAAACGGAATAATACTCTATCGGAGATGGTGAATTTCTGTTACGAGTCAAGAATTTAAAGATTTTCTAGCTCTTGAATCTTGGTGTTGAACTCTGATAGAAATTATTTGGGGATGATTAGTCTGCAATGAGATTCTAATTGGTTAGGCTAAAGACCTGATTAACAGTGGTTTACTAGGTAGTGCCCACCTGGCCATTGAACCAATTATATGTATAAAATGATTAGTACTGAAACTGAAGTGGAATTATTTTCTTTGAAAGATTTGAATTTATGTGATGAATAAGATAAATATATTGTAAATTTTCTTGATTCTAAATAAGCCTAATGTTTAACAATTATAATACTTTGAAGTAGTGGAAGTTTAAATTCTTTCTTCTTTTATTTTGCTGGTCTAATCCTAAAGATAAAAGCATTGTCTCAAATACTACTGATCAGCAAAGTAAATGGATAACAGTCAATCAATTCCATAGTAATTAAAAGTGAGCCAGATGCAGTTGCACCAGGCAATGCCTCTTGCGTTTCCCAAATAATCTGTTTTATCTTCTTGTTTTCTTTTCCCTTGATTATGATATTTTTCTGTTTTATCTTCTTGTTGAAATTGTCTTTTTTTATAGCATTCTGTTTTATCTTCTCCTGTTTTTTTATTTCTCTTTACTGTCGGGTTTTCTTCTTGCTTCATTTCACATTATCTTCTTGTTATCTTTTCCCCTAATTATGTTATCTTTCTGTTTATCTTCTTGTTGAACTTATTTTTTTTTATTTATTTGTATTATTTCTCTTTGTCTTTGCTGTCTGTTTTTATGTTCTCTTTTTTTATTGCTCTCTTATTTTATTTTATATTTTTATCTTCATGAATAATTGAATATGTACTCTTTATTACATTGGCTAATCTTAGAATGTGTAGACCTTGTCACTCTCTGATTGTGTGTTGTTTAGCTTAATTTTGATATTATATTGTATTTTATGTTTCAATGTAATATGTTATTGCTATATTGTTAATTGTTAATTTATTGTTCTATTTGAAATATATGAAATATTATTATGTAATGTGCATCATAAATGAAATTTCCATGAGTTACTCTGTGTGCAATGGGCCGTAGGCCCATAGCACCAATGACCCTCATTGCTGTTGTGCACCATGCACTTTTGTTTTGCTGAGTGATTATATCTTGAAAGTTATTTGATCTTAATGCCCCTCCATTTCAGTTGTCATCTGTTTCAGTGATTGTGAAAGGTTTATGTCTAAGTACAATTCTGTATCAAATGTGATATATTTACAGACATTAGGGAACTTATTTGAAAATTAGGATACATGTATGTCTAGAATATGTAAAGAAAAATGTATGTTTCATGTAGGAATACCAACATTTGAGAACTAAAAATATGACTTTGCTATTGGTGTGCAAAGAATAAAGTTACAGTCTAATGTATTTCCCGCAAATACTTTATCATATATCAAAAGATTATGGCCTTTGTATGCAGGATTACATCTGTAATCATTTGACTCAATGTGTGTATGTTGTTTCCACCTGTTTATGATAGCAAGCTTGTTCAATTTGATTAGATTTTGGATATCACTAGCGATGGCATCTTCAGAGCAGCTGGCCCCTGCTGTAGCTACTCCTGCACCTAATGTGGTATTTTTAATATGTGTTGCTGATTGTGCCATGTTTCTCTGTTGATCTCTACATAATAATTGACCTAATTTTGTTTGAAATTTAATACAGGTTGGGGATGCATTTGTTGATCAGTACTACCATATGTTGCATGAAAGGCCTGAGCATGTGCATCGGTTTTACCAGGATATTAGTAGGCTTGGTCGTCCTGAGAGGAATGGTACAATGGGTATTACAACCACAATGCATGTGAGCTTTCCCTCTGCCCCCGATAGATCCAGCTTGTTGTTTCTACTTTTGAATTTGCGTTTATATGTTCATGTATTTGTATGATAAGTTTCTAGGATTTTAGAAATGATTTCTTAGGGATTTTCATGTTTGTAAAATTTGTGGCTGTCAACCTTTTCATTACCTATATGATTGGATTATAAGCAATAAAATAATTAAAATTCTAGTTATAATTCTTCTTTCCTGCACACCAGCAGAATGGAAAACTGGTAAACATTGGGTTGAGATGAGACTTGAAGGTGGTGGCTGTTGACTGAGTATTAATTTCTTGTTTATGGTTCCACTTTTGCCCTTTTATTTTGAATTATCTTGCCCCAGAAGTCCAGTTATTCAGGCATTTCTCCTTTCTTAACTTATCTCTTGTTTTAAATTTTAAGTGGAGTTTGAGCTCAAAATTAATGAGAGGTGAAAACTGCATCCTTAAAGCACTTCCTTATCTTGATTCTAATAAAGCAGGCTATAAATGAGAAGATCCTATCTCTGGGTTTTGGTGAGTTCGGTGCACAGATTGTGTCTGTGGATGCACAAGAATCTTTTGGTGGGGGAGTCGTTCTGCTGGTCACTGGGTTTATGACAAGAAAGGACAATATGAAGCAGAAATTCACACAGTGTTTCTTCCTTGCACCTCAGGAAAAAGGGTACTATGTTTTGAATGACATTTTCAGATTTGTTGAAGAAGATGGAACCCAAGTGCCTGTTGATGTTGAAGCTCCTGTAATTTCTAAGCATGGTAATGTGATACATAATATGCTGCTTAACTTGAGCATTTTGATTCCCTGCTGTAGGTTTTTAAAGGTTTCTCCTCATTCTTTGTAGCAGACTCTTCTATACTGGAGATAAATGTCACTGACAAATTAACTGCAGCAGTTGGGGTTGTTAATATGGAGGAAGTTTACAATCTTGAGAGCGGACTAGATTCAAGCGAAGATGAGGATGAGGAAGCACCTGTACCTGAGGTTGTTGATGAAATTCCTGATGATTCAAATATGGTGTCTGAATCTCTATCTACAATTGAAGATGTGCCCAAGAAATCATATGCTTCCATTGTTAGTAGTCATTCTGGAATACTTTCCTTTGACACACTGTTTAATTAATGTTTCATGACCATTGTAAATACCCCTCTTAGAATTTCATTGTCATGTATTGGGAACAAAGTGGTCATATGGGCCGAATTTTTTTACTTTAGGGCAGAATGGGTGATAATTGTTCTTTCTAGTTATTTCCTTTTCTAATTAGTGGATCTTCCCCAGGTCAAGGTCGCAAAGGAGGATGCAACTCCACCTTCTACAGTGACAGCTAATGTGAGATCTGCCCCTAAGATCCAAGATCAACAGGGGATTGCTACAGAACCACCTCACGAAACCACTGATTCTAGTGCTAATGTTCATGAAAATGAAGTCAATCAAGAGGCTGAAGGTGTGGAGCCTCTTGTAACACAGTATCAGCTTGTTGATTCAATTTTTTATTTTTATATTAGGGCTTGTGGTTGCTCTTCACATTGTTCCAGTGAGAGGAAGTGACATGATTGTTTTCTCTTGGGCAGCTGATGGCTATTCTATTTACATCAGAGGTATTCCAGCAAATGCTACTCTTGAGATACTGGAGAATGAGTTTAAGAGGTTTGGGCCTATTAAGAGTGGCGGCATCCAAGTTAGAACCCAAAGGGTATTTAATTGTTTATTTTATGTTTTCTTTCATCAACCTCTAGCATTTTTTGGTTGCTTATGAAAGGAATGAACAGGGTTTTTCTTTTGGATTTGTGGAGTTTGAAGTGCCAAGTGCTGTGCAGAAAGCAATTGAGGTATTCACTAGATTATGCTGTGTATCTGTCTATGTCAACTATAACCGAGTGTGGATCTTGCAATTACAATTGCTAAATGTAGACACAAGATTGTTGGCTTTGTTCTTTTTCTGCAATTTCTCTTTCCTCTTCCCTTGTCATACTCTGTCACATGTTGACATTTTATTTAACTTGGATGATGCCATAAGCGGTTTTAACTAGGATGGTATATCATAGCACAGTTTCATTTAAAAAGCATAATATTGTACAATAATTGGTTACCGATCAAGGTAACTTTTTCAGAACTTTCCTGCATGCATTTTTTTATTGCCTTGCCTCGTTGGTACAGCTGACTGAAAATAATGACCTAATTGATTGTCTCCGTGGTGCTTTTGCCATTCTCCTGAGTTCAATCTGTGGGGCTTATTTCATTTGTTTTTTATAATAATTGCCAAATCCTGTTTTCAACAGAATAAACTGCTCTTTGATCAATGACGATATATTATGGTTGGATTTGTTCAATGAGTTTTTGTACATTTATGATCTATATGCATTATCTTGTGCATTTTAAATCTGTGATTGATGGAGCAACTGCAGCTGCTGAAAAAACGGTCTGGTACTGTCATCCATAATAGTTAGGTTTGTTCTTTATCCCACCCCCCTTTTTCCCCTTTTCTTTGGGGAGGGGGGTTGTGGCTTGCTTCCAAACCTTGAGGTACTGCTAGGTGAGATATTTATTTTTCCCCTTTATTTCCTTTTGATTGTACTTTTACAAGTTTCTTGAAGTGCACAAGTTTTGTAACCTTTTTTTGTTAAAACTAGACTGCATAACAAGGGATATATTTAAATTCACTTTAATTATTTGCTTCATACAATAGCCTATTTGCACTGTGGTCTACTGCTTTACATGGCAACCTGCACTCTGTTCCTGACATTCATAATGCCATTTAGTTTTATACATGGTTATAACTTTTTCATGTACCTCCAGGCTTCACCAGTAGTGATCAGAGGGCGTAATGTTTATGTTGAGGAAAAGAAGTCAACCAATCGAGGCAAGCATTCTTTTGTGATCGAATTGTTTACATGCTCCAATTATGGTGAAGTTGCAGAGGGGTTTTCAAATATGCAAATTTCTGTACTTCTAATCAGGAAAACTAGCTGATATGAATGCTTGATTTTATCTTGCTAAATGAAGATGTATTATAATAAAATTAGGATTTAAATAGGCGATAAATTCAGTAGCACCAGGCGACAAAGCAAGGAAATATACTTGATGTGTTTGTTTGCTTTCTTTTGTGCCTGGCAAATGATGTCATTTCTATTCTTGGTGAACGATGTATCTATCTGTGTTTTATTTTGCATTTGCATTCAGCATCTGCTTCAAAGGAAGATTATGTTTTGGATCTAGTCTTTTGAGATTTTGAGCCCGGAGGTTGGCATATATCTCGATGTTATTGATTTTATATTACGTGATGTCAGCTGTTTGTTTTTTTATGACCAGGAAATAGCAGGGGACGATTCTCGTCTGGAAGGGGTGCAGCAGCAGGGCATCGGAATGAGGGATCAAGAGGACGTGGGAACTCTGGAAACGTCAGAGGCTATGAATGTGCTGACTCGAATGGTAGGGGCGATTATGGATACAGGAATGGCAATCGGGGTGGTTTCCCAAACCGTGGAAGCAATGGGAATCAAAGGAATGATCAGACAGGAAGTAATGGGGGCCGCACTATTCGAAATAGTGGATTGGCTGTTTATGCTGCAGCCAAAGTAGTAGCAGCTCGTTTATCTGCTTCTGCTTGATGAATTCAAGTTCTTTAGGTTACATTCTGTTCGAAGTGAAAGTAATTGAAGTAGTTGAAAGGCATTAAGAAAAAGAGGGGGGGATGTCGGGTTTTTGTGGGTGAGTTACTTGAGTTTATTTTCTTTAGGACATTGATTTTTCTGTTAATTTTTTGATATTAGTGTTACTTGTGAATGGTAGATTTCCAATCTCATCAGCTCAGTATAGTGGCTATGTAGCAGAGACTCAGTTCATTGTGCTTTCCCAGTTTTGCAAGTAACATTTTGTTGGGCCAGCACTATTTTATGGAAACAGATTTGAGTAGATTTGATTGACCGGGCGGGATAAATCTCCATGAATGATTGACGGATAATGCTCTGGTACATATTTCAATAATTATGTCTATGAAAAATCAGCTCTTTTATGGAAGATAATAGGGAAGTCGAGAAATTAAGAAATTGTTACTTTTCTATATATATATATATATATATATATATATTTCAGTAAAGCATCACACTTTCACGTGGAGAATTGAAGGAGTTGTAACTTTCATGTGCTTGGAAAAGAATGCTAGCCCCTCTTCAAGCGGGGGTTAGCATTCTTTTGGCATTCTTCACTTCTATTTGGACAAAAGCTTGACATCCTACTTCCATTCCTTTTTAAGTTTCCCTTAATGTTAATGCATAAGGGCTAAAAAAAGCAATAAATAATTTTAATTTTAAAAGAAATGAATTATTTACTCATAGTTTTTACATTCTCTTCAATGTGATAATGTACAAAGATAAAAAATAACTTCAATTTTAAAAGAGATGAGTTGTAATTTATTAATATATTTTTTTACTGAAAATTTGCAAGCAAACGTGTTGGATATTTATTTAAATATTAGAAGTAATATTTAAAAAAAAAGAAAATAAATGCAATCTTAGCTTTTTTAAAGGACAAATAAATAGAAACAAAATTTTTTCTCTAAAGTGATATTTAAAAAAGAATAAATAAAATATATTTTTAAGTAAAAGTCAATTGATAAATAAAGTAGTTGAATATTTATTTAGATGATTGGTAATATTTGAAAAAAAAATAAATGTAATTTTAACTTCTTAAAATGATAAATAAATAAAGAATAATTTTTTTAAATAACAATTAAAAAGAAATAGAGAGAATAATAATTTTAACTTTCAAGTTATCTTTTTTTTTTTTTATAAATATGCTTGTGCTCATGTACCATCTCTTTCAAATTTCTCCCTTGCTCTCTCCTCTCTCACCAAAACAATGTTTGTTTTTTATAATGGGTATTTTGTTAGAGTTTAAATTTAAAAAATATTATTAAAAAATAATAATTAACAATTTTAATAATAGTAAAGGAGTCTTAATAATTTTTTATTTTTATAAAATATAAAAATGAGTGATAGTATAAAGTAAATTTACGATTGTGTGTTTTATTGGAAGTTGATTGATTTGTGAAAAATGAATTGTTTTGTGAAGTAATTGAATATTTATTATAATGACACAAGCAAAAGCAAAAAAAAAAAGAAAAAAAAAGGTAAATATATTCTAGTATTTTAAAGTAACATAAAACACTAATGAAATTCATGTTATTCTCCACATTCAAATCGAGAAGTACAAGTGAAAACATTTAGAGAGTCATTGCTAGGCTTTGATACTATTTGAATTAGGAAGTGTTTCTCTTGCTATCAAGGATAACTAGTTTTTGAGCCTGTGTGATGCACGGCTATTTATTATTTTCTAATATAAAAATAAAAATAAAAAATATATAATAAAAAATTTATAAATTTAATTTATCATATTTATTGTATAATTATATATTTAAATTTACAAATAATAAAATTTTTAACAATTTTATAACAGTTAAAAATTATAATATGTAATTAAGTAATTTAATTCAATTAAAATTTTAAATTAATATTTTTATAATAAAAAATTATAAATTAATATTTTCATAATAAAAATTATGTTTTATTCATATTATTCAGTGATATTCATATCTAAATTATAATAAATAGTAATGAATATGAAAATACAAAACAAAATATGCAACTAAAATATAAAAGGATAATAACAGTATGTGAACATTAAAATATCATATTTAATTTAAAATATAGTATTTGAAAATTGATATAAATAAAATACTAATAAAATTTAAATAAATAAATTTTATTTTAATTTATTAACATTTTTATTAACAATAAAATATTTAACAATATAATTCAATTCATACTTTTCAAATTAAAAATTTTAATATTTTTCAAAAAAAAATATAATAAAATTAAATATTACACATACACATATATATACAAACATGCCACTCAATAATATTAGTATTTAAGTTGTAGATAAAAGAAATGAAAATGAAAAAAATACAATGTAACAAATAAAAAAATAATGTGTGAGTTGTAAAGTAATTTAAAAGTTAAAATTATAATAAGTAATTAAGTAATTCAAATAAATTAAAATTTTAAATTATTTAAAATAAAAATAATAAAAGAATAAAATATATCAATTTTATCTATATTTCTTAATGGTATAAATGTATGAATTACAAATAACAAAAAGATATTAAGAAAAGAAAAGAAGATGGAATGGAACAAATAAAAAAATGATGTGACTCTAATATTAAATGGTATGAGTTAAAAATATAATATATAGTTAAATAAATTATTTTTAAATTAAAAATAATAATAATAACAAAAAGTGAAATACTGCAAAATTTGTAAAGGGGTCAAAAAATCTTAATTATATTTTATATAATTTAAAATATAACAAAATAATATATATTAATAAATTTTAAATAAATAAATTTATTTTAGTTTTAAAATATTTTATTAAATAATAGAATATGTAATAAATTATTTCAAGCACACAATTTTTATTGAATTTTAAACTTATTTGAAATATTTTCAAAAAAAATTAAATTTACCGTTTATACCTATAATACTTTGTAATAATAGCATCTATAGACATAAAAAATACAGCAGAATATATATATATATATATATATATATATATATATATATATATATATATATATATATATATATATATATATATAAAGAAAAAAGACAATAAGTGAATTATATACTAATATAAAAATTAAAATTAGAAAATATAATATAATTAAATTAAATTAAAATTTTAATTTATTTAAAATAATAGAAAATGAAATAGTATGTAGTATGTAGATTATATATGTAATCAATTATTTCAATTAAAAATTTTATTAAATTTTAAAATTATTTAAATAGTTTTATAAAAAAATTAAAATTTTCATTTTATATCTATAAGACTTTGTAATATTATAAGTTGTAAACAATTGAAATATATATATATATATATATATATATATATATATATATATATATATATATGTTAAAATTGGAAAATATAGTACAATTCAATTGAATTAAAATTTTAATTTATTAAAAAAAATAAAATATATCATATTATATGTATAATTTTTATTGATATCCATATTTAAATGATTAATAACAGGATTAATAATATAAAAAGTAAAGAAGTAAAACATGTAAAAGAGTAAATAAAAATAAGAGAATGTAATTCTTATGATAAGTAATATAAGAGTTAAAAATAAAATATGCTATTAAATACTTCAATTAAAATAAATATTTAAATTATTCAAATTATTTTATAATAAAAATTAATTATATTATATTTATATTAATTAATAATATTAGTATTTGAATTATAAATAATGGGAATGGAACTTAAAAAATGTATATAATAAAGTATCTAAAAAGAGTGAAGTAGTTTGATTTAACAATTTTGAAAAAATCTCAATTAATATATATATTTAACTTAGAATATAACAATTAGAAATCGATATAAAAAAGTATTTATAAATTTTAAATAAATAAATAAATTTTATTTTAATTTTGAAATATTTTTATTAAGTAATAATATATGTGATTAATTATTTCAGTTAGGACTTTTTATAATAAAATTTTAAATTACTTTAAATATTTTATAATAAAATTAAATATCTCATGTGACACCTATATTAGATTATAATATTAGTATTTAATTTATAAATAATGATAATTCACATGAAAAGAGAGAAAAAGACCAACATCCACTAAAATAAATTAATAAAAAGAAGAGAAATAATAAATAAATTACAAAGTATTATAATATTTAATAATAAAATATATAATTAAGTTATAAATAAAAAAATTATATATCAAAAAAATAATAAATTTAATAAAAAATAATATGTGAGTTATAAAATAATAAAGAAGTTAAAAATGAAATTAAAATAAAAAAATATGCAATTGAATATATAAAAAAGAGAAAAAATACATGAGATGTAAAATAACACAATAGTTAAAACATGATTTAAATTTATAAATAAGAATAAGTACATGAAATGAATAAAAATATAAAAATGCATAAACTTACATTAAGAGTTAAAACAAAGTTCAGAAAATTTTATAAAAAGGTAGCAAAATTGTAATAGAAAAAGTATTTATAGAAGAGGTACTATTGGAAAAAGAAAAATGAGAAGTTTTGACGACAAAAAATTTTATGTAAAGTTGACACTTGTCTCAAAAAATAATAAAAAGAAGAAGAAGAAAAAGCTTGTTTTAATAGTTGAAAAGATATAGAGATTTAGATTTAAAATTAACAAATTTTTAATGTATGATATATGAGTTAAAATACATAATATATATAAAAATAATTCAATTAAATCTTAGTTTGTTAAAAAAACTATAATAAATTTTTTTATGATATATTGATATTATTCAATGTGTTTAGATTATAAATACATGAAGTGAAAAAAATATATAAAATCATATAATGAAAAAAATCTATTGAGTTTCCAGATATGAATAGGTTAATTATTTCGCTTATATATCTTGTAAGAGAAAAAAAAGATTATTGAAAGATCTTTTCTAAATCTGAAGATCTAAAATAGAGTACATGAAAATTGAGATAAAGAATACATTAAAATTTTGAATAAATAAATTTGAATTTTATGTTTTTGTTAAAAATAGAATATATAATTATATGCATTGATTAATAATATCTAAATTAAAATTTTAAATATTTTAAAAATATATTAAAATTAATTATATATTATGATATATATATATATATATATATATATATATATATATATATATATATATATATATTAGTTTCTAGTGGTAAACAATAGTAATAAATATAAAAAATAAATAAGAATATACAATGAAACAAAAAAAAACAAGAGGAACAATAGATGAGTTGTAAAGTAATATAAGAATTAAGTTAAAAAATAGAATATATACATATAACTAATTAATTCAATTAAATTAAAAATTGAACTTATTTAAAATAAAATTAATAAAAAATAAGTATATCATGTTGTGCATACACTTCTTAATGATATTAGTATCTAAATTATAAATAATAGTAGTGGTCATGAAGAAAAAAATAAAATAGAGCAAATAAAAAAAATAACAAAAAACTTGAAAAATAATATAAGAGTTAAATTGGAATATGTAGCCAAGGAATTCAATTAAATTATAAATTTAAGTTATTTAAAATATTTTTATAATAAAAAAATTATATTATATTTATATTATTCAATGATAATGATATTTCAACTGTAAATAATAAAAGTAAATAAAAAAATAAAAATATGCAATGAAATAGTTAAAAAAAGAAGTAAAATAATACACAATTTGTAAATGCTTGGCAAAATTTTAATTAAAGATATATTTTTTTAAAATATAGTGCTAAAAAAATGATATCAAAAGCCCATCGATAAAATTTAAATAAAAATTTTAAATATTTTTATTAAATAAAATATATAATTAATTATTTCAATTTATACTTTGTCCATTCATTTTCTAACATATATAAAATATTTTTAAACTAAAATTAAATACATATTATTATATTTATACTATTTAGTAATATTAACATCTAAATTGTAGAATAAAAAATAAAAAAAGGAATAGAGCAAACAAAAAGAAGATAAATAAGTTCTAAAGTAATATAATATTTAAAAATAGAATTTAATTAAATTATATCTATAAATTATTTAAAATAGTTTTATACAAAAATAAAATATATCCTATTACATGTATATTTTTTTGTGAAATTAATATTTGAATTATAAATAACTAGAGTGAATATAAAAAAAATGAAGAAGAAGAAAACATGCAATGCACCAAATAAAATGAAAAGAAACAATTAGCACACGAAAAAGAAATATAAGAGTTAAAAATAAAATTTATTTTTAATTAATTCAATTAAAATTAAATTAAAATTTTAACTTACATGAAACATTTTTCTAATCAAAATAAAATATATTGTGGTATATATATTATTAATGATGTGATAAATATTTAAATAAATAGTTTTGGCATTAAATTCTAAATATTTTTAAACAATAAAATATTAATTGATAGACTATAAGTAATAAGAGTGAGCATACATTTAAGTAGATATTAACATCTAAATTATATATATGTATAAAAAAAGTACCTAACTCATAAAATTATAAAGCAATAGAGTGAATAAAGAGAAGAGAAAGTGTGCAAGAGTTTGAAAATAGAATATATCATAGAATATATAATCAAAGAATGCAATCAAAATAAATTTTAATTTATTTCAAATATTTTTGTACTAATAGAAAATATGTTATATTGTATATATAATTTTTAATAATATTAATATATTATATTTATACTAATCAATGTTATTATTATCTAAATGGTAAATAATAGAAGTGAATATGAAAAAAAAATACAATAAAGTAGATAGAAAGAGGTGAAATAATGTATGAATTATAAATTATTTATAAAATTTTAATTAGTGTATATATAATTTGAAATATAATATTTAAAAATTAATATTGAGATAATATTGAAAAAATTAAACAAATAAGTTTGATTTTATTTTTTAAATATTTTAATTAAATAATATATATACAATTAATTATTTCCATTATTATCCCTTATATTAAAATTTTAACTTATTTTGAGAATATATATATATATATATATATATATATATATATATAACAAAATTAAATATTTTATGATATATTTATACTATTTTGTGATATTAACATCTATATTACAAATAATAATGAATATAAAAAAAATAAAAAAATATAGTAAAGCAAATAAAAACAAAAGAAATAATGAATAAGATATAAAACAATATAAAAAGTAAACAATAGAATATGTAGTTAAATATTTCAATTCAATTAAATATTTTTATTTATTTTGAATATTTATGTAACAAAAATAAAGTATAAATTTTATTATAAAATTAGTGCTTAAGTCATAAATAATAACCTTATACAAAAAAATAGAGGAAAAAAATAAAACATATAATTGAATAAATTAAAAAAAAGTGAAAACAGTAGGTGAGTTTTAGAATAATATAAAAAATAAAATTATATATGTAATTAGTTAATTTAATTAAATTAAAAGTCTTCATTTATATAAAATATTTTCATAATAAAAATAAAATACATTTGAGTAAGAAGACAAAGTTGGCTTTTGGCAAAATTTAGGCCATATGATCTTGGAAAGAAAAGGTCCATCATTAACAAGAGCAATTGGCAAGCACTGTGGGAGCTATGGCGGGAAATGAAAAAATGGGAGCCTCAAGATCACGACACATCAACAACAAATATCAATATAAAATGGATCAGAAAAAGATTGTTTTATACTTTGTTTGGCTGGAGGTAAGAGTGGAGGGAGTGGAAATAAAAAGGGAGGTAATGGAGGTGAAACTAATTTCACCTAAATTATTTGGAATGAGTGAAAATAAGAGGAGGTGGAAATAGAAGTGAAATTAGTTTGTTTTGTTTGGAATGTGTGAAATTAGAGGGGGTAGAAATGGGATTGAATCCAATTACTATTTTAACCTTATAATGTATTATTGATTTTTATAATAGTATTAATTCAACAAACTCAATTGAAATATTTATAACATTGCGATAGAATGCTATACATTTGATAAAAGGTAATTTTTTTAGATAAATTAAATAATGATAGTATTTTTTATTTTCTTTTCTACCTCTAATATTAATATTACATATTATTAGATTTAAATATTTTCAATCATTGACACTTTAATGATGCACGTTTATTTATTATATTTGAACTTGCAAAATTTGAAAATTCATTATTATTTAGTTCTATAAAATATTTTATTCGTCATATTATAAATATTTTTTTTATTTTTTGTCTTAGAATTTTATTTAAATATAAAAAATGTTTCCTAATTGTATTCTAGTTAAAAAATATTTGATTATTTACATTTTCAAACCATCCACGTTATTCCGTCATATTTTTTTATTTTTAATTATTGCATCATTTATAAATAAAGAATTATTTTATAATTTTAATTTGTTCAAAAGGGAAAAAAAGATTTTTGTTTAGATTTATTTTTGATAATATACTGATAAATTAATTTATGTCAATTTTAACACTTATTATTTCTATATTTGTATTTAAAATTTAAATTTTAATATATTTAATAACTTTTAAAAAATTTGTACAATAATTTTAAAATATCTTTTGGGAAAATGAAATATTTTTAGTTCTACATCAAAGGGCTTTTATTTATAATTTTTTACTAGTACTATCCACATTTGGCCTTTACATAATATTCAAGTCCTAATAAAAATAAACGTGCCAATTAATAGGGTAAATCACACCACTGTAGACCCTCCACTAAACCTCATTACAACTAGGCATTGGAATTGTGTCAACATCCACAATTATATTTCCTCTTGCTCAAAATATAATGTGCTAATTACTTAACTAAGTTCCAGAACCTAATAATAGTACAATGCAAATATAATAAGATATAACCCAAACAAAGCATTAGCTAATTCTTAGAAAACCTGGCAAAGCATAAGAGAACATGAGATATTCAAAGAATTCCATGTCATCCTAAACATAACCAACTGTCATGTGTAAAGTCTCATTCCACATGGATTCTGAAATTCTACTATTTGTACACAAACATAATACATGGCTTCGAATAGATTGTCTAGGTACAAACTACAGTAACACGAACTTAAGAAGATAGTACCAAACACAACAATCTAATACTACTAATGAGCCATAAGCATCAGTCACACCTTCAGAAGTCCGTGGAGCAATAGTGCCTGCAACAATTAGGAAAAAGATTACAACCCATCATTTTGCCAAAATTGCAAAATCAATCAATCATTGTAATAATAACGAATGAATAATAATTTTTGCAATATCAGAACAAGCATTAAGAGACAATCCACACAAAGTGTTTAACTATAAATAAGCTCATAAAAGAATAATTACTTATGTTACCAACAAATTTTCATTCAAGAAGGGATCATTCGGTTGTGTTACCATTGTCTTAGCCAATTCTTGCATTCCCTATTAGTTGATACAAGTATTGCAACCGTACATTTGATGGAACCCCAAAAAATTGCCTCCTGATCTTTTCATTTCCAGACAAGAAGTCATAACACCTCAGTTGAAAATCCTAGGGAACTCTTATGTTTTCCATCTCCTACTAAACTTCTACCTCACTATAATAGCGAGGTCTACTACTTTGGAGGAATGAGAGATTTCTCTCAATTATATCAACATGTTTTTCTTTTACCTCTCTTATTACATCTATCAATTTGTTCATCCCTATGTCCATCCTTTCATACCCTTCTTAAATTACATCAACCATGGACGCCTTTCTTTTAGAACTCTTTGATGATGATGTCCCTTGTGACTAAGTTGAAGGATTTGAAGGAGCATATTCTTGAGATTGGTGGAAGGGAGCACCTTGAGGACTATATACATTATCAGGCTATGTGAAGTTTAGAGTCTCAGTTCCCCATGTCACATCGAAGTCAGAGTTGAATTCAAAACTATTATTAAGGTCGAAGCCTTCTCTTTCCTATCATCGAACTTTGTCTATCAAAGTCTCAACGGTAGAACCTATAGCCCTATCCCTGGAAAAAAGTTCTAATAACTTATCATAGTTATTTATAGGAGTGCATTTTCATTTTTGTGCTTCGGGCTTCTCCTACAAATATAACTTGTATTAGATAAACATTGAATTTGAGTGATAAGATACAATACCCTTCTACATTTAATACTAAATGAAGTAACTCCTTCAACCATATGGCTTACACAATTAGAGAGTTATGACAATTAAAATGCAAAATGGCATACGTCTTTTCATACGTCTCAATGCTATACCATGCTACGTGACTTTTTAAGCAACTTTACAAGTAACAACATAACCTTTAGAAGTACATCATCATATAAACATGTCGTATAAACCAAGAATGAATCTATACTAAATTTATTATTGCACAAATCTCATTCCAGACTTCCTGCTTAGCTTCGAACATCTTAGATGTTGGATTTCATGCAATCCCGCTTCACCTATGAAATAAGTTGTAGCACTCATCAAAGTGCTCCTTTAATTTTTGCATCCTATTTTTTATATGATGCCTCTGGAGTGATGGGCTTATTGATTGCTTCAACTCCACTAAGACGGTGGCGTAAGCTATAGAAGTGAAAATGTTGTCTGGTTTATTTCCTTTGTTTACCTCCTCTAACAACAAATCTAGGAGTGCTATATCCATCTCCATTATCTATCGTAATGTGTCCCTTAATGATCCTTCTCCACGGCTATTAGATTTCCTGCTCCTTGACATTGTCTAACTGTAAATTGTCATACAATCAAGTAATATGAATTAGTATAAAGGATAATACAAATGTATGTCACAACAAGAAGTCAATTCATAAATCATAACAATAATTGCGCAACAAATTTAGAACTACGCTTATGTCATAATGATTGTATCCATCACCTTACTAGTTACCCAAATTAACCAACAAGAAAATTTTTAGGCATAACAAATGTATAACACATTAGTATGAGTAAATTTCAAATCATAACTAAGAACCTACACATATAAGCATGATAATCACTTTTAGCATATATATCCATTATATTAGGTTAATGTCATATATAGGATCACTCAATTGTCATGTTCACAAAAGGTCACAACTCTTTCATTCTAAACATAAATTACAAGGATAAAGTCCTGTTTCAGTCATAATCATCACATCCATCACATTACAGTTAATTCAAAGCTCTACAAGATGGAAAAGACTATCTAAGATAAGCCCTGTTCATAGTCATTCCACATATAGGTGGTTATGCATTCCCTAAGGATGTGTATTTCCCTATAATCTTTTTCAGTATTCCATGTTTCATGGTCCTTAGTATCTTCTACCTTACTATGCAACAGCTCACGATCCACCTTATCTATCAACCGTGGATCGGGATCAACATCCATAAAAAAACTATGTAATACACAACATGTAAAAATGATGTCAGTCATTATTGCAAAAGAATAATAAGGTTCTGTCCCACTAGTTATAATAGGAAATCTCTTCTTAAGGACGCCAAATGCTCTTTCAATCACATTCCTCAATGAAGTATGTCAATGATTAAATATCTCTTTTACATTTTGGGGACCACGTGTAGAGTACTTCTTTAAGTGATAACGAACACTTCTATATGATATAAAAAGTCCTACTTTCAAAGGATAACCTGCATCTCCTAAGTAGAATTTGCCTGAGGTATAATGACATCATGCAAACAACTGTCACAACATTGGTGTCATTATAACGAGAACAGTGTAACAATGATCATCATATCATCTTTTAAGCAAATGTCATATTACAACATATCTTACCTCTGAGAATTTTCAATTTGTCTCCTCTTTTATTTAATGCATGCTTGAGAACCCTAGAGTCCGATGCAGTTCCTTCCCACCCAGATAAAACATATGTGAATTTCATATCAAACAAACAAACTGTTAACACATTTTGTGTAGGGTAATCTTTTCTTTTTCGGAAACAAGGGGCATCTTCTCTTGATACCTTTACTCTTATATGAGTGCCACCTAATGCTTCAATACAATCCTGTGTTTATTAATTTTTGGAGATTGGGTTATACAAATACTATGTACTGTTGACTATAAATGAAAATTATACATTGGGTTAAACATATATAACTGATTACTTTATCTTGAAATAAGGATAAAATCGACTATTGTTGAATATCTGGAAAGGAATCTCTAAACCTAAAGGTTGCACCAGATATTCGTCCCCAAGTACTACAGTAGCTTGTAAAATATTATGAAAGTGATGACTTATTGTCTCCCTAGATCGATGGAAGAAAAAAGACATAGTCCTGTTCTTAACATTATATGCCAACATGTGCAAAAATTAAGCAACTTGCTCCTCCACTGTTGAATATGTGGAATCTCTCACCCTACCTATTGCTCTTAACTTTTCACACAATTGATGGAAAGTATAAGGACTCATGTGCAATAAATTATGACACTTATTAGGCTCTAATAAGTTATTTAATAGTTGTTGCCATAATTGATCTCTTGAACTAGTATCCTCATTGATATTTTTCTGTACATTGTATGCTCCTAACTGTATCAATTGCATATATTAAGTAGCATAACATGTCATGTAACTAACACAAATTTGACACATTTTTTCCCATTTTACCTTCATATAAACCCTCCGCAAATTAAGTTCTTCCTCTTTCTCTTCGTACAGATCATCTTTGTGATCGTCCATTGTCACTTGTAAAATTCTCCTAATGTGCAACTAATAAATATATAAACTTAATTGATATAATAGCATGAAGTTATATGTCCCACTTAACTATATATCATACATGTCTCAAATCAATAAATATACATCATACACATCTCAAACCAATAACAATCATATACATATCTAATCATGTTGGTGGAGATAACATGGGGAATTGATACAAGTTTACCCTATTGTGATGAGGAGCAAAAACTTCAGACCTAGATAACAGATTACTTGGATGAAACTCTTGTCCTTAACTATAAATTTAGACTCCCTGCAAAAAAAATAACAAACACAATACTTAAATAAGCAAATCTAATAAAGGCAATTGCTAATAGGCATATTATGTTTTGCCATTTATAATTAATTATCAATCCTAGACACCATAATAAATTAATTGCTCTTTTATACGAGGAGAAAATGCATATGATTTTCAAGTTGCTACACCTTGTAAAGTCATAATATGTCATTCAAAAGTGGGCAATGTCACTCAAGGATTTTGTTAATATCTTTATGGTTACTCATTTAATATTAAATTTCAGATGATAGTACTACATTATGATATAATATAAAGTGATTTTAATCCATATCTAAATTAAAGTGCAAAATACTATATTTATACCATATCTAAAATAGATACAACATGAGCTTATTACATATGAATTTTTTACTTAAATGGGAAAGTGTTAATTTTTTAACCATACATTATCTTGGCATATAATAGCATTAGGTTATAAAATTTATATTATAAATAATATTTTGGGATCTATAGAATTATAATAAATAATTTAACTACATTGTATTGGTCATGAAATACACTTATTTTTTCCGATCATTGAAACTTTACATATATTTATATATACATCTAACTTAATTCTTATTTATCATATGACATACCATCATTATGTTTGAAAAAATATCATACATAAATTTTTATTTTTTTATTTTAATATTATAATTAATATTAAAAATTATAGAAATTATATAATTTCACAAAGAAATAAATTAAGTTAATTATGGATATTAATTTTATTTTTCTTATAACTTGAACAAGTGAATTAAGAACTTTAAGAATTTAATTAAGCCATTGTCACAAAACCACATTTAAGTCCTTGTATGAAATACAAATTTGTGCTAAATTTTATTTTTATTTTTCTTATAATTTTGAAAATTTAATTAAGAATTCTATAAAACTGCAGAATTTTTTTAAAAATAATACCTCGTTTAAGGCCTCATACAAAATATAAAAAAATTATTTAACCTGAAGTTGAATTTTATATAAAATTATTTAATAATTTCATCTTTTTAGATATGGATCATCCAACCATTTTCTCTCCTTCTTTTGCCATAATATTTATTTTTTGTAGTTAATTTCCTGCACCTTTTATTATATCATAATATAATATATTTTAAAATTACCTCATATTTGATATTTTTTAGTCTTAAAATTTAGTTAAAATCATCAGCTATATGGAGTAAAAATCCCACTAAAATGACATTCATATCGAAATAACATAACATCTGCTAGGTACATCTCCATCGAAATTTTATGATAAACCAACAATGAAAAAAAATTGTGAAGAGGAGGAATAATTTCACTAAGCCAGAATTCCAAATTATACATTTCCATTTCATTTCAGACAGAATCCCAAACTTGCAACTTATATCCAGCCATTATAGATATCAACATTAATTGAGACATTCAGAAATTTTTTTAATCATAATAATTAGAAAGAATTTTTTTTAAAAAAAAAGGCCACTATTTATGGGCAGGGTCGAATTCATTCTCGGGTATCGGATCAAACCCGACCCGGTATGACCGACCAGAATCCGAATACCACCACCGTTGATGCAGCCGTCGCACAACCCACTCTCTTCCAATCGCCGGCCACCATGGATCTAGCTTCGCAGTCACCCCCAGCAGAAGCCGATTAGACTCTGGCTAATAGATTCCCTCCACGATCGTGGCCCAACCTCCATCCTCCTCAGTCGGTGCCACCCTTGCAACAAATAGCCAGGAACGACAAAGGTAGAAGCAAATACCACAGATTCCCAAACAACTATACCTGATTTCAGATCTGCAGGGGCACGGAGAGATGGAATCCGATGGCTGAGGCGGAAGCGGTTGGAAATCTCACTGAGAAAAGGCTCACCTTCTAGATAGAGAAGAAAAACGTTAATCGGCTGGAGATTTTGAAAGAAATCGAAGACATAGACGAACCAATAAAATGGGTTAGGGTTCGCTTACCTGGTGTGAGGTGGTTGCTTTGCTTGACAGCAGAACAGCGCGGTGGAGATGAGGCTGGAGACGACGTCGATTAGGAGGCGGAGGCAGCTCTGCAAGGCAAGCGGCGGATCACAAGCGGAGGGGTTAGGGTTCGCACAGAGGGCAGTGATGCAATGCGGTGAAAAAATGGCATTTACACCCTATTTTCACCTCAAATTGAGGGAGGGGGAAATATTACCAATGGACCCCACTATTTTTTGCACTCCGGTTTGCACCCCCAACTTTCACCTTTCACCCAAACAGACAAGCTCGAAAATTCCCCTTACATTTTCGCCTCCCCTTTACCCCCTCCCAAAACCACCCGTTCCAAATGCACCATTAGTTTTATGGATATAGATAGTATGTTATAACATAATCTAATACTGTACATTTAAAATATGTATTAGTACTATTATTGAGAGGAATTACAAAGCTTAGTCTAAGGAAGTAAATATAATGTTTTTAAAATCCGATCTCAGTATGTATGTAAAATATAAGTCTATTTATCCCAAAGATAATGTCCATGTTTATCAACCAACGCTTTGTCTAAATTTTGATGTTTTTAATCGAAAAATAACGGTTTGACCTTAACAAAATTACTATTTTAAAACGTTGATAAAAATAGATTTTCAATCAAATATCTTTGCCAAACGAAGCCAATAAAGATATATATTTTTTAAAGATATATATTTTTTTGAAATATTGGTTACTCAATCTATTCCGGATCCAAGTTCATAATTAAATGGGTCCTATCCAAGAGACATCATGGGTGCAACGCCCTTCATAAAAATTAATTAGATGACCCCGAGACTCAAAATCGATCGATGTAAGTGGACAATTTTTGGGTCAATATCAACGACAGCAACGAAGGTCCATGCTGGACCAGTTAACTTGTGGGTCCCTCCTGTACCAAAATTTATGATCCCTTATTATTATTATTAGGGGCCGTTTGATTTATACGATAAAAAAATTAATGTAGAAGATTAAATTTTATAAAAAGTTACTTTTGATGTTAATTTCTCAAAAAAAAATTAATATTATTTAATTAATATAAAAGAAATTATATTTTTTAAAAAATAAAAATTACTTGAAGTAAATAATTTTTTATATTCTATAAAAAATATAATTTTTTAAAAAATAATTTTTTATATTTTGTAATCAATCAAACAACTTACAATTTTTTATTTTTTAGCAAATATAGCTGTCCACATTTTTATTACTAACCAAATGACCCTATTTCTTCCTAATCCAAATCTCTAAGCATCATTATTCAAAAACCTTTCCACAAATTGACTTGAGTCTCAAACCCATCCAAATCAAAACAACGATTAATTATTTCATACCCTTTTCGTAAATCATATGTTAATCAAGTAACTCCACAACCCAACTTCAATTTGAGTTTTTAAATGTACAGTATTAGATTATGTTATAAACTTCTAGCTGTTATTGACGTTTGAATTGCATTCAACCAAGATGTAAACGCAAGTTACTTTTAGAGTTGGCTTGTTTTAGCGGAAGATTTCTTTTGTAAGAGTATAAAATTATAAAATATTGTTATTTTTAGTATGATAAAATAAAATAATTATTTTATAATTATATTTAATACCATTAAAAATTGAATGAGTATTCTATTTCATAAATTATATTTGGTATAATAAATATTAAAGAGAAGAACTGGAATTAAAAAAATGATTTAATGACAATAATATCCCTAGAGAGGAAGTATAATATATATATATATATATATATATATATATATATATATATATATATATATATATATGAATACGTATATAATTTGTAGTCAAATATGTATATTAAATGATAAAATGACAAATGTTAAATAAAAAATATGTGATATGATAATAATTAAAAATATTATATTTTATTAATTATTAAAATTATAATTAATATAAAATTTTATATAGTAAAAAAAAATAATTTATCAAAATTTTAAATTATATAATTTTTATAAAAATACAAAAAACATTTTACTCTAAATTTATTATTAAAAAGATAATTAATAAAATATTTTAATATAATAATATTAAAAAATATATTATTTAAATATTTATTAATAAAGGATAACGTTAGAATATACGAAAGATATGAGGTATAAGATTGTAAAAAATTCAAAATGGTGGAATCATATTTCATCACTTTTACTATAAAATGAAGATTTCATTATTTGATGGAATAAATATTTTTATTTCATAATGTCTAACAAATAAATTTTTTTCTATTCCTTTTTATCATATTCAATATGCTATAAGATGAAGAAAAATGATCGATTTGTTCATTGTTAAACGTGAAAAGTATAATAAAAAACATAATATCTTCTATTTCAAGAAAGAAAGTTATTTTTTCTGCAACTTAATCAATATATACAAATAACATGCCTCCCCTTCAAATCAACGGGATATCTTATATTTCACTGAAGTTAAAATAATTTTTAGAAATATAAAATATAAACTAAACATAGAAATATAATATACTTAAAAATATGAGAAAATATATATTGAATTATATACATGTTACATTTTCAGAATTATATTTTTGAAAATGTTGTGAATATAAGATTTCATGAATCAAATGTTTCATAATGTTATTAAGTTTAATTAAGATATTTATTATATAAACTTCATATAATTTGAAACTTAAACGTGTTTCCAGTGAAAGCAAAATTATTGTCGATCTAATTTACTATTGTTTAATTACACTTATAGAGGCGATCCTTATCTACTGTTGAAGTTAGAAATTTATGCTACGAACTTCAAAGTGCAGCATGTTATTATTGCCTGTCACAATAATATGACAAAATATTAACACTCTGCTAAGGACGAGTAGCACATTTACAAAATGCATTTCAAGTTATTTCCTCCACCTGAATTGCACTTAACACAAGTAAAAATGTAAGACTTTACTCTTAACTTTAAATGAACTTGTTCCTTTAACTCGAGTAAAACATAAAATTTCACGGTAACATTAAGATTTTATAATTACTTTCTAGTATATAATTTTGATAAATTAATAATGTTGATGTCATGATTAAGTGGTTGTTAAAATTAAGGAAGCAATTTCCTTATTTATCAAAAAACACTAAAAGGTAGTATTGAAAATCACAATATTACAAGGGTTAGAAATTTTTAGATAAAATTTATATAAGGTTTAAAATTTAGATAAGGTTTTTTAAATACTTAACATATCCAGTCATATTAGTATATGTATGTAATTATTTCGTTTAATTACTATTAATAATTATAATTTTATAATTACCATAATTATCAATGTGCACTTAATTTTCTTTAAATTAGAGAATTGACATTCATATTCATATTATGATAAAATTGAAAAAACTTTATATCAAGCATATAAAAAACTTTCCGTAAATTTCATCGGTAATCACATCTTAATCATGTATCTGTTCTTATCAATTCCATTTTCCTGGTAAACTCCTTTTCTCCGGCTGGACTTGTATAATTATTTTAGCTTAAGATCTAACAGATCATTGATATGATAATCAGTATTCCATCTGCGAGGAGGGTCGCTGTCGATTTTCAGTTGCATTCCCTATATTCTTTATTATTTGTTACGATTAATTAATTAAAAATAGTTTTATTTATTTATTTTTAATAAATTTTTTAAAAAATATCTTTTAATTTTTTATTATGCATAAAGTTTAAAATAATTGAAAATAAAGAAAAAAATATGATAAAATAAGTATATTAAGATGTTTCAAAAATGATAATGAAACATTTATTAATAAAATAGAAGGATACAATTAAAAATATATATTTAATATTTTTTTAAAATTTTAAAATATCAGATAAAAAATAATTTTTTATAAAATTTGGTAAATAATAAAGAACGGAAAGAATACTATGTTCCGTTTTTCTTTTGCTGTCATATCCTTTCTACTCATTAAATTTTTAGGTGAGTTTCACAAAATTGATATATAGATAATTAAATTATAAATTATAAATTGATTTATTTTTATTAAGAATAAAATTAAATATCATGATTGGATTATTTAAATAGGAGATAGAATCATAGTAAAATAGCAAAGGTTTATTAAGTTATGTACAGGTTCCTTAACCGGTCAAGCTTTAGTATTACAAAGAGTGCAACGTATCTTGAAAATCAAAGAGGGTAATCCATAAAAACATTCCAATTCTATTTTTTTTAATTAAATTCGAGTCGTAAAATTCTTTTTGAAAGTCTATTTAGAATCATATCTCGAATTTAAAAAAAAAAAACCTTTTCCGAAGCTATCAAATTCCCATTTTAAAACCATTTTTTTCTTTCTTTTTTTTTTTTTTTTCAAACCGCATTTTTAAAACTAGCAAGTCGGTTAAACCAGGACTGGGGTGAATACTCTATCCAGTGGAGTTAGTATCCAAGAATTAGTAGAGATGGACCTATTTCCTTATTTTAATAAAAACAAAAAATAAAGATAATATTTAATTCCTTATTTATAAATATGATAATTATTATATTTTTAAAATTTTTAATTAGTATGATTAGTTCTCTATTTTTATTTTGATTATAAAATATTCACCCCTCTCTTGGCATTGGTCTGATTAAGATAAATGCAAAATTTTTTTAATAATTAATTTTTCAACATTTTTTATATTTATTTTATTTTTTATTAGTAATAAACATACAAATTATATATTTACTAACTAATTAGTAATATTCCCTCTGTACATATCCTAGGTATGGTGATCTTCAGACGTCCCTATAACTCTTAGAAGTACAGACGCCAATGCCTTGGTAAAAATCAATATATTAGCTTCTACATTTTTTATTATTTATTGCATTTAATTAATTTTATAAAAATTTAAAAATAATTTATTTTATTTATCTGTAATAAATATTGTAAAATTAATTTCTAATCTAAAATTAAAATTTATTTTATTTTTATTTCTCTTTTTATTTGAAATTTATTATTAAATTTTATATAAGCGTTTTTTTTAATTTTGTGCACAAATTTTAATATAATAAAAAATAAAGAGAGAAAGATGGAATAAATTTATTAAAATATTTTAAAATGAAAGTGTAGAATAATGAAATATTTATTAATAAAAAAGATAAAATTAAAAAAAATATATTTAATATTTTATTAAATTTTTAATAAAATAAATAAAAAGGGATAATTTTTTTAAAAAAATGGGATACATGGAGGAAGTACATTTTTCCCAAAAATCATAAAATGAAAAATTATTAGATAAAATAAAAAAGTTATGTTTCTTGAAAATTCATCAAATCCAGCTAGGAACTTCGTTTCTGAAAGAGCCTTAAAGTTACAGGAACCATTAATGCGTTGTCATTGAAGTGCTTCCTCGCCAACATAAACTCAGCCACGTGCAAGTTGCAGAGGCTATGACATCATACCTACTGGAGCATGATATTCGGATGCTTAGCCCCTTGTATAATCCTGCTGTTTGTATAAGTCACATGCTTATATCATATATTCCCTCCAATTTTTTAGGTGTAATTTTAGAAAAAAATTATTTTTATTTATTTGTTATTGTTAAAATTTAAGATTGTATTTATTATTTTTTTAAATATTAACTCTATTATTTAAATAAATACACAATAATTTTATTTACAAGTTAAATTTTAAAAATATATATTAGTTAATTATAATTTATTTCTCTTAAATTAAAATTATTTATTACATTCTTTAATCTTTATATATTAGTCTTAAATGATACTTAAAAAAAGAGGAAGAGTAATCAAGACTCAGATGCATTCTCATCTATCTAGTCAACGGTTGTGAACGTTAGAGCTTCCTATCTAAAAGATGTCCATCAACATTGATTTTTCCAGGGACTTCAGAGTGCACTCCACGATGTTGCGGCTCCAAATCTAAAATATGTCGATCAATATCATTTTTTCTTGAGATTTTAGATTGCACTCCACAATTATAATATTATACATAATATTATGGTTGCATATCACATTGCATCCACAATTTTGTTAAAAACTATTAATTTAGAAAAATTTTAAGTTACAGAGAAATAAAAAATCTCTAGAAAATAAAATCACAAGTCTACAGGAAGTTCTACTATATGCAAAGATTGATCATAAGATGTTTTAGAAAGTTTATGATACAGTAAAATTGTATTAATTATGCTAAATCGGAGAGTTTTTAGGCTTTAGGAGTCACTTACATGTTGCATATAAAGAGGGAGTTTTATGTGCTCAATAATTCAGACATCTTATCTTATGTAAATAAAAGATTTTCCAAATATATCAATGCTTGTAATAAAAAAAAAAAAATCATCAAGGACATCAAATATCACTCATCAAATTCTAACATTTTTTTTTAATAATTTTACATCGCAATGATCGTTTTTTTTTTTTTTTTTTTTTGTGTTTGCTTGCAATTTTTTTAATGATAGCCAGCGTATTATGAATCCTCCTATGCATGCAACTATTTTTTTCATAGGTAAAGATGCATTCGAATATTAATCAAGTCATAAGCACATAACTAAATCTGCTGGATTTAATAAACCAAAGGGCTAGTGAAAGAGGTTAGATGGAAGGCTTAAGAAATTTATTCATGCATTTTCATAATTTGTGGGGTTATGTCCGTAATAATAGAATAAAGTTTAGTGTAATATATCTTAAACCATCTAAGATCACAATTTTCTGCCATCGCATCACATGCAACTTTCATAAACTCTAACCTTCAAATCAAACCGTGTCACATACCCTTTGTTTGTCATCTTTTAAAACTAAAATTCGTTTCATTCTCAAATGGATACAATCAAAAAATTATGTTTGGAATTAGAATTTATTAGATTTCATATCATTTTAAAATTTTATTTTATTTATATTATTGCTATTTTAAAATTTCATCAAGTTAAAAGAGGATATGATAAGAATTTATTTTATTTCAAATGTAATATTTTTATTAAATAAATTATCCTTTAATTTTCAAGTTATTAATGCCCTTGTCCTAGCAAAATGCACCAAACCTTTGACAAGAGCAAAATGCACCAGATTTTGCTTGTGAATTGATTTGAATACTTAGTTAAAATAAATTATTTTACATTAGACATATATATTCAAATCAATTTTTCTCCGCTTAATTTGTCTAGTTTTTTTAAAAAATCAATATATATTGGTAAAAATGTATCATATATATATTCAAATATTTAGTTTTATAGAAATGTTGTTTGAATTGCACCATATCATATAGGCAAAATGCACCAAGTATGGGGAAATAAAACTTACTAAATTAGGAATAATAGAATAAATATAAACATTTAAAATAAATTTCACATGTTTAAATTGAAATTCTAAATAAAAAAATTTATTTTATAATGAATTGAAATCGTATCTTATATAATTTATTCTAAATAATAAAATTCATTTACAAATGATTTATTTTAAAATAAAATGAAATGAATTTTAGAAAATTTACTGGCAAAGGAATCTTATCAGAAGGTCGATTGAAATAGTTTGCCCTACAGGGTGGCTTTCCACAACTTCATCATGATAATTCCACAAAATAGCACTTGCCACCATTTTCAATTCCGAGAAAGCCATGTCTTTACCCAATCAGCTTCCAGGTCTTGCGTTGAAACTTATGAACTTGTAACTGGGCACATGAACTATTTCTCCTCTTTTTGAGATCCATCTCTCTAGCTTGAAATCCAAATAATCCTCTCCCCATACTTCCCTTGATCACCCCATTGCATATAAAGAGTAGAGAATTTTTGTGTTCGGATTAATATGTTGACCACTCGGAAGCACATCAAATTCAACTATTTGCTTTCGCTCCCAAGGCATAGGAAGAAAAAGTCTCAAAGCTTCACATATTGCTGCATGAAGATAAACTAGCTTATTCACCATATCTAGACTTGAAAGGCTTTTCTTTTCTTCATTGGCCAGAAAAACCATTTTCATCTTTTCAATAATCTTATCTTCCACCAATTTATATGTTGCAACAAACTAGAAAAACCATTGGCAACAAATGATTATAAATGATTTTAAATTTTTTGTCTGTTAGACTTAAAATTAGTTAAAAAATAGGGCTTGATTATAAATGATTTTAAATTTTCTGATTTAATTATAAAAATAAAGTTAAAAGGACCAAATTATAAGTGCAAGAAGACTATAAAGACTAAAATTAGTACTATTCCTTAACAATTACAAGAACAAATACATATTTGTTTTACAAAAAAAGGAACAAATACAAACTTAAGTGCTAGTGCACTTATTTAAGTATAAATACATACTTTTGTTAATCTTGTCTACCAGTAGAGTACCATAAACAAGAGGGTGATAGAACTTATAGGTCAAGAGGGAAAGGTGAAATGACTTTAATTAAAAAAATTAACAAATAAAACTTGTAATAAAATTTTAGATAGAACCATGAATTTCAAGAGATAAATTCTTAAAATCTTGATGAATATATTGTTTCAAAAAATAAAATATTTTAAAAGAAATTTAATGGTATTTTAAATCCAAAACAATTTCTTCAAGAAAAATAAAGATAAGACCTTGTGATTATTTTTCTTAAAAGTATGACAATGTAAGTATTTGAAACAAGAAAATATACAAATAAATGAGTATAAAAGAAGAATGAACATTAAAAATTTTTATAGAGGCTTAATAGTCCAAAAAAAAAATACCTTTTGAGTCTATTCTTTTTTTCTTAAGCTATCAAGTATTACTTGAAGTACTCACTCATTTTTCATCAAGTTACGATACCTAACTTTATAAGACTCTTCCAATCTTCATAAGAAATTTCACCACCATCTAACTTTGCATGATCTTTCTAATCTTCACTAGAATTTCAATTACCATCTAATTTTACAAGATCTCCTAAATCTACAATGACTTTAATCACTACTTAACTTTATAAGATCTTATCAATCCATACTAGGATTTCCACACAAATACAAGGATTTTTCTCACAATCTTATAAAGAGATTTTACAATATATTACTTAATAATACTCTAACAGTAGATATGCAAGTTTAGGATATAGAATGATAGAAAGAGAAAGCTTCTCCCATTATTTTTCATATCTATAATAGTGTTAAAAGAAGACTCGACTCCAACAAGAATTATGGTATTAAGTTTCTTGACCCTTTTGCAGTAATGATTCTTTTGGCATTATGACCTTTACCATAATGATATTGTCCAAGATCAAATTTTCAATGCAAGATGGCAAGAAGGAATCTTATTAAATAAAAGGTAGCTTGAAAGGCTTGAATAATAAAAAGAAAGCTTGTCCAAACACCAAAACAACCTATAATAACCCCCAGAAATGGGTTCCAAAAAAGCATGAAGAATCTATTATAATGGTTGACATGATGGGTAAGGTAAGTGAGAGCAAGAAAGATTTTGCAAGTTGTAGTATAATTGCTAAAGCATTCTGTCTTCAAAAGAATGCATCCTATTTATAGAGAAAATTTAATGAAGACAATTATAGCTTTAAGACACCTTTTCTTTAGGTCCAAGTTATAAAATAACTTCAAGTTTGAAATTTGAAATTTGAAATTTAGACTCCAAGTTACTTTTTGGCTTTGAACCTGAAATTTGAATTTTAGATCTATACAAATTTTAGATCCCTTAAAAAGCTCTTTTTTTTTTTTTAACTTATGTGCTGAAAATATCTTGTATATACTATCAAGGACAAAATTCAACCACTTTTCACCTAATCTCTAACTTTCATTTTAGATAGCAATGTGATTGCTATTTCACAAGAAGTTGAATTTGGCCTTAATTTTTTATTCAACTATTGAGTCCTATATGTGTACTATATTTCACTATTTTATAGTTGTAAAATAGTACAACAACTTCTATTTTAATTTATTTTAATTTTAGTACACGTAACAATAGTTTAAAATTGAAATTCCTTTTGCTTTTAGAATCTTCCACTCTTAATGATCAAAGGGTCAAGAAAACTTTTGAATACTGGCCATTAAATTATCTCACCTAACCTTTGAAAAAAATAATTTAAAAAAGTAGCCAATAGAATCTTTTCTTAGAAAGAAAGTTTGACATTTTCAAAATAAAACTTATTAGAAAGTATGGTGGAGTCCTTAAAACTTTAAACTTAAGGAACATTCAACTGAGATTTGATTAGTGACGGGGTAGCACTTGTTGAATAATGTGTTCTTTCTCAAGTTAAATAAGCTTTTAGAGTAGCAATTCCTTATGTTAGTGGAAGTGGGATAGCCTCGTGGAAGGATAAAAGAGTTCAATCACTATTCTCAAGTCTAATTGAAGCTAAGAGGGAAAAAGATTCAAAGGAGTGAAAGCCTAGGTCATTGAAGAGAAATGCCAATAATATTTTGTCACAAGAGAAAATACATTTTTATGAAAAAAATTGGGCTTGGTAATTTGGAAGTTTGAAGGCTTAAAGTTAATTTAAAACATTTAATGGGCTTAAATTTAATAGACCAATAAAATCATGCCCAATTAAGTTAATTTGAGATATAACATTTATTCAATTTAAATTTTACCTTTAATCAACAAATAAAAGCCTATAATAATGTTTAACCTAATTTTAATTTTTATTTAGTTCCTTATTCTCCCCTTTTTTCATAATGTCAAACTTTTCAAAGTTTTACAAATAGAGCACAGGGAGGTATAGGAATATAAATCAATAAAGTAGAGATATACATATCGCTCGACCCGTAAAAATAAAGGATTTTAGCTCTCTTTTTTTAGCTTAATAACTTATTAGGCTTTTTTTAAAAATTTAATTAATAATTAGGTCGGGCTCGGGTCAAGATAAAAAAGCCCAATAGGCCCGACTTAACCCGATTGTATTAATTTATTTTTTATAATATAATTATATATTAGAAAAATAATTATATCTAATTATTTTTAATGTAAAAAAGATTAATTTGATATAATTAAATATTTGATATATTTAAATATTATATTATTTCTTTAAATATATAATTTTTATAAATAAAAATTATTATTTTTTACTTAAAAATAATAAAATAATTTATTCGGGTAATCGAATCGAGCCGACCCGACAAGCCATTCATTTAAATAATTGGGCTGGGTCAAGCCAATAATTTTTTAAAAAGTAATCAGGTCAGGCTGGGCCATAAGTTTATATAATTTGGCCCAGCCCGAAACCTATTCTGCCTGGCCCTTGTACAACCCTGCAATAAAGCATAAGAGAGTATTAAAGCATTATATATTGGAATGTAGAGTAATAACATTATATACTAGAGCATATTATAAAGTAATTGAAAAGATATATTAGAGCATGCCATGTGAATATATTAGTGCATGTGCAAGGCTAAAGATTATTAGAGCATGATTTTAAAATGCTCCTTCTAAAATCATGGATTTTCTTTTTAAAAGACTCCTTCTAAAAATATTCTTTACTAATTATCAATAAATTTGCGATTGTTGCCCCTTTCTCCCTTTTGGAAAAATGTTTTAATAAATTTGCAAACTTAGAAACTTTTTTCCTCTTTGTCATTAGTAAAATGCAAAAGTGAAAGGCATAAAAGTGATAGAAACATGATATAATAGGCAAAAAAACAAAGCAATCAAAAAATAGATATTAGAGAAAAAAATAGAACAAAAGTGAAACATATCAGTATCAGAGCAGTGGTGTAAGGAAATATAAATAAAGATGGAGTTTTCAATAATGATAAAAATTAGAACACAAGAAAAAGAGATAAAAATAAAAACATATGAAAGTGATCAAGGTAGAAAAAAGTAAATAGGGATGAAAACTAGAAAATACAAAATAGAAATATATGTAAAAAGGTGAATCATGAGAACTTCAAATCACAAGATAATAAGTGAGAGATACAGTAGATAAAAATTAGATAAAATGGGACAAAAATAGCTAATGAAAAGAAGATATAACAAATAGAAAAAAAAGACAAATTAGATAACAAAAACACTAGAGAAAGCAATAAAAAACATAAAAAATAAAAAGTGTGAAATAACAAAATACATAACAAATAAGAGGATAAAATAACAGTGAGAGTCATAACAAACAAGAATAATAGATAAGAAACAGATAGATAAGAAGAGGAAAAATAATAATAGTAAGTGGTAAGAAGTATAAAGCATATATATGGAATAATTATATGAAAAGTCAAAGAAAAGGTACCATATAACATGAAAAGCCCAGCTAAAACTGCTAGATAAAAGCACATTGTCTTCATAACTTTAAATGCCTATGCAAACAAAATATGCTAAACTCTTACAATACATATGTGAAAACCTATAACTTAATAGCAAACTAGGTTATCTAAAGCTTCTATGATGGCTTGCTTTGAGATAGTAGCAAGCTCATGATAATGTCCATCTAGCCCTTGAAATCTTAGAATCTAGTATCAACCTTCTTGGATAACTTATCCATATCCCTTCAAGTTTGTCAATCCTATCCTCAAGTGATAGCTTGGAATTAGATAAACCTACTTCATTAGGCACATGTCGAAGTTGATGGATATTTAATGGTGATAGAAGGGCTTTATATAGCAAAACATTAGTAAAGAGTGGTGATAAATTGAAGGAACTTTGTTTAGGTGTTTGTAGAGTGGTAATAATAAGTGATGGACAAGTAGATGGTGTATCAAGGATAGGTACTGTAATAGATGGATCAAAGATAGAAGAATCTTCAAGATTGGTTATAGTTGGGGGATCACAAGTGATACCAAGGGTGAGTTTTTCTACACAAATGGTGGTGAAAAACTCAGTGATTATTAGGCATGGTGCATTATCATTGGCGGTGAAAAACTCAGTGATTATTAGGCATAAGATGAATTGTATAGGTGTTTAAGGCCTACCTATTTCCTTGAACTATAGCTTAGGTAGATTGGGAAATAGGAATGGATCTTCAAGAGATGGTGGGATGATTCTTGAAGTTTAGCAGTTGTAGCATAACTGAAAGTTTACAAACTAAGAGAACTTTAAGAAGAACTGCTACTTCCCTTAGACTTTATAATACCTTTTTTAGGTTCCCCAATTTAAATGTTTTCAACTTATATTTGAATAGATTTAGGCATGGCTTCAAAAGGTTTAGTTTTTGTTTCAGCCACTTGATGATCCTCCACTTTTGTTTCCTCTAGTTCTATTCTTCTTCTTCTTCCTCTTCTTCTTCTTCTTTTATGTTAGACAAAGGTTTATAACAAACTTCTTTTTCTCCTCTTTCTATCTCAACTTCTTCCTTTTACTTATTCTCTTCCTTTTTCTTTTCTTCTAAGTTGAGTTCTTTCGTAGTTTCCTTATTTCTTCCTCCAACCTTTTTTTCCTTTCTTTGACTAATGCTTTTTTTCATCAAGAATTCTATTTATCTCATCCAAGTTAATACTTTCAGCTTTTGGTTTTTCTTTTTTTTTTCTTCTTCTTCTATTTCTACTACCTTAATCTTTGCAGATGATAATTTAGTTAAGTAAAGCTTAATTATCTCCTTCACCTTTAGCTTTATTATTTTGATTTCATAATAATTTGTCACAAAGCAAGCTTTCATCATTCTGCTTAACCTTCTTTCTTTAACAACTAGTTTCAATTTCTTCTTAGGTCATTTACTATTGCTATTCCTTTGCATCTTTTTAGTGCTCTTACTACTTCCTTTGTCTCCCTTGCTTCTTTTTCTCTTAGGCTCTCTATTTTTCACTTTTCCTTTTCTTTTATCACTTACACCTTCCTTTCTCTTCTCTTCCTATCCTCCTTCTCTAATTTTAATTCTTTTTATAGTATGCATTACAAGAATTTCTTCTTGATCTTCTTTAATTTCATTTCTTCCTTCTTCATTTTTAGATTCATTATCAGTTTTCTCATCCCTATCATCATTCCTCTTTTCTTTTTTCTTTCTTTCAAGGAAATCTTCCATTACTTGGCTTCCCCTTACACCATGTATTTTATTAGTTTAATTCTTCAAATCAATAACTTTTCTATTCATATTAGCTAGTATTTAGCCAACTATGATTCACCACCTTCCCTCCAGACAAATCCTAACTTTTCTCCTTTAACATATTAACTCCAAAGTATCTAAGAAGTTTAGTTATTATCATCCTATATCCAATATAAGTGTCCATCTTGGATTTTATGGATATAATTTGCTTAATAACTAAAAATCCCATATTGATTTTAAAGTTTGTCTCAATTTCCTATGGCGAAAATGCTTCAAAGCTACTGATATTACTCATAGATCTAAATTTTTAGGTTGATAACTTTGTAAATATAGTAATGCAATACCTTTTTGATTCATTATGAGTTAAATTGCTAATGGTGTCTTCTTGTTTTCTAATCTCCAAGCTTTTGAATCCACCTTTTAAAGTGGAAGCCATCATCATTTTTAATTACCCTACTTGGATTTGCTTAAAGATCTTTATGAAAAGTTCCTAGCAATTAGTTCATTAGCTTCATGTCTATTCTTTGCTTTGCTCTATTTATATAAAATAACAACTTGTTATCATCTTTGCAGGATTCTAAATTTGCATGAAACCACTTAGTGTGCATTTTATACATGAGCTCATTCATATTCAAAAACTCTTCCTAGCCTATAACTTTCATCCATTTAAAACATTTTTAATCCTTCCTTTTTCAATGATCCAACATTAACTTTTTTAGATTTCATAAATATGCATTTTTCATAATCTTTTCCAATCCACTTTTCTATAATCTTATTCTTGAAATCCTTTAGGTTGAAAAGCTTAAATTGTGCCATGGTTTTGAGAAAATAGAGGAGAAGAATGAAAGTTCTAGGTTTTAATTTGAAAGAATAGGTTGGTATGAGATTGGTTTCGGTATAAGAAAATGAATACAACATGAGGATGATTTAGGTTCCAAGTATGATTTTAAGAGAAAAGTAATTACTTTTGGTTTGGATTTCTACAAAAAATTTTAGCAAAGATTAGTTTTGAAGATGAATAGACAGTCAAAAGCCTAGGTTTAGAAAGGAATTTGAAAGAATGCAAAGGTTTACCTTGGATTTTCTAAGGAAACAAATATGTACAAGGATTAGAATGAGAAAAGATGAAGATGAAGTGGTTTACGGCTTAGAAACAAAGGTTTTATTTCAATAAACAAATTTGTCATTGGGTCAATAAATTTTTCTTAGAACAATGCATCTAAATTGAAAGTCTAATGATGACCTAGAAGTAGTTAAGCATTATAGTAGCTAATAGTCATTAAAAAGCTTAATTACACATATGAATGTGTTTAAGAGACTTGACCTCGGTTTAGAAAGAGGTGAAGAAAAGGATCAAGTACAAAAGTTGAAGAAATATCATATAGTGAAGTTGGTAGTTGTCTTTAGCACTAGAATAACTTTTAGCATAAATCCAAATTTTTCAAGCTTCTGAATTTTAGTTATTTAAGTCTTCTAGGAGCCTTGCTATCTTGTATACATATTTTTAATTTCTAAAAGTTCTAATCCTATCTCATATAGGCATGTAATAATACATAATTATCATATGGATAAATTTATTCAAAGCTTACCATTCCAAGTTCCTTCTTAATGTCGGAAAATCTATCTTTATGAAGAGATTTTTAAAAATATTTACTAATTGGTTTTTTGTATTTATGAATTCAAGCAAGATATTGACTTTAAGCACATGATCTCTAATAAAATGATGCTTAATTTCAATGTGCTTTTTCTTTGAATGCTAAATAGGATTTTTTTATTAAGTTTATTGCACTTGTATTATCATAAAGAATAAGGATAGAAGAGAATTTCAAACCATAATTTTCAAGCTATTTTTTCATCTATAAAATTTAAGTGCAATAGCTTTTAATTACCATATATGCTACTTTAGCTATTAAGATGCAATTGAAGTTTGTTTTTTTGCTATGCTATGATACAATTCTTTATCTTAAAAATTGACATGCACCACTAGTGCTCTTTCTATCTAATTTGCATCCTACAAAGTTAATATCTAAATATCTAACTAATTCTAGAGAACTATCCTTAGGATGCCAAAGGCTACAGTTCTTAATTTCTAATATATATCTAAAAGTTCTTTTAATAACACATAGATAGGATTCTTTAAGACTGGATTGATATTTAGCACATAAAATACTAAACATGATATCCAATCTATTTGTGATTAAGTAAAGAAGTGAACTAATCAGACCTCTATATCACTTTTCATCAATCAACTTACCATTTTCATCTTTGTCTAATTTTATGGATGGATTCATAGGAGTTCCAATGGTTTTTGCATTTTCCATCCTAAATTTCTTTAAAAACTCACTTATATATCTCATCTTATGAATATTCCTTCTTTTGTAAGTTCTCCTATCATGCTTATTTTAAATTCACCTTTCATTATATTTGAAAATTTCTTGCACAAAAGGTCATTAGTAGATTTAAAAATAATATTATCAACATATATTTGGACTATCAATATATCATGCTTCATGTGATGTCTACTTTACCTCTAGTAAACTATTTTTAGCAAGAAATTTACTAAGCCTTTCATACCAAGCTCTTGGTACTTGTTTTAAGCCATAAAGGCCTTTAATAAGTTTAAATACTTAATTTAGCTTTTCTTCATGCTCAAAACTGGGAGGTTGTTTTGTATAAACTTGCTCATTTAGAAAACCTTAGAAAAGCACTTTTAACATCCATTTGATAAAGTTTAAAAATTTTGAAACATGCAAAGGATAGTAGTAGCATTCTTATTGAATTAACTTTAGCAATAAATACATAAATTTCATCATAGTTAATATCTTCTTATTGATTATACCATTAAGCTACTAACATTACTTTCTTTCTTACTACTTTATCAAATTCATCCAATTTGTTTATAAATACCCATTTAGTTTTAATGATTGGATGATTTGATGGTTATGGCATAAGCTTCCACACTTCATTTTTCTTAAATTGATGCTACTCCTTTTTCATAGCTCTGACTCAACTTTCATCATTTAAAGCATCTCATACATTCTTTGGTTCTATATGTGAAAGCAAAGCCAACTTGGTTTTATTTTTAAAAGGGGATCTAGTTCTCATATTTTGAGATGGATCACTAATAATAAATTCATTTAGATAGTTAGGGTGATTTCTTCATTCTCTTGGTAGGCTTTCTTTGTCCTTTTGATGTGTGGTGATGTTTTTAGCTCAATTATCATCAATTTCATCATATTATTCCAGATAACAACCATCATGCTTATTTTCTTCATTATACTTGAAATACCTACCTTTTCACTCTTTCGATAAACGTGTCTTAATTAATTTTTCTTTAGTTCTTTCTCTTTGTTCCTTTGATACTTGCTCTTTTGACATTATTTGAAATTTATCATTAGCTTGCTTTTTCAAAGAAAATGTAAATTCATGAAAAACTACATGTATAGAATTTTCAATTGTGAAGGTTCTTTTATTGTATACTTTATATGCTTTGCTTGTATTAAAATACCTAACAAAATTTTTTTATCACTCTTTGAATTAAATTTTGCAAGGTTACCTTTTCCATTATTTAAAATAAAACATATACATTTAAAGGCATAAAAATAACCAATGTTGAGTTTTTTTCCCATCCATAACTTATATGGATTTTTCTTTAAAATAGATCGTATAAAGCATCTATTTGAAATATAACAAGATTTAGTAACAGCTTTGGCCCCAAAATATTTTAGCAAATTATTTTTACAAAATATGTTTTTAGCTATATCTTTTTAAAGTTTTATTCTTTTTTTCCACAACCCCATTTTGTTGGGGAGCTTTAAGACATGAAAAGTTATGATTAATACCATTTTCATCACAAAAAATTCCAAATTTTTTATTTTCAAATTCTCTACATGCTTACTTCAAATATTTATGATGCAAACACCTTTTTCATTTTAAACTTTCTTGCAAAATTTCTCAAATATTTCAAAAGTGCCATCTTTATGTGCAAGAAAATAAATCTAAGTATATCTAAAGAAATCATCAATAACCACTAAACTATATATTTTTCCTTTAAAGCTCAATGTTTTGGTTAGACTAAATAAATCTATGCGTAGAAGTTCTAAAAATCTTAATATTAAAATTATATTTAGAGATTGGAAAGATGATTTCAATTGCCTTGTTGACATGCATCACATATGTGATCTTTTTCAAAAATTTATTTTTGCTAGACTTATCACTAGGTTTTTCTTTAAAAGGTTTGAAATGGAACATATATTAACGTAACCAAATTTTCTATGTCATAGCTAACTTTCATCATTAGTTAATACAAGATATTTGAAAGAGTTTGAAAAAGATATTATCAAGTCTTTTGTCAATAAAATAAATTTTATTTTCATTTTTTTCTTGAATAAAATAATACAAGGATTCAAAAATTACTTTAAAATTTTTATCACAAAATTGGTTAATGCTTAGAAGATTATGTTTAAAATCATTAACTGAGCTAATATTATCAATAAATGTTAATCACATACCTATCTTATCTATATAGATAATTTTGTATTTGGTGTTATCTTTAAATGTGATAAAGCTACCATTGATAGGCTTTTAGAGATAAAATTTTACTTTGGTCTCCAATCATATGTCTTAAGCATCTATTATCTAGGAACTAATCATCTTTCTTGATTGTAAATTTAAAATACATTTACAATAAAAGATTAAATTTTCTTAGGTGCTTAAATAATTTGGGTCTTTGGGAGTTAGTTGATGCTTTCTTGTTATTATTTTTTGCCTTGGGCATCTAATCTTGATATTTTTTTGTAAACATTCTTTTTCTCAAATGACAAAAAGAGGTTATATGTCCTTTATCTCCACAATAATTACAAGTAATATAAGAACTTGATGGATGATAAGCTTTCACTAAGAAATTATTGTAATATTTATCATAATATGAATGAATATATATCAATCTTTCATTTTGCAAAGAATATTTTTGAATACCTAAAAGAGTATTCAAATTATTATTTCTTTTGACAAAGTTTGCAAGATCATTTGTTAAAATATTTATCTTTCTTTTTTAGGAAAGATTTTCCTTTTTAAGATTTGAAAATTAATGTTTTAACTTGGATATCATTTATGATTTTCCATTTTTAAAACTTTATTATCATTTACTAAAGCTTTTTTTTCTCTTTTTGAAAATTCCTTTTCTTCTAGCAAAGCTTGTTTTTCTATTTCTATTATTCTAACTAATTTTTTCATAAAATTAAAGTTATTTTTTTAAACTTAATTTTCTTCTTTCAAGGTTTTGAAGACTTCATTCTCATTTTTCAAAGTTTTCAAATCTATTGTCAAAACTTGATTTTTATTTTCAACTAAATTTGAAATTTCTTTTTTTTTTTTTTGAGAAAATCAATTTCTTTTGTTAAGGCTTTATTTTATTTTTCCAAAGAAAAATATTTAGTTAATATTTTTTGAAAATCTTCTATCAATTTATCATAAAATAAATAAGATTCAAGTTTATCATTTTTTATCTCATCATCTTCTTGGTTTTTGGCCATGAAACAATAATTGACAATATCATCTACTTCTTTTTCTTCTTCAATCTTTTCTTTAGATAAAATGTCTTTATTATCCCAAGTTACCACTATAGCCTTCTTCTTAGTATTTTTTTAGAGGCCTTCTTTTCAACAAAAGACAATCACTTTTCTTGTATCTTAACCTTTTACACTTAAAGCAAACCAATAGTTAATTGCTTGTTTCTCTTTTATTTTGCTCTCTTTTTTGAAATGGTCTTAGTTTAAAACCACTCTTTCTTTTGCTTATTTTAAAAAATATTTTTTCTACTAAAGTTAGCTCATTTTCTTGTTCTTTTATTTCTTGATCAAGATTATCGCCCTTTTTATTATCATTTTGTGAGGTTGTTTTAAAAAAAATTATTTTCCTTTTCTTTTTTTGATCATCTCTCATATATCATTACAATATTTTTGGAATAGTAAAAAACTATTGCCTAAAGTCCTAAAAATTTTCCCTAAAGAATAAGCAACATTTTTCAAATGTTGTTTTATTGAATGATGCCTATTGTTTTAGGCAACAATTTTTTTCAAGTTTTTGCAATAGCTATTAAAAGTCATTGCCTATTCTAGCATTATAGGCAATAGTTTTCACCTTTGTTTACAGCAACGATTTTTTACTGTTGCCTATTTTGAAGTATAAGCAATAGTTTTGCCTTTGTATTTTATAATGGTTTCACTTATTCTAAAGTATATGAAAAAATTTTACTTCATATTTAGCAACAATTTTTTACTGTTGCCTATTCCTCACTATAAGTAACAAATTTTCTTTCATATTTAACAATGGTTTTTTAACTATTACCTATAATGAATAGGCAACGATTTTATTTTTAGCAGCACATTTTGGTTGTTATCTATTTGTGTTTAGATAATAATTTTAACCTTTTTGCTTTTGAATATTAGTGCATCAATTTTTTAAAAATTTTATTTATTTTAAATAATGATAATATACAAAATTGAAACATTAATATTTTTATTGTCATAAATTTTAAATTAAATTTTCAATTTGAAAACATATTAAAATTCATAGTAATAATGAAATTTCAAAAAGGATAACTATTTGCTTATTAATTTAAGTTAAGAAATTCATATAATAAAGATCCAAAAGAATATAGTTTTCTTTTAAAATTTTATACATCAATAACATGAAAAAAAAAAACTTAGATATCCTTAGCATCTATGTCACGAAATTCTTCCATATTACCATTTTCATCAATTCTTTCTAGCCATAAGTTACAAAACTAAAATTAATAATCATCAAGTATAATTAGAAAGCATGTCTCCTGATAGTGATACCAACCAACCCATTTATCCCATAGTTGTTAATATGCAAAACTACATTCAAATATGGCTATCAGTAAAACTTTTTCTTAATCCATTAAAGATGATAATCCAAAACTCAACCATAACTAACTAATCAATCATAAAAGAAACAAAATCATTGGGAATTTTGTACAAACACCTTGTCTAATAATCTACTAATATTTATGCACAATGGTATAGTTAGGCATTCTTATATAAAAACATGCATAAAATATTAGAAAGCTTATTGTCATAATGATGAAAGAAAAAGAAACCTACATTAGAATGATAAATATATGATTATTTGTAGTGGTTTCTATAATAAGGAGTATTAAAATCTTGGTTAAGTATCATGACTTTTCTAAAACATAATAAAAAAGTTACTTAAAAATAATCATTTTAGGCTTGTACAGATCAATTTGCATTATATAAGCATTCTATTATGATAATTTTAACAAAACCATTAAAAAAGGGCTAACCTCCAAATTTCCATGATTTGCATAAGTGTTGTTATAGGGTGAAGCTATCAAATTGCATGCAAGCCTATAAATGTGAATAGGGTAAATGGGTAGAATACCTCTTAGATTGCTATACTTACTCACTTCATTTTTCTCATTACTAAAATTCTTCCTTCATTTCCAAACCTTACTATCTTCCTTTCTACCTAATTATAAAAGTGCTAAAATTTCTCCATAATACTTTTTACACATAATTCCCCATCGACAACAAAGAGTGTTTCTCCTAAATAGAGGAAACATGATGAAGGCAACATCAATGTCATAGAGAACAATGAGTTCAAAAGCTTTCTTGATGAGCAATTCCTTCTCTTGGAGAAAGTGACTTTCCTATTTGTTAATCTCCTTTTCAAGACATCAATTGGCATATATTAATGAAGCATATTATGGATAAATTTACACTTAAGACCATATATTATGGATAGATGAAAGACCTAAAAAAATGGGGAAATGGAACTCACTTATTTATTAAATCAATAGGAAATGGTCGATAGAGAATAAGAAAGATTATTAAGGATAATTGAGAAAGGTTCTAATCTTCCAAACTCTAATCCATTTTATTATAATCACAAATCCCCTTGTGTTATACATGGAAAAATTGCAAATATGAAAGTCAATTTACTAGTTTTTCTACATACCAATTAAAGTAATTTTTCAAATTTTCAACTAACTTCTTGAAGGAAGTTGGCAACTCCTTTCCATTTAGGGCATTTAAACCTTATTTTTTTTTGAAGAAGTTAAGAACATACTCTCTTGAATATAGCATTTGCTATCCACTAAAAATGTGAATATATCACCTGAGAGAGTTCATAATCTGAAAAGTTATGGAGTTGTCTAAACTCTTAACTTTAAAACCTGTAATTTATATAGTACATTCCTTGTCATATTACAAAAAAACCTTGAATAAGTTGAAAAACTTAAGAGAACAATTTTTTAACCTTTAGCGTATAATCTTAGCATAATTATCAAGATGGGTAGTGTCTATGATGCCTGCTAACATGAGCAAACTATCAAATGTAGTAATTTATTTGGAAAATCTTGAATAACCAATATATTTGATGCATGTCTATGCTTGAATTGTCATTTAAAACCCATCAAAACACATCCATCAAAATTTGCATTATCAAATTATGCAACTCTATGATTGAATGGTCATTTAAAATTTATTATGTTGTATTTACCAAGTTTTGAACTATCAAACTATACAAACTGTTTATTCAAAATTATTAGAATTATATTTTGTAGTCCTATGGTACTCTTGTCCATATTTGCCAAACTCTATAGTAAATGATATTCAATAATAGATAGTTTAGGTCAGCAACTCTCTAGATCATTAGAGAAATTAAAAAAAATGTCTTTTGATGGATTCCTTATGTAATGGTCTCAACCAACCAATTTTTGAAGTATTCAAAATCCATATGAATGATACTTCTTGTATTCAACTTATTCATAATCCAACAATCAAGAATTTGTCAACCTTGTATTTATACTCATTTCAACCTAAACAAAAGATAACAATTTAGCTTAGCATTATAAACATACATAGGAAAGTAATTAGAATTTAGCACTTGATTCCTCAAAACCTATCCAAGCAAACCTAAACAAGCTACAAAGAGTCCATTTAAAAGTACTAGTTAACAACTATTAGTATTCTTAAATCTCAAGATAAAGAAGAAAAAAGCAAAAGAAGCTAATTTATATCCAAAAGTTTAACCAAATAAAAATGATTAATTAAAAGTGACTACAAAAAAAAACTAATAATATGCAATAGAAAGCTACAGCTATAAGGTATAAACTATGTTAGGATTTGAAATGCCCCTTAAAAAAAAAGAAACTAACTTTTTCTTATCAATTTCAGGAACATCACTCTTTTTACTCTTTCAACAATCACCTACATAAAAATATTAAACACATTAATAATTTCAATATGAGATATCATGACAATAAATGTAACTAATATAAAAAAATATTATTTCTGTAGCTTCAGGCTGCCTCCTTTTTGGATGAAACAAGGATATGAGAATGGGTCCAAAAATTCAAGTTTATAGTACCATAACTTCTTAAGGATGCATCATTGTGCATAGTATGTAAGAAAAATTAAATATTAAAAGTATGAAAAGAAATTTACCTTTAGAAATTGGCAATTCCATTAACAATCCTACACTATTCTTGTATCACTCATCACATTACATTGGAGAGATAAAGAGAGAAAAAGCAAAATTCATGGATAGCTAGAGTGCTAAAAGTTTGGAATGTTAAATTTTTAGCTTAAAAAGTAAAAATATTAAAAAATAAGGTGTTTTTATTTTCTTAATTATAAAAGATTTCTAAGCTACTTATATAGCCATGGTTAAACTTGCCTTTAAATTCAACTTTTACACTGGTTGAGACTACAAATAACTATTACATACCAATAGATATACATGAATCAAGAAAAAAGTTTATATATGGTCACTTAGAGGAATAAAAGTATATATAAAAAAATTACATATCGGGAAAATATAATAGCAAATCAAGAATTTATTGGGGGAAATTAGTCAAATAAAAAAAATTAAGTTTTTTTAAACAAACAAATTTTTTATAAATCTAATGACCAATAACCTTTGCTTCACATTTAATCAAACACCTTATGAGTAATTTGAAAAGCCACTGCATCATTGAGTATAAGGTATACATGATTGTACACATTTAATCAAACATCTTGTATAGACTTTGAAAATTCACATATTAATATGACTATCAATGGATTAATTTCCTTATATCCTAAAGTTTGATCAAAATTAACAATATTGACAAAGATGTAAACAACAAAATATATCAATAGCTTAAAAAAGATAAAGACAAGCAAGGAGCATGGCTTAGATTGCACATGACTAAAATTAGAGGGAAAAAACAATAAATAGAAGATTTGAAAGTGAGGAGATACTTCACTTGTTTGATTAGAGCAGTAAAGGCAATAGAGCAAGGATGAAACACATGAGGAGAGTGAGAACCATATACTAACCATTACTAACACTAGCATTGGAAGGAGAGCTAACATTCCCATAAAGATCATAAAGCCACCACCATATTATATTACTTTACAACGGACTGAGATAAAATGGTATGGTGCCCCTCTCTTTTAATCATCTCTATTCTTATAGAGGAGTAGCGAAGAAGTCCATTAGATGTCTCCAACCCATGTTAAGATTTTCTAATAAACATTGCCTATTTTGTTTTAGTAAGCTATTATGTTTTTTTTTAAAAATTAAATAAATTAAAATTATGTTTAGTGAATCATAACTTATTTTATGATGTAAAATGGAATTTTTAAAAAATATTAATAAAATTTAAAATTTGAAGGTATGATTTTAAAATATTAAAAATTAATTAATTTATTTAAGGTAATATATTTTTTTGAAAAATTAAATTTATTTTTAGTAAGATTTTAAAATAGAATTTTAAAAAATACAATTAAAAATTAATTGTAAAAGTATAGTTGAAAAATAAAAATATAATTTAATAGTTTAAAAAGAAAAATAAATATTGTATTTGATAAAATATTATTTTTAATATTAAATTTGTTGCCTCAAAATAATTTATAAAGGTAAAAAAATCACTAATTTAATAAAAAGCAATAGTGTGTATGTTGTTTATGAAATATAATTTGACAACACCAATTAAGTGTTGCCTATTTTATATTAGGCAACAATTTTATCTAGCAATAATCACAAAAGTGTTGTTTATTCTTTATTAAGCAATAGATTTTTTAGTGTTTCCTCATAAATGTTGCCTAAGTTAAAAACAAAAAATAACAATTTAAAAATTTTATTTATTTAAGTTTTAAGCAATAGTTTTCAATCACTGTTAATTTTAATGTTATCATAACCCAAAAATTTTGTGGTGTATATTTTTCATATGTCAAGAGTTTTTCTCTTAACTCATGATAAGTAAATGTTGAAAGGTTATTCTTTCTTGTATAATATCTATTTTTTATTGCCATGTTTTTAGAAGAATTCTTAAGATTTTCAGAACTAGTTCTCCATCAGTAATGTTTTTTCATAGTACATGAACATTATTAACAATAACTGAGAACCTGTCAAACATGAGGTTTATCTTTTCATTTTTTTTCATTTTGAATATTTCATATTCATATACAAATATATTTATTCATATTTCTTTTACTTGATTGTTGCTTTCATAGGTTACCTCAAGTTTATCCCACATGGCTTTAGTAGAAATACATTTAGAGATCTTCTTGAATTCATGAGGTGTTATAGCACACATAATAGCATTCATGGCTTTAGCATGGATTGCTTTGTTCTTATAATTGGTGTCTGTCCACTCTTTTTCAAGCTTAAGCACTTTTATTTCCCCTTTAAATTTTGTAAGCACTTCGTAACCTTCCTTGATGAGTTTCCATACTTCAATATTAGTGTATTTGATGTAAATCATTATTGTAAACTTATAATAATCATAGTTTTCATCATTGAAAAGTGGAAGTCTAGTTGTAGAATGTTCTTCCTATCTATGATTTTGACCAAAAAACTTAATTACCTACAAGATCTTAGCTTACAAGGTTGTTAGTCTTCCTTGATGACTTTCTATACTTCAATGTCAATAGATTTGATATAAATCATCATTCTAAACTTCTAACAGTTATAGTTTATATCATTGAAAAGTGTAGGTCTAGTTGTACAATGTCCCTTCGATCCATGATTTTGATAAAAAAAAGTTCCATTATTTATAAGATCTTAACTCACAAAGTTATAAGAATTTAAAAACATGAGACTAAGTTGGATACCAATTGATAGAACTTATAAGTCAAAAAGAGGATGATTGGCTTTAATAAAAAATTAGAAAATAAAACTTGTAATAAAATTTTGGATAAAACCATGAACTTCAGGAGATAAATTCTTGGAATTTTAATGAATATATTATTTCAAAAAATGATGTATTTTAAAAAGATTTTAAAAGAAATTTAATAGTATTTCTTTTAAATCCAAAGTAATTTCTTGAAGAAAAATAAAGATAAGACCTTTGATTGTTTTTCTTAAAAGTACAAAAAAGTAAACTATTTAAAACAATAAAATATATAAATAAAGGAGTATAGAAAAAGAATGAACATTAAGAATTTTTATAGAAGTTTGTTTATCTAAAAGGAATTCCTTTTGTATCTACTTGTCTTTTCTCAAACTACCAAGTATCAATTAAGGTATCCACTAACTTTTCATTAAGTTACGATACCTAACTTTATAAGATTCTCTCAATCTTTAGGAATTTCACCACTACCTTACTTTACAAGATCTTCTCAATCTTTACTAAGATTTCAATTACCACCTAACTTTATAAGATTTTACCAATCTATACTAGAATTTCCACACAAATACAAGAATGATTTTTTTTTTTGTTCACAATCTTGCAAAGAGATTAATTTTACAATATTTCACTCAACAATACTCTAAGAATGGATATACAAGTTTTTGACCTAAAGTGATAGAGAGAGAAAGTTTTGGTTTTCCTAAATGAGAGCAAGAGAGATTTTGCAAGTTATAGTACAATTGCTAAAGTGTTATGTCTTTAAAGGAATGCATCCTATCTATAGAGAAAATTTGATGAAGATAACTTTAGATTCAAGTCACCTTTTTCTTTAGCTCCAAATATTCTTTGGCTCAATAACTTTGATAAAGACAACTTTGAAATTTGAAATTTAGACTCCAAGTCACTTTTTAGCTTTGAACCTAAAATTTGAATTTTGGCTCTATATAAAATTTTGGATCACTCAAGAAGGTTTTTTTTTTTTTTTTACTCATATGCTGAAAATATGTTATATATACTATAAGGGATAAGATTCAACCACTTTTTGCCTAACCTCTGACTTTCGTGCTAAATAGAAATGTGGTTGCTATTTCACTGGAAGTTAAATTTGGCCTTGATTTTTGATCCAATTGTCCAATCCTATATATGTACTATATTCCATTATTTTATAACTATAAAATAGTATAATGATTTCATATTTTAATTTATTTTGATTTTAGCATATATAACAATAGTTTAAATTTAAAATTCCCCTTACTTTTTGAATTTATAACTCTTTGATGATCAAAGGCTTAAGATAACTTTTGAATATTGGCCTTGAGTTGTATCACCTAACCTTTAAAAAATATAATTTAAAAAAGTAGCCCATAAGATCTTTTCTTAGAGATCCAATTTGGCATTTTCAAAATAAAACAAATAGGAAAGTATAATAGTATTTTGTCGCATGGGTAAATACATTTTTACGAAACAAATTGGGCATGGTAATTTAGAAGTATGATGGCTCAAAGTTCATTTAAAATATTTCATGGGTTTAGATTCAATAGACCAATAAAATCATGTCCAATTAAATTGGGTTGAGATATAACATATATTTGGTTCAAATTCCAACTTTAATCAAATAAAAGCTCAAAGTAATGTTTAATCGAATTTTAATTCCCATTCAATTCCTCATAGGGTACACTATACACAAAACTTCTTTCAATTTTCATAATTCACGCATAATTCTTGTAATTATATGAAAAAACATGTATGTATATAATCTTTCCGGACTTTCCAAACAATGAACTTAAACCTTGAATTATCCTTTCGTTCACCAAACTTAACCAAATAAGTCATATGCTTATATCTTGTAACTGATTAATATTCTAAAGTGCATCTTCATCTATGAATTCAACCATCGGGAATGTTGAAGCTCCAACTCTAGAATACTAATTAATCACATCATAAGCGCATAACTAAATCCGTTAAATTTAATAAATGAAAGGCTAGTAGAAAGGTTTAGATGCATGGCTTGTGAAATTTGGATACGTTATACATATATTTTTATAATTCATAGAGTTATGTTTACATCATGATTATTTGATAACATTTGAGCGTAATTTTCCTCGTATAATACAACATGGACATCTCCCCATCACATTCATCTTTCATAAACTCTAACCTTGAGACCATGTTCCATAAGAAGGTCAATTGAAACTGTTGGCACTATAGGATGACCTTCCACTACCTCAAAACGATAATTCCACAAAATAGCACTCGCCACCATCTTCATTTCCATCAAAGCCATATCTTTACCCAAACAAGTTCTGGGTCCTGCATTGAAAGCAATGAACTTGTAACTTGGCACATGAACTAATCCTCCTTTCTCTGAAATCCACCTCTCCGGCTTGAAATCCATACAATCTTCTCCCCATACTTTCTCCGATCTGCCCATTGAATATAAAAGGAAGAGAATTTCTGTGTCTGGATTGATACGATGACCAGTTGGTAGCAGATCAAAGCCAACTGCTTTCTTCCTTTCCCAAGGAATTGGAGGAAAAAGCCTTAAAGCTTCACATATTGCTGCATGAAGATAAACTAGATTATTCGCCACTTCCAGACTTGAAATGTTTTTCCTTTCTTCTTTGGCCAGAACCAATTTCATCTCTTCAATAATCTTATCTTCCACCAATTTATGTGTAGCAATGAGCCAGAAAAACCAAGTAAGGCCGGAAGTAATGGTGGATCTTCCCCCCAAAACAAGACTAAAAGCTGCGTCCCTCAGAAACTTGGCCTCCACTGCTTTTCCATCCTTTTCTTGTTCCTTGATTAACGTTGTTATGCAATCAACATGCATTTCCTCTGAATCATTATTGTCAACACTGATATGTAGGGCTTTGCGCTTCGATTCTATGCATTCGTAAAGGAATCTCTCGATCACTCTCGAAGCTTCTGATATTTCCTTTTCATTTCCAACTTGCAGCCATTTTTGTACCTTTCTCAAGCTTCTAGGCTGCAAATTTCTATAAAAGGTCGCTTTCATGATTCGATCAAAAGCTTCCATGGGTGCAATTTTGGGAAAGCAAATAGAGAGGCTTTTAGGATCATATCCCAAAACCAAGTGGCAAATATTATCAAAGGTGAGTCTGTGAAGCACGGATTGTAAATCCACCACCATTCCTTGATTCTTCGAATGATGATGCAATATTGGAAGTAGGTAGTTTTGGACTTTGTTCTGAATGCTACTCTCCAATGACAACTTGAAGTTGTTCTGTCTGATCAATGAATGCAAGACTGCCCTGTTGTATCTCCAGGTCTCTGAATCCATTGTAATAATTCCCATGCCTTCAAAGATTTCGCGGAATTCGGGGCCTTTGATGTAGTTGTCAAAATTGATGCTCAGTATGTGACGAACATTCATGGGGTCACTGGTCATCACATAGTTCAAGTTTGTGAACCAGGGTCCTCTGAACTCGCCTGTTCCTCCATAGTTTTTGATAACATGGGTTACATAGTCATGGAAATGCCACAAGTTCAGGAGTAATTGTGGAAGCATTCCAAGAAAAGGCCAATCCGTGAAAAGGCTATTTATGTTGCGTCTCCAATGGAAGAGAATAAGGAAGCAGAGAAGGGCTATGAGTATTTCTGTGTAGCCAAGAATGGCCATCCTGCTTTGGGAAAAGTCCTTTTGTGTTGGTAGTTGTAGGGGTAAAGGTTCAGCGGATTTCATATCTCATATATATAGAGAGTTGGATGAATGAAAAATATATTTAAAAGAAGAATATATTTTGTTGAAAACTTTGGTTGAAGTGCTATCCGATAATTTTTTGAAATTCTATATCTTTCATTCTATTCATAATTCAACTCTAATTTTTCAGTGTTATATATATATATATATATATATCCAGTATTTTAATCATTCTTACCATAATCTGAAAGGAAGTATATATTTCCCTTAAAAAAAGAGAGTTCCTAAATAATTAATTAAAGGTCTTGCTAAGAAGAAATTGAGTATAATAGAATATATAATTCTTTGAAATTTATATGTTTTTCGTTAAATTAATTTCTTTGAACCAAAAAATATTATGAATGAAATATTATAATTATATATATAATAGCGATAAAACCTTAAAAAATTATGAAATCATAAATTTTCAAATTTACTATTTAATTGAATAATAATTAATGGAACTCAATTATTTATCATAAAAATATAAAATCAACTTAATATATTTAATAAAAATATTATGAAAATAAATAAACTGTATATTGTACTCTTTATTTAATAAAGATTCTTGAAGGTGCATAAATCTTTCAAATTATTATGATATTCTTTCAAATACATACTGGCAACGACACACGGCACAACTCTAGTAAAAGGAAAAATGTAAACCCTCTCTCTCTCGAATTTTGTCCCACCAATTTTAAAAACTTAGAATTAAAAAATTAAACTATATAAAATATTTTAATTAATATTCATTATCACTCAATTAATTATTTTATTTAATTAAATGTATTTTCGTGAATTTTTATAAAAAGCATCATAAATTTCTTATATGTTAAATGTATGAAAGTGAATCCAAAATTATTTGTAAAAAAAAATAATTAATCAGCATTGAATAATATTATGATATTCATTTAAAAAGTACACAATTATATATATATATATATATATATATATATATATATATATATATATATATATATATACCAAAATCAGTAGGCAAAACAACATTAATTATTGCTATAAAAAGATTAGATCGGAGGTGGTACTGAATTAATGATCGAGTTGTGCAATTATTTCTCTCTCTCTCTCTCTCTCTCTCTCCATCGCAATTTCTTATTTTCATATATTTTTTAGCCGTCCAAACATAAGGTAGAAAACTTCTTTCCCCCTATATTTTTTTTATCCCATTGTTTTTCTATTTCTTTTCTTTTCACCTATTTTCTTACCCTATCTAAATTAAGGATAATGAAACCTGGTTGTTTGATGTAAAGTATCAACCATCAAAGAATTCCATGGTATCCTTAAAATTTTAAAATGTCAAGTAATATAATAATCTTAAAAAATGAATATTTACAATTAAATAATCTTAATTTAATCATTTTTAAGTTTGTGATACGATTTCAAATTTTAAAACCAAAAGATCCGGTAACAAACACCCTCATCTAACAGTATCAAATGGGGCATTATCTGGCAGTTCTATACTGATGCATACTTGTTAATAATATAGAAAGAAAATAACTACAATTTTCAATACTTTAAAAATTAAATATTATAATTATTAAGACATGTAAATTTCATCAAATTAATACATAAATAACAAATTTTTCAATGTATTTATATTCATTGAAAATAAAAATATATAAATAATACTATAATTGAATATAAATAGGCATAGAGTCAATGTAAATACCAAAGTTTTATTAAGGTTTTTCAAATAAAAATGTTTGTAAAATATTAAGATTAAGGATGGACATGGTGCAAGCTAAGAGTAGATCAATCTTTTTTTTTTGTCTACATACTTTATTATCAAGGATAAAATATTATCTTGTCTCATGTCCCATAACCAAAAATAAAATTTTCTCCATGCCTATGTCCACGAGACAATAGATCTCTACAAAAATTCACAAAGAATGATAAAAATCAAAATAATTTTATAATATAAATTTTAAAATTAAAGATTACAAATTTATATGTCATTATTAAGTAATTTTGAATACTAGTAAATGAGAAAAAAATAAAAAATATATAAATTTAAATATTACAAATCATATGCAATTAACAATATTATAATATAGTATAAAGTCATATAATTTATTTAAATAATTTGAAACTAAAAAAAATAGTGAATAAAATATTCTTACCTTCTAACTTTATCAAACTCCATTTGTTTTACTAGAAAATATTTTTCATAAAATAATATCATTCACGTATATATTCATAAAGGAGTGACATGTTTCCTTTATTTATGATTAAACAAAAATGATACCTAGAACTCTAATAATGAGAGAAAGTAAATTCATTTTTTAAAAAAGAAAGTTATTTTTTTTCAAATTCTTCATACTTAATATTAAATAAATAAAATATTTTTCTTCATTTTAATATTTTATAATTATATTTTATGAAAAACTTTTTTTTGAAATAAACAAAACTTAATGTATCTTCAATTTCTTAAACAAATAAATTATTAAAATAGTTAAAAATAATTATATATATATATAATATGTGTATGTATATATATTATAAGGTAGAAATATAACAATTTTATAATAGCGAGGCTCAACGGAGGCAATGCTACCTATCTCAACCATTTTATTTGGAGTGAAAGTTTGCCCAGTGCTATGTCTTGGGGGACAAAAAATCACACCATCCTTAGGTTCCATGGGAAAAATCCCTACAAAGCACTATAAATTCAAAATATTGTCATCTCTAGTTAAAATGAAAGAAATTATTTTATTTATTTAATGTCAAATATAAAAATTTTGCGTAAAATATTTTTTTATTTCAAAAATAATTATTTTCTCCCATTACCATATTTTTATATATTATTTTTTCAATCATTAATATGAATTATATATTATTCTTTTATTAATATATATAAATAATATCTTTTTATAAAAACACTTAACATTTTTCAAGAAACAAACGCATCCCATCCTATTTTCTCATTCTTTAAGTAATAGTCCAGCATTAGTCTCACATGGGGAGTAATGCAATCCTTTTGAAAATTGAAAGGATAAACCACTTCTGCACAACATTTCAATTTTTTTAAAATTAGAATTTGAGTCATAAATTTCTTTCTAGAAGCCTATTAAAGCTCCGTCTGTTTTTATAAAAAACATCTTCCATATAAATATAATTATAAAATATTGTTAGAAATTTTAATATAGACCTTTCATTAATTTATAAATAACAATTAATATTAAATTTTATTGTGTGGGTTCTAATATAAGTGACAAATGGAATTAGGCCCTATATGATATTATGACCTAAATATAGGTTAGTTGAATATAGATATTGTGATAGGTAGGATCCATAATCAAATTCAATATATTTAATGAGATTTCCTTGACTCTAGTATCTTAACTCTAGTCTGTATTGTCCCATTAGTACTTAGACATAATTGTTCTTTTTACAAAGTGAGAATCAAGGTGGTTATAATAGAGGCAGAACCATTCTTATAACATTATTGATCAAATAGTTTTGTAGGAATTTGAAAAATTAAAGAATATAACATCGAATAAAATCTTAACCTTCATATATTTAATTATATAATTCCTCATGATATTATATTTGAGTTTTTTATTTTTTTTATTCATCTCATGCTATAATCCAAAACCAAAATCTAGAAAATTATTATATATAAAGATTAAATCTTGCAAATATAACATAATAAAAAATCTCTTATATATTTTTAATATTAAATATATAAAAATTAATAAAAATTAAATTTTTATTTTAAGAATTTATTTTTTATTATTGTAATTTTAAATATTATTTTTTAAATTAAAGATGTATTTTACTTCTTTACTTATATATTAAAAAATAAATTTTTTTTATAAAAAATATCTTTAAGAAAATAAACGAAGTCTAAAATTCATATCTCCAGATTCGAAAACCCTTTTCTCATTCTTTAAGTAGTAGTCCACTTTAAGTAAGGAGCATATAGTTCACTTATTTTTAATGTGTGCATATTCCCTAACAGTAGGTGCATTCAAGCAAAACTTGGAAGCTTTCAAAAGAAAAGGATGCCAAATTATTGAGAATTTTCTAACTAGGCTTGCACCGAATGTTGGTCGAATACTTTCAGCCATAACTGTCGTTATGGTGAGATGACATCAAATGCAGCTGAATCTTACAATTCATAGATTCGTCATACAAGGAAGTTGCCCATCACAAATATGGTTGATAATATCTGTTCGAAACTGATGGAATGGTTTGCTAAATGGAGGTCTGAATCATTACATTGGAACAGTGTTATTTATCCAATCTGGGTGTCAAGATTAGAATCAGACTCAAGGAAGTGCAGATGTTAGGTTGTTAGGAAGTCATCTGAAACCATTTTTGAAGTGTTAGCATATCTAACCGTGTGTGTGGATGTTTGTCAGCATAGTTGCACTTGTCACCAATGGCAATTGGACGGTTTTCCTTGTGTTCATGCAGTTGTTGCTATAAGAAAATCTAGGATTTCTTTGCGTTAGGTTGTTAATAATTATTTCCACATGACCACGTACAGGAATGTTTACAAACAAATCATACATCCTATTCCTACAATGCTGAGGCAGGAAGTTAATTTAGGTGAGGAAGCAGCTATATTACCCCTCATTTCTAAAAGACAAATAGGAAGACCTAAGAAGATGAGGATTAGATCTAGAGGTGAGTGTGTTAAGAAGATCAGGTGTGGAAGATGTGGCAAACTAGGACATCACAATAAGAAAAGTTGCAAGGAGCCAATTTGAATGCACTTTTTTATGTGTCATGATTTAATTGTTTATGACTCTTTTCATTTGTAATAAGAAACAGTAACTTCATTCTTTTCATTTGAAAACATGTTACTCTATTGTCTTGAAACGAAAACATCAAAAAGCTAGAAATAAATTGAAGAATAGACTAAGTTTAATAACAAGAACAATATAGAAACATCATGTTACTATTTCCAAAACAAACAGTAACATTGTTTTCTTGTGGTGTTAGGTTACTTTTTGATCTAGAAATGGTTACATAAAGAAAGGATCAAAATAAATAAAAAAATGAAGTGTGGTAAACAAGGAAAAATGAAAAAAACCATGTGTTACTATTATCAAACAAAACAATAACATCTACTAAAAATAACATATTAATCAATGTAACATTAGTGACTAAAAACTACACAATTACTTGGATGGTTCTGTTTTGATTTAAAAAAGTAACATCATGGTATAAGCTGTGAACATAAAGTAAATTAATTCTAAATGTTAAAGGATAGACACTGGATAGAAGAATATGTTGAATTTTTTTATTAAAATTTACAATTAAATGTTCTACTTAGATACAATTGAATTCGTTTTAAGAGTAAAATGTTACATATGTACATAAGAATCATCCTAATGTTCAAGGATTGAAATTCTTGAGAAATTTATTCACTAATTTTTCCTTGTATTTCCTCACAGATTCCAATGGAAATTAGTCTTCAATTTCTTTCTTGTTGAATAAATCCTCTATGTGTTTACAAACAAAAATCCCACAATCTTTCCTAAAATTGTAAATTTATAGGAAAAGTTAGTTTATGACTCTTAATCATTATTGTTTTATAGTAGTGAAGAATATGTTACTTATGATCCAGGTTCTTGTTGCGGTGACCTTTCATATAATATGATATTAAAAGGTGGCTCTGTGGTTGCTAGTTCTACTCCCATATCCATCTCATTCTTTTAAAGTAATTCATTCTTCTTTTTCTCGTAATAGTCCTTCTATTGTTAAATTAACAAGTTAAGTGAGATATCAAGTGAAGATAAAAATGATATGTTACTGTCTTGTGTGTAAATAGCAACATAGAATAAATATAAAAATTAACCATCATTAAAAAAATAACATGTTACTATTTTTAGAACAAACAGTAACATACAATTTTATTAGTCAGAAAGGTTACTATTTGACATGGAAATAGTGACATGAAGTAAAAAACCAAAATAAATATACAATTCAAGCTTGACTAACAGTCAAACTTCAAAAAATTACATGTTACTGTTTTACACAAAATAGTAACATCATCTAAAAATAACATATCAGATAGTAATATTAATAAAGAACAATTTTTGGAGACAAATGAATAATGATTAACCAAGAAAATGTGAGAAAATAGTATGTTACTATTTCTACATGAGATAGTGACATCAACCAGGAAGAATTATTATTATTTGTTCATAATACAGGTATGACTCACCACATTTTGGTGTCGCAAAAGTATGGATCCACAGCCCCTTCTCTTCTAGGCCTTATCGAATTATAATGAGTCCACTTGCACTTTGCATTATTAAGGGCCAACAGAGTGAAGTGATTGGGGTTTGTGTAGTCATTAACACTAGTTGAATTTATCGAGAACAAAACAATTTCTGCATTCATAGCTTTCTCCACCTTTTGATCAATTTTGAAGGCCCTCATTTCCTTGTATAAACGAACAAGGTTCACTATATAAGTTTATGAATATATTTTAAGCACGAGTTAGTATCAAAGTTACTATTTATGCATGTCAAGATTAGAGAATGGATTTAAATCTTACCTAACACATACTGTCAAAAATGAATATCTTGTTGTTAGTGGAGGTGTTTGCTATGCTTAGCATTAATGCATGGCAATCTATGATCTGAAATTCAAAGATCAGTTTATGTGAGATAAACTGATTAAGAGTATAACAAAAAAAAAATAAACAAGTAGAATGATGATTAATAACATATGTTACTGATTGGATCCCAAACAACAACATTATGATGTGCAAGATGAAAATGCTGCTTTCAAAAATAAATAGTAACAAGTTATTCTCATGTAAATGACATATTATTGTTTAATAAGCAAATAGTAACATGAACCAAAAATAAAAAAATGGCAAAATTAATCATCATAAACATTATTATTTGTTCTGTCATGTTACTGTTTTGATTAGAAGCTGAAACATTACTATAAAAAAATAACACAAAGAACTAATGTTGTAGAATATCACGGGATGATACATTTGAAGTCATTGGCTCGTCTTGAAGCACAGGCAGCAACTCATCCAATGATACGCATGTATCCGACTGAGGAGATATCCAAACAATAGATCTACAAATTATGACGTGGTGTAGAAAATAGTTGAGGTATCAGGCAATAATATTGAGTTAATCAATGGAATCATCAAAGAAGTAGGACATGACTTAAGAGATTATTCAATGTTATTATTTTGTTTAAAATAAAACATTAATTAATATTAGAATAAATTGATAAATTAAGCGTGAATAATAACAAAATCGAGGATGAAATAGCATGTCACTATTTTAGAAACAAACAATAACATGTCATTTACATGAGAATAACATGCTTCTATTTGATCGAGAAATAGTAATATCAATAAAAAAATGGCAAAATCAATCATGATTAACAATTAAGTAGTGCATGACTTACAATAAGTCCCCTATTTTTTTGATCTAGGCCACTTTCTTAGTATTTTATGGGAGATGTTTTTCAGCAGGCCATTTTGTAGTTTAGATTTTCTTCGTGGTCTTTTTTTGTTTGGCCATTTGGTCTCCGATTCCTCTAACATGAAGACAGGAGCCTTATTATCAGTGGCCTCCTCAACATGTGTTGTTTGTTGTGGTGTTTCTTATTATTTTGTGTTTTTCTTGCATGGACTAGATATGTATAGTCTATATGGCATTTCGTTTTCCTTGTTTTGTATTTAATGCTTGTGATCATTGACCGTTGTTTCTTCTCAGTCTTATTATGTTCTTTATTTTCTTCTGTGTCTTACTTTTATTGCCCAACCAACTACACAGTCATGTCTGTAAGTTGTGCAATTAGCTGGTATTTTCGATTTTCAAGATTAGCATTTTCAACATCTAAGCTTGTAATGGTGTTTTTGAGGTCACTTGTATGTGTAGTTGCATCAGTTAGTTTTGTTTGGATTTGTGTGTTTTCATGCTTCAATTTTGTGATTGTCTCATTGTTTTGCTGTAGTTGTTGTTCTGACCTCTAAAGTTTCTCGGTCAGAGACTTAAATTCATTGGTCAGTTGGTTTATTTTTTAGTTTGCTATGAGAAGTTAATCCCTCAACTTTTATTTCATCATTTTCTTGTTGGCAGTGTTGTTTTGTGGGACAATGGAATGTCTACGAACTGCTCTAGTGCTATTACTCGTGGTTGCATTACATATTATGATGTTCTTATGTCATCATCAGTTGCAGATTACTCTGATTCGAAGGGTGTGATTTGTTTATTTGTTTGTTATCCATATTTTATTAATTGTAGTTCTGTGTTTTTGTGTGTGTGAAGGTTGTAAAATATTGTTATTTCTTTAGCAGTAGGCTGCAGTTCTTCAGTCACTATCTAAAAAGAATTAGTGGTTAATTGTTAGTGCAAGTAGCTGTCATATTTTTGTTTTGGTGAGAAATAGTAACATGAAAAGTAAGACAACGTGTTTCCATAATAGTGACATGGGAAAATGAACGAACTTTTTCCAAAGGTTATCTGAAGCTGGTTGGGCAATTTAATTTTCAATTGGTATGTGAGCCTCTTTAGGTCCCATGTCAGATATCTTGGTAACTTTTGAATTAGAGTTCCATCAAGCATGTCTGTTGTCTCACACAGCCAATATTGTGGGTAGTATAATATGAAAATTGTCAAATACACTTTCAATTGAAGTTACATTCAAAGATGTAGTAAAAAAATAACAAAATAACAACATGTTACTGTTTACAACACAAACAATAACATGTTGCTACCAAGCATATAGACAGTAACAGTAATCAGAATCTTAGAATAAATGGACGAATCAAGTGTCATAATATGAATAAAACTGCCAGAAAATGTAAGGTTATTATTTACACAATAAATAGTAACATATTACTATTTAGTCTGATACAGTAATATGTTATTGTGTTTATATATTTATATTCACAGTATTAAAGTAAATAAAATGAATAAACATAAATCCATCAATAGTAACTTATTGATAGTAACATGACATAACCGGTGACATTTGGTGGTGTGTCTTTTGCAATGGAAACCATTAGCTACTCACAAATATGTCTAGACCACCAATACTCTGCCATGTCATCAATGTCCTCCATGTATTTGAGGTATGACCATGCAATTTTCTGTGCCTTATTTGGTACAAAGAGGGTCACAAGCATCATTAGGGTTATGAGGTGTGAAACATCTTGGATATCTGTTTCTGATGTTCCTATCATAACACTTTGCAGTGCACTGCATACATTTGGTTTTATGAGGCGTCCTTGGCTACAAAATCTTCTATTGTCAAAATTAGATTGTGGCCTCTTGCCAGGTGATGTGTCGATGGGGCATTATCCATCTCTTATACCAAAAATAAGCTTCAATGCAGTCAGTGTGATGCTCAGTTGTTTACCTCCAATTTGGAAACTATTGTGCTTTTTTGAAAAGGTACCAAGTAATGACATTATTTCTTGATCGCTCTTCTTGCACATATTGTGATCAAGCTCCTTCGTCAGTATGGCATTAATTAAAAATCAAAAAGGGTTTTGTTACAGCATCTTTTTGTGGCTGTCATTGAATTGTAGATTGTCAATCTGCCTTATATATGCTAGCAGATTGGATCAGTATTGCTAGTATATGGTAGCTGTTTCTTCAGCCTCTTCAGATTATTTGAGCATTTTTAGATCTCTCTGTTCAGGGATAAGGAAAAATGCCTTGGTTAAAATCTATAAAAATGAAACTAACAACTGGACAATACCATGTTACTATTTCATGCAATATAGTAACGTCATCAAAAAATTATGTTACTATTTGCATGAAATTGATTATCATGCAATAGTAACACTAAAATGTTTGAAGATAACATAATATACTAGTTGTTGTTAAAAAAAATAACATGCTATTATTTTCAGAAGTAAACAATAACATTTTATTTTTCTCTGATGACATGTTACTATTTGATATAGAAACAATGACATTATTCAAAAATAAATTAAATAGACAAACAAATCATGATTGGAGTCAAACTGAGAAAAAAACTACATATTATTATTTTTAGACAAAATAGTAACATAAACTAGAAATAAGGCATCAGTCAATGTTACGATTGAAATACACGATTACTTATTTTTTTACAATTAGAAATAGACAAATCAAGCATGTTTAACAAAAATATCGATAAAAAAGTAACTTGTTATTGTTTAAAAAAATAAACAGTAACATGTTTTTTTTTCTATAAATAAGATATTATTATTTACTTTGAAAACAGTAACATCAATGAAAAAACATAATAAATGAACAAACCAAGCATGATTAGCAGTTAAATCAAGAAAAAAACTACATGTTACTGTTTGTTTGACAAAACAGTAACATCGACTAAAAACAAGATATCAGTCAATGTAACGATTGGAATACACGATTACTTATATTTTTACAGTAAGAAATATACAAATCAATCATGATTAAGCAAAATAATGATAAAAAGCAATATATAGCTATTTTCTTAAAACAAATAGTAACATGATGTTCTCTTACAAAATGACATGTTACTATGTGATCTGGAAACAGAAACATCAACAAAAAATAGAATAATTGGACAAACCAAGCATGATTAGCAATCAAATTAGGAAAAAAATATGTTATTATTTTTAAAACAAACAGCAACATTGACTAAAAACAACATATCAGTCAATGCAACACCAGTAATGTAATAGTAATATTGAGTAAAATTGAAGTTCATTGTACAAAAAAAAAAGTGTTGGATTTGATGTTTCTGTTTGGTATCAGAAGAGTGAATTTTTTCCCATTTGCATCTATGATAACAAGCTGCCAAAAAACAATAGAACATGTGTGATCCATGTTTCTATTTGTAATGTTAACGGAAACATGAAGTTTAGTGACAGTAACATGTGAAAAACATTCATTATTCTAACTTCTATGGTTTTGTTTCAACATAGATACTATACATATATAAAGGTACACACGGACGAAAATAGTAATATTTTTAGTCAATTTAGTGTCAAGACAATCAGAGTACGCAAACCATATAATAGGATGTAGGGTTTACCTTTTGATGACCCATTCTGGTGTGTCATTTTGTAGGTTGTTATTGTTTTGGACTAGCTGAAAAATGACAAAAGGTCGGAAATGATGATTTCTAATGATACAGTATCAGATGATTTGTATTGTTGCAATTTTCGGCGGTCTCTACGGTGGTTTCATTCCTTCTCTCGAGTTGCATCACTAGTTCTCTGTTTCTCTTTCGAGACTCTTGGTGTTCCTGAAATGTGGAGCAGGTGTGTCATTTTGTTTATGGACATTTTAGTAAATCTAAACTTACGGATGAACTTGGTTGAAAGAAAACTCGTTTGGGATACCGCGATGTAATAAATTATGCATAATGGTACTGGCTTGATTTTTGCCCTTTTTTAATTTCTAACAAAATTTCAACATATATAAAATTACAATTATTGGAAACAATTGGATTTTTAAATTTTCCAACAATTTTTCAACGGATTTTTTTTTTAGGGTCAATGTAATTAGTTAAAATTTTTCATTCCAAAAAGCGAAAATTGAACGAGTGAAATAAATATAAATTTTTTTATCTCTTTCTTTTTATGTTTATTTAGGAGAATTCTATAATATAAAATGTCTTCTTCTTCTTCTTCTTCTTCTTCTTTAATGTGATGCATCATACAAGGTGGGCCGTCTGTTTTGAATCTCAAAATCTGAGTCCTTGCTTCATGTAACTTGTGACTTTATAATTACTAACCTAACTATATCTCAAAATCCGGTGAGATGAAAGTCTCATTTTGTTTTGTTTTAGTTTGATTTTACTTAAACTCTTTATTTGCTAATCAATTCCTTTGATTGGTGCATTTTTTTCTCTCTCTCTCTCTCTCTCTCTTACTCAGAAACAATACAAACTACACAGGGCTGAATACCCACCCTTTATAATTACTAACCTAACTATATTTAATGGCATTTAAAACATACTGTTTTTTATTGTAAACTTATCTTTCCTCCTGAGACGAACCTTCACCGAGTAGTGCCTCCCAAGAAGAATCCTAATGTGAGAGGCAATGTTTTGAGTGAATAATGAGCACTTAGAGAGTTATGATCAAGAAGAATCCTAATGTGAGAGGCAATGTTTTGAGTGAATAATGAGCACTTAGAGAGTTTATGATTCACACAAAATATTAGTGTGTAAAGGAAATTAAATTTTTTAAGGAAAAATTTTTCTAAAAAATTTTTCCAGTGAAGTTTTCAAAGTTATTTAGTTCAATTTTATATTTTTCAAGAAATATAAATTAAAATAACTATTGTATCTCTCAAAATTATAATACAATCAATAAATTTCAATTAAGATATTTTTTTAGACTTGTAATCTTTTATTTTTTAAAATTAATTATAAAAATTATAATTATAGTTATAATTATTAGTTCTCTTCCTTTGAACAAATGTCTCTATTTTCACTTTCTATCATAATTTTTTAACTTGTAATTTCTTGATTTTTAGTTAAATAAAGAATTAAATTTGATTTGTATAAAAATTAATATAGTTTATGTATGTTTCTAAGCTCCCGATGAGAATATAGAGGTATGGTGGTGATTAATTAATTTGAGTATGTATAGTTTATTATTTTTATTCATAAATAACACAAAATTTTTATTATCAAGGGTGTGTGGATAAATAATTTTTCATATTATTATTTTATTTTAGAAATTGATGACTAATTAAATAATTGATTTTTTTATTTTTTTTCAAAAATTTACTTCTTATATAACTTTAATCAATTATATCTAAACCTTTTATAATTTAAATTTAAATTTTTTTACTTTCATAATTTTCAAAAAAAATAGAGAAGTAAAAAATTAAACTATATAAAATATTTTAATTAATACTCTTTGTCTACTCAATTAATTATTTTATTTAGTTAAATATCTTTTCATGAACTTTTATAACAAGCATCATAAATTTCTTATATGTTAAATATATCAAAGTGAATTCAAATTTATTTGTAAGAAAAATACAGTAAATCAACGTTGAATAATATTATGATATTCATTTAAAAAGTACATAATAAATTACATATTTAAAAATTTTCCATATATATACTAAAATCAGGAGGCAAAACAAGATTAGTTAGTGCTATAAAAAGATTAGGTCGGAGGTGGTGCTGAATTGATGAGTGAGTTGTGCAATTATGTTTTTTTTTATCTCAATTTCTTATTTCTATTTATTTTTTAATCCTCTTTCTCCCTATTTTCCTTTCCCATTGTTTTTCTATTTCTTTTGTTTTTACTTATTTTCTCACCGTATCTAAGTTAAGGATAATGAAACCTGGTTGTTTTATGTAAAGTATTTACCATCAGTGAATTTTATAGTGTCCTTAAAATTTTAAATGTTAAGTGATATAATAGTCTTAAAAAATAAATATTTATAATTAAATAATTTTAATTTAATAATCTTTAAGCTAATCACTTCATTCCAAATTTTAAGAGATTGCTTGATTTATCTCAATAGTTCGATAAGTTCTATTTCTTAAAAAATAGGAAAGAAATTAGTTGTTTGATTAACCATTATCTAGCAAATTGAAAAAAAAAATCTTCTTAAGAAGTTTTATTTCGCACAAAACATAGGAAACAATTTATCTACCACCTCCTAGGTGAGTTCTATTTCTTGTGTTATTTATAGATATAATAATAAAATTATCTTTATTAAATTTAATTAATGATAATTAAAATTTATTAATTTATATTATAATAATATTAAATATATAATAGTTGTTTTATTGGCATTTCCTAGAATATTGAAAGTTGAAAGTTGAATTAAACAAAATATAAAAAGTTATTTCCTAAAAAATATTACTTTCTATATATTAATCAAATAATTTTGAGTAGTTCTTAAAAAATTTATATAAAAAATTATTTCTTTGATAGTTTAATTCCCTGAAAAAAGTTATTCCGTGAACCAGAAAACTTGTAAAACTCAAAAGGTCGGTTGCAAGCACTCTCATCTAACAGAATTAAATTGTTCCATTCAAATGGGGCATTATCCGCCAGTTTTATAATGATGCATACTTGTTAATAATATGCAAAGAGAATAACTACAATTTTTATTGCTTCAAAACTTAAATATTACGAGTTCTCATATATATAAATTCCATTAAATTAGTATATAAATAACAAAATTTTCAATGTATTTATATTCATTCAAAATAAAAACGTATATTATAATTGAATATATACAGACATAGAGTCAATGTAAAACACCAAGGGTTTATTAAGGCTTTATTAGATCAAAAACAAAAAATGTTTATAAAATATTAAGATTAAGAATGGAGTTGGTTCGAGGTAAGGGTAGAACAATCTTTTTCTAATCCCATATGTTATTTTCGGGGATAAAACATTATCTGGTCTCATGTCTCATAATTGGAAATAAAATTTACTCCATGCTTATGTCCACAAGGCAATAGGCTCTACAAAAACTTGCGAAAAATGATAAAAAATTAAAAATTAAAAAACACAAATCTTGAAATTAAAAATTATAAATGCATACATAATTATTAAGTAATTTCAAACACTAATAAATAAAAAAAATTAAATTTAAATATTATAAATTATAAATAATCAACAATATTATAATATAAGTCCAAAGTGATATAATTTATGTAAACATTTTGAAACTTAAAAAAATAGCCAATAATATATTCTTACCTTCTAACTTTATCATCTTGAGAAATCTCTGTGTCCATTTATTTTATTGAAAAATATTTCTTATAAAAAAATATCATTTAAATATATATTCATGAAGGAGTGACATGCTCCCTTTATTTGTGAATAAAAAAAATGATATCCAAAGCCTTAATAATAGGAGATAGTAAATTCTTTTTTTAAAAAAGAAAAAGTTATTTCCCTCAAATTCTTCATACTTATCATTAAACAAATAAAATGTTTTTTATTTTAATATTTAATAACTATATTTTATGAAATATCATCTTTTGTCAAAATAAATGAAACTTAATGTATTTTTAATTTTTCAAACAAATAAGTTATTAAAATTGCTAAAAAATTTTATATATATATATATATATATATATATATATATATATATATATATATATATATATATATATATATATATATATATATATAATGTATATACGCATATGTGTGTGTATATATTATAAAGTAAAAATATAACAAATTTATAAAAACAAGGCTCAATGAAAAGCAATGCAAAATATTATTACCCCATTCCCACCCTTTTATTCAGAATGAAAGTTTGCCTCATGCTTTGCCTTATTGGGCAAAAGATCATACCATCTTTACATTCCATTGGGACAATTCTCGTAGAACATTATAAATTTGAAGCATTTTACTATCTCTAGATAAGATGAAAGAAAATGCATTATTTATTTAATATTAAGTATAAAGAATCTAGGAAAAATAATTTTTTATTTAAAAAAATTATTTTCCTTTATTACCATACTTGTAAATATTATTTTTTAATCATTAGCACAAATTACATATTATTCATTCATTAATATATATAATATTTTTTAATACTTCTCGATGAAACAACTGTATCCCATCCTATTTTCTCATTAAGTAACAGTGCAGCATTAGTTTCACATGGGGAGGGATGCAATCCTTTTGAAAATCGAAAGGATAAATCACATCCGTACAACATTTTAATTTTTTTAAAAAAAATTAGAATTCAGATAGTAAATTTCTTTCTAAAAGCCTAATAAAACTTCATCTGTTTTTATAAAAATATCTTTTATATAAATATGGTTATAAAATATAAGATAATAAAAAACATCTTAGATATTTTCAATGTTAAATATACAAAGTTTGGCAGCAAATAATTTTCATTTTTAAAAAAATCATTTTTTTATTACTGTGATTTTAAATATTATTTTTTTATTAAATACATATCTTACTCCTTTATTTATAAATTAAAAAAATAAATTTTTTAATAAAAAGTATATTTGAAAGAATAAACGAAGTCTAAAATCCATATCTCCAAATTCAAAAACCCTTCTTCCAGAAACCATCAAATTCACATTTTTAAAACCATTTTTAAAATAGCATTTCAAAATCAATAATATTATATGTAATAAAAATAAATTTTGAAATTAAATTTTAAATATAAATTAATATATCAATAAATATAAAATTATAGAATAAATTTATAAAATTTAATTTAATAAATATAAAAAATTTAAAATTTAATTTTAAATTACGTTACCAATCCATTTAGCATTTTTGTTTCAAAACTCAAGCACATATATATGCATAAACAGCCATCACGTAATCAACAAGTGGGGTTAAACCATGGATTAGGGTCAACCCACTAATATGAGGAATCAAAACTAAAACGATAATGAATATCAATGTATTTTAGTATTGGTAAAATTTACAATTCATTGCTCATTGATTATTAATATATCATTGTAGAACATAATTGAAGAGATTATTAATTTGATATATGCTTAAATTTGACAGTATAACAATGTAGAGCTGTGTGGTACCCCTTAGATTCTCTTTCTAATGCTTTGAAGATTAAAAATTTCTAAATTAATAGAGGTATTTTAAATAAAATATATATTTATACAAAAATATTTATAAGTAATTAAAAGAATTTATTATCAACCACTTTCCAAACATAAAAAAAAATGGAAAGAATAAACTCCCCAGAAAAAAAATATTAAAAATAATTTAATCAATTTCATATTTTTAAATTTACTTTTAAATCGTAGAAATAAAGCTCAAGAAACTTACGAACACAAATAAGTACCAAGAGGGCAGGAAAATGTAAGGGAAAGCTTTTGCGCATTATTTCGTAACTTTTGAAATTTCCAAAAGAATTTTCCGTCAAAAGCGGGAGTTTTTACAAAGAAATTCAACCTAATTTTCCAATGAAAATTTTTTAATTTCAATAGATATAAAATTGTTGGAAACAATTAGATTTTTGAATTTTTTCCAACAATTTTCCAACCGATTATTTTCTTATTTTTGACACACAGCATAATTGGTTAAAAATTTTCATTCTAAAAAGCAAAAATTGTACTAGTGAAATAAATATAAATTTTTTCATCTCTTTCTTTTTATGTTTATTTAGGTGAATTCTATAACGTAAAATGTCATTTTCTTTTATTTGTATGGCCATCTGTTGTGAATCTCAAAATCTGAGTCCTTGCTTCCTTTAACTTGTGACCGGTGAGGTGATAGTCTGATTTTGTTTTGTTTTAGTTTGATTTTATTTTAGGCACGTGAAACAGGTGGAGTGGATTTGATCTTATTGGCATAAGTACATATAAGATGGGCAAAAAAAAAAATTGTTCACATCGGCTCGTGGCGTGGGCTTACTCATAGGCGGGTTACATATTTTTATATTTTTATTAGTTATTTTATTTTATAATTTATAAAGCATATCTTAATATTTTAATTTTATTAAATTATTTAAGTAAAAAGTATTTGAATTGATATATATATATATATATATATATATATATATATATATATATATATATATATATATATATATATATATATTAAACTGAAATATAAAAAAATAATTAAAAAATTTAATTTTTTACCCACATCAAACCAATGATCACGTGAGCTTGCTACATAAATCTACATTAAATATAAATTTTATAATAGACTATCTGTAGTAATTTGTGATTGTGAACTGCTGCCATTACCTGTGGTCATGTGGTCATAGCACCCGTTTTATTTGTCTATTTTATTTAAAGTTTAGACTACAGTACCCAAATATATTTTTATGGGCAACTCATCCTAATTTTTATATCCAATAATGAAATGCCAACACTTATTCTACTCTTATCATCCATTTTGATTTTTCATTCTCACTGTTCCACTCACCTTTCCAACAGTGAACTAACTTCATTTTATTCACTCAACAAAATGAAGAAGGAGCAAAGATGTGGATGTTTATTGTACGGATTGAGAAGGAGAGAGTTCTGAAAAAAAAAACGAAAGACTACCTTTTTTTTTGGTGTAAGAATAATGTATTAAATATGGATTTAGAAAATATATTTAACCTAATGACAATAAATATGTATAAGGTTTACATTTTAAATAATTAAAGTTGATGTTATTTGATACATATGAGATAACTAATGTAATAAAATTAAAGTATTAAATACATTATTATAATTTTAAAAGGTAATTGATTTAAGAGTTTAAATTTAATCTATTATCAAAATAAAATATTTTATATTATTGGTAAATAAAAAAGATATATTATTAAAAATGTAAGAATAATTAAAAAATTTTAATGATAGTAAAAAAATTTAATAATTTTTTATTAATATGATAATATATTAATTCTTTTTGTAATTGTAGAAATGATTATATAATTAAATGCATGCACACAATGACTAGAAATTCAATCTAGATGTAACAAAAGGTATAAAACTTTTATGGGATATTAAATACCACACTACAAGAAAAAGAAGCAACAATGACGACACTTTTAGCGGCGACAAAATTTCGGTCGTCGCTAAAGGTATTTCCGGCGACATTGTCGTCGGTAAAAGTGACGTGACTTTTTAGAGGGAATCAGAAAGTTGGGCGGGAAAGAATTAGGCTTTTAGCGGCGACAAAAGTCGTCGCTAAAAGCCTAAAAAATTTTCGGCGGTAAAATTTGGCCTTCAGCGGCAACAATTGTCGTCGCTGAAGATTCAAGACTTTCAGCAACGACAGTGTCGTCGCTAAAGGGGGCACCATCAGCGACGACAGTGTCGTCGCTGAAAGTCTTGAATCTTCAGACTGAAGGCCAAGACTTTCAGCGACGACAATGTCGTCGCTGATGGTCCCCCCTTTAGCGATGACAATGTCGTCGTTGAAAGTCTTGAATCTTCAGCGACTACAATTGTCGCCGCTGAAGGCCAAGACTTTCAGCGACGACACTGTCGTCGCTGTTGGTCCCCCCTTCAGCGACGACAGTGTCATCGCTGAAGGCCAAATTTTACCGCCAAAAATTTTTTAGGCTTTTAGCGACGACTTTTGTCGCCGCTAAAAGCCTAATTCCAAATTTTGAGACATCGTCGCTGAAAGTTTCTCGGTCGTCAGTGAAGGCTTCAGCGACGACCGAAATTTTTTAATCGTCGGTGAAAGTTTTGGCTATTTATTCACAGCGCCTCCTCCCTCCTCATTTGTGCGTTTGAAAATTTTAAAGCTGAGGTAAGTTTCTGAACTTTCTCTTTCTTTTAAATTTTTTATTTTAATATATTTATTTTTTATATATGTTGATATGTATTAATTTTGTATGTTGTATTTTTCAATTTGTTAGTTATTATTAGCACTTAACTTAGTTTATGAAGAGTATTCAGAGTTGATTAGTAGATTTTTACCATTGAGGTATGTGAATAAAAAGTTATAATATTTTTTTTATGTAATAATATATTTAATTTACTCAAATAATTTGTAATAAATTAATAGAATTGATAGTATGTTTAATTTAATATGAAATTTTATATTATTTAATTTTATATGTTGTAAATTTTAAATTTATTTATTTAAATTTAATTTAGCATAAAATTTGTAAATATAATTTACAACTAGGAAGTCTGTATTATTTTTACCATTGCTTTATGAGTATTATTTTTTTATGTTAAATCAAATTGTTAGACATTATTAATAATATTACTGATATATTATAATTATATAATTTATATTAAATTAAATTTTAAAAAAATATTGAATAATTCAAGTTAATTAAAATAAAGAATATTTTAGATAATATATTATTTGAAATATACGATAATTTGAATTTAAATTTTTTAAAAAAAATTTAAAAAACTTTTAGCGGCAACATTTGTCGTTGCTATAGGCTAAATGTCGTCGCTAAAGATCAGACTTTCAGCGACGACTTTGTCGTCGCTGAAAGTCAGATCTTCAGCGATGACTTCTTTCCCTATAGCGACGACAAGTGTCGCCGCTGAAAATTAAATTTTAAATTTTTTTAAATTTTGAAATTATTTTCTGCAACGACATTTTGTCGTCACTGAAAGTCAGATCTTCAGCGACGACTTCTTTCCCTATAGTGACGACAAGTGTCGCCGCTAAAAATCAAATTTCAAAATTTTTTAAATTTTGAAATTGTTTTCTGCGACGACATTGTCGTCGCAAAAGGTTAGACTTTTAACGATGACAAATTGTCGTCGCTAATGACCTTTTCAGGGACGAACCTATACCGACGACATTTTTAGCGACGACTTTTTCTTTAACGACAACCGAATACTTTTTAGCGATGACAAATGTCGCCACTAAAAGTCTTTTTTGTTGTAGTGCCATTTAAATCAAAATTAAAATATAGATTTCAAAATTATCAACATTATGAGAAAAGAAAATTATAGAATTCAAATCAACAATACAAGATATTTAAAATATTTTGTGATTAAATATTTATTTTGGATAAATTCAAAAAGACAAAATATCATATGGGAGTTCAACTTTAATCAAAATGTAATTTTTTTAGCAATTTAGAGCATGTTTTTATTGCAAAATACTTAAATTGTCTCATCATTTAATTTGAATTCTATACTCATCTTTTTTCAATATCTCATTGATGAAAATTTTAAATTTAAATTTAAAAGTTGCTTTTTTTTTTAAAGAGGATGAGTAGATTTTTTAATGAGAAAATACAATATTTAGCCTATTCCTTCGTGTAAAATGTTAAAATAAATGAATATTGTTGAATTGGATTACGACTTGGCTCTATCAAATACATACTATTATTTTAATATTTTTTCTTTTACCGTTTAGTTTAACATTGTAGTCCTTCCCTTTTATTTAAGGCTTGCATGGTAAGCAATTGTTAGAGTGACTTTGGATGTTTTACCAAAAATTGACTGGTTGATTAATTAAATCAATCAATATTAATATTTAGTAATCAATTATTTTAAATAATTAATTAGGCTCAATTAGCTATTTTTGAAAATGTTAGAGCATCTACTGTTTTGATTCAATTGATGGATAAATAAATTATAAAAAAATTGAATTGTCATCAATTTTTATATTTTTCTTTTTGTCCTTCTAGAAAAAACCAAAGTCAATCTTCTCTCTTCCTCCAAGTTCTTGCCTTCTTTGTATCGTGCAATTTTTTTTTCCAACTTGATCTTCGGTTTGAAATTCAATGTTTTGAACGTTGTCTTCATATTCATTTTAATTTCCATTTTTTATTGTTGATAGAAGTGAGCTTAGTAGTTAAACATATTATTTATAATTATTGATTTCTTACTGGTAAATTCATCAACTATAAATATTATATTAATTTAATTTTAAAGAAATATTTAACATATAATAAATTATAATAATATATTATTTATAAAAATTTAGTTTATTAAATAATATATAAAATTAAAATTATTAAAATAAAAAAATACTTAAATAACTTATAAAATACTTATATCTTATATGTCATTTTACATGCAAATAACTAATTATAAACATTCGATTTTACTAAGCATTCTTATTTAAATAGTTAATGTAATCAATTAGTTAAATTAGTTAATATAATCAATTATCAATTAACTACTAATTGAATTAATTAATCATTAATAAAATCAGTTAAGCATAAGCCTTAAACTCTTTATTTGCTAATAATCAATTCCTTTGGTTGGTGTATTTTTTTCTGTTACTCAAAGAAACAGTACAAATTACACTGCACCGGATACCCACCCTTTATAACTATTAACATAACTATATTTAGTGGCATTTAAAACAATTTTTTTTTTTTTTTGTTGTAAACTTATCTCTTCTCCTGAGATGAACCTTCACCCACTAATACCACCCAAGAAGAATCCTAATATGAGACGCAATGTTTTGAGTGAATGGTACTATTAATTTTAAAGAATTATCTGATTCATACAAAATATGAAATATTAGAACGTAAAGGAAGTTAAATTTTTTTGAGGAAAAAAATTTTCCTGTGAACTTTTTAGGGAATATTTAAAGTTATTTAGTTAAATTTTAAATTTTTCAAAAAAATATAAATTAAAATAACTATTATATTCCTCAAAATTCTAAAACAAAAATTTTAAAATATCAGTAAATTTCAATTAAGATGATACTTGTAATCTTTTATTTTATAAAATTTATTATAAAAATTATGATTATAATTATAATTATTAGTTCTCTTTCTTAGCGATAAGGTCTCTATTTTCACTTTCTATCATAATTTTTTAACTTATAATTTACTTTTTTTAGTTTAATAAAAGTTAAATTTGATTTGTATAAAAATTAAGATGGTTTATGTATGTTTCCAAGTTCCCTATGAGTAGGGGTGCAAATGAATCGGACGGCCTATGACCCGGCCTAATTAAGGCCTAGCTCAACTCGGCCTATTTAACTAAATGAGTCAGGCTAAGACCAATATAAAAGTCTTTTTAATTAAACAGGTTAAGTTTTTTTATTTTAAGCCTAACCTACAGGCCTATCGGGTTGGCCTATTTAATATTTTTTATTTAAATTTATTTACTATAAAGGTAATAACATGTATATTTTTTTTTCAAGTCCATTATATAGATTAAATATTTTGAATGTTTGTTGTATAATTTATGGTGAACTAATTTACCTTTATTGCTAACCTTTGATATTATAACAACTTAATATTATATTACTTTTAATTAAATATTGAATATTTAAATTAGTAATTTTATATTATGAGTATATGGATTTATTTCTTTGTTAATTAGTTCTTATATAAAATTTTGTATTAACTTTAGTATTATTAGGAGTATTTTAAGAATATATTGATATAAGTTTATATAAGTTATTAGCTTATTTAAGACCTTTTTATAATAGGCCTTTTAAGTCTTAAATTGTTAACCTATTTAAAAACTTGTATTTAAAACAGGCTTTTAAATAGGCTAACAAGTTAGGCCAAACTTTTAAAGTAGGCCAGACTCGAGCCTGAAATAAAGCCTTATATAAGTTAATAGGTTAGGCTCGGACTAATATTTTGTAATACAAGCCCGGCCTATTTAAGATAAAGCATAACTCAGTCTAACCCATTTGCACCTCTACCTATGAGAATATAGAGGTACGGTGGTGATTAATTAATTTGAGTATCCATAGTTTATTATTTTTATTCATAAATAACATAAAAAAAATTATTATCAAATGTTGTGGATAAATAATTTTTCATGTAATTTTTTATTTTATTAATTAATGACTAATTAAATAATTCATATATTTTTTATTTTTATAAAATTTTATTTCTTATATAACTTTAATCAATTACTTCTAAATCTTTTATAATTTAAAATTAAATTTTTTAATTTCATAATTTTTAAAAAATAGAGAATTAAAAACTTAAACTATATAAAATATTCTAATTAATACACATTGTCCACTCAATTAATTATTTTATTTAATTAAATATCTTTTCATGAACTTTTATAACAAGCATAAAAAATTTATTATATGTTAAATATATAAAAGTGTATCCAAAATTATTTGTAAAAAATAATACAATAAATCAACATTGAATAATATTATGATATTCATTCAAAAAGTGCATAATAAATTACAAATTATTATGAATAATTATTGAATGTGAATATCCACAGGTTAAATATTATATTCCCAATTATAATCAATTATTAGGATTCAATTATGATCATATTATTAAGTTTCAATTATGATTAATTATATGTCCAATTGTGATCAATTCTATTTATGAATTATCATTATGAGATTGCAATGTTTGCCATATAAATATGGGTTGTACAAATCATTTTATATACAATTGAATGAAATATTCTCCTCCACATTATATTTCTTTCTCTTCCTAATATTTCTCCTTCATCTCCTTCATCTCTTTCTTTTATCATTCACTAAGTGTTTAATATTTTTATAAATACATTATCAGCATGAGACTTTGATTCATTGAGATAATTTTTTCCAATCATAAATTATTTTACTTAATCTTGTTATTTTATGTTAATATAGTAATTCTTCCATCTCATTACATTCTTCTTTCTTGTTTCTTTCATATTTTGATTTTAATTTCTATAATAATTTTAACTTTTTTCTAGTTTTATTCTAAGAAATAATAGTTGCAAAATGTTGAATATGATATGTAGAAATATAAATAAATAATGAATTAAATTGAGAAAAAGAAAATAATTCATGTGACATATTATACATTTGAGAATTTATTCCTAAATGCTAAATGAATGGATTTTTTTTCTATTTTGAAATGCATGTTAGTTTTTATAAAATGTGTGAGTATTATATATATATATATATATATATATATATATATATATATATATATATATATATATATGGTACACAATTGTGGATATGTGGTAAATCCTTAATTGTGTTATTATCTCATGATTGAAAAATTGCTATATGAAGAAAATATAATATATGTTATGTTGATATAGAAAGAAAATTTACTTCTATAAGGTTTGGCTTTACATAAAGATGAATGCAAATATTCAAAAAACTAAGTTTGGAAAAAAGAAAAGAATTATTTAGAAGCAATCGGTATATAAATATACATATAACCAGAAGCATACTTTTCATAAATTTAATAATTTTTACAATGTTTGATCACCATATAAATTAACAATGAAATAGATGATTGGATTAATAATTATATGATTAATTTATTGATTAATAATTTCTTCAATATTCAATCTTTATTATATTGAAATTTTTTTCATTCATTTTTATATGTCTATAATAGTATTATTGGTAGATTTTGCAAATCTTGATTTGTGACATTTGATATTATGAAAAAAAAATTTATCTTTTGATAAAAGATTCATTTATTCTTTATAATAGTTTAAAAAATATATGATAAAAAAAATTCTCCACTTTCATGCATCCAATTTGCTCCTGCAATAGCAATATTAAGAAAAAAGGTTTTAAAAAATATTTTGAGTTTATTTCTTATCTCTTTATGACTAAACAAAATAATAAACTTTTGATGAGCCCCATCCGACTAACTTTGCTTAATTCCTTAAGGCGAATGTAATAACACATGACCATTTTATTTATTAACAAACTTATGGCCTTAAATGTAGTTGTGATCATGTTCTTATATCAAAAACTCAACTTTCCACCAAAAGTGGAAAAATAAAGAAAAGAATGATAAAAAGGTGGGTAAAATAACAAGAACATATGTGATGGTAAAGGTTATTAGTTTCGTACCTGTCATATTCTAAAGCATTTTGTTGACCTTTACCAAGAATTGCTTAAATATATACATATAAAAAAGACAAGTTTTGCATGTGAAAAGGGATTTGAATTGATTTTCTTAAAGAATGCTTGTAGTTATCTATTGTCTACTTAATTTTCAATTAGTATACTTATCTCAAAGTTGTTAAGAAGTTTTTATAAAAAAAAGAAAAACTACTAAATACAAATGTTTAGCCTCCACCCTATTTCTTTTGAAAATTTAATTGGCAAAGCATCCTTATTGCATTAAGATATTTAATTTATGCCTATTATTCATATACTTATAAATTAGTTTTATTTTAATGGTTTTTTTCATTAGCCAATTTTAAAAATATTTTTATAATATCTATCGTTTTATTCTATATCAAGTTACTTAAAATTTATTTATATAAGTAATCATAATATCTAGATATGCAAATATACACTTTATTATGATTTGTTCTTATATGGTTATCATTATATCACTCTAATACTAGCCAATTTTACTTAAATGTGCCACAACCTCTTTCTTAGGAGATATTATATGATTATTGAAAGGTTTTAGATTGTAGTATAGCATAAAATTGTGCATTGTTGAACCAAGCAGAATTATAGGTGAGGATGTTAAAGGTAAGTCAGAATATATGTGTATCCTAACTTTTTATGACTCATTGGATTAAGGATATTTATTATCTATTACATATAAAATTCTTCTTTTCTTATTTAGTAATACAAAAAAGAGCTAATGTTAATACTATATCTAGTATTATAAATTTAATTGAAGACTCCGAAAGAGCTAAGGTTTTGTTGCCTGGAGGAACAAAATTACACATTGATAAAGCATTATATTCTTCTAAATCTCATAGAAACTTATTGAGTTTTAAAGATATCCATTAAAATAGATTTCATATCGAGAAAACTAATAAAAGAAATATTGAATATTTTTTTATCACTGGTATGATCTCAGGTAACAAATGCATACTTGAAAAATTACCTATTCTTTCATATAGTTTGTACTACACATATATTAGTACAATTAAAACATATGTTATAATAAATTAGAAGTTTATTAATTCAAAAATGTTTATTATTTGGCATGAACGATTGGGGCATCCTGGATTACTAATGATGAAAAAAATTATTGAGAATTCACATAAGCACTCATTGAAAAACCTGAAGATTTTTCAATCTAAAGAACTCTCATATACTACATGTTCTATGGGTAAATTGATTATTAAGTCATCACCAGTTAAAGTTGGAACTGAATCTCTAACATTTCTAGAACGTATATAGGGTGATATATATGGACCTATACACCCATCATGTGGACCATTTAGATATTTTATGGTATTAGTAGATGCATCCAGTAGATGGTCTTATGTATATTTACTATCAATTTGTAATCTGGCTTTTGCGAGATTGCTTGCTCAAATTATTTAATTAAGAGCACAATTTCTAAATTATCCTATAAAGTCTATTCATCTTGATAATGCTGGTGAATTCTCTTCTCAGACTTTTAACAACTATTGCATGTCAATAGGTTCCTGTAGCTCATGTTCATTCACAACATGGCTTAATTAAATCATTTATTAAATGACTTCAATTAATAGCAAGACCAATGCTTACGAGAACAAAACTCCCTATTTTTGCTTGGGGACATGAAATTCTACATGCAGCAACACTTATGCATATTAGACTAACTAGTTACTATAAATACTCTCTTTTACAATTGGCTTATGGTTAGGAGCCAAATATTTCTCATCTTAGAATTTTTGAATGTGCAGTATATGTTTCAATAGCTCCACCACAACATATTAATATGGGACTTTAAAGGAGATTAGGAATATATATTGGGTGTGATTCCTCTTCTATTATAAATTATCTTAAGCCAATGACAGGGAACTTATTTATAACACATTTTGCTGATTGTTATTTTAATGAATCAGTTTTCCCAACATTAGGAGGAAAAAAAAGGATAAGCAAACTAGTTAAAGAAATTACATGAAATACTTTGCAAAATATTGATCCTCGCACAAAGTAATGTGAACTTAAAGTTCAAAAGATAATCCACTTGCAAAGTATAGCTAATCAACTACTAGATGCAATCACTGACCTAAAGAGAGTGACTAAGTCACATATACCAACTGCTAATACTTTAATAAGGATTGATATTCCCGAAAGATAATCCATCAATGAGAAAGCTAATAAGTCTAAGGCACGCCAGAAGTGTGATAAACTAATAGGTTTAAAAGATAAAAATCTCCGTAAAAAAAAGGAGCAATTATTCAAGACGAGCCCATTAAAGAAATAGATACTCCTGAAAAGTTTAGAGACATAAGAAACAATATAACTCCAGAAGAAGTTAAAGTACTTGAAAATGATGAAAATGAAAATAAGGAGATCTCAATAAACTACGTCTCTACGGGGAAAAGATTGAACCGCAAAGAAATTATTGTCGACAATATTTTTGCATATAATGCAACGTTTAATATTATGAATGATAATGAGGATCATGAACCTAGATTTGCTAATGAATATTGATGTAGATATGATTGGCCAAAATAAAAAGATGCAATTTAAGAAGAATTGAATTCACTTGAAAAACTTAGAGTTTTTAGAGACTTGTAGTCTAAATACCTGAAGTTGTAATATCTGTTAGGTATAAATGGGTACTTGTGCATAAATGAAATGAGAAAAATGAAGTTGTAAGATATAAAGCATAGCTTATTGCCTAAGGTTTTACACAAAGACTTGGAATTGATTATAAGTTCACTTATTCTCTTATGGTGGATACAATCACATTTCGTTATCTCATTAGTCTAGTAGTACATGAAAAACTTGATATATATCTTATGGATGTTGTTATAGCCTATTTATATGGCCCACTTGATTATGACATCTATATGAAAATTCCAAAAGGATTTAAAATTCCTAAAGCATGTAATTCAAAGTCGTAGGAACTTTATTCAATTAAATTACAAAAATTTTTGTATAGATTAAAGCAGTCTGGACGAATGTGGTATAATTGTCTTAGTGAATACTTGTTAAAGGAAAGATATAATAATGACCAAATATGTCCATGTATTTTCATAAAACGGACAAATTTTGAATTTGCAATCATTATTGTATATGTTGATGATTTGGATATTATTGGAACTTCTAAAGAGATTCAAAAAGCAGTTGATTGTTTGAAGAAAGGATTTGAAATGAAAGATCTTAGGAAAATAAAGTATTGCCTTGGCCTATAGATTGAACATCTAAAAGATGAAATTTTTATATATCAATCAACTTATACTCAAAATATCTTTAAAAGATTTTACATGAATAAAAGCACATCCATTAGGTACCCTAATGGTTGTTTGGTCACTAGATGTGAATAAAAATCCCTTTAGACCTTGAGAAAAGATATAGAGCTGCTTGGTCCTGAAGTATCATATCTTAGTGCAATTGGAGCACTAATATATCTTGTTAGTGTTAGGATTTGGATCAACATACGTAGCAGAATTTTAAAATTTTGATCCAAAACCTTTCTAGGATCCATGCAAAATTCATAAACTAGTATTAGGGTTTTACCTTATTTGTACTTGTGTTCTTTCTGAATGGATCCTTGAGAGACCAAGATGAATCAAACACCAACCAAAAGGTACAGCGTCTCTACAGTATCCACACGGAATGAACAATGACTTCTTTCCTCCACGAAGCTACTAAGATTCGTTTCTCTCACTAGGATTGGGTTTAGATGTTTTCTAGAGTGATTTAGGGTTTGATTGAAACTTAAGTGCGTGAATTATAATGTGCTGCCTTCAAGTCCTTTTATAAAGCTAAGGCATATCACAATCCTAGTCCCATTAGGATAATGCTTCAAAAATCCTAATCACACTAAATAACTATCACCTTATCCTTATCCTATAGAGAGTGAGGAGAGATAGGACTAATCTATTAATTATCTAATATTAGATAATAATAACATTATCTCATAATATAATTATCTAATATTAAATTAATATATAATTATCTAATATCTAATAATATAATTATCTGATATTATTTTAATATCAAATAATATCACATAATATATAATATATATATTACATGAATAAATATATATTATCTTAATAATTTATATATACACGAAAATAAGTCTAATTAATTAAATTTTAGTCCAACTAAAAGCTAATTAATTATTGTCTCATTCTTACTCCTTTTGTGTGACCCTGTAGGTTCTTATTACATTGATAATGACTCATTTTAGGTCATAAATAATAAGCGGTATCTAGCAATACATGACTGTCACTCAAATAGTAAAAATATCTATGATTCGACATTTACCTAATATATGATCAACATTTTTGCATCATAATCCCTTTTGTAATAATATCCAAATTGAACTGGAGGCATGGAGCGTGTCATCCATATCAATGTTCAATTTATAATTCTTGATACTGAGTAGAATTAAAACAAATGATCAATATCACATATTGATCTAATTGAGCATGGCCATGCTTTTTTAAGTCTCACTCAATCAAGGGGCCCAAGGATATTTTTCTTTTATGTAAAAGTAACAAAATTTCATCTACATCACTTACTTCCCTCTGCATGACTTGTGACACACCAAATTAATGTCTTACTTGTCATCCCGATTAAAGGTGACATAGGATGACATCAAAGTGAGTAACTCCTCATGTAGGAAACTGTAGTGACTTCAGGTCAAAGAACTATACACATTTGTGATCATATAAGAATAACTAATGACACATTTATCTATGCAGTATTCTCACAATGGGTCAGTCCAATACATTGTTCACTAATAATGTACTCATGTATTAACTTGATATCACATATCGATGATTCATAATTATCAGTCACTATACATTCTAGTCTCGATGTATTATTACTATCCTTTTTCATAATAATACTTGACTAGGGGCATTTTAGGAATAGTAAAGTTATTCCAAGGATAATTATTATATTTAAGTTATAATTTGTGCAAAATAAAATAAAATAAAATAATTATATTGCCAAAAAGAAACGTAATACATTGTGTAATATTGTAATCATCTCTATGATTGGCTCTTAGGACACATACTAATAGTCAGTCATACACAACTTGATATATTATTTGCCATTAATTTATTAGCAAGATACAGTCCTCCACCTATATAAAGGAATTGCAGTAGTGATATAAATATTTTTGTATGGATTAAAGCAGTTTGGACGAATATGATATAATCGTTTTAGTGAATACTTGTTAAAGGAAAGGTATAATGATGATCAAATATTTCCTTGTGTTTTCATAAAGCGAATAAATTTTGAATTTGCAATCATTATTGTATATGTTGATGATTTAGATATTATTAGAACTCTTGAAGATATTCAAAAAGTAATTGATTGTTTGAAGAAAGGATTTGAAATGAAAGATCTCAAAAAAGCAAAGTTCTGCCTTAACTTACAGATCAAACATTTAAAAGATGAAATTTTTATATATCAATCAACTTATACCCAAAATGTCTTTAAAAGATTTTACATAGATAAAAGCACATCCATTAGGTACCCTAATGGTTGTCTGATCACTAGATGTGAATAAAAATCTCTTTAGATCTCAAGAAAAGATATAGAGCTACTTGGTCTTGAAGTGCCATGTCTTAGTGCAATTGGAGCACTAATGATCTTATTAGTCATACACAACTTGATATATTATTTGTTATTAATTTATTAGCAAGATACAATTCTCCACCTATATGAAGGAATTGGAGTGGTGATATAAATATTTAACAAATCCGATTAAGTGATAATCTAGTAAATTTATTTATTGAGGCACATCTTACTGCAGTACTTGAAAAACTAGTTCATACTATTGTAGTTCTTTAACTTAAAGATCTTAATTGATATCGTCATGAGGGGGAGTTAATACACACTGTACTCTTTTTTTCCTCTGCTATAGTTTTTGTCCCACTAGATTTTTTCTAACAAGGTTTTTAATGAGGTAATATTCTATTGTGTATTATATAGACATCCAAAGGGGAGTGTTATGAATAATTATTGAATGTGGATGTCCACAGGTCAAATGTTATATCTCCAATTATGATCAATTATATCCCCAATTATGATCATATTATTAAGTTCCAATTATGATCAATTATACCTCCAATTATAATCAAATCTATTTATGTATTATTATTATGAGATTGCAATATTTGCACTATAAATGTGGGTTGTACAAATCATTTTATATACAGTTAAATGAAAAATTCTCCTCCACTTTGTATTTCTTTCTTTTCTTGATATTTCTCCTTTATTTCTTTCATCTCTTTCTTTTATCTTTCGTAAGTATTTAATTTTCATAATACAAATATAAAAAATTTCTATATATATACTAAAATCAGTAGGCAAAACAAGATTAATTAGTGTAGATTAGGTCGGAGGTGGTATTGAATTAATGAGCAAATTGTGCAATTATGTTATTTTTTATCCCAATTTCTTATTTTTATATATTTTTTAATATTCTTTCCCCTAGATTTTTCCTATTATTTTTCTATTTCTTTCTTTTTTTACTTATTTTCTCACCCTATCTAAATTAAGGATAATGAAACTTGATTGTTTTATGTAAAATGTTTACGATCAATAAATTTTATGATACCCTTAAAATTTTAATTTGCAAGTTATATAACGGTCCTAAAAAATAAATATTTATAATTATATAATTTTAATTTATTAATTTTTAAATTAATCATGCTATTCCAGTTTTTAAAACCCAAAAAGTCCGGTAACAAGCACCCTCATCTCTAACAGTATTAAATTGTTCCAATCAAATGGGGCATTATCCGCCAGTTCTATATCGATATAAACAGCCACAGAGTCAATATAAATTCTAGAGGTTTATTAAGGCTTTGTTTGTTCAAATAAAAAATGATTATAAAATATTAAAATTAAGAGTGGAGATGATGTGGGATAAGAGTAAATCAATCTTTTCATGCTCCCATACTTTACCATCAGGAATAAAATATTATCTAGTCTTACATCCCATAATTGAAAATAAAATTTGCTCCATGCTCATGCACATGGGACAATAGACTCTACAAAAAAACTTGTGAAGAATGAAAAAAATAAAAAAATAAAAAATATAAATCTTAAAATTAAATATTACAAATCTATATGTAATTATTAAATAATTTTAAATACTAATAAATGAGAAAAAAGGAAAAAATTAGATTTAAATATTGTAAATTATATGTAATTAATAATGTTATAATATAGGTCTAAAGTCATATAATTTATTTAAACAATATGAAACTTAAAAAAATTATGTAATAAAATATTCTTACCTTCTAACTTCATCATCTCTAGAAATCTCAAGCTCTATTTGTTTCATTAGAAAATGTTTTTTAGAAAAATATTATTTACATATATTGATGAAAGAGTGACATGTTTCCTTTATTTATGATTAAAAAAATAATACTTAAAGTTTTAATAATGAGAGAAAGTAAATTATTTTTTAAAAATGAGAAAGCTATTTTCCTTATATTCTTTATACTTAACTTTAAGACTTTATTTCGTATAAATAACTGATAAGTTAATTGATGGCTAATAAATTAATTGATAACTGATAAATTAGTTAATAATTGATATTTAATAAACTAGGTAAAGTATTTCGTAAAATTAGTTATTGAATTCGTGAAATTATAAAATAACATAAAAAGATATATTAATAGAAATAGATATATAATTAAAATAATTTATATTTATCTAAAAATTAAATGATATTAATATAATTAAAAAGTTTAAAATAAAAGTATAATATTTAATATTTAATTAATTATATTTTATGAAATTATATATTTATTTACTTATATAATTTTTATTTTATTATTTATTATAAAATTATAATATCGATATTATTTATTTACATATATATATTTATATATTTATAATTTAAAACTATGATATAATTATGTTAAAATTAAATTAATTATATTTTATAAAAATTATTTAGATTCATATTATAAAAAGTATCAATTGTAAATTAATAACAAGAAAATAATAGATTTGAAAAGAATTCAAAGAAGTAATAACTTATAAGTTATAAATTATTTTCAGTAATTTATTAAATTAAAACTTATAAATTATTCTAAATAGTTAGGTAACTTATAAGGTAGTACAAAAAATACTTCTAAAGTTCAATTTATAATTTATTAATCAAGTTAATAAATTATAAATTAATTTATTTATTGTACGAAATAGAACCTAAATAAATAAAGTACCTTTCTTTATCTTAATATTTTATAAATATATTTTATAGAAAATATCTTATGTTGTTATAAATGAAACTTAATATATTTTTAATTTTTTAAATAAATAAATTATTAAAATGGCTAAAAAATTTATATGTATAATATATGAGTATATGTATATATATGTGTGTGTATATATATTATATTGTAAAAATATAATAATTTAATAATAATGAGGCTCAATGAAGATAATGCAAAATATTATTAACCCATCCAACTATTTTATTTGGAGTGAAAATTTGCCTCATATTTTGCTTTGTTGAGCAAAAATTTATACCATCCTTATGTTCCCGGAGGACAATCCCCAGAAAGTATTATAAATTTGAGGTATTTTGTCATCTATAGTTAAGATGAAGGAAAATATTTTATTTATTTAATGTTAAATATAAAAAAATATAGAAAATAGATTTTTTATTTAAAAAAATTATTTTTTTCTATTATCATAATTTTAAATATTATTTTTTAATTATCAATATAAATTATATATTATTTTTTATTACTATATATGTAAATAATATTTTTTATAAAAATATTTAATACTTCTCGCCGAACAATTGTATCCCATCTTATTTTCTCATTCTTCAAGCAATAGTGCAGCATTAGTTTCCCATGGAGAGCGATGCAATCCTTTTAAAAATCGAAGGGATAAATCACTTTTATCCAAGACTACAACATTTCAATTTTTTTAAAATTAGAATTCGGGTAGTAAATTTCTTTCTAGAAGCCTAATAAAAGTTTATCTGTTTTTATGAAAAATTTCTTATATATAAATATAGTTATAAAATATAAGATAATAAAAAATATGTTATATTTTTAATGTTAAATATATAAAATTTAATAAAAAATAATTTTTATTTTTCAAAAAATATTTTTTATTTTGATATTAATTTTTTTTAATTAAAGATATATCTTATTCCTTTATTTACATACTAAAAAAATTTTTTCTATGAAAAATATTTTTAAAAAAATAAACGAAATCTAAAATCCATATCTCCAGATTCAAAAACCCTCTGTCCAGAAACCATCAAATTCACATTTTTAAAACCATTTTTTAAAATAGCATTTTCAAAAGCAATAATATCATATACAATAAAAATGAAATTTTAAATTAAATTTTAAATATAAATTAAAGCAATTAATAAATACAAAATATGAGAATAAATTTATAAAACTTAATTTTATAAATATAAAAATTTTAAAATTTAATTTCGAATCACATTGTCATTCGATACAGCATTTTTGTTTCAAAACTCAAATGCATATATATGTATCAATAGCCATCAGGTAATCAGCAAGTCAGGTTAAACCATGGATTAGGTTCAACCCACTAACTAGTGGAATCAAAATTAAAAAATGGTGGAAATGAATGTATTTTAATATTGGTAAAATTTACAATACATCGTTGGCCATTAAACTTAATTATTAATATATAATAGTGTGGCATATTTTAAGATATTATTAGTTCGTGGCACAATTAAATCTAGTAATGTAACAATGTACTATTGTGTGGTGCATCATAAATTCTTTTTTTAATATTTTGAAGATAAAAACTTGTAAATTAATAGAGGTATTTTAAATAAAATATATATTTATACACAAGTATTTGTAAGTAATTATAGAGAATTTGTTATCAGCCACTTTCCAAACATAAAAAAAGTGAAAAAGATAAACTCTCTATAAAAATAAAGTATTAAAAATAATTTAACCAATTTAAAAATTTTAAATTTACTTCTAAATCGTAGAAATAGAAATAAAGTTCAAGAAACCGACGAACACAAATAAGTACCAAGAGGGTAGGGGTGTAAATGGATTGAGTTGAGTTGGGTTTTTATCCTAAATAGATTAGACCTACTTTTTAAATCATTGACCTGAGTTTACCTTATTGACCTGTATAAAGTCTAAATTCAAATTTGGCTTGACTTATTAAAGAAGCCTGACTTGGCCTATTAATTTATCTAAAATTTTTTTTGTATAAATAGGCTTTCAAATTTATCAATAGATTAAAATTTTTTTAGGATCCAAAATTGTCCAATAGTCTAATTAGACTTATATATATATATATTAAAATATTTATATTATTTATATGTATAATATATATTATATTACATTATTTATAAATATATTTATAATTAAATAGACTAACTTGATAGACCTATAAATCAAGTTTAAAAAAAAATTATTTATCTAAATAAATTACTAGATCTTAAATAAGTTAGTCCATGAATACTTGATAAGCTGCCTGTCTACTGTCTACTGTCTACTTGCACCACTACAAGAGGGCAAGAAAATGTAAGGTAAAGCTTTTGCCTATTATTCCATAACTTTTGAAATTCCGAAAGGATTTTCCATCAAAAGCGGGATTCTTTACATAGAAATTCGACCCAAATTTCCAACGAAAATTTTTTAATTTGCAACGAAATTTCAACATATATAATATTATTGGAAACAATTAGATTTTTGAATTTTTTTCCAACAGATTATTTTTCTTATTTTTGATGGACAATATAATTAGTTAAAAATTTTCATTCCAAAAAGCGAAAATTGTACTAGTGATATAAATATAAATTTTTTTATCTCTTTCTTTTTATGTTTATTTAGGTGAATTCTATAGTGTAAAATGTCTTTTTTTTTTGTTTAATGTGATACAAGATATAAGGTGGGCTGCCTGTGTTGAATCTCAAAATCTGAGCCCTTGCTCCAAGTAACTTGTGACCGGTGAGGTGAAAGTGTGATTTTGTTTTGTTTTAGTTTGATTTTATTTAAACTCTTTATTTGCTAATCAATTCCTTCAGTTGGTGTTATTTTTATTTTCTTTTCCTGTTACTCTAAGAAACAGTACAAATTGCACAGGACTGAATGCCCACCTATTATAAGTATTGACATCACTATAATTAATGGCATTTAAAACATACTTTTTTTTTATTGCAAACTTATCTCTCCTTCTGAGATGAACCGTCACCAACTAATACCTCCCAATAAGAATCCTAATATGAGAGGTAATATTTTGAGTGAATAATGAACACTATTAATTTTAAAGAGTTATATAATTCACACAAAATACTAGTGTGTAAGAGAAGTAAAAATTTTTAAGCGACAAAATTTTCTGCAAAATTTTTAAAAAATATTTAAAGTTATTTAATCTAATTTTAAAATTTTCAAGAAATATAAATTAAAATAACTATTATATCCCTTAAATTTCTAATATAAAAATTTTAAAATATTAATAAATTTCAATTAAGATGATTTTTTTAAAACTTGTATTTTTTATTTTTTAATATTTATTATAGAAATTATAATTATATTAGTTATCTTTCTTTGAAAAAAAAGGCCTCCATTTTCACTTTCTATCATAATACTTTTAACTTATAATTTCTTTTTTTTAGTTTAATAAAAATTAAATTTGATTTGTATAAAAATTAAGATAGTTTATGCATGTTTCTAAGATCCCGATGAGAATATAAAGGTATGGTGGTGATTCATTAATTTGAGTATGTATAGTTTATTATTTTTATTCATAAATAACATAAAATTTTTTTTATCAAAGATGTGTGAATAAATAATTTTTTATATTGTTTTTTATTTTAATAATTGATGACTAATTAAATAATTCATATATTTTTAATTTTTTTAAAAAACTTATTTCCCATATAGCTTTAATCAGTTACCTCTAAATGTTTTATAATTTAAATTTAAATTTTTAATTTCATAATTTTCAAAAATAAGAAAAAGAGGATTAAGGGAGAAGATGGCAGACCAATGGGCCAAGTTTGAACTCCCCCGTAATCTAATCTTCCGATTATATTGGTCGAAAATATTATAATTATAAAATATTAAAATGATAAAAAATAATTTAAACATTTAATAATAAATGCAAAATATTTAAAGAAAAATAATTTTTTTAAAAATGAAATTATTTTTTCATTATTATATATTTCGGTATTATATTTATTAGTTATAAATTATATAAATATATAATTATTTTATTTTTATGTAAATAAATAAATTTTTTATAAAATATATATTTCGAAAAAAACAAATAGAGCAGTAGATATTCCGTTTACAAGTACTTTTACTACATCCGATTCTGTGACAAACAGTTGAGCTGTCTCAGACCGGCAGTGCTCCCACAGTCATCAATGGTGTAGACTTGTAGTCCAGATTGCCCCAACAGTCATCAATAGTGTACTCTCAGTCGGGCAGCCAAACAAATGGGAAAAAACTGTATGGCAACAGTCATCAATAGTATACAAATAAATGAGTCTAGCCTAATGCTTTGCTTGGCTTCAGAGAAAAATAGAGTAGAGAGAAAATATGAGAGAAAGAAAATAAAAAAGAAGTACTTTTCTTAAAGTGTGTTTGGTTTAGGAGAAAATAGGGAAGAAAGAAAATAGAGAAAAAATGAATTTTTTTTTTGTGAAGGAAAATATAGGAGAAAAATAATAAGAATTTTTTTTTTAATTTTAGTTTGGTGTAAATTAAATTGGAGGGTAGTAAAATTTATTAATATCAAGTGTTCACGAGAATCTATCAATATAAAATAAAAAATTAATTACATTTTTCTTTGGCCAAACTTGCATATTTAAAAGATGTATGTATATTTTATTTTTTTATATTACAAATTTAATAGGTATATTAATCATTTTGATGATATATTGATAATATTGGTGATTTAATGTACTATTAAATTTAATTATTAATTTATTAACATATGATATATTGAATTTAATTTAAAAATAAAATTAATGTATAATAAAATTTATTAGTACGTCAACGTATCATTTAAATCTTTTATCACTAAAAATTTAATGATATTAAAATTGTACTTTAAATTAATCGTGCTCTTAATTTGTTGCCCTTTCTTTTCCCATGCCATCTCTCTCTCTCCTCGTCCACCTTTGTCTCAACTCCTCCGTTGCCGCAACCACTGGTTCTACTTTTCCCGGCCACAGCATGCCACCGAATGCTGGCACTCATCTTCTTCCGGCCTTGGCAGCTCTACGATGCGAACCGAAGTTGTGAATTGTGGCTCTATGCTATGTAACGTACTTGGTTTCACTTGTTTTTCGATGAACCTCCCTTTTCTCGACGCTGGCAAACTTCCGGTGACCTCCATGAAAGGAAGTGAGTTGATTCCATATATAAAATTCTAATATTTTAGGTTAACTAAACTAAATTAGAAAACCCTTGCTTACAGCAGCACTTTGAGTGAAATGAACCAGACAAGAGGCAGGTGAGACACGATCTGAGTGAAATAAACTCCGATTTTTCATTTTGTCACCTGCAGATCCGAGAGGCAGATCGTCAGACACGAAAATTTGGAGAAGCAGATCGTGTCTCAATAACGAAAATTTTGCAGATCCGAGAGGCAGATCGGACGAGATGAGTTGGGAGGCAGAACCGAGAAGCTGTAGAACGGACCAAATGTGTGCACAGTAACTTCCCCTCAGTTTTCTTCGCATATTTGAGGTGAAAAAAAATGGGTGTACCCCACTGTACGGATTCTAGGCATTTTTCACTTCCCTCCTCTTTTCTCCTACGTGCCAAGCAGCCTTAAAATTCATTTTCTTGTACTTTTCTGCACTTCAAGTTCTTTCCCCTCTAAAATCATCCGATCCAAGCAGGGGGTAAGGGTCATCGAAGGAGAAAATTCAGCACATAATTAATATATTGATATATTATTAAATTATATTATATATTTAATTTATTTTTTAAAAATAAATTTTTAAAATTTAATTATAAATTATCAATTAATTTATTAATTATTAAATAATTTATTAATTATTAATTAATTTATCAATTATTTATATAAAATAGAATCCGAAACTCACTTTCCTCAACTACTATATCTCTATATATAATTTTTTTAACTATCTATACAAATAATATATTATTTTTTTAATGAAAAGTACTTGGCGATGAACCAAATGAGGCTAAAAAGCTACGTGATATATCAATTTGATATCCAAAGTGATTACTCACCGATGTTTTATTTAGAAAAGTTTATATCAAATGTAAAGGTAAAAATATACATTACAACACTTCTTTTTTTTGGGTCATTACATTAGGCCTGGGTACCTAGAGGAGTGGCGAAGGGGATGGGGTTGGAGAAATTCTAAGATATATATCATGTATGTATATGAAGTCATTTTAAAAAAAATTTAAAATTTAAATTATTTATAAGTTTTAATTTAATGTAATAATTATAAATAGAAATATTCTTGAGGCTCTCACGTTGAATATTATTTTTGTCCTGTGTAAAATGACATATCATTTTAGTTCAATCCAAAATGGCTCTCACGTTGAAACAGTGTGTCATTTATTTAAGGCTCAAAATAACATGTCGTTTTGATCATCCTTGACCTTAGTTTGAGTTGAGTAGGTTGACTTAACCTGATTCGTGGACCTAATTCGATCTGTGCAACCTGAAATAATATTTTTGCCATAACTTTTGATCCAAAGCTCTATTTTGGGTGATTCAAAAACTAAAATTTGTAGAATTTTATGCTCTACAATTATAGACTAATTTTATGGCCAAAAAATTATTTTTCAAAGGATCCAATATTTCAAAGTTACAAATTTTATGGAGTTTTTAGGTATTCTTATTGTTTTCTGATGTTTAGGAGTGTCTTATAGATTTTTTATGTATTCCCTTTAATACTAAAACCATCCCTAATATTATTCTTCTAAGAACAGTAGAATCGTAAAAATATTTTACATTCAATGGCCAATTTTCATATCATAAAAGCAAAAATAGGAAACATGTTTTTTGACCAAAATAAAATTATCAATTATATACATAGTAAAAAACAAATGCATCTAACATAATACATCTCATACATCATGTGCCTTGCATTTAATTACATTAAATACATGCAGAGAATTATAGACATCAGGCTCAACCAACCTCTGATACTAATGTTGAAAAAATTAATAAATCAAATAAATACAAAATTTATACATACTTATTTCACCTTTTAGATCTTGATGATATGTAATTATCACGTATCAAGAACTCTTGTCTCTATTCATGACAATTTCACCAAAACCACACACACTTTTCTAGAGAGAAAAAGATGAAAAAGTTTTTTTAGCTCAGTTTTTTGAATTACATGTTCTGCTTATCTTTTACTTTTTTGTCTCTTTTTCAATTTTTGATGGGAAGTGGGTAGTTATTCTCCCTATCCTATTTTCCCACTTTGTGATCAATTATCCAAAAAGAAAATTGATTGCTTCATTTTGATTGTTTGAATTCAAATTCAAACAAATTAAATATTTATCCAAATAAATATTTATTTATCAAATGATAAATGTGAATTACCCATTATAGGTGTCCCCACACTCATCATTATTAAAAGTAAATTTGTATAATTAAGTCAAGCAACCATTTTCTAATATTATAATCTAAACCCAATCTAAATATTAATCAATCACAAAAAAATTTAATAAATATTTAAATTATAAGTTTTATATTTTTTCTAAGCGAGCAATTTGTCCAGATCATGACTCAAGGTAAAATATCAAAGGTTTATTAAATTATTATTGATGTACTATACTATATTAAAAATGTACTATAAAATTTTCTTATTATTAATAGATTTAAGTATATATTATAATTCTACATTTCATATAATTACTAATAATAATTAATTTTTAAAAAAATTAATGTTAAATATTTTTAATGGAAAAATTATAATTAACTAGTAATTTATTTTTTATCTTAATATATATTTGTGATTTTATTCTGATTAAAAGTCTTTATATATATCTTTAAAGAAAATGAATCATTATTAAAATTTCATTTATTTTTATGGAAAATATTATATGTAAAATATAATTATAATATATTAAGATAAAAAAATTTATTTATTTAATATTCCCTTCATTCCCTTTTTATCCATGGCTTTTCAAAAAAAATTCTTTATTCTTTTTTATCTATGGCTATATAATTTTCATGAAATATTAATTTTTTTTATTTTATCATTATTTTCATTAATAAATATTTTATTATTTTATGTCTCAATATATTTATATTTATTTCATCATATTTCTTTTTCTATTTTCAATTGTCTTGAACTTTATATATAAAGAATAATTTTGAAAACTTTACTAAAAATAAACAAATTAAATTATTTTTTTAATATTTATGAAATTGTTTAATTGTGACAAATAAAAAAATAGAGTTAGTATTAAATATGAAAAGTTTGAAAAGGTAATTTCCTCTATAATTTTATTTTATTTAATAAATAAGTTAACTTATAATTTATTAACTCGATTAATTAATTATAAGCTAACCTCTAGAAGTAATATTAAATATGAAAACTTTGGAAAAAGTAATTTCCTCTATTATTTCATTTCGTTCAATAAATAAATTAACTTGTAACTTATTAATCTAATTAATAAATTATAAGCTAACCTCTAGAGATATTTTACATGCTACCTAATTAAAAAAAGCTATAATTTAATAAGTTACATTAGTAATTTATAATTTATAAGTTACTACATCTTTGAAATATATATATTTTTTAAATTTATTTTTATTCTTTTTATTAATTTATAACTCATGTCCTTTATTAATATAAATTATTTTAATTTATCTATTTATTTCTATTAATATATCTTTTTATATTATTTTTATAATTTTAATTAGTTTAATTGCTAATTTTGTAAAATATTCTTATACTATCAGTTATAAGTTATTAATTAATTTATTAACTATTAAATAACTTATCAATTTTAGTTAATTTATCAGTTATTTGTGTAAAATAAAGCTTAGTTCAAATAGTTCAAAATGGAATTCACTTTCCTCAACTACTATATCTCTATATATAATTTTTTAACTATCTATATAAATAATATATACTTTTTTTATTAATATATATACAAATAACTTTTTTTTTGTGAAAAGCACTTTGCGATGAACAAAACGAGACTTAAAAGCTACGTGATATATCAACAAAGTATTAACTCGGTAAAAAATATATTGTCTTTATCTATTAATAAGTAGAGATTTAAATCTAAAAACAAACCTTTATTGGAAGGAAAAAACCCATTAATATTTTGATATCCAAAGTGATTACTCACCTAATGTTTTATTTAGAAAAGTTTATATCAAATGTAAAGGTAAAAATATATATTACAACAATTTTTTTGGGTCATTACAGTAGGGCTGGGTAACTAGAGGAGTGGAGAAGGGGATAGGGTTGGAGAAATTCTAATATATATATCATGTATGTTTATGAACTCATTTAAAAAAAATTTTAAAATTTAAATTACTTATAAGTTTTAATTTAATGTAATAATTATAATTAGAAATATTCTATTTGGTCATTCAAATATTTGGCCCCATTTTTATGGTTCCTATGCTAATAAAAAATTATATGAACGATTCTTGATAAATTGGGGACTTATGAAAATGTAGGAGTCTACTTGTTTAGACCGTCATATATAATAGATAATTGTAATTACTATACTTGATTAAAATCCATGACTTCCTGTCCATACATGATTTGTATCTATAAATTTCTATTCGAGTAGGTAAAAAGAATTGGGAGTTCCAACTAGACCTATACATGAATAGAGCAATCCCCCCAACCCCCAAAGTATATATATATATAAGAATTAATTTCATTTTTTATGATTTGAATATTTATAAAATATTCTTTACGTTTCAATTAATGTTATCATAATAACAAGAAATTAATCGGCTTAGCCTGACTTAATTATATAAATTTATTTTTAATAATATAATTATATATAATAAAAATAGTTATATTTAATTATTTCATATATAAAAAGTATTTAATTTAATATAATTAAATATTTTATATATTTAAATATTATATTATTTTTTAATATATATTTTTATGTAAAAATATTTTTAAATTAAAATAATAAAAGTAAAAGTAATCAAAATTTCAAATTAGACCTCAAATTATATATAAATTTATTCGAATCAAATTGGACCAAAATTTTTGAAAAAATTAAACAGACCAAACTCGATCTAAAACCATCATATTTAACGTAGTTATGAATGAAAAATCTGATTTGAAATTCAATAACGCCATCCCTATATCCCTATACATCTTTAATTCAAACAAACTCTCTCCAGAATACCATACTTTGTGGCGTAAAATGTGCCACCGCGACCAAGCCTCCGGCGGTTACCTATTTCAATAAATTAATAATCACTTATATTCATAAATATACCAAAATAAATCCCATTTACCCTCAACAATCGACCCTATCGATGTAGATGAGTGCAGAACAGGTTGCCAACTCCAGCCGCTCCGGCAATTTGAAAAGGCATGCATTTATGATTGCACGCACGTTACGAACGCGTTACGCAAACGATTTGAAAACCGAACCTTTGTGCAATTTTGTAAATCAAAACATGGTCTTTTAAATCAAACATCATTTTCTGTTATGATTCGTTTGGCATACATGGATTTCATTTCATTTTAATAGAAATAATTTTAATTTATTTATAAATAAATTTTATTATTTAATAATTTTATTAAAAATAATAATTTCAATATATTTATAAATAAATTATTTTATTTGTAATATATTAAAAAATACATAAAAATTAATTAAAAAATAAATTTTAATAGTATCATAGTAAATACAATATTAAAAAAAGAATAAATTATTTATATAATATATTTTTTAGATCAAATAAAATGAATTTTAGTGAATTTTTTACAAAATTAAATGAATTTCATAATGACAAAGTTGTAATTAAAATGAAAATTATAAATGAAATAAAATGAAATCTTTTTTATTTAAACCCAAACACCATATTAAAAAAAAATTCATTTGAAAATGAAATGAAATCTTATTTTTAATCAAAACAAGGGGTTAAAGTTATGAGAATATAGATTTAATAATATTGTGAATGAAATATTATTATACATATATAATAGTGATAAATCCGTGAAAATATAAAACCAACGTAAAATATATAGTAAAAATATTATAAGAATGAATAAATTTTAGTATGCACAATACATTGTACTTTTATTTAAAAAAAGATTAAAATTACTTTGATATTGTTTTCTCTTTATAAATATGGATGTGGAAGAATCTATGATATAAATAGGAAAATTATTGTACACAAAATAGAAAATTATCATGAATTGTTAAATTAAAATGATCGAATCTCAATCATTCATTCAAGATATATAGTTGCATACTTATTGAACAACAAATTATTAATGTTGTATTTAGATGGAATATTTGTAAAATTCAAGCATTTTAAATAATGTCATTTCAATTTCTTTCATTTTAAGAATAATTTGTTTGGTTATTATTTATTTGTATTGAAGTATTTTTAAATATTTATTTCTACAAACTAATATATGTTAAAGTAGCATTAATGTCAAAAAATTGAATCTTTTAGGTGAATATTTTATTTTATTTTTTATCTTGTCTATTTTAATATTTTTTTTATATACGTTATTTCCATATCATTAAATTACTTTACCTCACTTAATTTTAAAATAATTCCGCATGTAATGTTGTGTGACTATTTTATTAAAATTTAAATTACTTGAGCATTCATGTACAATTTTCTCTTGAATAAAAATTATATGTTAAATAAAGTTAATGACAGAATAAACACATGTAATGCAAGGGTAGAAACAAAGTGAGACGCCACAGGAAGAAATACAACAGTATAACAGTGAAGCACCAGCGAGGAGGCTGTTGAAATTTCGAATTCTGCCTGTTAGAGTGCAATTCGAAATTTTCTATTTCATATAATCAAAATTCTCATTTAAAATATTTAATAGGTTTAAATTTTTCATATCAATTATTCAAATAAAAATTTTTACAATATAATAATTTGAATGCATTTATAAAATAAAATTTTTCATTCAAAAATAAAAGAAATTTCAATATATCAGTACACTAATAAATTTAATTGTTGAATTTTATTCATCCTATAAAATTTTATACATATAAATAAAATTTAATAATTTAAACTAGTAATATATTAATATAACAAATGCACCAAAATTATCACCTTCAAATATTCCATCTTAGCACAGCACAAATGAAGTAGTACTGAAATTATTATTAGCCGATTTTGATACTGTTATAGTAGAAAGCGGGATATCACTTTATCCCATCCCATAGAGGGATAATGAAATCTGGCAGTTCTAGCTACGAAGTCCATCATCGAGCAGCATTAAAATTTTCCAACGAAACAGGACGTTATTCACTAGTTCCGCATCGTTGGGGTCGTGTTTATAACATAATTAAGAAGGTTCTTAAAATTTTTAATACCGTTAAAATTAAATAATACAATATTTAATATATATGAGCGTCATAAAATTAAGGAAAAAATGCAAATTACTCTTTTTAATTTTAAGATGATTAGATTTTGCTCCCATTAAAAACTTGAAAATTATTCCTTTAAACTTTACAAAACTTAAAATTAACACCTATTATTTACTTAATTAATCATTTTATTAAATTATGTATTTTTATGAATTTTTAAATACTAATTATAATATTATAGTATAATAATTTTTTTTAGTCATTTTTTCACATATAGTTTTTATGTTATATAATTAATAGAAATTGAATTATATATAAAAAATTTTAATAAAATACTTGTAAATAAAATAAGAAATTATATAAAAATAAAAAATAAATTAAAATTTTATAATATTTTAATTCTAATTTAAAAAATTTATGAAAAGATGACATAATTTGATAAAAATAATTAATTAAGTAGATGATATGTGTTCATTTTAAGTTTTGTAAACTTTAAGGGAGTGATTTCTAAGTTTTCAAAGTTGTAAGGGCAAAATCCAATTATCTTAAAATTCAAGGAGGTATTTTACAATTTTTTTGAATTAATATTTAAATAATAAAATTATTAATTGACTTCTTTTTTGCTAAAAATATAAGCAAATGATAAAACTAGAGTATATAATATAAATTTGTGATAAAGTCAAATAGAGATGTGCATGAATTATGTCATCAAATTTTGGGCCAAACTTTCCATATACAATTATATGAAATATAATGTTCTAACCTCCAGATCAACCCATTAAATTTTTAAAAAATTTAACTTGACATAACTCAAGGCTTAATTCAAAAATTTGATTGTTTTTATTTTAATTATTATTTCAAATAAAAAAATTTATATCAAAATACACATTTAAAAAGATAATAGAATATTTAAACATATAAAATAAATTAACACCTATTATTTATTATTTAATTATTTTATTAAATTATGTGATTTTTCATATTTTTAAATAAGAATTACAATATTATAGTATAATAAATTTTAACTCATTTTTTCACATATAATTTTTATGTTATATAATTAATAAAAATTGAATTATATATAAAGAATTTTAATTAAATACTTGTAAATAAAGCATGAAATTATATAAAAATAAATCAACATTTTATAATACTGTAATTATAGTTTAAAAATTTTATGAAAAAATAATATAATTTGATAAAAATGATTAATTAAGTACATGGTAGGTATTTCTTCCAAGTTATGTAAAATTTAAGGGGGGTCATTTTTTAATTTTTAAAGTTAAAGAGGATAAAATCCAACCATCTTATATTTGAAAGAAATATTTTATATTTTTTCTAAAATTAATATTTAAATAATAAAATTATTAATTCACTTCTTTTTTTTACTAAAAATATAAGAAGATATTATAACTAGAGTATATAATATAAATTTGTGATAAAGTCAAATAGAGATATATATGAATCAAATCATCAAAAAGCTTTTCATATAAATTTATATGAAATATAATGGTCTAACAGCTTTTCATATACATTTATATGAAATATAATGGTCTAACATCAAGATCAACCCATCAAATTTTTAAAAAATTTGACTTGACCCAATTTGATTAAATTTATACATAATTCAAGGCTTAATTCAAAATTTTGATTATTTTATTTTGATTATTATTTTAAATAAAAATAAATTTTATATTAAAATACACATTTAAAAAGATAATAAAATATTTAATTATATCAAATTAAGCATTTTTTACATTAAAAATAGTTAGATATGTAATTATTTTATTAATATATAATTATATTATTAAAAACAAATTTGTATAATAAGGTCAAGTCGTCATTTTCTAATATTATAACCTAAATCCAATTTAAATATTAATCAAATCATAAAAAAAGTTTAATAAATATTCAAATTATAAAAAAAATAAATTCTATATATATATATATATATATATATATATATATATATATATATATATATATATATATATATTTTTTTTTCTAATCCGACGAATCGTCCAGATAATGTACAGGTCTAGACTCAAGGTAAAATACAACGTTTATTAAATTATTTACCGGTTCTTCTAATTGTCAAGATCTAATTTCACTATGAGAGAAATGCAATATCCTTTTGCAAAAATCAAGAGAGTAATTCATAAAACATTCCGATTCTTTTTTTAAATTAAAATTTGATTTGTAAAATTCCTTTTGAAAGTCTATTCAAAATAGTATCTCCGACAAAAAGCCAACAAATTCTCATTTTAAATCCATTTTTATTTCCAGTAGCATTGCTAAAACTAAGGATATGAGCAAGTCGGGTTAAATCAGGATCAGGGTGAACACTCTAACAAGCAGAGTTTGGACCAAAAAGTTATTAGAGATTATTAAGTTTCAATATCTCAATAAAAGTAAAATTTAAGAATTAATGAAAGTATTTTGAATAAAATATATAATTATATGTGAAATTAAAAAATTGGCAAAATACATAATGCTAATAAAATATTTATACATTTAGTTCTACTGCTAAATTTAATATAATTGAATCAACATGCCTCGCTTGTTGTTGGTAGACCAACAATCAATCGTACCTATTGTATTGTATAATAATTATGTTAGGTTTGAACTAAATTCTAATTGTTATTAATTTGTAATTATTTTGTATTGTAAGTTATCTTTTCATTTAAGTTAAGTTTTGTCTTAAAGTAAGATTAGTATTCTTTGTCAAATAAATATTTTTGTATTTTAAATATTTGTACTATTCAAAGGTTTGAGGTATGAAAGAAATGTAAGATAAAAGCCAATAGTGGTTATATCGGGGCCTTTACAAAGTTTTATGAGAGATGTAGTGATAATGGTTAAGAAATTATGAGGTTATGATTAAGAATATTTACATGTATTATCCTATAATATTTGATGATATAATGTATTTTTTTGCATTCATGATTTTACTGGCCTCTAGAGTTTGGAGCTTTCCCCATTAAATTGTTTGTATGCTTTATTATGTTACTTTGATTGTTTTAATTGGTTGATGCTTATGTGTTTTAGGAGTAGATATATTTCCCAACAAGTGGTATTAGAGTGTGGGAGTTCGATCCTATGGGGGAGTAATAATTTGAGAGCGAAAGAACATAATTCAATTATGTATGCGAAATGAAAATGATAGATGAAATTGATAGTAATGGTAAAGTGATGGTGATGATTGTTGATGATGAAGATGAAGATAAGAAAAGTTAATGCCTATTCATAAAGGTACTTAAAATTTTGGTATTTTTGCAAATGTGAGAGTTTTTTTGCAAATAAGGAGATTGTGAATAAACTCTGGTGAAACTTATGATATTTATGCCAATTGATTGAAGTGAAGCCACTTGATAGGAAGATAGTTACTGTAATTTGAAAAAATTGCAATTATAGAAGACTCTCATGGTTGGTTCCACATGATTGGTCTCATTTGACAATAGATGGAGCATGAAGATTGATAAAAATGATAGGATTTGTGTTTAAGGTAAAAATTGTTAAATTAGCCTCAAATTCTAATTATTATTAATTTGTGATTTTTTATTGTAAGTTATTTTCTTATTCAAATTAACTTTTATGTTAAAGTAGGATTGATATTCTTTACCAAACAAATATTTTTAAATTCTAAATATTTGTATTACTCAAGTGTTTAAGGTACAATAAAGATGTGAGATAAGTGCCAATAAGAATTATGTGGGAACCTTTATGAAGGGTTATGAGAGATGTAGCGATAGTGGATGAGAAGTTACAAGGTTATGGTTGAGAAGCTTTACACACATGTATTGTCCTTTAATTTTTCATGATATAATGAATTTTTTTTATTCATGGTTTTTCCTCTAAATTTTGAGTTTTTCCATATTAAATTGTTCATATGCTTTATTATGCTACTCTAATTATTTTAATGAATCAATGCTTGTGTAATTAGAGAGAGAATATATTTTCCAATAAATTATATATGAATTAAATTTAATTAATTATCAATTTTAGAATATTTTACATTACTAATGAATAAAAAGCACATCATTAAAAAATAATCTACTTTGATATAACACCAAAATATTATATTAGTTCTTTCGTACAATCATGAAATGAAACACTACTTATATAGAATAAGAAAACTACATTTCTTGAAAATTCATCAAATCTATTGTGAACTTCATATGTAAAAGAGTCTAAAAGTTATAGGCACCATTAATGTGTCATCATAGCAATGCTTCCTTGCCAACTAATCTCAACTACATGCAAGTTGCAAAGGCTAGGAGATTATTTCCATACTTAGTAGACTATTAGATTTGTGGAAAAAGGTCATAAAATTTGAATTAATGTTGGCTAATATCATGCATTTACTTTGGGATAATGTCATCTTTATAATTTCATGATGATTAAACATTTAGCGGAAACTAATGATTTTCACCTTACAATTTTCAACAATTGGTAGAAAATTAGATCAGTAAATTATATTGTAGTGTCACGTTTTGAACTTTCTTTCAAAAAAGTACTAATGCTGATATTTATTTCAAATAGATGTTGATTTTATAAATTATTACTATTATATTTCTAAAATACTCTTTTTTTTACCATGAGAAAGCAATCATGAATCAGGAACTTTGAAAGAGTATAACGCCATGATTAGTTAACTAATTTTTACAAATGACCATTCATTTTGATTCGTCTTATTATGATCTTTCAACAAAAAAATATGAATTTAATTTTAGTAGGGTTTACCTAATTGAAAACGTATAAATTGACTTCAAAACTTTGAACAATCATAATTTTGCACTTGATTTTTCAATTGGGCCAAATTATATATTGATTTCATATAACTTTTCGAGATCTACATACTTACAATGTCCACTCTGACTAGTAAAAAAAAATCTTTTTCAATGACTTTTTTCATTTTTTAATTTTATTATTATTTTACTAACTTTGACCTCATTTTTCTTAATTTATATTCATTTGAAACCCATATTGAACTTTTGCTTCCTAATTCTTTTAATGTTTAATAATGTCATAATAACTTTCTTAATAATAAAATTACCAAAGAATAACCTATTACTGTTTATAGATCAAATAGTAACATTTTGGTATGTAAACAATAACATTGATAAAAAATTTAAAATAAATAGATAAATCAAGTCTTATTAACAATCAAATTATCAAAGAAAAGTATGTTATTATTTTATCTTCAAATAGTAATATTAATAAAAAATTTAAAATAAATGGATAAATCAAGTCTCATTAACAATTGATAAATGCACAGTTGCACTTAAATTTTATGTGTTTTATCACTTATTTATTTAGTATCTTGTGCAAATTAATTGAAAAAGGGTACTTAAATGCTCAATATTTTATTTTCAGGTTTTGAAGTGACACATTTGAGCATTAGAATAGGATCCGGAGTCAAAACCGTACAAGTTGTGGAGAATCGAAGCAAGGTTGCTCACCTGGCAAAGAACACGGGGTATGGGAACCCCGTGTGGAAGGCCGTGTTTCCTTCTGGAATGCTTCGAAGCTTTAATGAGCTGCTCGCAGAAGAACACGGGGATAAACATGGGCCGTGTCATACCTCGTGTACCATATTGCCTGACACTCCGCAAGTAAACACGGGGGGTGTTATACCCTGTGTATCATGCTGCTCAACCTTCGCAGAGAAACACGAGGTGCCACACGGGCCGTGTCATACCTCGTGTACATCACCTGTATAAGTTTTGTGCGAAAATTAGAAAGGGGGAGGAGGAGAACCGAAAATTTGAAAGGGGAGCCGTGAGTAGAAACCCTAGGAGAGACCCAAACTCACCAAGGGGCAACTGCTAACATTGGATTCGAGCAAAGGATTGAAGATTCAAGCAAGGAATTTGTAAAACTTCATGATTTGTTTGAATTCCCTCTCTATTTTCTGGTTTTCTGCTAATTGTATAATGACTTCACACTAAACCCTAGTACTCAGCTAGGGGTAAACTTGTTCATGGATCTATGGAATTGATTTTTATATAATCTAGCTTGATTTACTGTTGATTTATGATTTGATTATGCTGTTTTGTATTTCTACAGTTCAATACTTTTGGAATATTGGATTTATGTGATAGATTAGTTAATTCTAGGTTAGAATGACCAATTAATTAATCGGACCTTGCATGATCATTGGGAATATCAATTAGACTTAGGAATTAAGCTAATTGGATTCTTTTGCACAGGATGAAATATCTAAGAATGGATTCTAAAGCAATGTTAATGCAACCTAGATGAGTGATTACTAGAGAAATTCTGGGTACTTAATCTTTTGGTTAGTAGCTAGTAGCCTTGCAATGAGGTATAGCTTATTTTTGGTAATCCAGCAATTTAAATTAATAGTAAACTAAGTTAGAGAATTATCTTCATTCCATAATGAAATGAACAAGGGAACCCTAAAGCTGAGTACGCTTTCATCTCGTTTGAATTAAACCTTTTTGATAACTAAGCTCTGTTTTGCATTTTACCTTTAATACACAATATCAATCGGTACACCTAGATAATTTACCTCGAAATTCAGTTAGTATTCAACATTCAATCCCTGTGGAGACGATATCTTTTATACTATTACTCGACTAAACCCGTGCACTTGTGGGATCACGTCAAGTTTTTAGTGCCGTTGCTGGGGATTGCAACTGGTTGATATTAACAGAAACTTTTGAGTGAATTAGACTAGGCAATTCATTTTCTTTTTTAGTTCTTAATTTATCTTGTTCTGATTTTCTTATCTATATATAGTATTGCTTTCTTATTTTGTTCTGTTCGAGTATTACCTACTCTTTTTGCAAAAAATTTTTGTATATGCAAAGGAGAAATCTTGAAGGAATTCTTGACTTAGACCTGGAGATTGAGAGAACTCTGCTTAGGAGAAGGAGAGAGCAAAAATCAATACATATCCAAGAGGAAATTAACCTCGAACCAGTGTTTGAAGACATGGATAACAGATCTCTTAGAGAATTTGTAGCACCCGACGCCACTGGGCTTCAATCCAATATAAGAAGGCTTGCTATTGAGGCTAACAACTTCGAATTGAAGCCAGCTCTTTTATCTATGGTGCAGCAAAACTAGTTTGGTGGATTACCAATGGAGGATCCTAACCTTCATATTCAGATTTTCTTAGAATACTGTGATACCATCAAGATAAATGGTGTAGCAGCGGATGCTATCAAGCTTTGACTCTTCCCATTCTCCTTGAGGGATAGAGCAAGGGCGTGGCTACACTCTTTACCAGCAGGATCTATCACAACATGGGAAGAGCTACTCAGGGCTTTTCTGTCACGATATTTTCCTCTAAGCAAGACTGTTTAATTAAGGAATGAAATCACCACATTTTCTCAAAGAGAAGGAGAGTATCTATTTGATGCTTGGGATAGATATAAGGAACTGTTAAGGTTATGCCCACATCACGGGCTAGAGAAATGGCTAGTTCTCCATACTTTCTATAATGGTTTGAATTATAATACTAAGCTCACTGTGGATGCTGTTGCTGGAGGTGCCTTGATGAACAAAAGGTTGGATGAAGCATATGATTTGATTGAGGATATGGCTTTGAACCACTACCAATGGTCAAATGAGAGGGGATCTTCAAGGAAAGCTCCAAGTAAGTATGAATTGGACGCTTTTAATCATTTGTCAGCTAAGGTAGATGCACTAGGAAGCCTAGGTAACAAAGTAGATGCACTTATGGCTAAGTTTGATAAATTTCAAGTTAATAGTGTAAATATAACAGGTGCTACTGACCTTCCTTGTGAGATTTGTGGTATGACAGGTCACATGACAACTGAGTGTACATTGGGGTAGGATTTCACTGAGCAAGTGAATTATGTGCACAATAGTGGGTATGGACAGAAGAATCTGAATGAACCTTTCGGAAACACCTACAATCCATCATGGAGGAACCATCCAAATCTATCCTACAAGCCTAACCAACCATACAACACTCAAAACACTCACAATAGGCCACCACCACCACCACCACCCGATTTTCAAAACTAAAGACCCTACAACCCACTAGCTCAAACCTCTTCCACTGCTAAATTAGAAGGCCTCCTAGAGAAATTTCTCATTTCCCAAGAGAAAACTAATGAAGAGTTTAGGCAGCATGGTAGAGCTATGGAGGATTCCATTAGACAACTGTCCTCCAAAGTTGACTCATTGGCCACACTTGGAAAAATGTTGGAGACCTAAATAGCTCAACAAGCTTCTGCTTCTTCCTCTAGAGCTTTTAGTCAACTCCCTACTCAACCTGAATCAAATCCTAGGGAGCATTGTAAAGCAATCACTCTTAGAAGTGGAAGGCTATTAAAGGATCCACAGGCCACTCAAGAAGGTGAAGAAGAGATAAGTGTGGGGGAAGAGCAGAAAGAAGGCAACAAAGCTTCAATTCCTAGTGATACTGAAGTGAAAGAAGGGGAATCACCTGAAAAGCTAAAGTATGTCCCTCCAGAGCCATACAAACCGCCAATCCTTTATCCTTAAAGACTAGCAAAGGCGAAACTTGATAAGCAGTTTGGGAAGTTCTTGGAAGTATTGAAGAAGCTGTATATCAATATTCCCTTCACAGATGCTCTTTCACAAATGCCGTCATATGCAAAGTTCTTGAAGGACATTCTCTCGAACAAAAGGAAGCTAGAAGTGCATGAGACTGTAGCTCTAATGGAAGAGTGTAGTGCCATCATCCAGAATAAACTACCTCCTAAGCTAAAGGACCCAGGCGGCTTCTCCATTCCTTATGTGATTGGAAATGTTCCTATTGACCGGGCATTGTGTGACTTGGGAGCAAGTGTGAGCCTCATGCCACTGTCGGTTGCAAAGAGACTGAATATAGAAGAAATGAAGCCCACCACAGTTTTACTTCAACTAGCTGACTGTTCGGTGAAATACCCAGTAGGTATACTTGAGGATATACCTATCAAGGTTGGTAAGTTTTTCATTCCTGTTGATTTTGTTGTACTTGAAATGGAAAAGGATACACAAATTCCTATCATTTTGGGTAGACTCTTTTTAGCCACTGCGGGTGCTTTGATTGATGTAAAAAATGGAAGACTTTCATTATCTGTTGGGGATGAAAAGGTTGAATTTAATTTGAATGAATCAATTCAATTACCTATTTGTGAAGATTCAATATGCAGGATAGATGTGCTAGATAAAGTTATGAAAGAAACCCTTCATTCGGGGTGCCTTCAAGATCCGCTTGAAGCATGTCTAGTCACAAATGGAGTTGTTGAAAATGAGGAGACTGCTGCATATGCAGAGTTTTTGAAAGCAAGCCCACCACTTCCCCTCCCTAAAGCAATTGAATCATTGGAAGTGAAATCTGAAAATCCTTCCACTAAGGAAGAAACACCACCTAAGGTAGAATTGAAACCTCTCCCATCTACCCTCAAGTATGAGTTTTTAGGACCCCATTCCACTTATCCTGTCATAGTAAATGCAAATCTAACTGCTCTTGAAACAGAAAAATTACTTAGGCAGCTTAGATTTCATAGAAAAGCTTTGGGGTATACAATTTCTGACTTGAAAAGGATTAGTCCTTCAATATGCATGCATAGGATATTGATGGAGGAAGATAGTAAACCCTCCATTGAACATCAAAGAAGGCTGAATCCGAACATGAAAGAAGTTGTGAAAAAGGAAATAATGAAGTTGCTAGATGCTGGGGTAATTTACCCAATTTCAGATAGTCAGTGGGTTAGTCCGGTACATGTTGTTCTTAAGAAAGAAGGGCTAACTGTAGTAAAAAATGAGAAAAATGAGCTAATTCCCACTAAGACTGTCACGGGTTGGAGGACGTGTATAGATTATAGGAAATTGAACAAAGCAACCTGGAAAGATCATTTCCCTCTTCCCTTCATAGATCAAACTTTGGAAAGGTTAGCTAAGCATTCACATTTCTGTTATTTGGATGGTTATTCTGGTTTCTTCCAAATTCCTATACATCCAAATGATTAAGAAAAGACCACATTTACATGTCCCTATGGTACTTTTGCATATAGAAGAATGCCTTTTGGTTTATGTAATGCTCCTGCTACATTTCAACGTTGTATGATGGCTATCTTCTCTGATTTTATTAAAAACATCATAGAAGTTTTTATGGATGATTTTTTTGTATATGGTACTTCCTTTAATAACTGCTTGACTAATTTATCTTAAGTGTTGCAGAGATGTGAGGAGGTAAATTTGGTACTCAACTGGGAGAAATGCCATTTTATGGTAAGAGAAGGGATTGTCCTTGGCCATCAAGTATCCGAGCATGAAATTGAGGTAGACAAGGCTAAAGTGGACATCATAGAGAAATTACCTCCCCTAACTTCTGTAAAGGGAGTGAGGAGTTTTCTGGGACACGTCGGTTTCTACCGACGCTTCATCAAAGATTTCTCTAAAATTGCCAAACTTTTAACTAACCTGCTTGCTAAAGATGTTGCTTTTGATTTTAATCAAGATTGTTTGGATGCATTTTGCAGGTTAAAGAAAGCCTTGATTTCTGCCCTAATCATGCAAGCACCAGATTGGAATCTACCATTTGAAATGATGTGCAATGCTAGCGACTATGCAATAGGAGCCGTACTTGGACAAAGGAAGGATAGGAAGGTTTATGCCATATACTATGCCAGCAAGACTTTGGATGAGGCTCAGCTGAACTATGCCACAACTGAAAAGGAACTTCTTGCGGTAGTTTATGCAGTTGACAAGTTTTGATCCTATTTGGTGGATTCCAAGGTGATAGTCTTTACGGACCATGCAGCAATTCGATACCTTTTGAGCAAGAAAGAAGCTAAACCTCGCCTAATCAGATGGATTCTTTTGTTATAAGAATTCGATCTGGAAATTCGAGATAAGAAGGGTGCCAAGAATGTTGTGGCTGATCACCTCTCAAGGTTGAAGCAAGAGTTAGGAGATGAAGAAGATAAAGAAATGCCAATAAATGATTCCCTTCCTGATGATTATCTGTTAGCTGTCTCTTCTTTAGCTATCCCATGGTTTACAGACTATATAAATTACATCGTGAGTGGTGTTTTACCTCCAGATACAGGGTATCAGCAGAAAAAGAAGTTTTTAGCAGAGGTGAAACATTACTTTTAGGATGAACCTCTTCTCTATAGAAGATGTGCTGATGGCTTGTTTAGAAGGTGTGTGCCTGAGGAAGAAATTGCTAGTATTCTGTTCCATTGTCACTCCTCCCCATATGGTGGACACTTTGGCACTTTAAGAACAGCTGCGAAGATTGCCCAGGCGGGTTTTTATTGGCCGACTTTATTCAAGGATGTTCACCACTATGTCACTTCATGTGACCAGTGCCAAAGAGTTGGTAATATATCAAAAAGGCATGAAATGCCTTTGAACAACATTTTGGAAGTGGAAATATTCGATGTCTAGGGAATTAATTTAATGGGACCATTCCCACTTTCTTGCAGCAACAAATATATACTTGTAGCGGTTGATTATGTTTCCAAATGGGTTGAAGCGATTGCCACTCGGACTTATGATGCAAAAGTTGTAGTTTGATTCTTCAAGAAGGTGTTATTTCCTAGGTTTGGGATACCTAGGGCCGTCATCAGTGATGGAAGGTCTCACTTCATTGCCCATCAATTTCAATCGCTCTTGAAAGGGTATGGAGTAACCCATAAGATCTTTACTCCATATCACCCTCAAACCAGTGGGTAAGTGGAGCTTTCCAATAGAGAAATCAAGAGCATATTGGAGAAGACTGTGTCTAGATCAAGGAGAAATTGGTCTCTCAAGTTGGATGACGCCTTATGGGCCTACTGAACTGCTTTTAAGACTCCCATTGGCATGGCACCATTTAGACTTATCTATGGGAAGCATTGCCATCTGCCAGTAGAGATTAAACACAAAGTGTATTGGGCAATCAAGTTGCTCAACTTCAATTTGCAATCTACTGGGGAGAAAAGAAAGCTTCAGCTCTTTGAACTTGAAGAACTGAGAAATGAAGCTTACAACAATGCCAAGATATACAAAGAAAGAACAAAGGCTTGGCATGACAAGCATATTCTCCGAAGGGAATTCCATGAAGGAGACTTGGTATTGTTGTTCAGTTCAAGATTTAAGCTCTTTCCCGGGAAGCTCAAGACAAGGTGGACTGGACCATTTCTTGTGAGGAAGGTCTCTCCATTTGGAGCTGTGGAAATTTGGAGTGAAAGCACCGGCAATTTCAAAGTTAATGGCCAAAGATTGAAGCATTATGTTGTCGGGCTACCAATAATGGCAACTCCAGGATGATTAAAACAAGGGTCGAGCTTATGACCTTAAACAAGCGCTTCTTGGGAGGCAACCCAAGCTTATTTTTCTATTTTTCTTCCTTTTAAATCTTGGTTTTCCCATTTTTATTTTGAGTTTCTGAGTAGTTTGAGGTATATAAGTCATTAGTTGTTGATTTAGGATGTTCATTTTTGCACTTGGTCTCTGTCTCTGGGGTAAATTAAGCATATATGCATGTTTGCTGTTCATTTTCTTGCACAGAAGGTTCAAAACGCATTCCAGTGAGATACACGGTGTAGAACACGGGATGTGTCATACCCCGTGTACCTCACTGTCTGGTTAGTATAAAAGATTTATAATTTTCATGAGCCTTCCAGTGAGATACACGGTGTTAAACACGGGGAGTGTCTTACCCCGTGTACCTCACTGATTGAACTAATGATAAGGATTTTTGAACATGAGCCTTCTAGAGAGAAACATGGAGTACAACACAGGACGTGTTAAACCCCGTGTACTATTGCAAAGTCTGTTAGCTTCTTTCAGAGAGAAACACGAGGGAGAACACGGGGTATGTCATACCCCGTGTATATTTACGAAACCCAGAACACTCATTCGCTGAGAAACACGGGGTACCACACGGGCCGTGTCTGACCCCGTGTTCCTGGGCGAACGAACTTTTAATGGCGAAAACCCTCCATTTTCCCTCATTCTCTGCATCTTCCTCCGTGCTCTCGTCTCTCTATTCTCATTTTCGGCCATTTTCTTGCCGAAATACACCGATTAATGTGCTTTATTTGCCTATTTGAAGTGATTTTGCTGCTTGATTTTCGATTTAATCGATTTAATTTCAACATTTGGATTCCTCTTGTGCTTTAACCAAGAACTTAGGGTTTCAATCTGCAATCCACGAGGTAAGAGCACTTTCCTTGAAATCTTAGGAGTTATTTGCAATTACTTATGTTTATTGAACTTCAATGCATGTTAGGACTTATAGGAATGCTCATATTCCTCAAAATTTTTCCTTGGCTAGGTTTGATTGATTGAATCTAAATCCTTTGAGGTTTAATGTTTGTTTGGGGGACCTGATTGCATGATTTACTCCATTGATATTCTTACTTAATTGCACTCATGGCATCGAACTTTGAATTGCAATTCATTTGACTTTAGATGGATATTGCAAATTACTTGTTAAACCTTTGCCCTTGAAATCTGCTGACTGACAAACTCTCAACACTCTCTCTCACATTGTCATTTTCTTTTGCAGATCATGTCAAAGAGACAAAAGACAATTGCTAGGAAGGCTACTAAGGGTAGTTCTTCTAGAGGGATCTCCTTTAGAGGACCAACATCCCCATTCTTAGAGTTCACAGAAGAGGCTCATATTCAAGCATTCAATAGACACAGGGATCGGTCATTTGTGGAAGGCCGATATCTAGATTGGGCTATATTGAGAGAGTTCGGCCTTGAGGATGAGATCCGTGAGCTCATAAGTGTAGGTGCTTGGGAAGTATTCTTTCATATTATAGAGCCTACCTATAGGGAGCTCACTTTGGAGTTTCTTAGTACTTACTACCTAGAGAGATATTTCGGGACTGTTGATTCGACTGACATAGTGCAGTTTCGTCTCGGGGGAGTCACATATTCCATGAGCGTGACCCAGCTCTCAGTGCACTTGGGACTTTATTTTGAAGAATTTGTGACCACTCCTGAGTATCATGACATGCTGATAGGACTGCCTCATGGGACCCAGGAGTGGCGAGTATGGTCTGATATTGCTACCGGGAACACATATGACCCTACCAAGAGCAAGGCGTCTAGCCTCAGAAGAGTTGCCTGGGGAGTCATCCACTCCATCTTCAGTTACACTTTGAGTGGTCGGGGGCACAGTCATGGAGTTGTGAGCACTGCTGATGTACTCTTCTTGTATAGCATGATCCAAAGAGTTCCCATTCATATTGGAGGTGCATTTGCACGTTTCTTCTCGACTCAGGCATCAAATCGGCGAGTTGGGAGCATTGCTGCTGGTCCTTATATCACTAGACTAGCCAGGCGGTTAGGAGTATTTGATCGACCTTATGGATCACTCACTATAGCATCCCACATGACCCCCTTCCGTAGGGGGATTCTTCTAGCTATAGGGATCCAGCCTGTGCAGCAGCCACCCCATGAGGCAGAGCACGATCTTCCAGGAGATGATGGCGATAGTGATGCTGCTCCTGATATCGAACCCTCATCTTCTGCGGGAGGCAAAGTTTCATTCGAGGCCTACTTCCAAGACATATTGTCTGGTCAGTAGCAGATTCTGGCTGAGCTTCAGCATATCTCTGAGCGTCAGACGAGGATAGAGGACCTTTATGACGACTTGGATAGGAGATCCAGACACATCGAGAGCATGGTTGAGCCCCTGTTCAAGCTTTTCCACCCCTCTTCCCCAGCTGATCCAGATCCTCCTGCTCAGTAGCTTGGAGTGTTTCTTTTTTCTTTTATTCATATATTCTGCTTTTTACTTATTTCTCCTCTCTATATCCATTTATCTGGTCTGTACTTATATTGGCTATGCACTTTCATTTACTTTCTATTATTTTACCTATTTCTCTTTTATTTTCTTGCACCCTTAATACTCATGTTTGTAATAACTAACAGCATTTTTTTTCCAGTATTGCATCTTCTTTCTTTTAGATTAGCAGTCTCCTCTTTCTCTTTTCATCTGTCTTTGCTTCTGGATCTCCCTGAAGTCATGATCTATAATGGATAACAATGCTCTGCTTGTCAGGGAAGTTCCAGTCCCCCATCTATTCTCTGTCTCTTTTCCATTTACTTTTTTGTACATTGAGGACAATGTCCAATTTTAAGTGTGGGGGAGCAGCGTTTAGAATGTTTTGCAATGTTTTGCACTTGAATCTACTTGATTGACTTAGAGTATTGAAATTTACTCCAAATTCAATGATTTTAAAAATAAAAAAAATAAAAAAAATTTAATAATAATAAAAAAAATTAGGGCAATCTTTTGATTAAAGTGATTGGTTCATGTCTTGCCCCTTTAATGATTAATTAGTAACTTAATAAGGAAAATCTAAAGCTTAAAGCTAAGAGAAATAAGCATAATTGACCCTTGTGAGATTTGAGCCTTTTTGAGCAACTTTCACATTAGAATTTGAAGCTCATTTTTATCTTCTTGAGGGATTATGTCTCACTCTTGACTTTTTGCTCTAGAACTTGCAATTATTTTTTTTGAGGCTACATTTTATGTATTTTGTATGTCAAAAATGATAAGGCCATGTTTCTTCACCTTTTTTATTTGATTTGCTTATTTGAATCCTTTTCTTTAATATACCCTAAACTATTTTTAGCTTAGACCCTAGTTAGCCACTTTGAGCTTTGGACTTTTATTTCTAGCCTAGCCAACCCATCCTATGTGCATTTAAAGCCACTGCCAAAGGGGAGCTTAGACACATTAAATGAGTTTGGCTATCACATAGAGGTTCTTACATAGAGCTGCTAGTTGGATAAGTTGATTTATAGCTTTTATTTTCCTAAAAAAAAAAGGGGTGTTAAATAAATAATTTAGAAAGAAGAAGAGGAAGAAAAGCTTGTTGGGAAATAAGAAGGAAAGAAAGAAAGAGAGAAAAGTTTTTTCTGTTGATTTATTGTTATATATATATATTATATATATATATATATAAGAAAAGAGAATGGGTGTTGAAGCAAGGTAATATGCTAAGCTGAGCAATGAAGCTCGACAATGGTCAACCTCAAGACTAATGTGTCTTTTCCCTTCTTTGACCCTATCACTCTTCATCCCTTGATTTTCCTTTCCTTTATCCTCACCATTTTCCCTAATAAAGTCCTCTGATTTGCATGCATTTTACAATATAGTAGTGGAGATTAGAGTTTTTGCAAGCATATGGTAGCTTTAAGTCCTGAGCTGATTGATTTGAGAGTATACACAAGCCTTATTCTGAGAGTTTGAGTAAACACTTTACCTGTGAGGCTATTCTCTTTGCTTTTATGCTGAGAATTGACTTATTTAGTTGCTTTATTTTCATTTAGTTGCTTGGCATGACTTGATCCTAATTTCTGATTTGTTGAATGATTGCTTGACCAATTTTTTTTTATATATCTATAAAATTAAAAAAGAAGAAAAAGAAAAATATTAGAGTAGATTTTTGTTCTCTTACTTCCTTACTCGAGGACGAGCAAGATTCAAGTGTGGGGGAATTGATAAATGCACATTTGCACTTAAAATTTATGTGTTTTTATCACTTATTTACTTAGTATCTTATGCAAATTAATTGAAAAAGGGTGCTTAAATGCTCAATATTTTATTTTGAGGTTTTGAAGTGACACATTTGAGCATTAGAAAAGGATCCGGAGTCAAAATCGTACAAGTTGTGGAGAATCGAAGCAAGGTTGCTCACCTGGCAAAGAACACGGGGTATGGGAACCCCGTGTGGAAGGCCGTGTTTCCTTCTAGAATGCTTCGAAGCTTCACTGAGCTACTCGCAGAAGAACACGGGGATGAACATGGGCTGTGTCATACCCAGTGTACCATACTGCCTGACACTCCACAAGTAAACACGGGGGGTGTCATACCTCGTGTATCATGCTGCTCAACCTTCGCAGAGAAACACGAGGTGCCACACGGGCTGTGTCATACCTCGTGTACATCACCTGTATAAGTTTTGTGCGAAAATTAGAAAGGGGGTGGAGGAGAACCGAAAATTTGAAAGGGGAGCCGTGAGTAGAAACCCTAGGAGAGACCCAAACTCACCAAGGGGCAACTGCTAACATTGGATTCGAGCAAAGGATTGAAGATTCAAGCAAGGAATTTGTAAAGCTTCATGATTTGTTTGAATTCCCTCTCTATTTTCTGGTTTTCTGCTAATTGTGTAATGACTTCACACTAAACCCTAGTACTCAACTAGGGGTAAACTTGTTCATGGATCTATGGAATTGATTTTTGTATAATCTAGCTTGATTTACTGTTGATTTATGATTTGATTATGCTGTTTTGTATTTCTATAGTTCAATACTTCTGGAATATTGAATTTGTGTGATAGATTAGTTAATTCTAGGTTAGAATGACCAATTAATTAATCGGACCTTGCATGATCATTGGGAATATCAATTAGACTTAGGAATTAAGCTAATTGGATTCTTTTGCACAGGATGAAATGTCTAAGAATGGATTCTAAAGCAATATTAATACAACCTAGATGAGTGATTACTAGAGAAATTTTGGGCACTTAATCTTTTGGTTAGTAGCAAGTAACTTTACAATGAGGTATAGCTTATTTTTGGTAATCCAGCAATTTAAATTAATAGTAAACTAAGTTAGAGGATCATCTTCATTCCATAATGAAATGAACAAGGGAACCCTAAAGCTGAGTACGCTTTCATCTCGTTTGAATTAAACCTTTTTGATAACTAAGCTCTGTTTTGCATTTTACCTTTAATACACAATATCAATCGGTACACCTAGATAATTTACCTCAAAATTCAGTTAGTATTCAACATTCAATCCCTGTGGAGACGATATCTTTTATACTATTACTCGACTAAACCCGTGCACTTGCAGGATCACGTCAACAATCAAATTACCAAATAATAATATATTATTGTTTGGTCTCCCAAACAGTAATATATTACTATCCAAATAGTAACATATTGTTTGGACTCCAAATAATAATATTAACTAAATTACAAATAAATGGATATATTAAATCTCATTAGCAATTAAACAATCAAATAATAGTATGTTACTATTCGGTTCCTAGATAGTAACCTGTAATTGTTTAATCTCCAAATAATAATATTGACTAAAATTTCAAATAAATGGATAAATCAAGTCCTATTAACAATCAAACTATTAAATAATAACAAGTTATTGTTTGATTTTCAAACAGTAATATGTTATTGTTTGATTTTCAAACAGTAATATGTTATTGTTTCGTTTTTAAAAATGTAACATAATCTAAAAATCTTAAATAAATGGATAAATTAGGTCTAATTAATAACTAAATAACAACATATTACTATTTATTTTTTAAATAGTAATATGTTATTATTTGGTTTCAAAATAGTAACATCAATTAAAAACTCAAAATAAATGGATAAATCAAGTCTCATTAATAATTAAATTGCTAAAGAAAAGAATGTTACTATTTTATCTCCAAATAGTAACATCGATTAAAAATTTTAAATAAATAGATAAATTAAGTCTAATTAACAATTAAATTATTAAATAATAGCATATTACTATTTAGTCTCTAAACAGTAACACTAATTAAAAATTTAAAATAAATGGGTAAGTCAAGTTTCATGAATAACTAAACTGTCAAAGAAGAGGATGTTATTGTTTCGTCTTCAAATAGTAACATTGACTAAAAAGCTCAAATAAATGGATAAATTAGGTCTAATTAATAATCAAATTATCAAATAAGAGTATATTACTGTTTGGTCTTCAGACTGTAACATATTACTTTTTAATTTCAAAATAATAATACTAATAAAAAAATTTAAAATAAATGAGTAAGTGAAGTCTAATTAACAACTATATTGTTAAATAACAACATGTCACTATTTGTTCTCTAAATAATAACATATTACTATTTAATTTTAAAACAGTAATATTAATAAGAAATTAAAATAAATAGATAAATCAAGTCTTATTAACAACCAAATTACCAAAGAAGAGGATGTTACTCTTTTGTCTTCAAATAGTAATATTGATTAAAAATCTCAAATCAAGGGATAATTCAAGTCTAATTAATAATCAAATTGTAAAATAAGAACATTTTATTATTTGGTCTCTAAACAATAGTTGTTACTATTTAGTTTCGAAATAGTAATACTAACCAAAAATTCAAAATAAATAGGTAAGTCAAGTCTCATTAACAACTAAATTACCAAAGAAGAGAATGCAACTATTTCGTCTCTAAACAATAATATTAACTAAAAATTATAAATAAATTGATAAATTAAGTATAATTAATAATCAAATTATCAAATAAGAGCATGTCACTGTTTCATCTTCAAACAGTAATATAGATTAAAATTCTAAATTAATGAATAAATCAAGTCTAATTAACAACTAAATTGTAAAATAAGAATATTTTACTATTTAGTCTCTAAACAATAACTATTACTATTTTTTTTCGAAATAGTAATACTAACCAAAAACTCAAAATAAATAGGTAACTCAAGTCTCACTAACAACCAAACTATCAAAGAAGAGAATGTAACTATTTCATCTCTGATATTTCATCTCTGAACAGTAATAATGACTAAAAATCTCAAATAAATAGATAAATCAAGTCTAATTAACAATCAAATTACCGAATAAGAATATGTTACTGTTTAGTTTTTAGACAGTGATATGTTACAATTTGATTTCAAAATAGTAACACTAATTAAAAATCTAAAATAAATGGGTAAGTCAAGTTTAATTAACAACTAAACTATCAAAGAAGAGAATATTACTATTTCATCTCCAAATAGTAACATCAACTAAAAATTCAAAATAAATGGATAAATCAAGTCTAATTAATAACTAACTTATCAGATAATAACATGTTATTATTTAATCTTCAGACAGTAACATGTTACTGTTCAATTTTAAAATAATAATACTAACTAAAAACTTAAAATAAATAAGTAAGTTAAGTCTCATTAATAATCAAACTACTAAATAAGAGGATGTTACTATTTCATTTTCAAATAGTAACATTGACTAAAAATTTAAAATAAATAGATAAATTAAGTTTTATTAATAATTAAACTACTAAAGAAGAGTATGTTATTATTTAATGTCCAAATAGTAATTCTTTTAAGATTATCATTTTTTTTAAAAAAATAAAAGAAAGAGACTATTCTATAATTCTATATAATATTCTATGCTTCTAAGTTCTTATTTATTTTTATTTTTATCTTAACTAAAAATTTATTTTAACCCTTAAAAATTAAATTTTTATTCATTTTATTTATAATTAAAATTTTAGATTATTTTAATTTTTATAAAATTAAAAATTCTCCTATTTTAATTATTATAAGTTTTTAGTCTTTTATTTTTTTATTTGTATAAAATTAAAAATTCTTCAATTTTAATATATGATAAAAGAGATTTTTATTTTGGTACTTTTGATTTTTTTGAAATATGCTGTAAGTGTGTTATTTTGTCATCTGTGTGTTGTGGTAAATTTCTATACGTAGGTGCACTTAAATAAAGGAAAGTAAGCTTAGGGTATCTTATTGTAATAAATTACAATAAATGATACTGGCCTGATTTTTCCCCAAATTAGATTAGGTAAGAACAATTTGAGGCATTGCAACTACACCTATTATTTTTTTAAAGAATTATTGAAATAATGAAACAAAAAATACTAAGAAGGAAAGTATTTTAGTCGTAACACTATCTAGGGATGAAATACCGATTTTTGTGAAATTTATTAACCAACCAAGGATTATCAAGTGACAATTTTGAAGGCTCGCTATTGACCATTTATATATGTAAACTTAATGCAAACCACTTGTTTGGATATTTGCAAGTCTATGTTGGGTTGTTTCGGATTATGTCCTTAAGAGTACAAGGTAGAAATTATTAACACTAAAATGAACCTCAATCATAGATCAAATGTAACCCATCAGTAAGAAAACAAAACTATTTGTTAACTGATTTTAGTGCAAATGTTGATGAAAATGAAGTCAACCAAGAAGCTGAAGGTGTGGTACCTCTTATAATGCAGTATTAGCTTGTTGATTCAATTTTTTATTTTTATATCAGTGCTTGTGGCTGCTCTTCACATTGTTCCAGTGAGAGGAAGTGACATGATTGTTTTCTTTTAGGCAACTGATGGCTATTCTATTTATATCAGAGGTCTCCCAGCAAATGCTACTCTTAAGGTACTGGAGAATGAGTTTAAAGAGGTTTGGGCCTAATAAGAGTGGTGGCATCCAAAAGTTAGAACCCAAAGGGTATTTACGTGTTTATTTCATGTTTTCTGTCATCAACCTCTAGCATTTTTTGGTTGCTTATGAAAGTAATGAACAGGGTTTTGTTAGGAATTTGGATTATCATACATAACGAAAATTCAAAATTTTGATCTGAATTCTACCTAGGATCTATGCAAAAGACATAAAATTAATTATTAGGATTTTACCTATTAGACACTCGTGTTTCTACTGATCAAAACTTGAGAGAGCGGATGAATCAAACGCCGGCCGAAAGGTACAACGTCTCTATGATATCCATATGGAGTGAACAATGACCTCTCACCCACCACGAATCTGTTAGGATGCATTTTTCTCTCTAGGATTTAGGATTGAATGTTTTCTGAGTGATTTAGGATTTTATGAAAGCTTATGAGCGTGTTTAAAGTGCTGCTCCCAAGTTCCCTTTTATAGAACTGAGGCAAGTCACAATCCTAATCCTACTAGGATAATGCCTCCAAAAATCCTAATCACACTTAATAACTCATCTTATCCTTATCCTAGAGATAATGAGGAGAGGTAGGACTTTTCTATTAATTATCTAAAATTAAATAATAATATTATCTCATAATATAAATATCTTAATATCAGATAATTGTATATAGTTATCAAATATCAAAATAATATTATCTCATAATATGTTTATCTAATATCTGATAACGTAATTATTTGATATTACTTTAATATCACATAATTATATATATTACGTGAAAAAGAATATTATTATTTAATAATATATATGCACGAAAATAAGTCTAATTAATTGGATATTAATCTAATTAAGTCCAATTAATCATTATCTTATTCCTACTCCTTTTATGTGACCCTGTAGGTTCTTACTACGTTGACAATGACTCATTATTAAGCCATAGACAGTGAATGGTATCTAGCAATACATCACTGCCACTCAAGTAGTAAGAATGTCTGTGATTTGACATCCACCTAATACATGATCAACGTTTTATATTATAATCCTTTTTATAATAATATCCAAATCAAACTAGAGGCATGGAGTGTCTCATCCTCGTCAAAGTTCAATTTATATTTCTTGATACTGAGTAAACTTCAAAACAAATGATCAATATCACATATTAATTCATTTGAGCATGGTCATGCATTTCTAAGTCTCATTTAATCAAGGGACCCAAAGATATATCTCTTTTACATAAGAGTAACAAAATCTCATCTACATCACTCACTTCTCTCTGCATGATTCGTGACACACCTAATCAATGCCCTACTCGTCATCCCGATTAAAGGTGACATAAGACGACATCAAAGTGAGTAACCCCTCATGTAGGGAATCGTAGTAACTTCAAGTCAAAGGACTATATGCAATTGTGACCATATGAGAACTACTAATGACACAAGTGTTATCCATACAGTATTATCATATTGGATCAGTCCAGTACATCTGTTCACTAACAATGTACTCATGTATTGACTTGATATCACATATCCATGACTCATAATCATCAGTCACTATACATATCAGTCTCGATATACTATTACTATCCCTTTCATAATAATACTTGACTAGAGGTATTTTAGGAATGATAGAATTATTTCAGAGATAATTATTATATTAAGTTATAAATTGTGCAAAATTAATAAAATGAAAATAAAATAATATAATAATTGCATTGCCTAAAATAAAATATGATACATTGTGTATTATTTCAATCATCTATATGATTGGTTCTTAAGACACACACCAAAGTGAGTAACCCCTCATGTAGGGAACTGTAGTGACTTCAGGTTAAAGGACTATATGCAATTGTAACTATATGAGAACTACTAATGACACAAGTCTTATCCATGCAGTATTCTCATATTGGGTCAGTCCAATACATCTATTCACTAACAATGTACTCATGTATTGACTTGATATCACATATCCATGACTCATAATCATCAATCACTATACATGTCAGTCTCGATATATTATTACTATCCCTTTCGTAATAATACTTTATTAGAGGCATTTTAGGAATAGTAAAATTATTCTAGAGACAATTATTATATTAAGTTATAAATTACGTAAAATTAATAAAATGAAAACAAAATAATATAATAATTGCATTGCCTAAAATAAAATATAATACATTGTGTACTATTTTAATTATCTATGTGATTGGTTCCTAAGACACACACCAACAAGTTCTTCTTTTGGATTTGTGCAGTTTGAAGTGGCAAGTGTTGTGCAGAAAGCAATTGAGGTCTTCACCAGATTATGCTGTGAATCTGTTTTCTTATGTCAAATATAACATAGTGTGGATGTTGCAATTACAATTGCTACATGTAGAGACAAGATTGTTGGCTTTGTTATCTTTTTCTGCAATTTCTCTCTCTTCTTCCTGCCACCTCTATCATACTCGATCACATGCTGACATTTTATGTAACTTGGCTGATGCCATAAGCAGTTTTAACTAGCATGGTATATCATATGCACATAGTTTCATTTAAAAAGCAAAATATTGTACAATAATTGATTACTGATCGAGCTAACCTATTCTTATTGCCTTGCCTCCTGGGTACAGCTGACTGAAAATAATGACCTTATTGATTGTCCCCATGTTGCTTTTGCCATTCTCCTGAGTTCAATCTGTGGGGTTCATTTCATTTGTTTTTGATAATAATAACTGCCAAATCCTGTTTTCAAGAGAATAAACTACTCTTTGATCAACGACGATATATTATGGTTGGGTTTGCTCAATGAGTTTTTGTATATTTATGATTTATATATATATTATGCCAAAATTAATGTTCTTCTGAATGCTAGCCCCGCTTCAAGCCGTGTGTATGTGGCCCTCTTCAAGCCGGGGATAGGATTCTTTTGGCATTCTTCACTTCTATTCGGACGAAAGCTCTTGACATACTACTTCCATTGCTTTTTTATGTTTCCTTTAATATTAATGCATAAAAGCTAAAAATGCAACAAATAATTTTAATTTTAAAAGAGATGAGTTATTTACTAATAATTTTTACATTCTTTTCTATGTGTCGTTTAAAGTTAATGTATAAAGGTTAAAAAAAATAAAAATAATTTTAATTTTAAAAGAGATGAGTTATAATTTATTAATATAATTTTTTACTAAAAATTAATAAATAAAGTTATTGTGTATTTATTTAAATATTACGAGTAATATTTAAAAAAATGCAATCTTAGTTTTCTTAAATGACAAATAAATAGAAAAAAAAATTCTAAAGTAATACTTAAAATGGAATGGAGAAAATATATTTTTAAATGAAAGTTAACTAGTAAATAAAGTAGTTGAATATTTATTTAGATGATGGGTAATATTTGAAAGAAAATAATATATATAATTTTAAATTATTAAATGATAAATAAATAAAGAATACTTTTTTCAAATAATAATTAAAAAGGAATGGAGGTAACAATAATTTTAACTTTCAAGTTGTCCCCCCTTCTTTTTTTAATAAATATGCTTGTACTCATGTACCATCTCTGTTTTAAATTTCTCTCCTTCTCTCTCCTCTCTTACCAAAAAAGTGTTTGTTTTTCATAATGGGTATTTTATTAGAGTTTAAATTTAAAAAATATTATTAAAAAAATAATTATCAATTTTAATAATAGTAAAGGAGTCTGAATAAATTTTTATTGTTCTAAAATATAAAAATGAGTGATAGTATAAAGTAAATTTATGATTATATATTTTATTGGAAGTCGATTGATTTGTGAAAAATGAATTGTTTTGTGAAGTACTTGAATATTTATTATAATGACACAAGCAAAAGGAAAAAAATGTAAACATATTCTAGTATTTTAAAGTAACATAAAGAGTAGAAAAATTTTGAATTAAGTAACGTTCGATATTTTACGAAGGTTTTATACTTTCCTTTACATTCAAATTCAATCCATAATCTTTATATATGTATATATGATTTAATCAATACTATTGAAAAATAATAATAATAACATATAAAAGAATAAAACAAATGTTCGGACGGAGCCCTGATTTTCATCTTGTCTTTCGCTCATTTCCTTTTTATTTTTCAACAAAAATGATAATGAATTAATGTCAGACCTTGCTGCCATTACTAACAATTACTAACAAGTATAAAGTAATAACTGCTGAAATTTAAGATGTTTACTCTACGAACTTCCAAGTGCAAAAATATGTTGTTATTGACTATATTTACAAAAAAAAGACTTTACTAATGGTGGCTGGGGCATTTACTAATGAAATTCATGTTATTCTCCACATTCAAATTGAGCAGTACAAGTGAAAACATTTAGAGAGTCATTGCTAGGCTTTGATACTATTTGAATTACAGAAGTGTTTCTCTTGCTATCAAGGATAATTATGTTAAAAACTGCAAGCTGTTATTTACGTTTGAATTGCATTTAGCCAACATGAAAAAGCAAGTTACTTTTAGATCTGGCCTGTTTTAATGAAAGATGTCTTTTGTAAGAATATAACATTAAAAAATACTGTTAATTTTGGTATGATAAAATAAAATAATAATTTATAATTATATTTAATACCGTTAAAAATTGAATGAGTATTCTATTTCATACATTTTATTTGGTATAATAAATATTAAAGGGAAGAATTGGAATTAAAAAAATGGTTTAATGACAATAATATCCTTAGAGAGGAAGTATATATATATATGAATATGCATATGATTTGTAGTCGAATATGTATATTAAATAGTAAAATAATAAATGTTAAATAAAAAATATATGTTATGATAATAATTAAAATATTATATTTTAAATCTAATTATTAAAAATATAATTAATATAAAATTTTATATAGTAAAAGAAAAAAATTTAATTTATCAAATTTTATATTATATAATTTTTTATAAAAATACAAAAATGTTTTACTTTAAATTTATCATTAAAAATACAATTACTAAAATATTTTAATAAAATAATGTTAAAAATAAATTAAATACATGAATGTGCACTCTCACATGAATATAAGATTTTGTGGATCAAATGCTTCATTAAGGATGTTACTAAGTTTAATTAAGATATTTATTATATATACTTCATATGATTTAAAACTTCAATGTGTTTCTAGTGAAAGCAAAATTATTGTCGATCTAATTTGCTATTGTTTGATTACACTTATAGAGGCAATATTTATCTACTATTGAAGTTAGAATATTTAGGTCGAGACTTCCATGCCCTGCTGATTTATTAGGACATGGAGCCCTAATTGCATGGCAAGTTGGCAGCCATACATTTTCTTTCCCATTGCTAATGTTGACATGAACATGTGAGGGACTTGGCAAAATTTTTTTTTGCAGTTTGGTCCCATCCTTTTTGCTAAGAAACTTGCACAATGGCTCCTTTAACTCGCTGCACATGCGATCTTCTGAAAGTGCAAAAAAATTGGAACCTTTGGAAAATCCTAACCTGAGCATAGTGACAAGCGTTAATCGTCGAGCGAAGAGGGTGCTAATCTTGGCCACGCTGCCTTACCATCCTTTTGAGATTAGTATTATTTGGTTCTCTGCATTTAGCATGGTATAGCTTATTATTCAATTGTCTACTATATTGGTGCTGCCTTATGATTTTGTGATCTAGTAGCTATAAAGCTACACATGCTCGGCATGCGCACATAAGAAATAGCTCACTGATTGCCATTTCTATTAGAAATCAAACTTGACTCGCAAGATGTCTTTGAATAGAGCAGTGTGACCATTTAGGTTGGAATCTTGTTTCTCCAGAATAGCCAATTTAGTATTTCCTGTAATCCCCTAGATCCCAACCTAAGTTTTGTAGCCTATTTGGCAATAGTGGCCTGGAGATTGGCAACACTGAAAACTATGCATGCTCCTCCCCTTAGTTGAAATAGCAAGTTTAATTTAATACTTTGCACGATAAATGTCCCAGTTATCCGTTAATCCACTAATCTAGTGATTATTATCATGGTAGGTGTAGATTAGTTGAAAATAATATGATACTCATTATAAACCAGTTGTCTTAGTTGGCATCTTATGCTTCTTAAACCCTAAACCCACCATCACAGTATAGTATCACTAGTGTTATACCAATTTAAGAAGCCAAACTATTATATGTCGTATTGTGCAATTCCAGATCTACATTGGAGAGCTACATTGGCTGACACGTTGTTCCTGGTCAATGTTACTATTTGGTCTGCCAACAGTAACATCTACTTTTCCTCATAGTTTCTTTGCTAATCATTCTTATTTTGTCTATTTGTTGTGGTTCGAGTCCTATTAGTGTCACGTCAAACCAAGAAAACCTTATATTACTGTTTGGTCGACCAACAACAACCCGTCCCTGTAAACTAATTATTTTAATTGGCATGTTATGATTTCTGCTCTAACTTATTACTATAATATAGGATCACTGGTGCCACAATAACTATATTACATCAAGAAGCCAAACTGATATCTATCAATCGTGAAACTCTATAATTACATCCACTGACATGCTTCCTTTATTGACATTTCTATTTGGTATGCAAATAGTAACATGTCATCTCCTCACAATTTCATTGTTAATTATACCTGATCTGACTATACAGGCTAATTTTTCGTTAATTTTACTAATTCAAGACCAAGCCGCAACACTTAGATTAAAGAAGCACATGTTTCTATTTGATTGGTAAACAATAACACATTATCTTCTTGCAGTTATGTTGCATATCGCACCCAATTTTATCATAATTTTTTTTATTTATGATTCTGTTTGATTGGTCATGATGCTATTTTAGGTGAAAGCAATAACATACTGTTCTTTTTTTTTTTTATCAATTTTGCTGTTAATGATGCTTGATTTGTTGATTTACTTTAATTTTCAAGTACGTTATTGTTTCCTAACCAAATAGTGGAATGTCAGACCAGGAAAACATGTTACTATTTGTCCTAAAACAGTCACATATTTTTTTGTTAGTCGATTTTGTTATTAATGTTGCATGATTTGTAAATCAACACAATTCTTATTCATATTAGACATTCTATTCATTTCTAACCATGTGGTTTCTTTCTCACACATATTCATATTCATATAATCTAAGTTTAAGAATGCACGTGGGACTAATGAAGCACTTTAAATGTATGTAAGAACTTGAATGATCGGGCTGCTCTATAAAATCAATGGACGATGTGAATGGTGAAAGACACATGGCAATGCAAGTTAACTTACCCACGAACTTCAATTGCACGGCCAATGCAAACCTTGAAGGTTCAAGCATGTAGGGTCAATATAGCAATACAATGGTTGAATAGGATGAGAATATATTGAATGTGATGATGGACACCATTCTTAGAATGGAATTTGAAACAATGGAAGATGCACAGAAATTCTATAGGGTATATGGTTGTCTAAAAGGTTTTAGAGTGAGCTTGGATGACATATATCGAAACAAACGTGGTAAACCATATGCAATAAGAATGGTTTGTAATGCTGAGGGCAAATAGGACAAGAAGTACATCGAAGACCCTCGATGTCAAAGAGAGCACAGGCCTCTGATAAGGTTTGGATGCCTTGCTGGAATGCGAGTTAGAAAGAAAAAAGGAATAACAAAGTGAGAGGTCTTTCATTTTAATGATCCGCATAACCATCCAACACTTGGACCTAAACATATACCATTACATAGATGTCGCAGGAACATGATAGACATAGATATTGCTCAAGTTGATACCATGCAATCTTATGGTATCAAGCGCTCATAGATATATGGGTACATTGTAGGGTAGTTATGATATGAAAAATTTAGTTTCACTAAGAAAGATATATACAACCATATCAACCAGGAATGCAATCTCCAAACAAGTAATGGTGACGCAATAGCAGCTTTGCATTACTTGCAAGGAAAATTTGACAGTGACCTAATATTTTTCATGAAATACATTGTTGATAGGGACGACAAATTGGAGCATTTGATTTAGGTAGATGAAAATAGTAGAATTGATTATAGGTGCTTTGGTGATGTTCTAGTATTTGATACTACATACAAGAAAAACAAGTAAAATAAGCCTCTTGTAATATTCTCAAGGATAAATCACCATAGAAAGATTGTTGTGTTTGGTTGCAACATTGTTGCCAATGAGACTGAGAAGACTTATAGGTGGCTGTTGATAGCTTTACTTGAAGCAATGAATGGTATGAAACCCGTTTCAGTTATCATGAACAGTGATAAGGCAATGATGAATGCAATCAAATATATTCATTCACACTATAGCCATCGACTATGTGTATGGCATTTAGAAAGGAATATAACCACTAACATTGCTAATCCACATTTCACCAAAGCCTTCTGAGATTGCTTGTTTGGTGACATGATCGTGGCACAGTTTAAATTGAAGTGGAAGGCAATAATTGAATGGTTTGATGTTGGTGGACGCGAATGGGTTAAGAAAATGTATAGAAAAAGAATGATGTAGGCAGCTACATATCTCTGAGGAAAGTTACTTGTGGGATTACAGATGACATCGTAGTGTGAAGGGATGAATTCGTACATTAAACAATTTATCAAAAGCAGCCATAATTTATTGGAGTTCACACACCACTTCCAGCAATGGTTAAATTGCTTCAAGTACGATGAGTTAATTGCTGACTCCAACACTATACATAAGGATCCCGTACTGACAATAGGCTTGGAGTCAATAGAGTGGAGTGGCGCATAAGTGTACACACAATAGGCTTTTTGGATATTTTGAAGGGAGATCACTATGTCTGTTGTTTGTGTTCTAACTAATTACTACAAACAACACATTACAACAAAGACGTACAAAGTTAAGAAATTCATGAATCCAAATACTGTTTGGTCTATCCATATTGATAAACAACAAAATGTGCGGATTACATGTGGGAAGCTACAATTGTTTGATATTCCTTGCTAACATATTATTTTTGTGCTAGTTCAAAAGAAGATTAATAGTTTTCCAGCTTACTTGATCATTCGTAGGTGGATAAAGAATGCAAAAGATATGAGTGGATTATTGGTGCATAATGAGGATGATGCTAATAAATTATCAAATTTTCAGTTTGGGTATTTCATACAAGATTGTTGAATAATGTGCAAGCTAACCTCAAGGTCTAGAAATACCTTTCAGCAGGTGAGGGAGAATATTCAAAAAGTTGTCAAAGACCTCCAAGAACAAAACCTAAATGTGGGAGGCCTAGGAGATTCTTAATTAACGAAGGAAAGAGTGTTAGACCCACCTGTTGTACAAAGCAAAGGAAGACCAAAACACAAAAGTCATTTGAGGAGGAAGAGGAGTAGGAGGAAACGATTTGCATTGTGTTACATTGAAGGCTATACAAGGATGACATGCCTATTAAACCTAAGAAAACATTCAATCGAAGCTATGATACTGGGTGATGGAAGCAGTAAGGGCAAGAAGATAGCAGAGTAGACCTCACTCTCAAAGGATGAAATATCTTCAAGACATCACATAAATTATGATTCCCTGAGCTGCCCTAGTTACACCTTTTCTAACAACACGATGGTTAGTTTAGTCAAGTCTTTAATTTCTTCCCTATGAGTTTTTCCTTGTTTTCCCTCATCTGACTTGAATTGAATTTGCAATGTGGATAGGATGATAACTTAAATGATTATGCTCCTAATGAGTTTCACTGCGAGGAACTGTTCATCTAGAGGTCAATGATGACATGAATTATGGACTTTTGATGGCAAAATGCTAGAGGACTAGGTACCTACCCACGTCAAACATTGACCTAAATATCTCCTTCAGAGTAGTCTGACCATTGCATGACAGTAATTACTACAATACTGGAAGGAGACGTCATGAATGATATATAGAGTGTGCCATTAATGGATGGAGAATTAGAAATATTTTAAATTGCACTATCCATTCTCCATTCAACGTTGGATTTAGTGCTTATTTTATGCACATGATGGTTTTGATGTAGTTAACGAAAAAATAGTAAGGGACAATATTAATAGTTATTGCAAGTAATTGTTATTTAAAATTAGTACTTGACATGTTCCTATTTGGTTAAATGCTAAAAATTACACAATTACTTAGATGTTATTGTTTTGATGGAAAACAATAACATCAAGGTAGAAGTTCATAAACATAGAGTAAATGAATTTTAAATGTTGAAAGGAGAACGTGTTGAGTTTTTATTATTTTTAGTAGTAACATCAACAAAAAAATAATACAATCAATTGCATGTTACTATTTCTATTTTGATTCGAAATAGTAACATCAACGAAACTTGAAATTAATTAATTTCTAAATGTTGAAGGAAATTGGAAAAAATATGCTGAATTTTTATTAGTTTTAGTAGTAACATGAATGAAAAGTCATACACAGTTGGATGTTACTATTTTGATGGAAAACAATAACACACCAAAATAAAAGTTCATAAACATAGGGTAAACAAATTTTGAATGTTGAAAGGAGAATGTGCTGAGTTTTTATTATTTTTAGTAGTAACATTAATGAAAAAATAACACAATCAATTGCATGTTATTATTTTTAATCGAAACAATAACATCAACAAAACTTAAAATTAATTAATTTTTGAATGTTGAAGGAAATTGGAATGAAGAATATGCTAAATTTTTGTTAGTTTTAGAAGTAACATGAACGAAAAGTCATACATAATTGAATGTTACTGTTTTGATAGAAAACAATAACACCAAGGTAGAAGTTTATAAACATAGGATAAATGAATTCTAAATGTTGAAAGGAGAATGTGTTAAGTTTTTATTATTTTTAGTAGTAACATTAATGAAAAGATAACACAATCAATTGCATTTACTATTTTGATTTAAAATAGTAACATTCACAAAACTCGAAATTAATTGATTTTTGAATGTTGAAAGAAATTGGAAAGAAGAATATGCTGAATTTTTTGTTAGTTTTAGTAGTAACATGTATGAAAAGTTACACACAATTGGATGTTACTATTTTGATAGAAAATAGTAATACCAAGGTAAAAGTTCATAAATATAAGGTAAATGAATTCCAAATGTTGAAAAGAGAATGTGCTCAGTTTTTATTATTAGTAGTAGTAACATAATGAAAAAAAATAACACAATCAATTGCATGTTATTATTTTGATTTGAAATAGTAACATCAATGAAACTTGAAATTAATTGATTTCTAAATGTTGAAGGAAATTGGAGAAAAGAATATGCTGAATTTTTATTAGTTTTAGTAGTAATATGAACGAAAAGTCATACATGATTAGATGTTACTGTTTTGATGAAAAACAATATGTTGAATATATTGTTTTGATGGAAAACAATAACACTAAGGTAGAAGTTCATAAACATAGGGTAAATGAATTTTGCATGTTGAAGGAAACTAGAAAAAAGAGCATGCTGTGTTTTTATTAGCTTTAGTATCAACATCAACATCAACGAATAAATAACACAATTAGTTGCATGTTACTATTTTGATTGAAGACAGTAACACCAAGGTAGGAGTTTTGAATATAGGGTAAATAAATTTTAAATGTTAATGGCAATTAGAAAGAAGAATATGCTTTGTTTTTATTAGTTTTAGTAGTAATATGAACAAAAGGTAATACATAACTACGTGTCACTATTTTGATAAAAAACAGTAACATTAAGGTAGAAGTTTATAAGTCATAGGGTAGATGAATTTTGAATGTTAACGTAAATTGGAAAAAAGAATATATTATTTTTTTATTAACATTATAATTGAATGTTACATATAGTTGAATATTATAAACAATTAAATCTATGATGTCACACACAATTGAATGTTATATATATGCATAATAATCAACTTCAGCTGAAAGGATTGAAGTCCATGAGGAATTTATTAACTAATCTTGCCCTATATTTCCTCACAAATTTCAGTCGAAAATTTCTTCAAACTCTTTATTGTTAAATATATCCTTTATTTGTTTGTAGACAAAAATCCCACAATCTTACTTGGAATTGTAAAATTGAGGATTAAGTTAGTTTGGTACCTCTTAGTCATGGTACTTTTGGATTAGAAAGGAAGTTGATACTTACAAAGCAGATTCTTGTTGTGGTGACCTTTTGTATGATATAATTTTGAAAGGAGGCTTTATAGTTGTTGGTTCTTCTCTTATATCTATTTCATTTTTTTTGAAGGATTTCATTCTTCTTTTTCTTATAGTAGTCCTTCTGTTGTTAAGTAAACAAGTTAGGTGAGGTATCATGTGAAAAAAGGAATATGTTATTATCTGGTCTATAAATAGTAACATCAAAATGAAAACTGAAAATGAATTTAACAATCAAGCATTAATAAGAAAATGACATGTTACTATTTTCACTTCTAATAGTAACATATTGTTCTCTTGTTCTAATATGTCATTGTTTGGTATGAAAATAATAACATTAATCAAACAATTAGAGTAAATAGACAAATGAAGTTTGATCAACAATGAAACTGTGACAAAACAATGTGTTACTATTTTTCCACGAAATAATGACATCAACCAAGAGCAACATTGATAAGTGCACAAACACACCTAAATTCTATGTGTTTCATCCACTTATTTACTTAGTATTTTGTGTAAATTGATTGAAAAGGACACTTAGATGCTCTATATTTTGTTTTCAGGTCATAAAAAGACACATATGAGCATTAGAAAAGAATCCAGAGGCAAAACCATTCAAATCATGAAGCAATGAAGCAAGATTGTTCACTCAGCAAAGAACACGGGCCGTGTTGAACCCCGTGTTCAGGGCCGTGTTTCGTTCTGGACTGCTTCGAGACTTCACTGAGTCATCCAGAGAAGAACACGGGACGTGTCACACCCCGTGTATATTTCTGTCATCTGCCTCTGAAGAACACGGGGGGTATCACACCCCGTGTAATATGCTGATTAGTCTCTTTGAAGAACACGGGGTAGAACACGTGCCGTGTACTACCCCGTATACATTACTGTTTGACAATTTGAAGGAGAACACGGGGCGTGTCACACAACGTGTTTCTTGCCGCTCAAACTTTCGCAGAGAAACACGGGGTACAACACGGGCCGTGTTGGACCCCGTGTACATCAAAAATATAAGTTTTTGCGCGAGATCAGAAAAAAAGGGGAAGAAGAATTTTGGAGAATTAACAAGGGGAGCAACTGGGAGAAGCCCTAGGAGAGATCAAAACTTATCAAAGGCGCCTTCTGACACGGATTCAAGTAAGGAATTGAAGAATCAAGAAAGAAATTTGTAGATCTTCATGGATTGTTTGACTTCCTCCTCTGTTTTCTTGTTTTCTTCTGATCTTGAGATGTTTTCACACTAAACCTTTGTGTTTAGCTTAGGTGAACTTGTTCATGGAGTTATGGAACTGAATTTTATATAATCTAGCTTGATTTACTGTTGAATTATGATTTGATCTTGCTGTTTTGTTTGGAACAAGCCAATTTATCCGGGATATTGGATTTGTGTTATGGATTAGATGATTTTAGGTTGAAATAACCAATTAATTAATCGGATCTTGCATGGTCATTGGGAATATCAATTAGACTTAGGAATTAAGCTGATTGTATTCTTTTGCACAGGATGAAATGTCCAAGAATGGATTCTAAGCCAGTTAATGCAACCTAGATGAGTGATTACTAGAGTAATTCTGGGCACTTAATCTTTGGTTAGTAGCTAGTAGCCTTGCAATGAGGTATAGCTTAATTTTGGGAATCCAGCAATCATAATTAATAGTAAACCAAGTTAGAGAAGTAAATTCATTCCATAATGAAGTGTACAAGGGATCCTCAAGCTAAGTACGCTTTTATTCCATTGAATCAAACCTTATTTTGATAGTTAAGCTCTGTTTTACATTTAAATCTTAATTCACACTCTCAATTGATCCACCTAGATAATTTACTTGAGATTCAGTTAGTACTCAACCTACAATCCTTGTGGAGAACGATAATCTTTTATACTATAACTAGACTTAAACCGTGCACTTGCGGGATTTAGAGGTCAAGTTTTTGGCGCCGTTGCCGGGGATTGTATCCAGTTGATATTAACTACAAGTTTTAAGTGAATTAGACTAGGCAATTCTTTTTCTTTTACTTCATAATTCATCTTGTTTTACTTTTTCTTTTTTTTTTATATACAACGTTTCTTTCTCACCTTGTTCTGTTTTAGTGCTACTTAATCATTTTGCAGAGAATCGAGTATATACGAAGAGGAAGTCTCGAAGGAATTCTTGACTTGGATCCAGAAATTGAAAGAACTTTGCATAGGAGAAGAGAGCAGCAGTCAATCCACAACCAAGTAGAAGTCTACACTGAACCAGTAAATCAAAACATGGATAATAGATCACTTCGAGAGTTTGCAGCACCCGATGCCACTGGTCTTCAATCCAGTATACGAAGGCCCGCTGTTGAGGCAAACAACTTTGAATTGAAGCCAGCTTTGTTGTCTATGGTGCAGCAAAATCAATTCGGTGGATCGCCAATGGAGGACCCCAACCTCCACATCCAGATTTTTCTTGAATACTGCGATACAATAAAGATCAATGGCGTACAAGCGGATGCCATCAAGCTTAGACTCTTCCCATTCTCCTTAAGGGATAGAGCCAGAGCTTGGCTGCATTCTTTACCAGCTGGATCAATTACCACATGGGAAGAGCTACTGAGGGCTTTTCTTTCAAGATACTTTCCTCCAAGCAAGACAACGCAATTGAGGAACGAGATTACTACATTTTCTCAGAGGGAAGGAGAATCCCTGTTCGATGCTTGGAATAGATACAAAGAGCTACTAAGGCTGTGTCCACATCACGGATTAGAAAGATGGCTTGTTCTTCATACCTTCTACAATGGTTTGAATTACAACACTAGACTTACTGTGGATGCTGCAGCTGGAGGTGCCTTGATGAATAAAAGGCTAGATGAAGCTTATGAGCTGATTGAAGACATGGCTTTGAACCATTATCAATGGTCAAATGAGAGGGGACCATCAAGAAAAGCAACAGGTAAGTATGAATTAGATGCCGTTAGTCATTTATCTGCTAAAGTAGATGCATTAGGAACTTTAGGCAGCAAGGTAGATGCTCTAATGGCTAAATTTGACAAATTTCAAGTTAACAGCGTGAATACAACAGGTGCTACTGACATTGTTTGTGAGATTTGTGGAATTACAGGGCATATTGCAGCTGAATGCACCTTGGGCCAAGACTTTACTGAGCAAATGAATTATGTGAACAACAGTGGATTTGGACAGAAAAATCAGAGTGAACCATATGGAAACACTTACAATCCATCATGGGGGAATCATCCAAATTTCTCCTACAAGCCCACCCAACCATATAACACACAAACCACCACCAATAGACCGCCACCACCCGGTTTCCAAGGTCAAAGATCGTACAATCCACCAGCCCAACCATCCTCTACTGCAAAATTAGAAGGCCTATTGGAGAAATTTCTTATTTCTCAAGAGAAGACCAATGAGGAATTTAGACAACATGGAAGACACATGGAAGATTCAATTAAGCAACTGTCTTCCAAGGTAGATTCTTTGGCTACTCATGGAAAGATGCTGGAAACTCAAATTGCCCAACAAGCTTCAGCATCTTCTTCAAGAGCTTATGGCCAACTCCCTGCTCAACCGGAATCAAATCCAAGGGAGCATTGCAAGGCAATAACTCTCAAGAGTGGAAGATTATTGCAAGATCCTATTGCCACTCAAGAAACTGGAAAAAAGACAAGAGTGGAAGAAGAGCAAAAACAAGGCGATGAGGCCTCAATTTCTAAGGAAGCTGAAGAGAAAGAAGGGGAACTGCTAGAAAAATCAAAATATATTCCTCCAGAACCATACAAACCGCCTGTCCCTTATCCTCAAAGATTGGCCAAGGCTAAACTGGATAAGCAGTTTGGAAAGTTCTTGGAAGTGCTGAAGAAATTGTACATCAATATTCCTTTCACAGATGCACTTTCACAAATGCTTTCATATGCTAAACTCTTGAAGGACATTCTCTCCAATAAGAGGAAGTTAGAGGAGCATGAAACTGTGGCTTTGACTGAGGAGTGTAGTGCCATCATTCAAAATAAGCTACCTCCTAAGCTAAAGGATCTAGGAGGCTTCTCCATCCCTTGCGTTATAGGAAATGTCCCTATTGATCGGGCATTATGTGATTTGGGGGCAAGTGTGAGCCTTATGCCACTGACGGTTGCTAAGAGATTGAACATTTAGGAGATGAAGCCTACTACGATTTCACTTCAGCTAGCCGACCGTTCAGTAAAGTATCCAGTAGGTATTCTCGAGGATGTACCTATTAAAGTGGGTAAGTTTTTCATACCAGTTGACTTTGTTGTCCTTGAGATGGAAGAGGATGCTCAAATTCCTATTATTTTAGGTAGACCATTTCTTGCCACTGCTGGAGCTTTAATTGATGTTAAAAATGGTAGACTGTCATTATCTGTTGGGGATGAGAAGGTTGAATTTAATTTAAATGAATCCATCAAATTACCTGTTTGTGAAGACTCCATATGCAGGGTAGATGTGCTAGACAAAGCTGTGAAAGAAGACCATAAAAAGGGAAGCCTCCAAGATCCTCTTGAAGCATGTCTAGTTGCAAATGGAGTGGTTGAAACTGAAGAAGCTGCTGCATATGCCCAGTTTTCGGAAGTAAGTCCACCACTTCCCCTCCCTGATGAAGCTATTGAACAATTGGAAGTGGAGTCCAACAAAGCGATTACTGAGGAAGACAAACCGCCAAAGGTAGAACTTAAACCTCTCCCATCTTCCCTCAGGTATGAATTTTTAGGACCCCATTCTACCTATCCTGTTATAGTTAATGCCAATCTAACTGCTATGGAAACAGAAAAATTACTTAGGCAGCTTAGATTTCATAGGAAAGCTTTGGGGTATTCAATTTCTGATTTAAAAGGGGTTAGTCCTTCTATTTGTATGCATAAGATCTTGTTGGAGGATGACAGTAAGCCCTCCATTGAACACCAAAGAAGGTTGAATCCTAATATGAAAAAATTTGTGAAGAAAGAAATAATGAAACTATTAGATGCTGGGGTAATTTACCCAATTTTCGATAGCCAGTGGGTTAGCCCGGTTCATGTAGTGCCTAAGAAAGGGGGGCTGACTGTAGTGAAAAATGAAAACAATGAGCTAATTCCCACTAGGACTATCACGGGTTGGAGAATGTGCATTGACTATAGGAAATTGAATAAGGCAACCCGGAAAGATCATTTCCCCCTTCCCTTCATTGACCAAACTCTGGAACGATTAGCTAAGCATTTATATTTCTGTTATTTGGATGGCTATTCTGGTTTCTTCCAAATTCCTATCCATCCAAATGATCAGGAAAAAACCACTTTTACATGTCCTTATGGCACATTTGCATATAGAAGAATACCTTTTGGTCTGTGCAATGTGCTAGCTACTTTTCAGCGTTGTATGATGGCAATTTTTTCTGAATTTATTGAGAATATCATGGAAGTTTTTATGGATGATTTTTCTGTATATGGCACTTCCTTTGATAACTGTTTAACCAATTTATCTCAAGTTTTGCAGAGATGTGAAGAGGTAAATCTGGTTCTCAACTGGGAGAAATGCCATTTTATGGTAAGAGAAGGGATCGTCCTTGGCCATCAAGTATCTGAACATGGCATAGAAGTGGATAAGGCCAAGGTGGACATTATAGAGAAATTGCTTCCCCCAAATTCTGTCAAGGGAGTGAGGAGTTTTCTAGGACATGCCGGTTTCTACCGACGTTTCATTAAAGATTTCTCTAAAATAGCTAAACCTTTGACTAACTTACTTGCTAAAGATGTTCCTTTTGATTTTGATCAAGATTGTTTGGATGCCTTTTGCAAGTTAAAGAAAGCCTTGATATCCGCCCCAATCATGCAAGCACCGGATTGGAACTTACCTTTTGAGGTGATGTGCGATGCTAGTGATTATGCAATAGGAGCGGTGCTTGGCCAAAGAAAGGACAGAAAGGTTCATGCAATTTATTATGCAAGCAAGACTCTTCATGAAGCTCAATTAAATTATGCCACCACTGAAAAGGAACTTCTTGCTGTGGTATATGCAATTGATAAGTTCAGATCTTACTTGGTGGACTCAAAAGTGATTGTTTTCACAGATCATGCAGCTATCCGGTACCTTCTCAGCAAGAAGGAAGCTAAACCCCTACTCATCAGATGGATTCTCTTGTTGCAAGAATTTGATCTGGAAATCCGAGATAAGAAGGGTACTGAGAATGTTGTAGCTGATCATCTCTCTAGGCTGAAACAAGAATTAGGAGATGAGGAAGACAAGGACATGCCAATCAATGATGCCTTTCCTGATGATTATTTATTGGCTGTCTCTTCTTCCGCCGTCCCTTGGTTTGCTGATTATGTGAACTACATTGTGAGTGGAGTTTTACCTCCGGATGCGGGGTATCAAAAGAAGAAGAAGTTTCTAGCTGAGGCAAAGCACTACTTTTGGGATGAGCCCCTTCTATTTAGGAGATGTGCTGACGGCCTATTTAGAAGATGTATACCTGAGGAGGAAATTTCGAGTATTCTGTTCCACTGTCATTCCTCTCCATATGGAGGACATTTTGGTGCCTCAAGAACTGCTGCAAAGATCTCCCAGGCAAGATTTTATTGGCCGACTCTCTTTAGAGATGTTCATCAATATGTCACTTCTTGTGACCAATGTCAAAGGGTTGGGAACATATCAAAGAGACATGAGATGCCCTTGAATAACATTCTGGAGGTTGAAATATTTGATGTTTGGGGAGTTGACTTCATGGGACCATTCCCACCTTCTTGCAGCAACAGCTACATCCTTGTGACAGTTGACTATGTATCCAAATGGGTGGAAGCAATTGCCACTCGAACTTGTGATGCCAAGGCTGTAGTTAAATTTTTCAAAAAGGTGTTGTTCCCTAGGTTTGGAATCCCTAGAGCTGTGATTAGTTTTGGAATCCCTAGAGCTGTGATTAGTGATGGAGGGTCTCATTTCATTGCTCATCAGTTTCAGTCGCTCTTGAGAGGGTATGGAGTAACCCATAAGATTTCTACTCCATATCATCCTCAAACCAGTGGGCAAGTTGAGCTTTCCAACAGAGAAATTAAGTCCATCTTGGAAAAGACAGTGTCTAGATCAAGGAAGAATTGGGCACTCAAGTTGGATGATGCTTTATGGGCCTATGGAACTGCCTTTAAAACTCCAATTGGAATGGCACCATTTAGGCTCATCTATGGGAAGAACTCTTACTTCAAGCAAGATTGTGACATTTTTGTTTGCAAATAAATAAGGATATATTCAACGATAAGCAACTAGAAGACCAATTTTCATTAGAATCTGTAAGAGAATACAAGGTAAAGTTAGTGCATAATTTCTTTAGCCATTTCAAATCGTCCAGCTGGAATACATGTAACACTCTTGTGGCTCTTATGAAAAATTTATGATTTATGTGATTCTTATGTACCTTTCCATATCCTTGTAGGTCGCATTGAATTGTATGTAACATTAAGTTATATGTAACATGTTAAACTCAATTGCAAGTAACATTTAATTAAATGAAACATTCAATTAGGCCCCTTAATAAAGATTCATTGCATTATCCTTATCGACTCAATTTCAAAATCAGAATACAATGACCCTATATTTGGAACATCAGCCTCGATGTTACTTGTAAATGTGTGTAGATTTTGGTACTGTTCATACTAATGAGACTTCACTCGTATAGCTAATTTGGGTATTGGTTGACAATGCTGTTTGGTAAGTAAGAAGCAACATGTTATTGTTTGGTCCAAAGACATGTTACTATTGGTCCCTGGTAGTTTTGCTGCTAACAGGACTTGATCTGGCTTCATACTTTAAGTTTTGGGTGAAGATGCTTTCTGATGGATAAAAAATAGAATGTTACCATTGATCCACAAGCAGTAACACATAGTTGTTAGTGTATATGCCCTAAAACCAATCATATTGGTGATTGTAATTTTGAATCATGTTATTTTAATGGCAATTCCAATTATTATATTTATATATATTGTCTGCGTAATATATTTAATTATAATAATAACCTTAGAATAATTGTATTCTTAAATGTCCCTAGTCATATATCATTATGGATCAGGTTGCTTTGATATATTAAGACTAGCATGTGTGAAAACTTATATGGGATATTAAGTTTACACATGAGTACAAGTTAGAGAACTTGTATACTAGACCGACCCATATTAAGAACACTACATGGATCGTTATATGAGTGTCATAAGTGGTTCTTAGTGATCATTATTAATATGGTCCTTTGACCTGAGATCACCAAGGTTCCCTACATGTGAGTTTCATATTTTGATACTATTCTATGTCACTAATGGTTAAGTGAATGCAAGGGTAGATATTGGATATGTCACATATCATGCGGAGGGGTTTGTGTGATCAAGATGGGATTTGTCCCTCCTATATAACAGGAGTAACATCTATGGGCCCCTTGACTAAGTAAAGTTGAGAAAATGCATGGCCATGCTCAGATGAATTGACATGAGATGTCGATTACATTTGTTTCAGTCAGCTTACTTAGGAGTCAAGAAACCTTAAGATTGGGCTATACGGGAATGACACGGTCCATGTCTCGTGCTCAATCTAGATGTATAGGACAAAAGGACATAAGTGATGATCACGTGTAAAGGTTTAGTCAAATCACCGACTTTCTCATTACTTGGGTAACAATGATGTGTTGCTAGACACCGATCTTTGTTTATGATCATTAATATGATTAATGGTCATTGCCAAGGTAATGAGAGCCTGTAGGGTCGCACACTTAGAGCTTAGTGAATTTGGAATTAATGGACCAAATTGTTTGGGCTTAATATTTGGGAATTAATGTTATAATTATAAGGCCCAATAGTAAGCCTATAATTATACATGGAATAAGGCCCAAATAGGTTAGGTTTTTCTATGCACCTATTTAAATAGGCTTATTGGGTAATAATAGGATTACTATTATTCTTCACGCACCCCAAGTAAAAGCATAGAAAAACCCTAGCCACTCTCCTTGACCAAAATCTCTGAAGAGGCGTAGCTAGCATTACGAGGTCTAAGGAGATCAATTCCAACCGGTGTGTGTAGCGGACATTCATCGGTGATTCACGGGTTCGTGTGGATACCACAGAGGTGCAGCCACATAAACGTTGTACTGGTGATCTGATTTTCTGGTTTTCATTCCGGTTCGTGATTTGGAAGCAGATCAGACTTGGTGTAGCGGTCAGAAGAATTTTGTCGAAAGGTATAAACCCTAATCCCTAATCTATGGCGTTCTAATTTCGCATGGATCCTTGGTGGAAATCGTGCAAAAAGTTTTATTCTGCTGTGCATGTATGATGCGCGATTTCCAGCAGTGGTATCAGAGCCACTTGCGAATCCATAGATTAGTTTTCTGTGTTATGCGTTTAAATCTAGAGAATTGGTGTTTAATCAGATCACGCATGATGCAATTAGGGTTCTGGATCAATGTAATTTTGTATGTTGATGAATCGGTTTTGATTGGATTAAAATTAGATTGAAACATACATAATTAATGATTCATTTTTTTTAATGAGATTAAAAAAAAAAAACTGGAAACGTAGCTGATGAAGTTTCTGTTTTAATGAGATTAAAATTCGATCAGAAACATGTCTGGTTGTATACATGTGATGTATGCATTCTGTTTCGTTTAATGAGATTAAATTAAATAGAACATGGACTAATGTTTGAGTTAATATGGCGGAACATCAAGAAGTAGGATTCCGGAACAGTTCTGGAATTAGGGTTCTTGATAAATTCTAATTTTGGCCGATTGTTTTAATGGTTAAAACAGAAATTGAAACGTTCAAAATTTTCTGGATTTTGCCCGAAAGTCCTCAAAATTTTGAATGTAAGATGTATAAAAATTTTTGGGAAGGGGGCTCCACCCCCTCACCCCCGCGAGGGGCGGCCCCCCCTCGACCCCCGCCCGCTAATCGGCTAGCGGGACCGCCGTACTAACTCTGCGTAGCGCAATAATTGATTGCCTAAATTTAAGCTGCGTTTTAAAATCAATCTTTTCATAACCTTCTAATTTTAAACAAGTTAAAATTGGAAACAAGATCAATTTTAATAAATACCTATGGTTGGTTGTATGCTTACATGTGATGTTTGCTGCATGATGCATAGTTATGGCCTTTACACCATAATGTATGATTATAATTCATTTATTGGTTTTGGTTTTATTGTAATTAAATACGGCCTGCGTGTCGTGCCTTTCTCTATAAATTCTAGTTGTACATTCTTTCTCTCACCTTACTCCCTTCGAATGTAACTCGAGTTTTCTCCTTCATTATGTATTGTAAAGTTAGAATAGTTTACTTTCAAATGTACAATATGTCTAAGCCTGGAGCTTGCTGCCATGGAGACAAGGAGCCAAAATCAATATGAGGACAACCGTGAAGATGCTTAAAGAAGATATCTTTACCCTAGGTTGACCTTTTGGTTTTCTCATTGGCTTGGGAAAATCAAAGTAGTTGGGCCATAACTATGCACATTTATTTTATGCTTTATTGCATGCTTTATATTAATGTATATGCTATGTTAGATATAGGCATGTATGGATGGCAAATGATGGTGAGATCTAAAATAGACATTTAAATCCCTCAATGCAAATATTAAGTCAATAATAAAAGTGATGCCTTCCAATGAATGGCACTTGTCAAGGCCTTGATCAACATAAGGCAGGTTTGCCAAAGCAAAGTGCCTAGTTTATCTTGGTGAGACACGATAGGATAATAGTGATATCCAAATGCCAATAATTGGGTTTTGACTTAACTAGGCCATCTCAATAGGATTGGGGGCCTAGAGGCATGGAGTTGGGCTTAAGTCCATAAGATGGATTTGAACAAGTGTTGTTCACCCAACTATCCAAGAGTTACATAAGATGTAATTGGCAAGGAGTTGCCTACCTAAATAGCCAAAACTTGAGTGATCAGCCAAAGCTGACTTAAGTTTAGGTGAAATATGGATCTTGGCCCACTAGAAAATCTCAAACGCTACGATTTTTCGAAATAATAGTGAGGGCTATTATTTTGAGTAAAATAGTGGGAGTATTATTTAATAAAAGACCTTATTAAATAAATAAAATACATGATTCTCATTTTGCATATTTTTCTATTGTAGATAACCATGGCATCAAATGCATCAAATCTATCACTGCGATCTATCCTTGAGAAGGATAAGCTGAATGGGACGAATTTTCTCGATTGGTATCGAAACTTGAGGATTGTCCTCAAACATGAGAAAAAGCAATATGTCCTAGAGCAACCTACTCCAAATGAGCCTGCTGCTAATGCTCCTCGAGCAGAAAAGGATGCTTATAAGAAGCATCTAGAAGATGCTCTGGATGTCAGTTGTCTCATGCTTGCTACCATGAACTCTGAGCTTTAGAAGCAACATGAGAACATGGAGGCGTTCAATATGATTGATCACCTTAAACAGCTCTACCAAGAGCAAGCAAGACATGAGAGATATGATGTATCTAAAGCATTGTTTCAGTGTAAGATGGCTGAAGGAACACCCGTTGCTACACATGTACTTAAAATGATTGGGTACATCAATAGCCTTGAAAGATTGGGTTTTCCTTTACAGCAAGAATTGGCTACTGATATAGTTCTGCAATCGTTGCCTGAGAGCTATAGTCAATTCGTCATGAATTACAACATGAACGAAATTGACAAGACTTTGCCTGAACTGCTTAACATGTTGAGAACTGTTGAGCAGAACTTAAAAAAGTCCAAGCCCAATTCCATTATGATGGTTCAAAAGGGCAAAGGAAAAGGCAAGTCTAAGGCCAAGAATAAAAAGAAAAAGGACAAGACTGATGGAAAGTCCAAGTCAAGTTCCTCTGCACTGAAGCCCAAAGGTGGCGTGGCCAAGGAAGGACAATGCTTCCATTGTAAAGAACCAGGACATTGGAAGCGAAATTGCAAGATTTACCTGGAAGAGCTTAAGAAGCAAAAGGAAAGTGGGACTTCCAACACAGGTATTTATGTTATAGAGGTTAATTTATCTACTTCTACATCTTGGGTATTAGATACTGGATGTGGTACTCACATTTGTGTAAATGTGCAGGATCTTAAAGAAAGTAGATCATTAGCCAAAGGTGAAGTGGACCTGCGCGTTGGAAATGGAGCAAGAGTTGCTGCATTAGCTGTAGGGACTTATTATTTATCTTTACCTAGTGGATTAGTTTTAGAATTGGACAATTGTTATTTTGTGCCTACTGTTAGTAGAAATTTGATTTCTGTTTCTTGTTTAGACAAGAAAGGTTTTTCATTTATAATAAAGGACAAATGTTGCTCTATTTATTTAAATGAAATGTTTTATGGCAGTGCACAATTAATGAATGGTCTTTATGTTCTGGACCTTGAAAATCCAATCTATAACATAAACACGAAGAAGGTCAAAACTAATGATTCAAATCCAACCTATCTTTGGCATTGTCGTTTAGGCCATATAAATGAGACACGCATCTCCAAACTTCATAAGGATGGATTTTTGGACTCATTTGATTTTGAATCATATGAGGTATGTGAGTCATGTTTATTAGGTAAGATGACTAAAGCCCCTTTTACTGGGAAAGGTGAAAGGGCTAGTGATTTATTGGGCCTTATACATAGTAATGTATGTGGACCTTTAAACACACAAGCTAGAGGAGGTTATCAGTACTTCATTACTTTTACTGATGATTTCAGTAGATATGGTTACGTGTTTCTTATGAAACACAAGTCTGAATCTTTTGAAAAGTTCAAAAAGTTCAAAAATGAAGTACAAAACCAACTTGGTAAAAGTATTAAAGCACTTCGATCAGATCGAGGTGGTGAATACTTAGACCGAGAGTTCCTTAATCATCTAAAGGAGTGTGGCATTGTATCACAACTCACTCCATCAGGAACACCTCAATGGAATGGTGTTTCTGAAAGGAGGAATCGAACTTTGTTAGACATGGTTCGGTCAATGATGAGTCAGGCTGACCTTCCAAATTCCTTCTGGGGACATGCTCTAGAGACTGCAACTTTCACACTAAATCGTGTTCCGTCAAAATCAGTTCAAAAGACACCATATGAGATATGGACTGGGAAACGTCCTAGTTTGTCTTTTATGAAGATTTGGGGTTGCGAAGCTTACATAAGACGTCAGGCTTCTGATAAACTTGGACACAAATCTGATAAATGTTTTTTCGTTGGATATCCTAAGGAAACAAAAGGATATTATTTCTATAATCCAACCGAGCAAAAAGTGTTTGTTGCTCGAACTGGTGTCTTTCTAGAAAGAGAATTTATCTCTAAAAGAATCAGTGGGAGAAGAATAGAACTTGAAGAAATTCAAGATCAACGAGAAAACATTGAACTTGAGATAGAACCTGAGCCGGTTCCACAAACAGTTGTGGAAGAACCTGCTCATGTAACACAGAACCCACGTAGATCTAGTAGGATACGTCGTGAGCCCGAGAGATATGATTTTCTCGTGACTCATCACGGTGATGTGTTGCTCATGGACCAAGATGAGCCCACAACCTACCAAGAGGCTATGATGGGACCAGATTTTGAGAAATGGCTAGAAGCTATGAAATCAAAGATGGATTCCATGTATTCAAACCAAGTTTGGACTTTGGTTGATCCACCTGAAGGGGTAAAACCCATTGGGTGCAAATGGGTTTTCAAAAAGAAAACTGACATGGATGGTAATGTGTGTACCTTTAAGGGACGATTGGTTGCAAAAGGTTTCAAACAAATCCATGGTATTGACTATGATGAGACCTTTTCTCCAGTTGCCATGCTTAAATCTATCAGGATTCTTCTAGCTATAGCAGCATATTATGATTATGAAATCTGGCAAATGGATGTCAAAACTGCTTTCCTTAATGGAAATCTTCTTGAGGATGTGTACATGACACAACCTGAAGGTTTTGTAAATCCTGAAAATGCTGGAAAAGTTTGCAAATTGCAACGATCCATTTATGGGTTGAAGCAAGCTTCTCGGAGTTGGAATCTTCGTTTCGATGATGCAATCAAAGAGTTTGGTTTCATAAAAAATGAAGATGAACCCTGTGTATACAAGAAGGTTAGTGGGAGCACAATAGTCTTTCTGGTGTTGTATGTAGATGACATATTACTCATTGGAAATGACATTCCTATACTAGAGTCTGTAAAAACTTGGTTAGGAAATTGTTTTTCTATGAAAGACTTAGGTGAGGCCTCCTATGTATTAGGTATCAAGATCTATAGAGATAGATCGAGAAAATTGCTTGGCCTAAGTCAGAGTACGTACATCGACAAGGTACTAAAAAGGTTTAGCATGCAAGATTCTAAAAGAGGATTCTTGCCGATGTCACATGGCATAAGTCTCTCAAGAACTCAATGTCCTTCCACAGAGTATGAGAGACAGCGCATGAGTAAGATCCCTTATGCATCTGCGATTGGATCTATCATGTCTGCTATGTTATGTACTCGTCCTGATGTCTCGTATGCTTTAAGCATGACGAGCAGATACCAATCAGATCCTGGTGAAAGTCACTGGACAGCTGTTAAGAACATTCTTAAGTACTTAAGAAGAACTAAAGACATGTTTTTGATTTATGGAGGTGAGGAAGAGCTCATTGTAAATGGTTACACTGATGCTAGCTTTCAAACCGATAAAGATGACTTCAGGTCGCAGTCAGGTTATGTATTTTGCCTTAATGGTGGCGCTGTGACCTGGAAGAGTTCAAAGCAAGGGACAGTGGCTGATTCTACAACAGAAGCTGAATACATTGCAGCATCAGATGCCGCAAAAGAGGCTGTTTGGATTAAGAAGTTCATTAATGAACTTGGAGTTGTTCCTAGCATTGCTGACCCAGTAGAGCTCTATTGTGACAATAATGGAGCCATTGCGCAAGCCAAGGAACCTAGATCTCACCAGAAATCCAAACACATACTCCGGCGCTATCATCTCATAAGAGATATTGTTGACAGAAATGATGTCAGGATATGCAAAATACCGACTGATGATAATGTCGCTGATCCACTGACAAAAGCCCTAACGCAGCAAAAGCATGATAGTCATATGAGATCCATAGGTATTAGATACATGGATGATTGGCTTTAGTGCAAGTGGGAGTCTGTTAGTGTATATGCCCTAAAACCAATCATATTGGTGATTGTAATTTTGAATCATGTTATTTTAATGGCAATTCCAATTATTATATTTATATATATTGTCTGCGTAATATATTTAATTATAATAATAACCTTAGAATAATTGTATTCTTAAATGTCCCTAGTCATATATCATTGTGGATCAGGTTGCTTTGATATATTAAGACTAGCATGTGTGAAAACTTATATGGGATATTAAGTTTACACATGAGTACAAGTTAGAGAACTTGTATACTAGACCGACCCATATTAAGAACACTACATGGATCGTTATATGAGTGTCATAAGTGGTTCTTAGTGATCATTATTAATATGGTCCTTTGACCTGAGATCACCAAGGTTCCCTACATGTGAGTTTCATATTTTGATACTATTCTATGTCACTAATGGTTAAGTGAATGCAAGGGTAGATATTGGATATGTCACATATCATGCGGAGGGGTTTGTGTGATCAAGATGGGATTTGTCCCTCCTATATAACAGGAGTAACATCTATGGGCCCCTTGACTAAGTAAAGTTGAGAAAATGCATGGCCATGCTCAGATGAATTGACATGAGATGTCGATTACATTTGTTTCAGTCAGCTTACTTAGGAGTCAAGAAACCTTAAGATTGGGCTATACGGGAATGACACGGTCCATGTCTCGTGCTCAATCTAGATGTATAGGACAAAAGGACATAAGTGATGATCACGTGTAAAGGTTTAGTCAAATCACCGACTTTCTCATTACTTGGGTAACAATGATGTGTTGCTAGACACCGATCTTTGTTTATGATCATTAATATGATTAATGGTCATTGCCAACGTAATGAGAGCCTGTAGGGTCGCACACTTAGAGCTTAGTGAATTTGGAATTAATGGACCAAATTGTTTGGGCTTAATATTTGAGAATTAATGTTATAATTATAAGGCCCAATAGTAAGCCTATAATTATACATGGAATAAGGCCCAAATAGGTTAGGTTTTTCTATGCACCTATTTAAATAGGCTTATTGGGTAATAATAGGATTACTATTATTCTTCACGCACCCCAAGTAAAAGCATAGAAAAACCCTAGCCACTCTCCTTGACCAAAATCTCTGAAGAGGCGTAGCTAGCATTACGAGGTCTAAGGAGATCAATTCCAACCGGTGTGTGTAGCGGACATTCATCGGTGATTCACGGGTTCGTGTGGATACCACAGAGGTGCAGCCACATAAACGTTGTACTGGTGATCTGATTTTCTGGTTTCCATTCCGGTTCGTGATTTGGAAGCAGATCAGACTTGGTGTAGCGGTCAGAAGAATTTTGCCGAAAGGTATAAACCCTAATCCCTAATCTATGGCGTTCTAATTTCGCATGGATCCTTAGTGGAAATCGTGCAAAAAGTTTTATTCCGCTGTGCATGTATGATGCGCGATTTCCAGCAATAGTTCCTTGGCGGTTTTATTGCTAACCATAATTGGTTTGTACTCGTGTTTTAGGTTTAGGTTGCATTTACTATTTGGTTACCAAACTACATTGTGTTACTGTTTAGGCTGAAGACAGTAACACACTAATCCTTGATAGTTTTTCAGCTAATAAGGGATGATTTTCATTATTATTTCAGGTTGATAGAAGTGGAATATTATAATATAATATTTGGAGATCGTGAGATCCGGTAGCAGTACATTTGAACTGGATGTCGTACAAAGTCAATCTTCTTACTACAATTACACTCAAGTCAACATTAGATTTTGGTTACATTGTAGGTCAATTGCGTCCTATTGCTATTTGCATACCTTAACCTTCTTAATCTTTGTAGTTCCAGGAAAAGACAAAGGTGACAAGACAAATGAGGATTAAAAATGGTGTACTGGGAGTGTAATAGTATAACAGTAGAAAACTGGTTTATATCTGAATAAAAGGTTAGCACTAGCACCCCTTTGAATCTAAGTTCAATTAGTGTTACTGCAATACGATTGTCTTAGTTTTCAACGATCACATGATCATCATGCTAGTCTTAATGGGGTCTTACAACAACTATTGGTCTGTTCCCTATTCAAGTGTAGCTTTAAAGCTTACTGGCTCACCCAAAATAATGCATTGGAGATGGTCTCAATAAGCTTTGTAATGCACGTGAGGCAACCTCAAAGCGAGTGACGGCAAGGCTCAACTATAAAGAGTTAACTATCTGACTTGGTACATGGTTAGTAATTAGTCCCTAATGTCACACACCATTGACCGATCACATAGACTCACGTTATTGTTTGCATATTAGTGAATCATGTGATTGAGTGCTTATCTTGCGTGATTGAGTATCTAAAGTACACATTTCATAATGCAGATTTGTTGGAGTTATGGAATTGATGGGTGGGGGTGAAGTTGTCAGAGAACTGAGAAATCCTACGTCTATATAAGAAGGCAAGCACAACTGGGGTGAGCAGTTACAAAACACCTATGTGTACACTATCGAAGTAACATTTATGCTTGTAAAACACTTTCCTTCATGGAGTGCTTATCACAGAATGATGCATCAAAATTGAAGGCACCCAAACACATAAGGAAAGAGGTAAAATAGCTATCTTCGTGTCTACATATGTTTATGTGGATTGAACCTCACTATACAATTGAATGTTTGTGTAGACGCTAAGTGATAGGATGGAGAACATAGAAAGAATTATAGCTTCTTTGGTGGCTAATGTTGCCAAAATTTCAAGACATGGCAGCAATCAAAGGGAAAGTGATCAAGCATTCAAGGGTTACGTTCGCCAAAGGTTTCAGATGTTGTGGGATTCTTGCACAAGGATAGAGTGTCAATTGGATAGCATACTTGGGGACAAAGGCAAGAAATCTATTATCATTGAAACAAAGCCAGATCCTATGGATGTCTTACTCTCCCAGCATAAGTCTTTAACATAGTGTTTTCTAGAGAAGGGGAAGTCCACAATTGACCATGCTCTCTCAAAAATTGAGGTAAAATAACTTATGCATGTATTGAAATTAATATAATACATTACTCACTTGCGATGCATCTAAATTACATTTCTTTCTTCTAACAGCTTTCCTCGAAGGTGCAGTGACCTTGCTCATTTGTAACACCTTCACATGTCAATGCAAAAAGAAAGGTGAAGGTGGCATGTACCAATCATCTTGATATGCTAAGTCACAGGCTGTTTTTTGATAATTCAATGGAGGGAGAGTCCACTCAGTCCCGACTTGAACAAGGAGATGATAGTGGTCTAAGTAAAGATGATAAGGTGTATATTCCAGAAAGGTTAGAGGTAGTATTCCACCCTTTAAGGTTAATGTTGTTGACATCACTAAAGGTTCAAATGGTTGTTTATATATTCTTTACGATTTACGAATAAGCCAACAAAGTAAGCATCACATTAATTGTTGTGCACCTATAATATGCGTATTATTACAATTAATATTTTCCCACACTTACATGTTACCGTTCCATGCAATGAGGTACTTATAGACTGTGCAGTTGGGTTCTTGCACAGGAAGGAGTTGCATTCCTTAGCACTAGAGCGTTGGGTTTGTGGATCAGTAAGCTAGCACATGATGAATATTTACAATCCTTTATCATGTAACTTGAAGTATCTATGATATAGCTGATGTATTCTATGTTATTGTCCATAAGTGTTGCCTATGGTTGGTTGTAAAATGACGTTTGAAGAGAGGAAGAATGATATAATTTGCCATTGGTACCTTGCACCCACTTTCTCGGTAAGATTATGAAATATAGAAAAAAATTGGTGTGTTACTAGTTTCTTTTTATGTGTGTGTGTGTGTGTATAATAATAGTTGGCATAATGGTGTGAAATTTCTTATATGTAGCAACAAATTATGAAAAATACCTTCACACCCGATTGCACATTAAAGGGATATTTCATGCTTTACGTGTCCCTTATTGTGAGCAATTTGGAGAAGATATACATTCTTATCAATGATAGGAATGTATATTGATTCTTATTGGTGATCTCACTCAAAGAATGAAAATTATTGTACTTGGATTCTGCCCTTAGTCCTGCAATAGAAGATGACAGACATGAAAAAATACTTCGAATGGTGGCTTTATTTTACATTAACATTGATCTTGCATCAATGATTCCTATTATTGCCCACTTAAGTAATGGACCTTTTATTCATTTTTTTAGGCAGAGTTCATGGAGACCTTATTGAAAGATAGCATGCTACACAACACTTACCAGAGCCTTGTCCCAAAAATATCAAGGTGGTCAATTTTGGTACCCCATGAAGTTCCCTGAAAAAATGACTTGTAGGTGAACTATTTCCTTTTACCGTTTCACTATTGTTAATTTTCACATATTATTCGATTTGATAACTAAATATCTTATGTAGTTATGATTGTGGACTTTGGGTGGCTTGCAGTATGACTTTTGATGCCATATCAGGAGACTAAAGAACTGTGGTAACAATTTATGTCATTATTTTGTATGTTCCTTATTTCCCTACTAGAAAATGGTGCTTGGCAACAACCTTGATTGAAAATGTATAACCAAGGGTGTTTGTGGACACGTGCGACTTGCTCTAGACCTTGTGTTGGGTGAAAATAATACTAATAAAGATCAAGTAGTGACTTTTGCAAAGGATTTCTAGACTAAGCATAAGGACATCATCTACCTTTGAAAGTCTACAGCAGTGAGATTGTTTTAAGTGTGACAAATAGGAACTATATTTGGAAGGTTAGGTCATGGCTTCAGCAAAGAATTTCTAGACTGAGAATTATGCCTATGATGGATAAGGCACCAACGTTATTTTGGGTGTGACAAAGGCCAGCTAGGTTGTGCTTCAACTTATTTAGGGAAAATGGATCACATCTCTGCTAATGCTAGGTTATCAACGTCTATGAACTGATATTGACGGTTATTTTTGGAGGTGACAACTTGGGCTGGCTGGATATGCCTGTGATGTTGGAAGCCAATTTATGTGTATGTTATGTTTGAATTGATTAGGCTATTGCTTTTGTGAATGTAAAGGCTGTTGAAGAGCTCCTTTGTCTATTCATGTGTTAGGCTTTGGATCAACATACGTAGTGGAATTTTTGAAATTTTGATCCAAATCCTACTTAGGATCCATGCAAAAAGAGCATAAATCAGTATTAGAGTTTTACCTTATTTGTACTCGTGCTCTTTCTAAACAAATCCTCGAGAGAATGGATAAATCAAACGCTGGCTAAAGGTACAACGTTTTTACGGTATCCACACAGAGTAAACAATAACTTCTCCCTCCACGAAGCTGCTAGGATTCATCTTTTTCTTTAGGATTAGGCTTAATACGTTTTCTTAGGTGAGTTAGGGTTTAATGGCAGCTCATATGTATTAGGTGCTACCTTCACGTTCTTTTTATAAACCTAAGGCATTTCACATTCCTAGTCCTACTAGGATAATGCTTCCAAAAACCTAATCTTACTTAACAACTATCACCTTATCCTTATCATAGAAAAAGTGAAGAGAAATATGACTTATTTATTAATTATCTAATATTAAATAATAACATTATCTCATAATATAATTATCTAATATTAAATTGGCATATAATTATCTTATATTAGATAATAATATTATCTCATAATATAATTATCTAATATCTAATAACGTAATTATCTGATATTACTTTAATATTAAATAATATCACATAATATATTATATATATTATGTGAATAAATATATTATTATCTTAATAATATATATATGCACGAAAATAAGTTCAATTGATTAAATTTTAGTCTAACTAAAATTTAATTAATTATTGTCTTATTCCTACTCCTTTTGTGTGACCTTGTAGGTTCTTACTACATTGATAATGACTTATTTTTTATCATAGACAGTGAGCAGTATCTAGCAATACATCATTGTCACTCAAGTAGTAGTGATTCGACATTTACCTAATATATAATCAATGCTTTACATCATAATCCCTTTTGTAACAATATCCAAATTGAACTAGAGGCATGGAGCATGTCATCCTCATCAATGTTCAATTTATATTTCTTGATAGTGAGTAGACTTAAAATAAATGATCAATATCACATATTGATCCAATTTAATATGGTCATACATTTCTAAGTCTCACTCAATCAAGGGGCCCAAGAATATCTCTCTTTTATACAAAAGTAACAAAATTTCATCTACATTACTCACTTCCCTCTGCATGATCCGTGATACACCTAATTAATACCCTACTCATCATCCCGATTAAAGGTGACATAGGACAATATCAAAGTGAGTAACTCCTCATGTAGGGAATTGTAGTGACTTCAAGTTAAAGGACTATGTACATTTGTGATCATATGAGAATAACTAATGACACGTCTATTTATGCAGTATTCTCATAGTGGGTCAGTCCAATACATTGTTCACTAATAATATACTCATGTATTGACTTAATATCACATATCCATAATTCATAATCATCAGTCACTATACATGCTAGTCTCGATATACTATTACTATCCTTTTTTGCAATAATACTTGATTAGGAGCATTTTAAGAATAACAAAGTTATTTCAAGGATAATTATTATATTTAAGTTATAATTACGCAGAGTAATAAAATATGAAATAAAAATATAATAATTTGAATTGCCTAAAATAAAATATAATACATTGTGCATTTATTACAATCATCTCTATGATTAGCTCCTAGGACACACACTAATAATCTCCCACTCGGACTGGAGCTAATCACTCATGTATTTAATACCAAGTGTCATAGTATGACCATTATGCTTTATCTGCGCTAAAGACTTTGTTAGTGGGTTGGCGATATTATCATCAGTTGGTACTTTACATATCTTCACATCTCCTCTATCAATGATTTCACGAATGAGATGGAAGTGCCTAAGTATATGTTTGGATTGCTGGTGAGATATAGGTTCCTTGGCTTATGCAATGGCCCCATTGTTATCACAATAGAGATCCACTGGGCTTGCAATGCTAGGAACAATATCAAGTTCATTAATGAACTTTTTAATCTAAACAGCCTTTTTTGACGTATCAGAGGCAACAATATGCTTAGCCTTTGTAGTAAAATCAGTCACTATTTCCTGCTTTAAACTCTTCCAGCATACAACACCACCATTTAGGCTAAATATATAACTTGACTGCAATCTAAAGTAATCCTTGTCAGATTGGAAACTAGCATCAGTGTAACCTTTTACAACAAGTTCTTCCTCTCCTCCATATATTAAGAATGAATCCTTAGTTTTTCTCAAGTATTTAAGGATATTCTTAACGACAGTCCAATGATGTTCACCTAGATTTGACTGGTACTGACTCGTCATGCTCAAAGCATATGAGACATCAGGATGAGTACATAGCATGGCATACATGATAGATTCAATTGTTGATGCATATGGTATCTTATTCATGCGGTCCTTCTCATCTTATGTTAAAGGACACTAAGCTTTGGACAAATTTATGCCATGTGACATAGGCAAAAATCCCCTTTTGGATTCTTGCATGTTAAATCTTTTTAAAACTTATCTATATATTTACTCTGACTTAAGCTAAGCAATTTTCTTGATCTATCTCTATAGATCTTAATACCTAATATATAAGCAGCTTCACCTAAGCATTTCATCGAGAAATAATTCCGTAACCAAGTTTTTACTGTTTGTAGTGTAGGGATATCATTTTGGATGAGTAGTATGTCATCTACATACAATACAAGAAAAATAATTATGCTTATGTTAACCTTTTTGTAAACACAAGATTCATCTTCATTTTTTATGAAACTAAATTCTTTGATTGCCTTATCAAAACAAAGATTCCAACTCTGTGAAGCTTGCTTTAATCCATAAATGGATCATTGTAACTTACATACCTTTCTAGCATTTTCAAGAGTGACAAAACCTTTGGGCTGTGTCATGTACACATCCTTGAGAAGCTTTCCATTAAGAAAAATAATTTTGATATCCATCTACCAGATTTCATAATAATAAAAAACTGTAATAACAAGCAAAATCCGGATGGATTTAAGTATGGCAACTAGGTAATAAGTCTCATCATAGTCTATACTGTGAACTTGCCTATAACGTTTTGCAACTAATCGCCCTTTAAAGGTTTGCACGTTACCATCCATGTCGATTTTCTTCTTGAAAACCCACTTGCAACCGATGGATTTTACCTCTTTAGGTGGATCAACTAAAGTCCATACTTAGTTAGTATACATGGAATCCATCTCAGATTTTATGGCCTCGAGCCACTTTTCAGAGTTTGGCCCTTTAATAGCTTCTTGGTAGGTTGTAGGCTCATCTTGATCCATGAGCAAAACATCACTATTTTGAGTCATAAGAAATCCATATTTCTCGGGCTCATGGCATATCCTACCAGACTTACGTGGGCCTTGTATTATTTGAACTAGTTCCTAAGCCATAATATCTTGTGGTCTCTATTCAGGCTCTATTACAAGTTCAGTATTACTTTGTAAGTCTCGTACCTCTTCGATTTCTACTTTCTTCTTACTATTTTTCTTAGCGATAAATTCTCTTTTAAGAAAAATATCAGTTCATGCGACAAACACTTTGCCTTCACTAGGATTGTAGAAATAGTATCCTTTAGTTTCCTTAGGATAACCTATAAAGTAGCACTTATCTAATTTGGGTCCAAACTTATCAGAAACTTGACATTTTACATAATCCTCACAACCCCAAATCTTTATAAAAGATAAGTTAGGACGTTTCCCAGTCCATATCTCATATGGAGTTTTTTGAACCATTTTAGATAGAACATGGTTAAGCATAAAAGCAGTTGTCTCTAGAAAATGTCTCCAAAAGGAAATTGGATGATCTGTATGACTCATCATAAATCGTACCATGTCTAACAAGGTACAATTCCTCCTTTTTGAAGCACCATTTCGTTATGGTGTTCTAGGTGGAATGAGTTATTATACTATACCACACTCCTTTAAATAGTCATCAAATTCTTGGCTTGAGTATTCTCCACCTCGATCTAATCGAAGTGTTTTAATACTTTTGTCAAGTTAGTTTTGCATTTCATTCTTGAATTCCTTGAACCTTTCAAAGGATTTTGATTTATGTTTCATAAGATACACATATCCATATCTACTAAAGTCATCAGTAAATGTAATGAAGTACTGGAAATCTCCTCTAGCAGGTGAACTAATAGGCCCACATACATCAGTATGTTTAAGACTTAATAAATCATTAAACCTTTCACTCTGTCTAATGAATGAAGCTTTAGTCATTTTACCTAATAAACAAGATTCGCATACTTCATATGATTCAAAATCAAATGAATCCAAGAGTTCATCTTTATGGAGCTTGGATATGCGTTTCTCATTTATATGGCCCAAATGACAATGTCAGAGATATGTTGGATTTAAATCACTTAGTATTTATATTATAGACAAGCATTTCAAGATCAAGAATATAGAGTCTATTGAACATTTGTGCACTGCAGTAAAACATTTCATTTAAATAAATTGAATAACTTTTGTTCTTTATTATAAATGAAAAACCTTTTTTGTCTAAACAAGAAACAAAAATAATATTCTTACTAATAGCAGGCATAAAATAACAATCCTCTAATTCAATTACTAAACTAGAAGGTAGAGATAAATGATATGTTCTTATAGTTAGGGCAGTAACTTTTGCTCTATTGCCAACTCGTAGGTCTACTTCACCTTTAGCCAGAGTCCTACTCTTTTGTAGGTCCTGCACATTTATATAAATGTGAGAACCATATCCGGTATCTAATACCCAAGATGTAGAAGCAGAAACCTTAATTTCTATAACATAGATACCTGAAGCGGAAGTTTCACTTCCCTTCTTCTTTTTTAGATTTTCAAGATAAACCTTGCTCTCTCAATGTCCGGTCTGACCACAATAGAAGCATGTCCTTTCCTTAGCCATACCCCCTTTTGGTTTGAGTGCAAAAAACTTAGACTTGGCTTGCCTTTGGATTTGGAATCCTTCTTATTTTTACCCTTATCTTTACCCTTTTGAACCATCATTATGGTATTGGGTTTAGTCTTTTGCAAATTTTATTCAGAAGTTCTTAACATGCTTAACAGTTCTAGTAGTGGTTTGTCAATTTCATTCATGTTGTAATTCATGATGAATTGACTATAACTTTGTGGCAACGATTGCAAAATTAAGTCAGTGGCTAACTCTTGGCCTAGTTGAACACCCAATCTCTCAAAGTTCTTAATATACCCAATCATTTTGAGTACATGTGGCCCAATAGGGTTTTCTTCTGCCAGTTTGCACTAAAATAATGCTTTTGTCACCTCAAATCTTTCATGCCGAGCTTGGCTTTCATAAAGCTACTTAAGATGCTCAAGCATGTCATAAGCTTCCATGTTCTCGTGTTGCTTCTAAAGCTTAGAGTCCATGGTAGCCAACATGAGATAACCGATGTCTAATGTGTCATCATGATGCTTCTTATAAGCATCATTTTAGGCCCGAGAGGCACTAGCTTCAGGTTCTTGAGGAACAAGTTCTTCTAGGACATACATTTTTCACTTATGTTTAAGGACTATCCTCAAATTCCTGTACTAGTCCAGGAAGTTTGTCCCATTCAATTTGTCCTTCTTAAGAACCGATCGTAGTGATAAGTTATTTGATGTATTAGTCATTGGTTATCTACGACAGAAATATGCAAAGTAAGTATTAAGTTTCAAATATTTAATAAGGTCTTTTATTAAATGTACCTCCCACTATTTTATTCAAATTAATAGCCCTCACTATTAATTCAAAAAGTCACAATGTCTAGGCTTTCTAGTGGGCTAAGATCTATATTTCACCAAACTTTAAGTTAGCTTTGGCTAATCACTTAAAACTTGGTTATTTAGGTAGGTAACACTTTCCAATTGTATCATATACAACTCTTGAGTAGTTAGGTGAACAACACTTGTTCTAGTCCATCTTATGAACTAAAACCTAACTCTATACCTCTAGGTCTCAATCCTATTAAGATATCCTAGTTAAGTCAAACCCAATGTTTGACATTCGTGTATCACTATTATCCAATCGTGTTTCACCAAGATAAATGAGGTACTTTGCTTTGGCAAACCTACCTTATGTTGATCAAGGCCTTGATAAATGCCAATCATTGGAAGGCATTATTAATTATTATTGACTTAATATTTTGGATAAGGGATTTTAACTTAATCATTATCAGATCTCACCATAATTAGCCTATTTATTCATGCAATATATCTAGCATATCTCATACATCATATATAGTAAATGAATAAAATAGATTATTGAATATCACATATCAAGCAATGGATAAAACTATCATATAGCAGGAATATATGCTATCACAAAGTAAATGCATACTCATCAATATCATCACATAATAAAGAAATCAAAATGTCATATAGTATGGCCCAAAATTCTATTCTCTAATGATATTCCTAAACTAACTCCTTAGCTTCTTCTTGTCCCATAGCTCCTTAGCTTCCCCTAATTCCAAGCAAAGATTGCTCCATTATGATTAAAATTTTATAATAGAAACCCTGAGTTACATTCGGGGGAGTGAGATGATAAGAGAATATACATTAGAAAAATAAAGGAAGACACGATAAGCAGGTCGTATTTAAAATCCATCCATAAAATCTCCACAGGCCATACTATACAACATATTCATGCATCATATGTAATAATTGCTAACAAATATATATGTAACCAAGATAAGCAGGATGATTGACATATATATTTCATAATATAATCATCATAAAAAATCATGTTTTAAAACAACATCTTAAGAACAAAAACAATTTTGGAACACTACGTAGAGTTAACATGGCGGTCTCGCTAGTCAGTTAGTGGGCAAGGGTCAAGGGGGCAAAGCCTCTTGCGGGGGGCGGGGGGGGGGAGCCCCCAAGTAAAAAATTGAATTCATCTGACATTCAGATTGCAATTTTTCTGTTAACAATTGACACACCCCTTTTAGTCAAACAATTCGGCATTATTTGACATTCAAATTATAGTTTTGAAGTAGGATTTACATCAAAACATAGTGAACAGATTTCATCATATCAAATAGATCTAACGAAGTTCAAATACATTAAACCATTCATGCATATGCTTCATATATGAGTCTAGATTTATTTGATCACATTAAACGAATTTAAACTGATCTATAGATGAAGATAAACTCAGAACTAATCACATTAATTCTATGTAGAATGAAATGTATTCTTAAACGTAGAGTATATCACATATACAAAATTCGATTTGAGGAATAAATTTGATTAATTTCCATTCATAACAGAACCTTCTTATTTCAGAAAATAATTTTTGCGTATTAAATCATGTACATGAAATTAATCCTATTTGTTCTTATCAAAATAGAACCCAGAATCAATTATGAAAATAGATTCAAATTCAATTCAAAACCTAGAATTACACATGAAATAGATTTGAATATGAACAAAAAAATACATAATTAGATTCGTTCAATTAATCTCATTAATTCCTAATCAGATTCAAAATACAAAATATATATATCGTATATATATCTACGAGATCATAACCAAACACGAGTTTACATATATCACATATATATTTGGTTTAAACAGAAATTAATTTGATATTTATTTATCACATAAATAAAATATGCAATTTTGATTTAAACCAAAATGGAATATTTGTCATATAAACATTCAAAAAATGGTAAAATACATAATTGAATTTATGTTTTGCAAGTAGCTCTGATACCACTATTAGGTTTTGGATAACATATGCAACGGAATTTTTAAAATTTTGATCCAAATCCTATTTAGGATCCATGCAAAAAAGGCATAAATCAATATTAGGGTTTTACCTAATTTGCGCTCGTGTTCTTTCTAAATAAATCCCTAAGAAAATGGATGAATCAAACCCCAGCTAAAGGTACAACGTTTCTATAGTATCCACATGAAGTGAACAATGACTTCTCTCTCCACGAAGTTACTAGGATTCGTCTCTCTCTTTAGGATTAGGCGTAATACATTTTCTTGGGTGAGTTAGGGTTTAATGGTAGCTCATATGTATTAGGTGCTGCCTTTAAATTCCTTTTATAGACCTAAGGCATTTCACATTCCTAGTCCTACTAGGATAATGCTTCTAGAAACCTAATCTCACTTAATAACTATCAACTTATCTTTATCATAGAGAGAGTGAGAAGTGATAAGACTTATCTATTAATTATCTAATATTAAATAATAATATTATCTCATAATATAATTATCTAATATTAAATTGACATATAATTATCTTATATTAGATAATAATATTATCTCATAATATAATTATCTAATATCTAATAATATAATTATTTGATATTACTTTAATATCAAATAATATCACATAATATATTATATATATTATGTGAATAAATATATTATTATCTTAATAATATATATATGCATGAAAATTATTCTAATTAATTGAATTTTAGTCCAACTAAAATTTAATTAATTATTGTCTCATTCTTACTCTTTTTATGTGAGCCTGTTGGTTCTTACTACATTGATAATAACTTATTTTTTATCATAGACAGTGAGCAGTATCTAGCAATACATCACTGTCACTCAAGTAGTAGTGATTCGACATCTACATAATATATAATCAACGCTTTGTATCATAATCTCTTTTATAACAATATCCAAATCGAGCTAAAGGCATAGAATATGTCATCCTTATCAATATTCAATTTATATTTCTTAATAGTGAGTAGACTTAAAATAAATTATCAATATCACATATTAATCTAATTGAGCATGGTCATATATTTCTAAGTTTCACTCAATTAAGGAGCCCAATGATATCTCTCTTTTATACAAGAGTAACAAAATTCCATCTACATCACTTCTTTTTGTTTGCATGATTTGTGATATACCCAATCAATGCCCCACTCGTCATCCTGATTAAATGTGATATAGGATAATATCAAAGTGAGTAACTCCTCATGTAGGGAACCATAATGACTTCAAGTTAAAGGACTATATGCATTTGTGGTCATATGAGAATAACTAATGACACATCTATCCATGCAATATTCTCACAGTGGGTTAGTCTAGTACATTGTTCACTAACAATGTACTCATGTATTAACTTGATATCACATATCCATGATTCATAATCATCAGTCACTATATATGCTAGTTTCGATGTATTATTACTATCCTTTTTTGCAATAATACCTGACTAGGAAAATTTTAGAAATAGCAAAACTATTTCAAGGATAATTATTATATTTAAGTTATAATTGCACAGAGCAATAAAATATGAAATAAAAATATAATAATTTGAATTGCCTAAAATAAAATATAATACATTGTGCATTTATTACAATCATCTCTATGATTGGCTCTTAGGACACACACCAACATCATATGTCTTCATACAATGACACATCTATTATTCATGTACAATGCAAGTGTAACCCCCATTGGTCAACTTGTAAATGGTCATAAGAAATGTATAGTAATGCAATGATTAGTGCCAATTATGTTATTCATATATTTTGTAACTATTACTTGAAGTGGTCAGCATGTTTCTGGCTTGCACTGTGGTTGAAATAATGTACTAATCCTATAGGTTAAATTGGTTTAGGTTATAACAAATATTCCTACAGATTAAGTTCATGTGTCTTGGACTGAATTCTAAGTTTGTGGTCTACATGGTTAGGGGCAACCACTATGTTCCTTTACTATAGGATAAGGACAGTTTCCTCACTACATCCGCGAGCCATGCTCCATAAGCCAGTACATAGTCCAAACACACGCAACTTCTCTAATATGAAGGTTTCCAGAATGCAACTGAACTGCAAGGAACGAAAGGAAAACTATTAAAATTCATTAGTTTCAATTGCTAGTATTACAATTGTATATAGTCCAAGCACATAGATGTACACGGCGTTGTTAGTTGCATAATTAGTATTCTCAACTTGATTATACCTAAACTATATGAATAGTTAAAAATAAAACACAACGTAACAAATGGTCTAGTAAGGAGAGGAGTTATAGTAATTGACAAATCAAACATCGTTAGCTGCAAAGCAGACAAGAAATTTTAATGTTACTATTTATAAACTAGTAACACGTTGTTTTCCTCGTTTAACATGTCATTATATGGTCATGATGCTTTAACATGACCAAGAAATAAGATAAATTGATAGATCAAGCATCATTAACAACATAACTAGTTTATAGCAATGTGTTACTATTTCTAGAACAATTAGCGAGGTGTTGCTGTCTTGGTCCGTCATGTTATTGTTTTGTTAGGAGACAGTAGCGTAATTAAGGAAAGAAAAAAAGAAAGGAAAAAAAATACAAAGTAGAGTAGACACACAAATCAAATGTGATGTGTAACACAGATGCAGGAAAATAGCATGTTACTGTTTCCATGCAAGATAGTAACATTATTCCTATAGTCTGGGCAATGCTATTTGGATAAGAAAATGAGTAAATAGTCCAGCTCAAGTACGATTAATGAGGAGGCTGCAAGGAGATAACGTGTTATTATTTGTGCTACAAATAATAATGTTAACTAGGAATGTAACTCCAAGATTGCACGGATGACAGTAACAGTTAGGCTTGTAGAGCTATCACGGGTGTTGTGCATTAGTGATCCTATACTAGGATAATGGTTTCTAGCAGGGAGCGTAAGGTGCCAATAAAGCCAATTGGTTTATAGTAATATGTTATTATTTCCAGAACAATCAGTGAGGTGTTGTTGTCTTGGTCCATCATGTTATTGTTTTGCTAAGGGACAGTCGTATAACTAAGGAAAGAAGAAAAAAGGAAAGGAAGAGAAAACACGAAGCAGAGTAGACACACAAATTAGGTGCGATGGGTAATATAGATGTGAGAAAATAGTGTGTTACTATTTTTGTGCAAGACAGTAACATGCTATTCTTGTGGTTTGGGCATTTCTATTTGGACAAGAAGACTAGTAAATGGTCCAACATGAGTATGATTAACAATGAGGCAACGGGGAGACAATGTGTTACTGTTTGCATTATAAATAGTAACACGTTGTTCCTTTGATCTGACGACTCTATTGTTTAGTCTGGGAGCAGTAACATTGATCGAAAACTCATAAAATAAATAGGCAAATTAAGAATGAATAATAATGAAACTATAAGGAGTCATAAGTTACTGTTTTTTTATCCAAACATTAACTCCAACCAATCCAAAAGAAGATTGTTACGCTAAATGCTAGAGAAAATAATTGCAACAAATAATAGCACTTATCAATTCAACAAGAGGATCTTTAGATTGGAACATTTTTTGTAACATCGTACCGACCAACCTCCTTCCCAACTGTTTAGCTGGGGACTTGCAAGTTTTGTTAAAGAGTGACTAACTTGGAAAACTAACATCAATAAATTACAAACTACAACTTGATTCTAGAATTCATGCTTGCTCCTAACTATTCAATAATTATTCCACCTCCTTTGATAGGTCACGAGAATGCAAATATGCATCGCAAAGATGGCGACTCATAATATAAGACATGATCCTAGGAAACACTTGTGCGATTGATATCCGTGGATAAATTGACTTTCGTGGCCATGTGTCTTTCACCGTTCCTATTGTTCATTGATTTTACAAAGCAACTCGATTGTTCGACTTAGTTCCTGCATACCAATAAAGTTCTTGATTAGTCTTACATGCCATTCTATATGGGTAAATGAAATAGAAGTTTAGACATTAATATAAGCTCTAATATGAACAAGAATTACATCGACTGACAAATCAAGCATCATTAGACATAAAATCAACTAAGAAAACCATGCACTACTATTCTTGAACTAGACAATAAGACGTTATTTACCTCATTTGACACGTCACTGTATGGTAAGGAAACAGTGACATGATCGGGGAACAAGATCAATTGACTGCTCAAGTTTTGTCAACAACAAAACTAATAAGAAAGTAATGTGTTATTATTTTCAAGACAAACAGTAACACATTGCTTTCTTGGTTTGTGGTGTTCTTTTTTCTCCTTGATACGGTAGCCTAACCAAAGAGAGAATAGAATAGACGGATAAATCAAGTGCGATGAGTAACAAAGTTGCAAGAAAATAATGTTATTGTCTACATGCAGACAGTAACACATTGTTCCTGTGGTCTAGACACTGTTGTTTGGACATGAACCAGTAACATCAATTAAGAAGTGGAATAAATGATCTAGATTGAGTACAATTAACAATGAGGCTACAAGGAGATGACATGTTATTGTTTGCATGCCAAACAATAAAGTCATCCAACACTAACCTCCAGAATTGCCCAATTAGTTTGGCTTCTATGATTAACATACTTGTTATAGTGTTAGTGATCCTATATTATGACAATGGATTGAATTAGGCAACATAAGATGCCAACTAGAGCAACTAATTTATAGTTAGCAAAATAGTTTTTTTAGCTAATCTACACCTACCATAATTAAGTTCAATAGGATGGTGGATTAATAGATGGCAAGGGCATTTATCACACAGAGTATTAAACTAGTCAGCGGTTTCAACTGGGGGGAGGACTATACATGGTTTTCAAAGTTATATATCATCTATTATTGCTACATAGGCTACGAAGCTTAAGTTGGGATCTAGTTAATGATAGGAAATACTAAATTGCAAGTCAAGTCTAATTTCAAAACAAGTAGAACCAGTGAGCTATTTTTTTTGTGTGTGTGTGTGTGCATGTGCGTGTAGCCTCATAGCTACTCGATTGTATACATGATGAGGCAACACTATTACAGTAGACATCTGAAGGATGCAATGATGGATTAGACACCATAGTTCTTATAAACCAGATAGAGAATTGCTTAATCCTACTAATTAGTTTAGTGAATATATCTCTAAAACACCTAAAGCCTGCAAGCATTCACCTCGGGACCATTGGAATGGTCCCAATAAACACTTAATAGGCTGAGATGGGAATATTAATGCCCAAAGATTGTAATCATGTAATATTCAATCGAAACCTAAAAATGAATAAAACACCATGGTTTTCATAAACCAGGGAAGTCACCAATTTTTCCAGCAAGAATGAAACTGGAATTATACCATGCTAAATGTAGAGAACTAAACAATACTAACTTCAGAAGGATGGTAAGGTGGCGTGGCCAAGATTAACACCTTCTTCGCTCAACAATTGACGCCTACCGTTGTGCTCAGGTTAAGGTTTCCCAGAGCCTCTAATTTTTTTGCACTTTCAGAAGACCGCATGTATAACAAGTTAGAGGGGCCATTGTGCAAGTTTCTTAGTAGAAAGAATGGGACCAAACTGCAAAATTTTTTTTGCCAAATCCCCCACGTATTCATGTCAGCATTAGCAATGAGGCAGCAAATGTATGACTACCAGCTTGCCATGTGAGCAGGATTCCATGCCCTAGTAAATTAGCAGGGCATGGAAGTCTCGACCAAATATTTATGCTATGAACTTCAAAGTGCAATATGTTATTATTGCTTGTCACAATAATATGAGAAAATGTTAACACCCTACTAATTAAGAGTAGTACATTTACAAAATGCATTTCAAGTTATTCCCTCCACTTGAATTGCACTTAACACGAGTAAAAATGTAAGACTTTTACTCTTACTTTAATTGAACTTGCTCCTTTAACTCGAGTAAAACATAAAATTTCACCGTAACATTAAGATCTTATAATTACTTTCTACTATATAATTTTGATAAATTAATAATTTTGATGTCATGATTAACTGGTTGTTAAACTTAAGGAAGCAATTTTCTTATTTATCAAAAAACACTAAAAAGTAGTATTCAAAATCACAATATTACAAGTATAAGATATCCAGTCATATTAGTATATGTATGTAATTATTTTGTTTAATTACTATTAATAATTATAATTTTATAATTACTATAATTATCAATGTGCAATTAATTTTCTTTAAATTAGAGAATTAGCATTCGTATTCATATTATGATAAAATTGAAAAAACTTTATATCAAGCATATAAAAAATTTTCCGTAAATTTCATCAGTAATCACATCTTAATCATGTGCCTGTTCTTATCTATTCCATTTTGCTGGTATGTCTGTACTTTTCTCTTTTTCTCCGGCTGAGCTTGTATAATTATTTTAGCTTAAGACCTAACAGATCAGTGATACGATAATCAGTATTTCATCTGCGAGGAGGGTCGCTGTCGATTTTCAGTTGCATTCACTCTGTTCTTTGTTACAATTAATTAATTAAAAATAGTTTAATTTATTTATTTCCAATAAATTTTAAAAAAATATATTTTAATTTTTTATTATGCATAAATTTTAAAATAATTGAAAATAGAGAAAAAATATGATAAAATAAGTATATTAAGATATTTCAAAAATGACAATGAAACATTTATCAGTAAAATAATACAATTAAAAATATACTTAATATTTTATTAAAATTGTAAAATAAAAAATAAAAAATTTCTTTAAAATACGATAAATAATAAAGGACGGAGGAATACTATTTTCTGTTTCTTCTTTTGCCGTCATATCATTTCTACTCATTAAATTGTTTGGTGAGTTTCACAAAATTGATATATAGATAATTAAATTATAAATTGATTTATTTTTATTAAGAATAAAATTAAATATCGTGATTGGATCATATAAATAGGTGATAGAGTCAAAGTAAAATAGCAAAGGTTTATTAAGTTATGTACAGGTTCCTTAACCGGTCAAGCTTAAGTATTACAAAGAGTGCAATGTATTTTGAAAATCAAAGAGGGTAATCCATAAAAACATTCCAATTCTATTTTTTAATTAAATTCGAGTCGTAAAATTCCTTTTGAAAGTCTATTTAAAATCATATCTCGAATTTTTAAAAAAAAAAAACCTTTTCCTAAACTATCAAATTCTCATTTAAGACCACTTTTTTCTTTCTTTCTTTCTTTTTTTCTTTTTCTCTTTTTCAAACAGCATTTTTAGAACTAGCAAGTCGGTTAAACCAGGACTGGGGTCAATACTCTATCCAGTGGAGTTTGGATCCAAGAATTAGTAGAGATGGACCTATTTACTTATTTTAATAAAAATAAAACATAAAGATAATATTTAATCCCTCATTTATAAATATGATAATTATTATATTTTTTAAAATTTTAATTAATATGATTAGTTCTCTATTTTTATTTTGATTATGAATATTTACCCCTCTTAGCATTGGTCTGATTAAGATAAATCTAAATTTTTTTTAATAATTAATTTTTCAACATTTTTTATATTTATTTTATTTTTATTAATGATAGACATGCAAATTATATATTTACTCACTAATTAGTAATATTCTGTCTGTATATATCCTAGGTATGGTGATCCTCAGACGTCCCTATAATTTTTAAAAGCACAGACGCCAATGCCCAGGTAAAAATTAATATACATTTTTTTATTATTTATTGCATTTAATTAATTTTATAAAAAATTAAAAAATAATTTATTTAATTTATTTTTAATAAATATTTTAAAATTACTTTCTAATTTCAAAATTAAAATTTATTTTATTTTTATTTCTCTTTTTAATTGAAATTTATTATCAAATTTAAATATATATACATATAAGCCTTTCTTACTTATTTTATGTACAAATTCTAATATAGTAAAAAATGGGGAGAGAAAGATGGAATAACTTTATTAAAATATTTTAAAATGAAGGTGTAGAATAAGGAAATATTTATTAATAAAAAAGATAAAATTAAAAAATATATTTAATATTTTATTAAACTTTTAATACAATAAATAAAAAGGAATAAAATTTTTTTAAAAAAACGTGATACATAATAATAGATGTAGTAAGCATATTTTTCCCAAAAATCATAAAATGAAAAATTATTAAATAAAATCAAAAAATTATGTTTCTTGAAAATTCATTAAATCCAGCTACGAACTTCGTTTCTGAAAGTGCCTTAAAGTTACAGGAACCATTAATGCGTCGTCATTGAAGTGCTTCCTCGCCAACATAAACTCAGCCACATGCAAGTTGTAGAGGCCATGACATCATACCTATTGGAGCATGATATTCGGATGCTTAGCCCCTTGTATAATCCTGTGGTTTGTATAAGTCGCATGCTTATATCATATATTCCCCCCAATTTTTTAAGCGTAATTTTAGAAAAAAAATTATTTCTATTTATTTGTTATTGTTAAAAATTAAGATAGTATTTTATTCTTTTTTAAATATTATCTCTATTATTTAAATAAATACACAATAATTTTATTTACAAGTTGAATTTTAATAAAAAATATATTAGTTAATTATAATTTATTTTTATTAAATTAAAATTATTTATTACGTTCTTTAATCTTTATATATTAGTCTTAAATAATACTTAAAAAGAAGTGGGGAGTCATCAATACTCAGATGCATTCTCATCTATCTAGTCAACGGTTGTGAACGTTGGAGATTCAAATCTAAAAGATGTCCATCAACATTGATTTTTCCAGGGACTTTAGAGTGCACTCCACAATGTTGCGGCTCCAAATCTAAAATATGTCGATCAATATTGATTTTTCTTGAGATTTTAGATTGCACTCCACAATTATAATATTATACATAATATTATGGTTGCATATCATATTGCATCCACAATTTTAGATTGCACTCCACAATTATAATATTATGCAAAGACAGATCATAAGATGTTTTAGAAAATTTGCGATACAATAAAGTTGTATTAATTATGCTAAGTCGGAGAGTTTTTAGGCTTCAGGAGTCACTTACATGTTGCATATAAAGAGGGAGTTTTAAGTGCTCAATAATTCAGCGATCTTATCTTATGTAAATAAAAGATTTTCCAAATATATCAATGCTTGTAATAAAAAAAAATCATCAAGGACATCAATCACTTATCAAATTCTAACATTTTGTTTTATAATTTTACATCGCAATGATCCTTTTTTTTTTTTTTGGTATTTCCTTGCAATTTTTTTAATGATAGCCAGCGTATTACGAATCCTCCTATGCATGCAACTATTTTTTTCATAGGTAAAGATGCTTTCGAATATTAATCACGTTATAAGCACATAATTAAATCTGCTGGATTTAATATACCAAAGTGCTAGTAGAAGAGGTTAGATGCAAGACTTAAGAAATTCGGATACATTATTCATGCATTTTCATAATTTGTAGGGTTATGTCTATAATAATATCGAATAAAGCTTAGTGTAATATATCTTAAACCATCTAACATCATATTTTTCTGCCATCACATCACATGCATCTTTCATAAACTTTAAGCTTCAAATCGTATCACATATCGTTGGTTCGTCATAGTTTAAAATTAGAATTCATTTTGTTCTCAAATGAATTCAATCAAAAAATTATATTTGAAATTAAAGTTTATTGGATTTCATTTCATTTTAAAATTTTATTCTATTTATATTATTACTATTTTAAAATTTCATTAAGTTAACTAAGATTTGATAGGAATTCACTTTATTTCAAATGTAATATCTTTATTAAATAACTCTTCCCTTAATTTTTCAAGTTATTAATACCTTTGTCCTAGCAAAATGCACCAAACCATTCACAAGTGCAAAATGCACCAGATTTTAATTGTTTGTGAATTGATTTGAATACTTAGTTAAAATAAATTATTTTACACTAGACATATATATTTGAATCAAATTTTCTCCCCTTAATTTGTCTAGTTTTTTAGAAAATCAATATATATTGGTAAAAATGTATCATATATATATATATATATATATATATATATTCAAATTAATTTAGTTTCATGGAAATGTTGTTTGAATTGCACCAGATCATATAGGCAAAATGCATCAAATATGGTAAAAATAAAACTTACTAAATTAGGAATAATATAGTAAATATAAATATTTAAAATAAATTTTACATGTTTAAATTGAAATTCTAAATAAAAAATTTATTTTATAATGAATTGAAATCATATTTTATATAATTTATTCTAAATAATAGAATTCATTCACAAATGAGATGAAATCATTTATTTTCAAATAAAATGAAATGAATTTTAGAAAGTGTACCGGCAAAGGAACCTTATCAGGAAGTCGACTGAAATAGTTTGCACTATAGGGTGGCTTTCCTCAACTTCATCATGATAATTCCACAAAACAGCACTTGCCACCATTTTCAATTCCGAGAAAGCCATGTCTTTACCCAATTAGCTTCCGAGTCCTACATTGAAAGTTGTGAACTTCTAACTACGCACATGGACTATTTCTCCTCTTTCTGAGATCCATCTCTCTAGCATGAAATCCAAACAATCCTCTCCTTCTACTTCCCTTGATCTCCCCATTGCATATAAAGAGTAGAGAATTTCTGTGTTCGGATTAATATGTTGACTACTCGGAAGCACATCAAATTCGACTATTTGCTTTCACTCCCAAGGCACGAGAAGAAAAAGCCTCAAAGCTTCACATAATGCTGCATGAAGATAAACTAGCTTATTCACCATATCTAGACTTGAAACGTTTTTCTTTTCTTCATTGGCTAGAAAAATCATTTTTATCTTTTCAATAATCTTATCTTCCACTAATTTATGTTTTGCAACAAATCAGAAAAACCATTGGCAACAAATGATTATAAAAGATTTTAATTTTTTTGTCTGTTAGAGTTAAAATTAGTTAAAAAAGAGGACTTGATTATAAATTATTTTAATTTTTTTGATTTAGTTATAAAAATAAAATCAAAAGGATTGTAATATAAATGCAAAAAGATTATAAGGCCTAAAATTAGTATTATTCCTAAACAATTATAAGAACAAATACATATTTGTATTACAAAAAAGGAAACAAATACATACTTTTGTTAATCTTGTCTACCAGCAGAGTACCATAAACAAGATGGTGATAGAATTTATAGGCCAAGAAGGAAGGGTGAAATGACTTTAATTAAAGAAATTATCAAATAAAACTTGTAATAAAAATTTGGATAAATTTGTGAATTTCAAGAGATAAATACTTAAAATCTTGATGAATATATTGTTTCAAAAAATGAAATATTTTAAAATGATTTTAAAAGAAATTTAATGGTATTTCTTTTAAATCCAAAGCAATTTCTTCAAGAAAAATAAAGATAAGACCTTGTGATTATTTTTATTAAAAGTATGACAATGTAAGTATTTGAAACAAGAAAATGTATAAATAAATGAGTAGAAAAGAAGAATGAACATTAAAATTTTTATAGAGGTTTAATAGTTTAAAAAGAATACCTTTTGAGTTTACTCTTTTTTTCTTAAGTTATCAAGTATTACTTGAAATATCCACTCATTTTTCATCAAATTACGATACCTAACTTTATAAGACTCTTCAATCTTCACAAGAAATTTCACCACCACCTAACTTTACATGATATTTCTAATCTTCACTAGAATTTCAATTACCACTTAATTTTACAAGATCTCCTGACTCTACTATGATTTTAATCATCACTTAACTTTATAAGATCTTACCAATCTATACTAGGATTTCCATACAAATACAAGAAGGATTTTTTTCACAATCTCATAAGGAGATTTTACAATATATTACTTAATAATACTTTAAGAGCAGATATGCAAGTTTTGGATCTAGAATGACAAAGAGAGAAAGCTTCTCCCACTATTTTTCATATTCGTAATAATGTAAAAAGAAGGCTCGACTCCAACAAGAATAGTGGCATTGAGTTTCTTGACCTTTTTGTGGTAATGATTCTTCTAGTATTATGACCTTTATCACAATGATGCTATCTATAGATTAAAATTTCATTGCAAGATGGCAAGAAGGAACCTCATCAAATAAAAGGCACCTTGAAGGGCTTGAGTAATAAAAAGAAAGCTTGCCCAAACACTAAAACAACCCATAATAACCCCCAGAAATAGGTTCCAAAAAGTCATGAAGAATCTATTGTAATAGTTAACATGATGGGTAAGGCAGATGAGAGCAAGAAAGATTTTACAAGTTGTAGTACAATTGCTAAAGTGTTATGTCTTTAAAGGAATGCATCCTATTTATAGAGAAAATTTGGTGAAGATAACTTTAGCTTTAAAAGACCTTTACTTTAGGTCCAAATCATAAGATAACTCCAAATTTGAAATTTGAAATTTAGACTCAAGGTTACTTTTTGGCTCTGAACCTAAAATTTGAATTTTAGCTCTATATAGAATTTTGGATCACTCAAGAAGCCCTCTTTTTTTAACTTATGTGCTAAAAATATCTTATATGTACTATAAGGGACAAGATTCAACCACTTTTAACCTAATCTTTGACTCTCATCCTAGATAGCAACGTGATTGCTATTTTACAGGAAGTTAATTTAGCCTTAATTTTTGATCCAACTATCCAATCCTATATATGTATTGTATTTCACTATTTTATAGTTGTAAAATAGTACAACAACTTATATTTTAATTTATTTTGATTTTAGTACATGTAATAATAGTTTAAATTTGAAATTCCTTTTGCTTTTGGAATCTTCCACTCTTTGATGATCAAAGGCTTAAGATAACTTTTGAATACTAACTATTGAATTATGTCACATAACCTTTGAAAAATATAATTCAAAAAAGTACCTAATAAAATCTTTTCTTAGAAAGAAAGTTTGACATTTTCAAAATAAAACATGTTAGAAAGTATAGTGGAGTTTCTTAAACTTTAAACTTAAGGAACATTCGATTGAGATTTGATTAGTGGCTGGGTAGCATTTGTTGAATAATGTGTTCTTACTTAAGTTGAATCAGGTTGTAGAGGAGCAATTCTCTGTATTAGTGGAAATAGGATAACCTCATGGAAGGATAAAAGAGTTCAATCACTATTCTCAAGTCTAGTTGAAGTCGAGAGGGAAAGAGATTCAGAGGAGTGAAAGCCTAGGTTATTGAAAAGAAATGCCAATAATATTTCATCACATGGGCAAATAGATTTTTATGAAACAAATTGGGCTTAGTAATTTGGAAGTGTGAGGATCCAAAGTTTATTTAAAATATTTAATAGGCTTAAATTTAATAGATTAATAAAATCATGCCCAATTAAGTTAGTTTGAGATATAACATTTATTTAGTTTAAGTTCTAACTTTAATCAAATAAAAGCCCATAGTAATGTTTAATCTAATTTTAATTCCTATTTAGTTCCTCTTTCTCCCCCTTTTCATAATGTTAAACTTTTCAAAGTTTTGCAAATAGAGCATAGGGAGGTATAGGAATATAAACCATTAAAGCATAAGAGAGTATTGAAGTATTGTATACTGGAACATATAGTAATAACATTGTATATCAGAGCATATTATAAAGTAATTGCAAAGAGATATAAGAGCATGCCATGTGAATATATTAGTGCTCCCTTTTCTCCCTTTAGGAAAAATGTTTTAATAAATTTGCAAACTTTCACACTTTTTCCCTCTTTGTCATTAGTGAAATACAAAAGCAAAAGATGTAAAAGTGATAGAAACATGATACAATAGGCAAAAAACAAAGTAGTTAAAAAACAAATATTAAAGCAAAAAGTAGAACAAAAGTGGAACATATCAATGTTAGAGTAGTGGTGTGAGGAAATATAAATAGAGATGCAGTTTTCAATAATGATGAAAATTAGAACATAAGAAGAAGAGATAACAATAAAACCAAATGAAAGCGATCAAGGTAGAAAAAAGTCAATATGGATGAAAAGTAGAAAATGTAAAATAGAAAGATATATAAAAAGGTGAATCATAGGAACTTCAAATCATGAGATAATAAGTGAAGGATACAGTAGATAAAAACTAAACAAAAAGTGACAATAATAACTAATGAAAAGAAGATATAACAAATAGAAAAAAAAGGACAAATTAGATAACAAAAACACTAGAGAAAGGAATAAAAAACATAACAATTAAAAAGTGTGAAGTAACAAAATACATAATAGATAAAAGGATAAAATGATAGTGAAAGTCATAACAGATAAGAAAAATAGATAAGAAATAGAAAGATAAAAAGAGGAAAAATATTAATAGTAAGTAGTAAGAAGTGTAAAGCATAGATATGGAATAATTGTATGAAAAGTAAAAAAAAAAGGGTAGCATATAACATGAAAATCCTAACTAAAACTACTAGCCAAAAGTGCATTGTCTTAGCAGCTTTAGATGCACATGCAAATAAAATATGCTAAACTTTTACAATGCATATATGAAAACCTATAACTTAATAGCAAACTAGCCTATCTAAAGCTTCTAGATGGCTTGCTTTAAGACAATAGCAAGCTCATGATAATGTCCATCTAGCCCTTGAGATCTTAGAATCTAGTATCAACCTTCTTAGATAACTTATTCATATCCCTTCAAGTTTGTCAATCCTATCCTCAAGTGATAACTTGGAATTGGATGGACCTACTTCATTAGGCATATGTGGAAGCTGATAGATATTTGATGGTAATAAAGAGGCTTCATACAACATAACATTAGTAAAGAGTGATAATAGATCAAAGGAACTTTGTTCAAGTGTTTGTGAAATGGTAGTAATAGGTGATGGACAACTGGATGGTATGTCAAGGATAGATGCTATAATAGGTGGATTAGAGATAGAAGAATGTTCAAGATTGGTTATGGTTAGGAGATCACAAATGATAATAAGGGTGAGTTATTCTACATAAATGGTCCATTAGCAAGGTGCATTATCATTAGTGGTAAAAAATTTAGTGATTGTTAGGCATAAGATGAATTGTATAGGTTCTTGAGGCCTACCTATTTCCTTGAAATATAGCTCACATAAATTAGGAAATAGGAATGGATTTTTAAGAAATGGTGGGATGATTTTTGAAGTTTAGTAGTTGTAGCACAACTAAAAGGCCTGCAGACTAAGAGAACTTTAGGGAGAACTAGACTTTGGAATACTTTTTTTAGGTTTCCCAATTGAAATGTTTTCAACTTACATTTGAATAGATTTAGGCATGGCTTCAAAAGGTTTTGTTTTTGTTTTAGCTACTTGATGATCCTCCACATTTGTTTCCTCTAGTTTAATAACAATAAAAGTGTCTTTAGTCATAAGATCAACATCCTCTTCTTCTTCTTCTTCTTCTTCTTCTTCTATGTTAGACAAAGGTTTATACCACGCTTCTCTTTCTCTTTTTTCTATCTCAACTTCTTCCTTCTACTCATTCTCTTCCTTTTTCTTTTCTTCTAAGTTGAATTCTTTTTGTAGTTTCCTTATTTCTTCCTCTAACCTTTTTTTCCTTTTCTTCAACTAATGCTTTTTTTCATCAAGAATTCTATTTATTTTATCCAAGTTAATGCTTTCAACTTCTAATTTTTCTTTTTTTTTTCTTCTTCTTTTATTTTTACTACCTTAATCTTTTAAGATGATGAGTTAGTTAAATGAAGCTCAATTATCTCCTTTACCTCTAGGTTTCTTATTTTGATATCATAATAATTTGTCATAAAGCAAGTTCTCATCATTTTGCTTAACCTTCTTCTTTCTTCAATAACTAGCTTCAATTTCTTTTGAGCTTGTTCACTATTATTGCTCATTTGTATTTTTTTTAGTGTTCTTACTTCTTCCTTTGTCTCCCTTTCTTTTTTTTCTCTTAAGCCCTCTATTTTTCTTTTTTCCTTTTCTTTTATCACTTACACCTTCCTTTCTCCTCTCTTCCTATCCTCCTTCTTTAATTTTAATTCTTCCAATAGTAGGCATTACAAAAATTTCATCCTCATCGTCTTTAATTTCATTTCTTCCTTCTTTATTTTTAAACTCAATCTTAGTTTCTTCATCCCTATCATCACTCTTCTTCTCTTTATTCTTTTAAAGAAATCTTCCATTGCCTAGCTTCCCTTTACACCATGTATCTTATTGGTGTAGTTTTTCAAATTAATAACATTTCTATTCATATTAGCTAGTAACTTAGGCTTTTTATTGAATGTTAAAGTTTTTAGCCAACTATTATTCACTATTTCCCTTCAGTCAAATTCTTACTTTTCTCTTTTGACATATTAACTCCAAAGTATCTAAGAAGTTTAGTTATTATCATCCTATATCCAATATGAGTGTCCATCCTAAATTTTATGGATATAATATACTTAACAACTAAAAATGCTAGATTGATTTTAAAGTTTGTCTTAATTTCCTATAATAGATATGCTTCAAAGTTACAGATATTACTTATAGATCCATTTTTTTAAGTAGATAACTTTGTAAATATAGTAATGTAGTGCCGTTTGATTCATTATGAGTTAAATTACCAATAGTGTCTTCTTTGTTTTATAATCTCTAAGCTTCTGAATCCATCTTTTGAAGTTGAAACCATCATCATCTTTAATTACCTTACTTGGATTTGCTTGAAGATCTTCATTAAAAGTTCCTAGTAATTGGTTCATTAGCTCCATGTCTATTCTTTACTCTACTCCATTTACATAAAATAATAACTTGTTATCATTTTTGGGGGATTCCGAATTTGCATGAAACCATTTAGTGTGCATTTCATACACGAGCTCATTCATATTCAAAAACTCTTCCCAGCCTATAACTTTCATCCATTTAAAACATTTTTAATCCTTCCTTCTTTAGTGATCCAACATTAACTTTTTTGGATTTCATAACTATGTATTTTTCATAATCTTTTTCAATCCACTTTTGTACAATCTCATTCTTGAAATCCTTTAGGTTGGAAAGCTTAAATTATGCCATGATTTCGAGAAAACAAAGGAGAGAAGTGAAAGTTCTAGGTTTTAATTTGAAACAATGGGTTGGTATGAGATTGGCTTCAATATGAGAAAATGAATATGACATGAGGATGATTTAAGTTCCAAGTGCGATTTTAAGAGAAAAGTAATTACTTTTGGTTTGGATTTCTACAAAGACATTTAGCAAAGATTAGTTTTGAAGATGAATAGATAATCAAAAACATGGGTTCAGAGAGGAATTTGAAAGAATGCAAAGGTTTAGCTTAGATTTTCTAAAGAAACAAATGGGTACAAGATTAGAATAAGAAAAAATGAAGATGAAGTGGTTTACGGCTTAGAAACAAAGGTTTTATTTCAATAAATAAATTTGTCATTAGGTTAATAAATTTTTCTTAGAACAGTACATCTAAATTGAAAGTATAATGATAACCTAAAAGTAGTTAAGCATTTGTAATAGCTAATAGTGATTAAAAAGCTTAATTACACATATGAATGTGTTCAAGAGAGTTGACCTCAATTTAGAAAGAGATGAAGAAAAAGATTAAGTACATTTAAGTACAAAAGTTGAAGAGATAGCAAATAGTGAAGTTGGTAGTTGTCTTTGGCACTAGAATAGCTTTTAGCACAAATCTAAATTTTTCAAACTTTTGAATTTCAATTATTTAAGCCTTCTAGAAACCTTGCTATCTTATGTACATATTTCTAATTTCTAAAAGTTCTAATCCTATGTCATATAGGCATGTAATAATACACAAATGTCACATGGATAAATTTATTTAAAGCTTACCATTCCAAGTTCCTTCTTAATGTAGCAAAGTCTATCTTAATGAAGAGATTTTGTAAAAATATTTACTAATTGATTTTTTATATTTATGAATTCAAGCAACATATTGACTTTAAGCACATGATCTCTAATAAAATGATGTTTAATTTCAATGTGCTTTGTCTTTGAATGCTAAATAGGATTTTTTGTTAAGTTTATTGCACTTGTATCATCGCAAAGAATAGGATAGAAGAGAATTTCAAACCATAACTTTCAAGATATTTTTTCATCCATAAAACTTGAGTGCAATAGCTTCCGATTACCATATATCTTACTTTAGCTATTGAGAATGCAATTAAAGCTTGCTTTTTGCTATGCTTTGATACAATTCTTTATCTCAAAAATTAATATGCTCCACTAGTGCTCTTTCTATCTAATTTACATCCTATAAAGTTAGTATCTAAATATCCAACTAATTCTAGAGAACTATCCTTAGGATGCCAAAGGCTATAGTTCTTAATTCTTAATAGATATCTAAAAGTTCTTTTAACAGCACATAGATAGGATTCTTTAGGATTGGATTGATATTTAGCACATAAACAAATAATAAACATAATATCCAATCTATTTGCAATTAAGTAAAGAAATGAACTAATCATACCTCGATATCACTTTTCATTAATCGGCTTACCATTTTAATCTTTATCCAATTTTATGGAATAAGAGTTCCAATGGTTTTTGCATTTTCCATCCTAAATTTCTTTAAGAGCTCACTTATATATCTTATCTTATGAATATTCCTTCTTTTGTAAGTTCTTCCATCATGCTTATTTCAAATTCACCTTTCATTATATTTGAAAAATTTCTTGCATAAAATATCATTAGTAGATTTAAAAATAATATTATAAACAAATATTTGGACTATCAATACATCATGCTTGATGATTTCAATGGAAAGTGTGATGTCTACTTTGCCTCTGGTAAACTATTTTTAGCAAGAAATTTACTAAGCCTTTCATACCAAGCTTTTGATACTTGTTTTAAGCTATAAAAGGCTTTAATAAGTTTAAATACATAATTTAGCTTTTCTTCATTCTCAAAATAGGGAGGTTGTTTTATATAAACTTACTCATTTAGAAAATCTTAGAAAAGTACTTTTAACATCCATTCAATAAAGTTTGAAAATTTTGAAACTTCCAAAAGATAGTAGTATTCTTATGGATTTAATTTAGCAACAAATGCATAAATTTAATCATAGTCAATATCTTCTTGTTGATTATACTATTGAGCTACTAATCTTGCTTTGTTTCTTACTACTTTACCTGATTCATCCAATTTGTTTCTAAATACCGATTTAATTTTAATGATTTGATGATTTGATAGCTTTGGCACAAGCTTCCATACTTAATTTTTCTTAAATTGATGCTACTTCTTTTTTATAGCTCTAACTCAACTTTCATCATTTAGAGCATCTTGTACATTCTTTAGTTTTATATGTGAATGAAAAGCTAACTTGGTTTAATTTTTAAAAGATGATCTAGTTCTCATATCTTGAGATGGGTCACCAATAATAAATTCATTTGGATAGCTCAAGTGATATCTCCATTCTCTTGGTAGGCTTTTTTTGTCCTTTTGAGGTGTGATGATTTTTTTTAGCTCAATTATCATTAATTTCATCATACTATTGTAGATAATAACCATCACGCTCATTTTTTTCATTTTACTCGAGATAGCTATCTCCTCACTCTTTTGGCAAAGGTGTCTCAATTAATTTTTCCTTAGTTGTTTTTGTTTGTTCCTTTGATACTTGCTCTTTGAGGTTATTTGAGATTCATCATTAGCTTGCTTTCTCAAAGAAAATGTATTAGATTCATTAAAAACTACATGTATAGAATTTTCAATTATGAAGGTTCTTTTATTGTATACTTTATATGCTTTGCTTGTGTTAAAATATCTAATAAAATTTTTTTCATCACTCTTTGAATCAAATTTTACAAGGGCATCTTTTCTCTTATTTAAAATAAAACATATAGATCTAAAGGCATAAAAATAACCAATGTTGGGTTTTTTTTCTATCCATAACTCATATGGAATTTTCATCAAAATAGGTTTTATAAAGCATCTATTTGAAATATAACAAGATGTAGTAATAGCTTTGGCCCAAAAATATTTTAGCAAATTATTTTCACAAAATATGGTTCTAGCTATATCTTTCAAAGTTTTATTCCTTTTTTCCCTAACCCCATTTTGTTAGGAAGCTCTAAGACATGAAAAGTTATTACTAATAATATTTTCATCACAAAAATTTCCAATTTTTTAATTTTCAAATTCTCTACATGCTCAGTTCAAATATTTGTGATGCAAACACCTTTTTCCTTTTAAACTTTCTTGCAAAATTTCTCGAATATTTCAAAAGTATCATCTTTATATGCAAGAAAATAAATCCAAGTATATATAGAGAAATCATCAACAATTATTAAACTATATATTTTTCCTTTAAAGCTCAATGTTTTAGATCAAATAAATCTATGTGTAGGAGTTCTAAAAGTCTTAATGTTAAAACCATATTTAGAGGTTGGAAAGATGATTTCACTTACTTACCCTGTTAACATGCATCACATATATGATTTTTTTCAAAAATTTATTTTTGGTAGATCTATCACTAGGTTTTTCTTTAAAAGGTGTGAAATGAAACATATATTAATATGACGAAATCTTCTATGTCATAGCCAACTTTAATCATTAGTTGATGCTAGACATTTGAAAGAGTTTGAAGAAGATATTATCAAGTATTTTGCGAACAAAATAAATTTTATTTTCATTTTTCTCTTGAATAAATCAATATAAGGATTCAAAAATTACTTTAAAATTTTTATCACAAAGTTGGCTAATGCTTAGAAGATTATCTTTAAAACCATCAACTAAGCTAATATTATCAATAGATGTTAATCACATACCTATCTTATCTATCCAAATGATTTTTTAAGTGTGACAAAGCTGCCATTAATAGGCTTTTAGAGATGAAATTTTACTTTGGTCTCCAATCATGTGTCTTAAACATCTACTATCTAAGAATTAATCATTTTTCTTAATTGTAGATTTAAGATACATCTATAATAAAAGATTAAATTTTCTTAGGTACCCAAATCATTTGGGTCCTTAAGAGTTAGTAAATACCTTCTTTTTATTATTTTATTTCTTGGGCATCCAATCTTGATATTTCTTTGTAAACATTCTTTTTCTCAAATAACAAAAAGAGGTGATATGTCCTTTATCTCCAAAATAATTACAAGTAATATAAGAACTTGATGGATGATAAGATTTCACCAAGAAATTATTGTAATGTTTATCATAATATGAATGAAGATATATCAATCTTTCTTTTTGCAAAGAATATTCTTAAATACCTAAAAGAGCATTCAAATTATTATTTCTTTTGACAAACTTTGCAAGATCATTTGTTTGAATATTTATCTTCCTTTTTTAAGAAATATTTTCCTTTCTAAGATTTGAAAATTAATGCTTTAACTTGGATATCATTTTATGATTTCCATTTTTAGAACTTTATTATCATTTACTAAAGCTTTATTTTCTCTTTTTGAAAATTCCTTTTCTTTTAGCAAAGTTTGTTTTTCTTTTTCTATTATTCTAACTAATTTTGTCATAAAATTAAAGTTATTTTCTAAAACTTAATTTTCTTCTTTCAAGGTTTTGAGGACTACATTCTCATTTTTCAAAGTTTCCAAATTTTTTGTCAAAACCTAATTTTCATTTTCAACTAAATTTGAAATTTCTTTTTTCTTTTTAAGAAAATTAATTTCTTTTATCAAAGCTTTATTTTATTTTTCTAAAGAAAAGTATTTAATTAAAACTTTGTGAAAATCTTCTATCAATTTATCATAAAATAAAGAAGATTCAAGTTCATCGTTTGTTACTTCATCATCTTCTTGGCTTTCAGCTATGAAATAATAATTGACAATATCATCTACTTCTTTTTCTTCTTTAATCTCCTCTTTAGATGAAATATTTTTATTATCCCAAGCTACCACCATTGCCTTCTTCTTGGTTGATTTCTTTAGAGGCCTTCTTTTCAACTAAAGACAATTACTTTTCTTGTGTCTTAACTTTTTACACTGAAAGCAAACTAATGGTTAGTTGCTTGTTTCTCCTTTTTTTTTCTCTTTTTTTTTGAAGTGGTCCTTGTTTAAAACTACTCTTTCTTTTGTACATTTTAAAAAGTCTTTTTTTCCATTAAAGTTAACTCATTTCTTGTTCTTTTATTTCTTGATTAAGATCATCATTCTCTCCATCATCATTTTGTGAGGATATTTTAAAAGCAATTATTTTCTTTTTCTTTTCTTGATCATCTATCATATATCACTATAGTATTTTTGGAATAGTAAAAAATTATTGCCTAAAGAATAAGCAACATTTTCCAAATGTTGTTTTATTGAATGATGCCTATTGTTTTAGGCAATAATTTTTTCTAACTTTTTACAATAGCTATTATAAATCATTGCCTATTCTAGTATTATAGGCAATGGTTTTCACCTTTGTTTACAACAATGATTTTTTACTACTGCTTATTATGGAGTATAGGCAACAGTTTACAATGGCTTCGCTTATTCTAAAGTATATGCAAAAATTTTACTTCATATTTAGTAATAAATTTTTACTGTTGCCTATTCCTCACTATAAGCAACAATTTTTCTTTCATATTTAACAATGGTTTTTAACTGTGACCTATAATGAATAGGCAACAATTTTATTTTTAGCAACACATTTCGGTTGTTGTCTATTTGTGTTTAGGCAATAATTTTAACCTTTTTGCTTTTGAATATTAGTGCATCTAATTTTTTAAATTTTATTTATTTTAAATAATAATATACATAAATTGAAACATTAATATTTTAATTATCATAAATTTTAAGTCAAAATTTTAATATAAAAACATATTAGAATTCATAATAATAATGAAATTTCAAAAAGGATATCTATTTGCTTATTAATTCAAGTCAACAAATTCATATAATAAAGAGTAATAATGAAATTTCGAAAAGGATATCTATTTGCTTATTAATTCAAGTCAACAAATTCATATAATAAAGATCCAAAAGAATAAAATTTTCTTGTAAAATTTTATACATTAATAGCATGAGAAAAACTTAGATATCTTTAGCATCTATGTCATGAAATTCTTCCATATTATCTTTTTCATCAATTCTTTCCAATCACAAGTTATAAAACTAAAATTAATAATCATCAAGTATAATTAGAAAGCATGTCTCCTGATAGTGATACCCGCCGACCCATTTGTCCCATGGTTGTTAATGTGCAAAACTACATTCAAATATGGCTATTAGTAAAACTTTTTCTTAATCCGCATAAATATATTATCCTCAATACATCAAAGATGACAATCCAAAACTTAACCATAACTAACGAATCAATCATAAAAGAAATAAGATTATTGGAAATTTTGGACAAACACTTTGTCTAACAATCTAATAATATTTACGCACAATGGTATAGTTAGGCATTTCTATATAAAAACATGCATAAAATATCAAAAATCTTATTGTCATAATGATGAAAAAAAAAAGAAACCTACATTAGAATGATAAATATATGATTACTTGAAGTGGTTTCTATAATAAGGAGTATTAAAATCTTGGCTAAGTACTTGTTGAGATCATGACTTGCCCAAAACACAATAAAAAGTTACTTAAAAATAATCATCTTAAGTTTGTACCGATCAATTTGCATTACATAAGCAATCTATTATGATAATTTTAACAAAACCATTAAAAAAGGGCTAACCTCCAAATTTCCATGGTTTGCATAAGTGTTGTTGTGAGGTGAAACTATCAAATTGCATGCAAGCCCACAAATGTGAATAGGCTAAATGGGTAGAATACCTTTTAGATTGCTATACTTACTCACTTCATTTTTCTCACTACTAAAATTCTTCCTCCATTTCCAAACCTCACCATCTTCCTTTCTATCCAGTTATAAAAGCACTAAAATTTTCCCATAACACCTTTTACACACAATTTCCCATTGATAGTAAAGAGTAGTTCTCCTAAATGGAGAAAACATGATGAAGGCAACATCAATGTCACAAAGAACAATGAGTTCATAAGCTTTCTTGATAAGCCTATTACTCCTTTTGGAGAAAGTGACTTTCCTATTTGTTAATATCTTTTTCAAGACATCAGATAACATATATTAATAAAGCATATTATGGATAAATTTACACTTAAGACCATATGTTATGGATAGATGAAAGACCTAAAAAAAAGGAAATGGAGCTCACCTATTTATTAAATCAATAGGAAGTGGCTAATAGAGAACAAGAAAGATTATTAAGGATGGCTTAGAAAAGTTTCAATCTTCTAGACTCTAATCCATTTTATTATAATCACAAATCCCTTTGTGTTATAAATAGAAAAATTACATATACAAAAGTTAATTTAATAGTTTTTCTACATACCAATTAAAATAATCAATCAAAATTTCAAATGACTTATTGAAGGAAGTTGGCAACTCTTTTCCATCTAGGGCATTTAAACCTTACTAATTTGAAGAATTCAAGAACATATTGTCTTGAATATAGCATTTGCTATCCATTAAAAATGTGTACATATCACTTAAGAGAGTTCACAATATGAAAAGTTATGGAGTTATCTAAACTCCTAACCTTGGAACTTGTAATTTATATAGTATATTCCTTGTCACATTACAAAAGAACCTTGAATAAGTTGAAAAACTTGAGAGAACTTGTTTTTTTAACCTTTAGCATATAATCTTAGCATATTTATTTGGATAGGTAATGTCAATGATGCCTGCTAACATGAGTAAACTATCAAATGCAGTAATTTATTTGGAAAATCTTGAATAGCCAGTATATTTGATGCATGCTCTATGCTTGAATTGTCATTTAAAACCCATCAAGCCATATCCATCAAATTTTGCATTATAAATTATGCAACTCTATGATTGAATAGTCTTTTAAAATTTATCGTATTGTATCCATCAAGTTTTGAACTATTAAATTATACAAACTGCCTATTCAAAATTATTAAAATTATATTATATAGTCCTATGGTACTCTTGTTCATATTTGCCAAACTCTATAGTAAACAATCTTTAATAATAGATCGTTTGGATTAGTAGCTCTCTAGATCATTAGAGAAATTTAAAAAAAAAATGTCTTTTAATGGATTCCTTATTTAGTGGTCTCAATCAACCAATTTTTGAAGTATTCAAAATTCATATGAATGATACTTTCTCTATTCAACTTATTCAAAATCCAAGAATCAAGAATTTGTCAAACTTGTATTTATACTCATTTCAACTAAAACAAAAGATAACAATTTAGCTTAGCATTATAAACATACATAGGAAAATAATTAGAATTTGGCACTTAATTCCTTAAAACCTATCCAAGCAAACCTAAACAAGCTACAAAGAGTCCATTTGAGAGTACTAGTTGACAACTATAAGTATTCTTAAATCTCAAGATGAAAAAGCAAAGGAAGCTAATTTATATCCAAAACTTTAACAAAAAAATGATTAATTAAAAGTGACTACAAAAAAAAAACTAATAATATGCAATAGAAAGCTACAACTATAAGGTATAAACTATGTTAGGATTTGAAATGCCTCTATAAAAAAAAAAGAGAAACCAACCTTTTCTTATCAATTTTAGGAATGTCACTCTTTTTACTCTTTCAACAATAACCTACATGAAAATATTAAACATATTAACAACTTCAATATAAGATATCATGACAATAAATGGAACCAATATAAAAAAATATTATTGGTATTTTATCAAGATACTTCTCTCTTATTTGTGTAGCTTCAAGCTACCTCTTTTCTGGGTGAAACAAGGATATGAGAATGGATCCAAAAATTCAAGTTTATAGTACCATAGCTTCTCAAGGATGCATCATTGTGCATGGTATAGAAGAAAAATTAAATATTAAAAGTATGAAAAAAATTCTTTTTTAGAATTGGAACCTCCATTAACAATCTTGCATTATTCTTGTATCACTCATTACATTACATTGGAGAGATAAAGAGAGAAAAAGAAAAATTTATGGATAGCTAGAGTGCTAAAAGTTTGGAATGTTAATTTTCTAGCTAAAAATGTAAAATTATTAAAAAAATAAGTTATTTTTCTTTTCTTAATTATAAAAGATTTCTAAGCTAGTTATATAGGCATGGTTAAACTTGCCTTTAAATTCAACTTTTACACTAGTTGAGTGTAATGTCCCGAATTTTCAATTCTATTATTTGAATCTTTAATTTCTGAGGCTGTAGAAATGAAGAGCATGATTGAATTAGCTTGGTGGGTGAATTTTAAGTCGAAGGAATTTAAGCGTAAGGTAAACGAAATTTTGAAGGAAAACGGATAGTAGGGAAAGAATTAATTTTCCTAAATAGTATGAATGATCAAAGGAGGTTGGAAAATCCTAAAAGGGGAAGTTGTCTAAGTCTGATAGTGTAAGGAATTTTAAACAGACAGAAACCCTATGGACTAATTTGCAAAGGTGCAAAATCGAGTGTGGTTAAAGTGTAAATAATTAAGGATTTGGGATTTAATGTGAATAACTAAGATTTTGGGGTGCAATATATGATTTTAATTAGTGTGACCAATGGATTTATGACAAGTGTCATTGTTGGAAAAATAATGGCAAGAATACCCTTTCTAATTAGTGAAAAAGGACTAAAATACCCTTGAAAATCTCAAAAATGATCAAAATACCCCTAGAAGCTTCAAGAAAACCCCACCCTCTTCTCCATTTCTCCAAAAAGCTGAGGAAGACTCCATGAAAGCTCCAAAACGTGCAGGAGAGAGAGAGAAAGAGAGAGAAAGTTTCTTTTGAGTTTTTCACCCAAAAATAGTGAGATTTAGGCTTGGGGGTAGAAGGGAAAGTTGCTCTTCTCATCAAGCTCTATCCATTGGTGTGTTTAGATTAAAGAAAAGCTCAAGTTTGATCAAGTTTGGGGAGCTCTAAGTAAGGATTTTCCAGTTGTAGCAAGAGGTAAAGTTGTTCTCCTCTAAAAGCTCTTTATTGTGCTCTTGTTAGTTTTCTTGAAATCTTGAGGTTGGTGTGGTCAAGGGTGATTGAACATGGAGTTTAAGATGATTTGAATATGTTTAATGGTGTTTTAGAAGTTGCTATGTTAATTTATGGCTTTGGTTTGGTGTAAAAACAACAAGAAAACATGATGTATGCACTTGGGGTTTGAGAGGCACAATGGTGCATGTGTAGAGTTGGCATGATATGTTGGAACTTGGCTAAAATAATGAAGTTAGAATAATTTTTGTGAAGCCTAAAGTCTATGAAAGATGAAACCTTGAATTGTGGAAGTGTTTGTGTGCATTTTCCCTTTTGAGAAGCCAAAACCATGTATAATGAAAAGAAGAAAAGAAGGAGTTTTAGTTATTTAATGTGTTTTCGGAGGATCAGCAAGGTACACGGGGTAGAACACAGCCCGTGTTGTACCCCGTGTTCCTTGTCGGAGCTGATCAGTGTGCTACACGGGATGCAACACCCCCCGTGTTTACTTCAGGACGAAAGGGCAGTGAGGTACACGGGGTGCAACACGTCTTGTGTTCACCCCCGTGTTCTTCTCTGAATAAGCCAATGAAGCCTCGAAGCCATCCAGTAAGGAACACGGCCTTGAACACGGGGTATGGGACCCCCGTGTTCTTTGCTGAGTGAACTTTTTGGCTTAATTTCTTCATGTTTTGCATGGCTTTACCCCTGGATCCTTTTCTAATGTTCATATGTGTCATTTCAAGGCTTGGAAACAAGATATAGAGCATCTAAGTATGCATTTATTTAAGTGAAGAAAGTAAAGAATACATGAGGATTAGGGAAAGTGATGATATTCTAATAAAAACTATGATGCGTATTTGTATAGACTAAGAAGTGACAACTTGCAAAGATAAGAGGAAGTGTAAAGGAGTTTTTGGTGAGAGCAAAGGGAACATCACATTGGAAGCTTGTGAAAGGTAGCTAGCTTCATCCTTAAGCTGTTTTCTATTTACATGATTTTCTGTATTTTATGCCATTGTATGGAATGTGTATGGAATTGTTGTGGCACAACCCGAGAAGACAGTAGAATACTGTGTTTGGCCTATGGCTCGGGATCCTCGGGGATAATAGTGCATTTGTTGTGTGTGGTACCTATGGCCAGACACCCCGGGAAGACAGTGTGATACTGTGTTAGGCCTTTGGCTCGGGAACCCCGGGAAGACAGCGTGATGCTGTGTGAGGCCTAGGTATGATTATTTGTGATGGTCATCTAGATATTGAGATAAATCCTTGAATGGACTTGATGATTGCTGTGTGAAATGCATATTTCCTACAATGGTATGGTATTGAATATGATGATAATCGATTAATTGATTTCAAAACGTATGTTTTATTTGCTTAAGGATCTGAATGGCTTGAAAGGTTTTTATGGCAATAGCTAGCTACTGGGAAACTTTGTTTCTTATGTTTTCTGTATTGTTATTAACCATTCCAGGTGATGCTTCCAAAGGCTCTCATGATAGAGGACAATGATATTTTTGAAGTTGTAAACGTTTATATAGTTGGAAATATTGTATATGATGGATGTATATCTTGTAAATTGAACTTTTGTATAATTATTTTACGCTTGTTTATGTTGTATGAAACACAGGAATTTGAGATTTCTCGTATTAGCTTGAGGTAGATGACGAATGAGTACGAATAATTATCTATTAAATGAGGAATAAGGCGTTATTAAGTAAGGGAGTTACACTGAGGCTACAAATAACTATTATATACCAATAAATATACATGAACAAAAAAAAGTTTATATATATAGTCACTTAGAGGAATAAAAGTATATATAAAAGATTTAAATATGGTGAAAATATAATAGCAAATGAAGAATTTATTGGGGGAAATAAGTTAAATAAAAAAATTGAGTTCTTTTAGCTAAACAAATTTTTTATAAATCTAAATACCAATAGCCTTTGTTACACATTTAATCAAACACCTTATGAGTACTTTGAAAAGCCACTACATAATTGGGTATAAACTATACATGATTGTACACATTTAATCAAACATCTTGTATACACTTTGAAAATTCACATATTAATATGACTATCAATGGATTAATTTCCTTATATCCTAGAGTCTGATCAAAATCAACAAGATTCACAAAGATGTAAACAACAAAATATATCAAGAGCTTGAAAAAGATAAAGACAAACAAGGAGTATAGCTTAGATTGTACACGACTAAAATTAGAGGGAAAAAGACAATAAATAGAAGATTTGAAAGTGAGGAGATATTTCACTTGTTTGATTGGAGTAGTGAAGACAATAGAGCAAGGATGAAACACATGAGGAGAGTGAGAATCATATACTAGCCACCACCAACACTAGCACTAGGAGAACTAACATTCCTACAAAGATCATAAAACCACCACCATATTATATTACTTTACAAAGGACTAAGATAAAATGGCATAGTGCCCTTCTCTTTTAATCCTCTCTATTCTTATAGAGGAGCAACGAAGAAGTCCATTAGATGTCTCTAACCCCTGTTAAGATTTTCTAATAAATGTTTCCTATTCTATGTTAGTAAGCTATTTTTTAAAAAAATTCTTAAATAAATTAAAATTATGTTTAGTGAATCACAACTTATTTTATAATGTAAAATGGAATTTTCAAAAAATATTAATAAAATTTAAAATTTGAAGGTAAGATTTTAAAACTTAAAAATTAGTTAATTTATTTGAAGTAATGTATTTTTTTGAAAAATTAAATTTATTTTTAGTAAGATTTTAAAATAAAACTTCAAAAAATACAATTAAAAATTAATTGTAAAAGTATAGTTAAAAATAAAAATATAATTTAGTTTAAAAAAGAAAAATAAATATTGCATTTGATAAAATATTATTTTTAATATTAAATTTTTTGCCTAAAATAATTTATAAAGGTAAAAAATTTACTTATTAAATAACAAGCAATAGTTTGTATGTTGTTTATGAAATATAATTTGAGAACACCAATTAAGTGTTGCCTATTTTATATTAGGCAACTATTTTATCTAGCAACAATCACACATGTGTTGTCTATTCTTTATTAAGCAATAGATTTTTTAGTGTTGCCTTATAAATGTTGCCTAAGTTAAAAACAAAAAATAACACTTTAAAAATGTTATTTACTTAAGTTTTAAGCAATAGTTTTCAATCATTGCTAATTTTAATGTTATCGTAACCTAAAAATTTTGTAGTGTATGCTTTTTCATATGTTAAGAGTTTTTCTCTCAACTCATCATAAGTAAATGTTGAAAGGTTATTCTTTCTTATACAGTATCTATTTTTTATTGCCATATTTTTGGAAGAATTTTTAAGATTTTCATAACTAATTCTTCATCAGTAATGTTTCTTCATAATACATAAACATTATTAACAATAGTTGAGAACTTGTCAAACATAAGCTTTATCTTTTCATTTTCTTTTATTTTAAATATTTCATATTCATATACAAACATATTTATCCTAATTTCTTTTGCTTGATTGGTGCTTTCATAAGTCACCTTAAGTTTGTCCCACATGGTTTTAGTAAAAATACATTTAGAGATCTTCTTGAATTCATGAGGTGTTATAGCACACATAATAGTATTTATGGCTTTAGCATGGATTGCTTTGTTCTTGTAATCGGCATCTGTCTACTCTTTTTCAAGCTTAAGCACTTTTATTTCTCCTTCAAGTTTTATAAGCACTTTGTAACCTTCCTTGATGACTTTCCATACCTTAATGTCAGCAGATTTGATATAAATCATCATTCTAAACTTCTAATAGTCATAGTTTTTATAATTGAAAAGTGGAAGTCTAATTGTAGAATGTCCTTCCTATCCATAATTTTGATAAAAAAACTCTATTACCTACAAGAATGATTTTTTTTCACAATCTTACAAAGGGATTAATTTTATAATATTTCACTCAACAATACTCCAAGAGTGGATATGCAAGAATGATTTTTTTTTTCACAATCTTACAAAGGGATTAATTTTACAATATTTCACTCAACAATACTCCAAGAGTGGATATGCAAGTTTTGAATCTAAAGTGATAGAGAGAGAAAGTTTTGGTTTTTCTAAATGAGAGCAAGAGAGATTTTGCAAGTTGTAGTACAATTGCTAAGGTGTTACATCTTTAAAGGAATGCATCCTATCTATAGACAAAATTTGCTGAAGATAACTTTGATTTCAAGTCACATTTTTCTTTGGCTCAAAATATTCTTTGGCTTAATGTCATAAAATAACTCCAAGTTTGAAATTTGAAATTTGGACTTCAACTCATTTTTGAGTTTTGAACCTTGAATTTGAATTTTGGCTCTATATAGAATTTTGGATTACTTAAGAGGATTTTTTTTTTTTACTCATATGCTAAAAATATCTTATACGTACTATAAGAGATAAGATGCAACCACTTTTCACCAAACCTTTGACTTTCACCCTAAATAAAAATATGGTTTCTATTTCATAGGAAGTTAAATTTGGCCTTGATTTTTAATCCAATTGTCCAATTCTATATATGTACTATATTCCATTACTTTATAGCTGTAAAATAGTATAACAATTTCATATTTTATTTTATTTTGATTTTATAACATATAACAATAGTTTAAATTTAAAATTCCCTTTGTTTTTTAAATTTCCAACTCTTTAATGATCAAAGGCTTAAGATAACTTTTGAATGTTGGCCCTTGAGTTGTATCACCTAACCTTTAAAAAATATAATTTAAAAAAGTAGCCCATAAGATCTTTTCTTGGAGATCCAGTTTGACATTTTCAGAATAAAACAAATGTGAAAGTATAATAGTATTTTTTTTTTTTTGCATGGGTAAATACATTTTTATGAAACAAATTGGGCTTGGTAATCTAGAAGTATGATGGCTCAAAGTTCATTTAAAATATTTAATGGGTTAAGTTCAATAGACCAATAAAATCACGCCTAATTAAATTGGGTTGAGATATAACATCTATTTAGTTCAAATTCCAACTTCAATCAAATAAAAGCTCAAAGTAATATTTAATCTAATTTTAATTCCCATTTGATTCCTCATAAAGTATACAATACACAAAACTTCTTTCAATTTTCATAATTCACTCGTAATTCTTGTAATTATAAGAAAAAACATGCATGTATATAATCTTTCCGGACTTTCCAAACAATGAACTTAAGCCTTGAATTATCCTTTCGTTCACCAAACTTAACGAAATAAGTCATATGCTTATATCTTGTAACTGATTAATATTCTAAAATGCATCTTCATCTATGAGTTCAACCATCGGGAATGTTGAAGCTCCAACCCTAGAATACTAATTAATTACATCATAAGCGCATAACTAAATCTGTTAAATTTAATTAGTGAAAGGCTAGTAAAATGGTTTAGATGCATGGCTTGTGAAATTTGGATACGTTATGCATATATTTTTATAATTTGTACAGTTATGTTCACATCATGATCAGTTGAAAAAAATGGAGCGTAATTTTCCTTATGTAATACAACGTGAATATTTCCCCATCACATTCATCTTTCATAAACTCTAACCTTGAGACCATGTTCCATAAGAAGGTCAATTGAAACTGTTGGCACTATAGGATGACCTTCCACTACCTCAAAACGATAATTCCACAAAATAGCACTCGCCACCATCTTCATTTCCATCAAAGCCATATCTTTACCCAAACAAGTTCTGGGTCCCGCATTGAAAGCAATGAACTTGTAACTTGGCACATGAACTAATCCTCCTTTCTCTGAAATCCACCTCTCCGGCTTGAAATCCATACAATCTTCTCCCCATACTTTCTCCGATCTGCCCATTGAATATAAAAGGAAGAGAATCTCTGTGTCTGGATTGATACGATGACCAGTTGGAAGCAGATCAAAGCCAACTGCTTTCTTCCTTTCCCAAGGAATTGGAGGAAAAAGCCTCAAAGCTTCACATATTGCTGCATGAAGATAAACTAGATTATTCGCCACTTCCAGACTTGAAATGTTTTTCCTTTCTTCTTTGGCCAGAACCAATTTCATCTCTTCAATAATCTTATCTTCCACCAATTTATGTGTAGCAACAAGCCAGAAAAACCAAGTAAGGCCCGAAGTAATGGTGGATCTTCCCCCCAAAACAAGACTAAAAGCTGCGTCCCTCAGAAACTTAGCCTCCACTGCTTTTCCATCCTTTTCTTGTTCCTTGATTAACGTTGTTATGCAATCAACATGCATTTCCTCTGAATCGTTATTGTCAGCACTGATATGTAGGGCTTTGCGCTTCGATTCTATGCATTCGTAGAGGAATCTCTCGAACACTCTCGAAGCTTCTGATATTTCCTTTTCATTTCCAACTTGCAGCCATTTTTGTAGCTTTCTCAAGCTTCTAGGCTGCAAATGTCTATGAATGGTCGCTTTCATGATTCGATCAAAGGCTTCCATGGGGGCAATTTTGGGGAAGCAGATAGAGAGGCTTTTAGGGTCATATCCCAAAACCAAGTGGCAAATATTGTCAAAGGTGAATCTGTGAAGCACAGATTGTAAATCCACCACCATTCCTTGATTCTTCGCATGATAATGCAATATTGGAAGTAAGTAGTTTTGGACCTTGTTCTGAGTGCTTCTCTCCAGTGACAACTTGAAGCTGTTCTTTCTGATCAATGAATTCAAGACTGCCCTGTTGCTTCTCCAGGTCTCTGAATCCATTGTAATAATTCCCATGCCTTCAAAGATTTCGCAGAATTCGGGGCCTTTGATGTAGTTGTGAAAATTGTAGCTCAGTATGTGTCGAACATTCATGGGGTCACTGGTCACCACATAGTTCATGTTTGTGAACCAGGGTCCTCTGAACTCGCCAGTTCCTCCATAGTTTTTGATAATATGGGTTACATAGTCATGGAAATGCCACAAGTTCAGCAGTATTTGTGGAAGCATTCCAAGAAAAGGCCAATCCGTGAGAAGGGTATTTACGTTGCGTCTCCAATGGGAGAGAATAAGGAAGAAGAGAAGGGCTATGAGTATTTCTGTGTAGCAGAGAGTGGCCATCTTGCTTTGGGAAAAGCCCTTTTGCGTTGGTAGTTATATGGGTAAAGGTTCAGGGATTTCATCTCATATACGTAGAGTCAGATGAATGAAAAATATATTTAAAAGAAATATATATATGTTGAAAACCTTTGGTTGAAGTGTTATTCAACATTTTTTTAAAAAAAATTATACCTTCCGTTATTTAAAATTCAATTCCTAAATTTTTTAATTACGTATATATATCCAATATTTTAATCAGAAAGAAAAAATATATTTCCCTTAAAAAAAGAGAGTTCCTAAATAATTAATTAAAGGTCTTGTTAAGAAGAAATTGATTATAATAGAATATATAATTCTTTGAAATTTTTATGTTTTTCGTTGAATTAATTTCTTTGAACCCAAAAATATTACGAATGAAATATTATAATTATATATATAATAGCGATAAAACCTTAAAAATTATGAAATTATAAAATTTCAAAATTTCTATTTAATTGAATAATAATTAATAGAGCTCAATTAAACTTTATTAAAATATAAAACTAACTTCAAATATTTAATAAAAATACTATGAAAATAAATAAACTGTATGTTGTACTTTTTATTTAAAAAAATTCTTGAAGGTGCATAAATCTTTAAAATTATTTTGATATTCTTTCAAATACATACTCGCAACAACACACGGCACTACTCTGGTAGAGGGGAAAATGAAAGCCTCTCTCTCTCTCTCTCTCTCTGTTGTTAATTTTGTCCCACCAATTTTAAAATAATTAATACTCATTATCCACTCAATTAATTATTTTATTTAATTAAATATATTTTCGTTAACTTTTATAACAAGCATTATAAATTTCTTATATGTTAAATATATAAAAGTGAATCCAAAATTATTTGTAAAAAATAATATAATAAATCAACGTTGAATAATATTATGATATTCATTTAAAAAGTACATAATAAATTACATACATACATATATATATATACTAAAATCAGTAGGCAAAATAAGATTAATTATTGCTATAAAAAGATTGGGTCGGTGGTGGTCCTAAATTAATGAGCAAGTTGTGCAATTATGTTTTTTTTTCCATTCCAATTTCTTATTCTTATATATTTTTTAGCCGCCAAACATAAGGTGGAAAACTTCTTTCCCCCTATTTTTTTATCCCATTGTTTTTTTATTTTTTTCTTTTCACTTATTTTCTCACCCTATCTAAATTAAGGATAATGAAACCAGGTTGTTTGATGTAAAGTATCTAATGAATTCTATGGTATCTTTAAAATTTTAAAATCTTAAATGATTAATAATCTAAAAGAATAAATATTTATAATTAAATAATTTTAATTTAATAATTTTTAAGTTTGTCATTTGATGTCAAATTTTAAAACCCAAAAAATTCAGTAATAAACACTCGTATTAAATTGTTCCGATCAAATAGGACATTAAAACGAGAATAATTGGCTTGGGTCACAAGTTACAACTTTCCGCGACAAGTAATAATCTGATCATAGAAGTTAATTGAATGTGATTAGTTACTATTGATCACAGATTGCAATTCAATATGATCAAGCCACGTTGGTCATAAGGAGCTTAGGTCCATGAATTTAGGGTAAATGTAATTTGACATAACATTCCCGTAAATTATTTTCAAATAACGAGGTTAGTGATCAAAAATTCCTAAAACAATCCTAAATCATATGATTGTGGAATATTTATCTATTTTTTTGTAAATATTTTGGGGAATAATTGGATTGAAAAATTCTTAAATAATTCTCTTAATTTTAAACTAGACATGTAATAAGTCTAATATGTTGGATATATATATATATATATGCGCGCGCGATTTTCAAAAACCTAATAAACGTACACATCTATAACAAGCATTAATATTGAGTCAAGTTTTTCAGCGACACGAACTAGCCGCCCTAGTAATATTGTCAAAATTCGCGTTTGGCACGGCATCGGTCTTTTAAGGTTTGTACGCTGAGGAGCAGGCTATGAATTCTCATTCATTATATATCTTGTCAGCTCAATTATTACTTGCAGCAGCAAATTTATTACTTGAAGCAGGAAATATCTTTGCTGGATGGTGCTTTCTATGTTACCCCCATGGGTTTGGAACCCATGGGGATGTGGCCAAATTTAAAGCATTGGATGAATAAAATCATTGACTTGATCAACTCATCCAATGACTTAATTTTGGCCACATCCCCATGGGTTCCAAACTCATGGGGTAACATAGAATTCCCCTTGCTGGATTCGTTAAGCCCACTCAGTCATCGTGTTTTGAAATTCAATGAGAACAAAAAAATGAAAAAAAAAAATTAACGAATCGGGGTTAAATTAGTTGAATCAGTTAATTCGAACGGTTAAATCGAATTATGTATTTATTATTTTTACGTATAAGTGTGTAAAAAAATAATATTTTATATTAAAAATGCAAAATTTATTATATATTATTTAATAATGTTATTTATTTTTTTTAGATACACACATAATATTTTTTAAAAATAATGATATATATATTTAATTGATTAAATTAATTTTATTGAATCTGACAATATTACATATATATAATATGATGTCTTATTTATATATAAATAACTATGGGAGATAAATATTGATTCATTTTATTTTTTATTTTTGGTTTAATCTATATGCGTATAAATAATAAATGCATGCATATATAATGTATGAATAATGATATATAATATCATAATAAATAATTAATAGTTTACCATCTATATAATAATTATGGAATATTCAAAAATACAAGAATGTTTCTATTATATATTTATAATGCAGATTCGTAACCAAAAGAACCTATAGGCGTAGCGGTAAAGGCAATCGTTGTGGTTGCTAGCATGATTTGGGTATTTTATATCCATGTAATTCTAAACTTCATTTTTCTTAAATAAGAACGAAATCCAAAATTCATCCGAATTATCAATTTACTCCGAATTTTCAAATTTTTAGCCGTTTGTACCAATTCAATCCAAATCAATTATTAGGTCGGATATAAAGCTTCATTCGTTCTATCTCATTCCCGGTTTTTGATCAGATCAATTCAATTGGTTGGGTTTCCAAATAATACTCAATCACCACTTAAAAGAAATACGTTTCTTATAGAAAGAAAACGAGGAAGCCAAATACAAAATTACCTAAAAATGATCCTTTACTAATTATTAATTTAGTTTGTAAAAATTTAGTTTAACAAAAAAATTTATTTATCAAATTACAGTTGATGAAAAAAATTTACTTTCATCATTTTTATTAGTTTAATGGCATTTAATCACTATAACAATTTAGGGATATACAAACGACACTTATACAGATGACAAAGTCTCGGTCTTTTGTATAGACTTCCAAAATTTTGATTTAATTTTTTTTAAAAAAATTTATACAGATAACATTTGTTGTCTGTATAGACAAGTGCTATATAGACGACAAAGTCATCTATATATGTCCACCAAAATGAAAACTTGAGAAGACTTATATAGACCATAGGAATAGTCTATATAAGGCTAGTCTATACAAATCATAATGTCGTCTGTATAAGTCATAACATATTTTTTTTAAAGAAATATATATGTGGGGATTTATACAAACGACATTGTGGTCTATATAACCCATCTTTATGCAAACCACTTTCAAGTGGTCTGTATAAAGCTGAAGTGATCTGTATAGAGTTGGATTATATAGACCACAATATCGTCTGTATAGATCTCCACCTATACAGACCATACATGTGGTCTGTATAGCCCAGTTCTATACAGACCACATGTATGGTCTGTATAAGCTTAATCTATATAGATGACATTTTGAGATATACAGATGACATTATAGTCTGCATAATCTAGTTCTATACAGACTACACATGTGATCTGTATAGCCTCAATCTATACAGATGACAATTGTCATCTATATAGGTCCAGGCTATACGAACGATAAGCTAGCCTATATTGACAACAATTATCGTTTGTAAAAGTATTTTAAAATTTTTTATTCAAAAAAAATGAAAAATCTCTATACAGATGTCATTTGTATAGACTTTTGTCGTCTATACAGAATTCAAATTTTTAGAAATGGCAAAAATTTAGTGTGTTAAAATTTGAAAAATAATATAGATGACCAAGGATATCTACTCAGACGACTTTTTATTGTCTGTATAGAGTTTGTTTATAAATTCTCGCCCAAAAGCCATTTTTCTCATTTCTCTCACGCACAAGTGGAGCTCTTCCATGGAATTCAAGTATGTTCTCTTTTTTTATTTTTATTTTTTACCATCATTTTATAATCATTTATTAATTCTTATATTTATTTTTTTATATATTCTGATTATATTATTGTGTTGTTGGTTAAAATTTCTAATTATTACTTTGCAATTTTAATCATGTATGTTAGAAAAATTTACACATAATTTTTTTAATAGGGTTGATATAACAAAATGTATAAATTATGTTTTTTATTATATAATATTATATAACTATTAAATAATAATATAAACTTTTATTATATAAAACCATCTAAACTATTATATAAATGTCTATAAACTATTATATAATGATATAAACTGTTATATAATATTATATAAACTATATCATAAAGATATTTTTATCTAAAATAAAAGTAAAATTATATAAGCAATTAAATTTATTATATAGAATTAATTTAACTATATCATAATAATATTTTTATATAAGAACGAAAGTAAAATTATATAAATTATTAACTTTAATATATAATATTATATAAACCATTATATAATATTATGTAAATTGTTCTATAATGACATAAACTTCAGTTATATACTATTATATAATATTATATAAGCTATATTATAATGATATTTTTATATAAGAATGAAAGTAAAATTATATAATTTATTAACTTTATTATATAATATTATATAAATTATTATATAATGATGTAAACTTCAATTAAATACTATTATATAATTTTATATAAATTATATTATAATAATATTTTTATATAAGAATGAAAGTAAAATTATATAAATTATTAACTTCATTATATTATATTATATATATTATTATATAATAGCGTGAAATTTCATTATATGAAACTTTATAACATATTATGTAATCGATGTAAACTTTTATATAATGATATAAACTATTATATAATATTATATAAACTATTATATAGTGATGTAAACTTCTATTATATATTATTTTATAATATTATAATCTATTATATAATGATATTTTTAGATAAGAATGAATGTCAAATTTTATGGACTATTAACTTTGTTATATAATTTTATACAATATTATGTAAACTATTATTTTATGACATAAACTCTTATTATATAAAACTTTATAACATATTATATTATTGTATACGAACTGTTATATGATATTATATAAATTATTATATAATGATGTAAACTTTTATTATATATTATTATATAATAATATACAAATATAGCATAATGATATTTTTATATAAGAATGGAAGCAAAATTACACAAACTCTTAACTTTTATTATATAATATTATAGTAATAATTATTTATTGACATAAGCTTTCATTATATAAAAATTTTGGGTAATTGTATTTTTATATGTATATATAGAGAGAGATATATATATTTATTTACATATATATAAATATTTATATATCTAAAAATATATATTTTGAAATAATAATTATATTTTTATTTTACATATATAAATTTAAATATTTTAATTAGAAGCTATACAGATGACAATATTTTAATATATTAATAAAATTATTTTTTTTAATTTTAGAAGCTATATAGACGACAATGTTATCTGTAGAGATTGTCTATATAGAATGAACCTATGTAGACGATATTTATGGTCTGTATAAATGTTGTCTGTATAGGTTCAAGTTATATAGATAATAATAGGTCCAAGTTATACAGACGATAATCTAGCCTATAACAAAAGTTGAAGAAATAAAAAGAAAAATTGTTACTAATAAGATGTTTAGAATAGTTAAAATTTGTTATTAATATTTTTTATGAATACTTAATTAATAATATTTTCAAATTTTTATTTGTCAAAAATATATTTACAAAAAAATTATGCATAAATATGATGAATTTTAATTCTAGCAATTATTGGATAGAAACAAAATATTAAATAAATATATTAACTTGAAGAATAAAATTATCATTTAACTTAATTTTATTTTATTTTATCTTTCTTTTCTACATAAACACCTTAAAAAATATTTTCTTATTATTTTCTTTTTTTTTTAATTTTCTACACTCCAAACAAGAGAAGAGTTCTTATTACTTTCCTTTATCTTATTATTTTTAGATCTGAGGTTAATTTTGGAGAACAAACAATGTTTTAACCAATTTTAAGAGCATGAATGTATTATAATGTAAAAGTATAATAATTTAATAATAACGAAGCTTAATGAAGATAATGCAAAATATTATTACCCCATTCCAACTATTTTGTTTGGAATGAAAATTTGTCTCATATTTTGCATTGTTGATAAATAATTTATACCATCCTTATGTTTCATGAGGGCAATCCCCACAAAGTATTATAAATTTGAGATGTTTTGTCATCTCTAGTTAAGATGAAGGAAAATATTTCATTTATTTAATGTTAAATATAAAAAAATTATAGAAAATAATTTTTTTATTTTAAAAAATTTATTTTTTTCTATTATCATGCTTTTAAATATTATTTTTTAATCATCAATATAAATTATATATTATTTTTTTATTACTATATATGCCAATAATATTTTTTATAAAAATATTTAATACTTCTCGCCGAAGAATCGTATCCCATCTTATTTTCTCATTCTTCAAGCGATAGTGCAGCAGTAGTTTCCCATGGAGAGCAATGCAATCCTTTCGAAAATCGAAAGGATAAATCACTTCTATCCAAGACTGCAACATTTCAATTTTTTTAAAATTAGAATCCGGGTAGTAAATTTCTTTCTAGAAGCCTAATAAAATTTTATCTGTTTTTGTGAAAATTTTCTTCTATATAACTATAGTTATAAAATATAAGATAATAAAAAATTTAATGTTATATTTTTAAAAAATACCTTATATTTTTAATGTTAAATATACAAAATTTAATAAAAAATAATTTTTATTTTTCAAAAAAATATTTTTTATTGTGATTCTAAATATTATTTTTTAATTAAAGATATATCTTATTCCTTTATTTACATACTAAAAAAATAAATATTTTCTTTGAAAAATTTATTTAAAAAAATAAAGGAAATATAAAATCCATATCTCCAGATTCAAAAACCCATTTTTCAAAAACCATCAAATTCACATTTTTAAAACCATTTTTCAAAATAGCATTTTCAAAAACAATAATATCATATACAATAAAAATGAAATTTAAAATGAAATTTTAAATATAAATTAAAGCAATTAATAAATACAAAATATGAGAATAAATTTATGAAATTTAATTTTATAAATAAAAAAATTTTAAAATTTAATTTTGAATCACATTGTCATTCGATAATTTTTGTTTCAAAACTCAAGCGCATATATATGCATCAACAGCCATCAGGCAATCTGCGAGTCGGCTTAAACCATGGATTAGGTTCAACCCACTAACTAGTGGAATCAAAATTAAAAAATGGCGGAAATGAATGTATTTTAATATTGGTAAAATTTACAATACATAGTTGGCTATTAAATTTAATTATTAATATATAATGGTGTGGCATATTTTAAGATATTATTAATTCGTTGTATAATTAGATTTAGTAACGTAACAATGTACTGTTGTGTGATGCATCTTAAATTCTCTCTTTAATATTTTGAAGATAAAAACTTGTAAATTAATAGAGGTATTTTAAATAAAATATATATTTATACACAAGTATTTGTAAGTAATTAAAAAGAATTTATTATCAAACACTTTCCAAACATTAAAAAAATGAAAAAGATAAACTCTCTAGAAAAATACAATATTAAAAATAATTTAACCAATTTAAAAATTTTAAATTTACTTCTAAATCATAGAAATAGAAATGAAGTTCAAGAAACTGATGAACACAAATAACTACCAAGAGGCTGGGGTACAAATGGATTGAATCAAATTGAATTTTATCCTAAATAGGCCAAAGCTATTTTCTAAATTATGGGCTTGAACTTGATTTGTTGGCCTAAAGGCCAAAATTCAAGCTTGGCCTAACTTATTAAAAAATATTGACTTAACTTGTTAACTTATTTAATAACCTCTTTATATAAATAGACTTTTAAATTTATCAATAAATTAAAATTTTTTTAAGATTCAAAATTATCTAATGGCCTAATTAAGTCTATATATGTGTGTGTGTGTGTGTGTGTGTGTATATATATATTAAATATTTATATTATTTGTATATATAATATATTGCATTATATTATTTATAAATATATTTATAATATATATATTTAAAAATTTTTTAAGACCTAAAATTATCCAATAGCCTAATTAAACTTGTATATATATATATATATATATATATATATATATTAAAATACATATATTATTTGTATATATAATACATATTATATTATATTATTTATAAATATATTTATAATTAAATAGGTCAACCTGATAAACCTATAAATCGAGCCTAAAGAAAAAAAATTTAATTTATTTATCTAAAAGCTCCGTTTATTTTATCGGAAAATATTTTTCATAAAATGTAGTTATAAAAATAATAACATGAAAAAAATTATTTTACTTATTTAATGTTAAATGTAAAAAGTTTGGAGAAAATAATTTCTCTTATTTCAAAAAGAAATTTACTTTTCTCCATTTTCAAACTTTTAGATATCATTTTTTTAATCATTAATATAAATGGACATATCATCCTTTTTTTAATTTATATATAAATGACATTTTTTTACAAAAAATACCTTTCGAAGAAACAAACGGAGATCACTAAGGGTTAAGTAGGTTAGGCTGTAAGCCTCTAATAGGCTAATTGGCCGTTTGAATTATTTGTACTCCTACGAGAAAGTAAGAAAATGTAAGGTACACTTTTGCATATTATTTTGTAACTTTTGAAATTCCAAAAGGATTTTCCATCAAAAGTGGGATTCTTTACATAGAAATTCAACCCAATTTTCCAATGAAAATTTTTTAATTTGCAATGAAATTTCAACTTATATAATATTATTGGAAAAAAATTAGATTTTTGAATTTTTTCCAACGGATTATTTTCTTATTTTTGACGGACAATATAATTAATTAAAATTTTTCATTCCAAAAAGCGAAAATTGTACTAGTGATATAAATATAAATTTTTTATCTCTTTCTTTTTATGTTTATTTAGGTGAATTCTATAATGTAAAATGTCTTTTTTTTCTTTTTATGTGATACAACATATAAGGTGGGCCGTCTCATTTGAATCTCAAAATCTGAGCCCTTTGTTCTAGTAACTTGTGACCCGTGGGGTAAAAGTGTGATTTTTGTTTTGTCTTAGTTTGATTTTATTTAAACTCTTTATTTGCTAATCAATTCCTTCAGTTGGTGTTATTTTTTTTCCTTTTCTGTTACTCTAAGAAACAGTACAAAATTGCACAGGACTGAATACCCACCTATTATGAGTATTAACATTACTATATTTAATGGCATTTAAAACATACTTTTTTTATTGTAAACTTATCTCTGCCCCTGAGATGAACCGTCACCAACTAATACCTCCCAACAAGAATCCTGATATGAGAGGTAATATTTTGAGTGAATAATGAGCACTATTAATTTTAAAGAGTTATAATTCCCACAAAATATTAGTGTGTAAGAGAAGTTAAAATTTTTAAGCGACAAAATTTTCTGTAAAATTTTTAAAAAGTATTTAAAGTTATTTAATTTAATTTTAAATTTTTCAAGAAATATAAATTAAAATAACTATTATATCTCTCAAATTTCTAACATAAAAATTTTAAAATATCAATAAACTTCAATTAAGATGATTTTTTCAAATTTGTAATATTTTATTTTTTAATATTTATTATAGAAAATATAATTATAATTATATTAGTTCTCTTTTTTTGAAAAAAAGGTCTCCATTTTCACTTTCTATCGTAATATTTTTAACTTATAATTTCTTATTTTTTAGTTTAATAAAAATTAAATTTGATTTGTATAAAAATTAAGATAGTTTATGTATGTTTCTAAGATCCCGATAAGAATATAGAGGTATGGTGGTGATTCATTAATTTGAGTATGTATAGTTTATTATTTTTATCAAAGTTGTGTAGATAAATAATTTTTTATTTTAATAATTGATGACTAATTAAATAATTCATATATTTTTTATTTTAAAAAAATTATTTGCCATATAACTTTAATCAATTACCTCTAAATTTTTTATAATTTAAATTTAAATTTTTAATTTCATAATTTAAAAAAAAAAGAGGATTAAGGGAATAGATGGCAGACCAATGGGCCAAGTTTGAACTCCCCTGTAATCTAATCTTCCCGTTATATTGGTCGAAAATATTATAATTATAAAATATAAAAATGATAAAAAAATAATTTAAATATTTAATAATAAATGCAAAATGTTTAAAGAAAAATAATTTTTTAAAAATGAAATTATTTTTCATTATTATATATTTCGATATTATATTTATTAATTATAAATTATATAAATATATAATTATTTTATTTTTATGTAAATAAATAGTTTTTTTTTATAAAAACCATATTTCGAGAAACACAAATAGAGCAGTAGATATTCAATTTACAAGTACGGCGACTTACAGTTGAGCTGTCTCAGACCGGCAGCGCTCCCTCAATCATCAATGGTGTAGACTTGTATTCCAAATTGTCCCAACAGTCATCAATAGTGTACTCTCAGCTGGGCTGCCAAACAAATGCGAAAAAACTGCATGGCAACAGTGACCTAACTCTTGCTATACATATATGATGTATTTATTAAATTTTATTACATATTAAATTTATATTTTTTAAAATTAAATTTTTATATAATATAAAAATATATTAATGATTAAATTTAGTAATATATTGATGTACTATACTATATTAAAAATGTACTATAAAATTTTCTTATTATTAATAGATTTAAGTATATATTATAATTCTACATTTCATATAATTACTAATAATAATTAATTTTTAAAAAAATTAATGTCAAATATTTTTAATGGAAAAATTATAATTAACTAGTAATTTATTTTTTATCTTAATATATATTTGTGATTTTATTCTGATTAAAAGTCTTTATATATATCTTTAAAGAAAATGAATCATTATTAAAATTTCATTTATTTTTATGGAAAATATTATATGTAAAATATAATTATAATATATTAAGATAAAATTTTTTTATTTATTTAATATTCCCTTCATTCCCTTTTTAACCATGGCTTTTCAAAAAAAAATTCTTTATTCTTTTTTATCTATGGCTATATAATTTTCATGAAATATTAAATTTTTTAATTTTATCCTTATTTTCATTAATAAATATTTTATTATTTTACATCTCAATATATTTATAGTTATTTCATCATATTTATTTTTTTATTTTCAATTGTCTGGAACTTTATATAAAGAATAATTTTGAAAACTTTACTAAAAATAAACAAATTAAATTTTTTCTTAATATTTATGAAATTGTTTAATTGTGACAAATAAAAAAATAGATTTAGTATTAAATATGAAAATTTTGAAAAGGTAATTTCCTCTATAATTTCATTTTATTTAATAAATAAGTTAAGTTATATTTTATTAACTCGATTAATAAATTATAAGCTAATCTCTATAAGTAATATTAAATATGAAAACTTTGGAAAAGTAATTTGCTTTATAATTTCATTTCGTTCAATAAATAAATTAACTTATAACTTATTAATCCAATTAATAAATTATAAGCTAACCTCTAGAGATATTTTACATGCTACCTTATTTAAAAAAGCTATAATTTAATAAGTTACATTAGTAATTTATAACTTATAGGTTACTACCTCTTTGAAATATATATATTTTTTTATTTTTTTTATTAATTTATAACTCATGTCCTTTATTAATATAAATTATTTTAATTTATCTATTTATTTCTATTAATATATTTTTTTTATATTATTTTTACAATTTTAATTAGTTTAATCACTAATTTTGTAAAATACTTCTTATACTATTAGTTATAAGTTATCAATTAATTTATTAACTATTAAATAACTTATCAATTTTAGTTAATTTATCAGTTATTTATGTAAAATAAAGCTTAGTTCAAATAGTTCAAAATGGAATTCACTTTCCTCAACTACTATATCTCTATATATAATTTTTTAACTATCTATATAATTAACATATACTTTTTTATTAATATATATACAAATAACTTTACGTTTCAATTAATGTTATATATACAAATAACTTTACTTTTTTATTAATATATATACAAATTAACATATAACTATCTTTACGTTTCAATTAATGTTATCATAATAACAAGAAATTAATCGGCTTAGCCTGACTTAATTATATAAATTTATTTTTAATAATATAATTATATATAATAAAAATAGTTATATTTAATTATTTTATATATAAAAAATATTTAATTTAATATAATTCAATATTTTATATATTTAAATATTATATTATTTTTTAATATATATTTTTATGTAAAAATATTTTTAATTTAAAATAATAAAAGTAAAAGTAATCAAATTTTCAAATTAGACCTAAAATTATATATAAATTTATTCGAATCAAATTGGACCAAATTTTTTGAAAAAACTAAACAGACCAAACTCGATCTAAAACCATCATATTTAACGTAGTTATGAATGAAAAATCCAATTTGAAATTCAATAACGCCATCCCTATATCCCTGTACATCTTTAATTCAAACACACTCTCTCTAGATTACCATGCTTTGTGGCTTAAAATGTGCCAGCGCGACCAAGCCTACGGCGGTTACCTATTACAACAAATTAATAATCACTTATATTCATAAATATACCAAAATAAATCCCATTTACACTCAACAATCGACCCTGTCGGTGTAGATGAGTGCAGAACAGCTTGCCAACCCCAGCCGCTCCAGCAATTTGAAAAGGCATGCATTTATGGTTGCAAGCACGTTATAAACGCGTTACGCATACGATTTGAAAACTAAACCTTTCTGCAATTTTGTAAATGAAAACATGGTCTTTTAAATCAAACGTCATTTTCTTTTAGAGTTATGACAATATAGATTTAATAATATTGTGAATGAAATATTGTAATACGTATATAATAGTGATAAATCCGTGAAAATATAAAACCAACATAAAATATATGGTAAAAATATTTTAAGAATGAATAAATTTTAGTATGCACTATATATTGTACTTTTAATAGTCATAGTTTTTATAATTGAAAAGTGGAAGTCCAATTGTAGAATGTCCTTCCTATCCATAATTTTGATCGAAAAACTCTATTACCTACAAGATCTTAACTCATAAAGTTATTAGTCTTCCTTAATGACTTTTCATACTTTAATGTCAGTGAATTTGATATAAATCATCATTCTAAACTTTTAATAGTCATAGTTTATATCATTGAAAAGTGAAGGTTTAGTTGTACAATGTCCCTTCAGTCCATGTTTTTGATCAAAAAGTTCTATTACCTATAAGATCTTAACTCATAAAGTTATAAGACTTTAAAAATATGAGATTAAGCTCAGATATCAATTGATAGAACTTATAAATCAAAGGAGAATGAATTGACTTTAATAAAAAATTAGCAAATAAAACTTGTAATAAAATTTTGCATAAAATCATGAACTTCAAGAGATAAATTCTTGGAATTTTAATGAATATAAAAATGATATATTTTAAAAAGATTTTAAAAGAAATTTAGCAACATTTCTTTTAAGTCTAAAGCAATTTCTTCAAGAAAGATAAAGATAAGACCTTTGATTATTTTTCTTAAAAGTGTGAAAAAGTAAAGTATTTAAAACAATAAAATATATAAGTAAAGGAGTAGAGAAAAAGAATGAACATTAAGAATTTTTATAGAGGTTTGATGATTTAAAAGGAATGTTTTTTGTATCTACTTCCCTTTTCTCAAACTACCAAGTATCAACTAAGGCATCCACTAACTTTTCATTAAGTTACAATACTTAACTTTATAAGATTCTCCCAATCTTCATTAAGAATTTCAACACTACCTTACTTTACTAGATCTTCTTAATCTTTACTAGGATTTCAATTACCACCTAACTTTATAAGATTTCATCAATTTATACTAGAATTTTCACACAAATACAAGAATGATTTTTTTTCACAATCTTACAAAGGGATTAATTTTACAATATTTCACTCAATAATACTCCAAGAGTGGATATGCAAGTTTTGGATCTAAAGTGATAGAGAGAGAAAGATTTGGTTTTTCTAAATGAGAGTAAGAGAGATTTTGCAAGTTATAGTATAATTGCTAAGGTGTTATGTTTTTAAAGGAATGCATCCTATCTACAGAGAAAATTTGATGAAGATAACTTTGATTTCAAGTCACCTTTTTCTTTGGCTCAAAATATTCTTTGGCTTAATGTCATAAAATAACTCCAAGTTTTAAATTTGAAATTTGGACTCCAAGTCATTTTTGAGCTTTGAACCTTGAATTTGAATTTTGGCTTTATATAGAATTTTGGATTACTTAAGAAGCTTCTTTTTTTTTTTGTTTAACTCATATGCTAAAAATATCTTATATGTATTATAAGAGATAAGATTCAACCACTTTTCACTTAACCTTTGGCTTTCATCCTAAATAAAAATATGGTTGCTATTTCATAGGAAGTTAAATTTGGCCTTGATTTTTAATCCAATTGTCCAATTCTATATATGTACTATATTCCATTACTTTATAGTTGTAAAATAGCATAACAATTTCATATTTTATTTTATAACATATAACAATAGTTTAAATTTAAAATTCCTTTTGTTTTTTAAATTTCCAACTCTTTAATAATCAAAGGCTTAAGATAACTTTTGAACATTGGCCCTTGAGTTGTATCGCCTAACCTTTAAAAAATATAATTTAAAAAAGTAGTCCATAAGATCTTTTCTTGAAGATCCAGTTTGACATTTTCAAAATAAAACAAATGTGAAAGTATAATAGTATTTTTTTTGCATGGGTAAATACATTTTTATGAACAAATTGGGCTTGGTAATTTAGAAGTATGATGGTTTAAAGTTCATTTAAAATATTTGACGGGTTAAGTTCAATAGACCAATAAAATCACGCCTAATTAAATTGGGTTAAGATATAACATCTATTTAGTTCAAATTCCAACTTCAATTGAATAAAAGCTCAAAGTAATATTTAATCTAATTTTAATTCCCATTTGATTCCTCATAAAGTGTACAATACACAAAACTTCTTTCAATTTTCATAATTCACTCATAATTCTTGTAATTATATGAAAAAACATGCATGTATATAATCTTTCCGGACTTTCCAAACAATGAACTTAAGCCTTGAATTATCCTTTCGTTCACCAAACTCAACGAAATAAGTCATATGCTTATATCCTGTAACTGATTAATATTCTAAAATGCATCTTCATCTATGAGTTCAACCATCGGGAATGTTGAAGCTCCAACTCTAGAATACTAATTAATTACATCAAAAGCGCATAACTAAATCTGTTAAATTTAATTAATAAAAGACTAGTAAAATGGTTTAGATGCATGGCTTGTGAAATTTGGATACGTTATTCATATATTTTTATAATTTTTACAGTTATGTTCACATCATGATCAGTTGAAAAAAATGGAGCGTAATTTTCCTTATGTAATACAACGTGAATATTTCTCCATCACATTCATCTTTCATAAACTCTAACCTTGAGACCATGTTCCATAAGAAGGTCAATTGAAACTGTTGGCACTATAGGATGACCTTCCACTACCTCAAAACGATAATTCCACAAAATAGCACTCGCCACCATCTTCATTTCCATCAAAGCCATATCTTTACCCAAACAAGTTCTGGGTCCTGCATTGAAAGCAATGAACTTGTAACTTGGCACATGAACTAATCCTCCTTTCTCTGAAATCCACCTCTCCGGCTTGAAATCCATACAATCTTCTCCCCATACTTTCTCCGATCTGCCCATTGAATATAAAAGGAAGAGAATCTCTGTGTCTGGATTGATACGATGACCAGTTGGTAGCAGATCAAAGCCAACTGCTTTCTTCCTTTCCCAAGGAATTGGAGGAAAAAGCCTCAAAGCTTCACATATTGCTGCATGAAGATAAACTAGATTATTCGCCACTTCCAGACTTGAAATGTTTTTCCTTTCTTCTTTGGCCAGAACCAATTTCATCTCTTCAATAATCTTATCTTCCACCAATTTATGTGTAGCAACAAGCCAGAAAAACCAAGTAAGGCCGGAAGTAATGGTGGATCTTCCCCCCAAAACAAGACTAAAAGCTGCGTCCCTCAGAAACTTAGCCTCCACTGCTTTTCCATCCTTTTCTTGTTCCTTGATTAACGTTGTTATGCAATCAACATGCATTTCCTCTGAATCATTATTGTCAGCACTGATATGTAGGGCTTTGCGCTTCGATTCTATGCATTCGTAAAGGAATCTCTCGATCACTCTCGAAGCTTCTGATATTTCCTTTTCATTTCCAACTTGCAGCCATTTTTGTACCTTTCTCAAGCTTCTAGGCTGCAAATTTCTATAAAAGGTCGCTTTCATGATTCGATCAAAGGCTTCCATGGGGGCAATTTTGGGGAAGCAGATAGAGAGGCTTTTAGGGTCATATCCCAAAACCAAGTGGCAAATATTGTCAAAGGTGAATCTGTGAAGCACAGATTGTAAATCCACCACCATTCCTTGATTCTTCGCATGATAATGCAATATTGGAAGTAAGTAGTTTTGGACCTTGTTCTGAGTGCTTCTCTCCAGTGACAACTTGAAGCTGTTCTTTCTGATCAATGAATTCAAGACTGCCCTGTTGCTTCTCCAGGTCTCTGAATCCATTGTAATAATTCCCATGCCTTCAAAGATTTCGCAGAATTCGGGGCCTTTGATGTAGTTGTCAAAATTGTAGCTCAGTATGTGTCGAACATTCATGGGGTCACTGGTCACCACATAGTTCATGTTTGTGAACCAGGGTCCTCTGAACTCGCCAGTTCCTCCATAGTTTTTGATAATATGGGTTACATAGTCATGGAAATGCCACAAGTTCAGCAGTATTTGTGGAAGCATTCCAAGAAAAGGCCAATCCGTGAGAAGGGTATTTAAGTTGCGTCTCCAATGGGAGAGAATAAGGAAGAAGAGAAGGGCTATGAGTATTTCTGTGTAGCAGAGAGTGGCCATCTTGCTTTGGGAAAAGCCCTTTTGCGTTGGTAGTTATATGGGTAAAGGTTCAGGGATTTCATCTCATATACGTAGAGTCAGATGAATGAAAAATATAATTAAAAGAAATATATATATGCTGAAAACCTTGGTTGAAGTGTTATTCAACATTTTTTTAAAAAAATTTATACCTTCCGTTATTTAAAATTCAATTCCTAAATTTTTTAATTACGTATATATATATATATATCCAATATTTTAATCAGAAAGAAAAAATATATTTCCCTTAAAAAAAGAGAGTTCCTAAATAATTAATTAAAGGTCTTGTTAAGAAGAAATTAATTATAATAGAATATATAATTCTTTGAAATTTTTATGTTTTTCGTTAAATTAATTTCTTTGAACCCAAAAATATTACGAATGAAATATTATAATTATATATATATAGTAGCGATAAAACCGTAAAAATTTTGAAATTATAAAATTTCAAAATTTTTATTTAATTGAATAATAATTAATAGAGCTCAATTAAATTTAATTAAAATATAAAACCAACTTAAAATATTTAATAAAAATACTATGAGAATAAATAAACTGTATGTTGTACTTTTTATTTAAAAAAATTCTTGAAGGTGCATAAATCTTTAAAATTATTTTGATATTCTTTCAAATACATACTCGCAACAACACACGGCACTACTCTGGTAGAGGGAAAAATGAAAATCTCTCTCTCTCTCTCTCTCTCTCTCTCTCTGTTGTTAAATTTTGTCCCACCAATTTTAAAATAATTAATACTCATTATCCACTCAATTAATTATTTTGTTTAATTAAATATATTTTCGTTAACTTTTATAGCAAGCATTATAAATTTCTTATATGTTAAATATATAAAAGTGAATCCTAAATTATTTGTAAAAAACAATATAATAAATCAACGTTGAATAATATTATGATATTCATTTAAAAAGTACATAATAAATTACATATATTAAAATTATTATATATATATATATATATATATATATATATATATATATATATATATATATATATATATATATATATATATATATATATATATATATATATATATATATATACATACTAAAATCAGTAGGCAAAATAAGATTAATTATTGCTATAAAAAGATAGGTGGAGGTGGTCCTAAATTAATGAGCGAGTTGTGCAATTTTTTTTCCATCCCAATTTCTTATTCTTATATATTTTTTAGCCGTCCAAACATAAGGTGGAAAACTTCTTTCCCCCTATTTTTTTTATCCCATTGTTTTTTTATTTTTTTTCTTTTCACTTATTTTCTCACCCTATCTAAATTAAGGATAATGAAACCTGGTTTGATGTAAAGTATCTAATGAATTTTATGGTATCCTTAAAATTTTAAAATCTTAAGTGATTAATAATCTCAAAAAATAAATATTTATAATTAAATAATTTTAATTTAATAATTTTAACTTTATCATTTGATGTCAAATTTTAAAACCCAAAAGATCCGGTAACAAGCACTCATATTAAATTGTTCCAATCAAATGGGGCATTAAAACCAGAATAGTTGGTTTGGGTCACGGGTTGCAACTTCCTGTGACAAGTAGTAGTTTGATCACGAAACTAATTAAATGTGATTAGTTGTTGTTGTTCATGGATTGCAACTCAATGTGATCAAGCTACCTTGATTATAAGGAGCTACAACCTATGACCCAATAAATTTTGAAAAAATAAATTAAGCATTTAGGGTAAATGTAAATTTGGTATGACATTCTGGTAAAGTATTTTCAAATAACGAGACTAGTGGTCAAAAAGCCTTAAAATAATCCTAAATCATGTAATTGTGAAATATTTATCTCTTTTCTTGTAAATATTTTGGGAAATAATTGGATTGAAGCATTCTTAAATAATTCTCTTAATTTTAAACTAAACATGAAATAAGTCTTGGATAAAGATATATAAATAGATGTGCGCGCGATTTTCAAAAACCTAATAAACGTACACATTTATAACAAGCATTAATATTGAGTCAAGTTTTTCAGCTACACGAACTAGCCGCAAAATTCACGTTTGGCACGACATCGGTCTTTTAAGGTTTGTACGTTGAAGAGCAGGCTATGAATTCTCATTCATCATATATTTTGTCAGCTAATTATTACTTGCAGCAGCAAATTTATTACTTGAAGCAGGAAATATCTTTGCTGGATTCGTTAAGCCCACTCAGTCATCGTGTTTTGAAATTCAATGAGAACAAAAATATGAAGAAAAAAAAAATTTAACGAATCGGGGTTGAATTAGTTGAATCAGTAAATTCGAACGGTTAAATCGAATTATGTATTTATTATTTTTACGTATAAGTGTGTAAAAAATAATATTTTATATTAAAAATGCAAAATTTATTATATATTATTTAATAATGTTATTTATTTTTTTATAGATACACACATAATATTTTTTTAAAATAATGATATATATATTTAATTGATTAAATTAATTTTATTGAATCTGACAATATTACATATATATAATATGATGTCTTATTTATATATAAATAACTATGGGAGATAAATATTGATTCATTTTATTTTTTATTTTTGGTTTAATCTATATGCGTATAAATAATAAATATATGCATACATAATGTATGAATAATGATATATAATATCATAATAAATAATTAATATTTTAACATCTATATAATAATTATGCAATATTAAAAAATACAAGAATGTTTCTATTATATATTTATAATGCAGATTCGTAACCAAAAGAACCTAGAGGCGTAGCGGTAAAGGCAATCGTTGTGGTTGCTAGCATGATTTGGGTATTTTATATCCACGTAATTCTAAACTTCATTTTTCCTAAATAAGAACGAAATCCAAAATTCATCCGAATTATCAATTTACTCCGAATTTTCAAATTTTTAGCCGTTTGTACCAATTCAATCCAAATCAATTATTAGGTCGGATATAAAGCTTCATTCGTTCTATCTCATTCCCGGTTTTTGATCAGATCAATTCAATTGGTTGGGTTTCCAAATAATACTCAATCACCACTTAAAAGAAATACGTTTCTTATAGAAAGAAAGCGAGGAAGCCAAATACAAAATTACCTAAAAATGACCCTTTACTAATTATTAATTTAGTTTGTAAAAATTTAATTTAACAAAAAAATTTATTTATCAAATTACAGTTAATGAAAAAATTTATTTTTATCATTTTCATTAATTTAATGGCATTTAATCACTATAACAATTTAGGGATATACAAACGACACCTATACAGATGACAAAGTTTTGGTCTTCTATATAAGCCTCCAAAAATTTGATTTAAATTTTTTTAAAAAAATTTATACAGATAACATTTATCGTCTATATAGACATGTTATCTATATATGTGCACCAAAATGAAAACTTGAGAGGACTTGTACAGACCATAGGAGTAGTCTGTATAAGGCTAGTCTATACAAATCATAATGTCGTCTGTATAAGTCCTAACATATTTTTTTTAAAGAAATATATATGTGGGGACCTATACAAACAACATTGTGGTCTATATAACCCATCTTTATACAAATCACTTTCAAGTGGTCTATATAAAGCTGAAATGATCTGTATAGAGTTAGGTTATACAGACCACAATATCGTCTGTATAGATCTCCACCTATACAGACCACACATGTGGTTTGTATAGTCCAGCTCTATACAGACCACATGTGTAGTCTATATAGGTTTAGTCTATATAGATGACATTTTGAGATATACAGATAACATTATGATCTGTATAACCTAGCTCTATACAAATTATACACGTGATCCGTATAGCCTCAATTTATATAGATGACAATTATCATCTATATAGGTCCAGGTTATGCGAACGATAAGTTAGCCTATATTGACGACAATTATCGTTTGTATAAGTATTTTAAAAATTTTTATTCAAAAAAAATGAAAAATCTCTATACAGATGTCGTTTGTATAGGCCTTTGTCGTCTATATAGAATTCAAATTTTTAGAAGCGGCAAAAATTTAGTGTGTTAAAATTTGAAAAATAATATAGACGACCAAGGATATCTATATAGACGACTTTTTATTGTTTATATAGAGTTTGCTTATAAATTCTCGCCCAAAAGCCATTTTTCTCATTTCTCCCGCTTACAAGTGAAGCTCTTCCATGGAATTCAAGTATGTCCTCTTTTTTTCTTTTTATTTTTTACCATCATTTTATAATTATTTATTAATTCTTATATTTATTTTATTATATATTCTGATTATATTGTTGTGTTGTTGGTTAAAATTTCTAATTATTGCTTTGCAATTTTAATCATGTATGTTAGAAAAATTTACACATAATTTTTTTAATAGTGTTGATATAACAAAATGTATAAATTATGTTTTTTATTATATAATATTATATAACTATTAAATAATAATATAAAATTTTATTATATAAAACCATCTAAACTATTATATAAATGTTTATAAACTATTATATAATAATATAAACTGTTATATAATAATATATAAACTATATCATAAAAATATTTTTATCTAAAAATAAAAGTAAAATTATATAAGCAATTAACTTTATTATATAATATTAATTTAACTATATCATAATAATATTTTTATATAAGAACGAAAGTAAAATTATATAAATTATTAACTTTAATATATAATATTATATAAACTATTATATAATATTATGTAAATTGTTCTATAATGACATAAACTTCAGTTATATACTATTATATAATATTATATAAGCTATATTATGATGATATTTTTATATAAGAATGAAAGTAAAATTATATAATTTATTAACTTTATTATATAATATTATATAAACTATTATATAATGATGTAAACTTCAATTAAATACTATTATATAATTTTATATAAATTATATTATAATAATATTTTTATATAAGAATGAAAGTAAAATTATATAAATTATTAACTTCATTATATTATATTATATATATTATTATATAATAACGTGAAATTTCATTATATGAAACTTTATAACATATTATGTAATTGATGTAAACTGTTATATAATGATATAAACTATTATATAATATTATATAATGATGTAAACTTCTATTATATATTATTTTATAATATTATAATCTATTATATAATGATATTTTTAGATAAGAATGAATGCCAAATTTTATGGACTATTAACTTTGTTACATAATTTTATACAATATTATGTAAACTATTATTTTATGACATAAACTTTTATTATATAAAACTTTATAACATATGATATTATTGTATACAAACTATTATATGATATTATATAAATTATTATATAATGATGTAAACTTTTATTATATATTATTATATAATAATATACAAATATAGCATAATGATATTTTTATATAAGAATGGAAGCAAAATTACACAAACTTTTAACTTTTATTATATAATATTATAGTAATAATTATTTATTGACATAAGCTTTCATTATATAAAAATTTTAGGTAATTGTATTTTTATATGTATATATATAGAGAGATATATATATATTTATTTACATATATATAAATATTTATATATCTAAAAATATATATTTTGAAATAATAATTATATTTTTATTTTACATATATAAATTTAAATATTTTAATTAGAAGCTATACAGATGACAATATTTTAATATATTAATAAAATTATTTTTTTTAATTTTAGAAGCTATACAGACGACAATGTTATCTGTAGATGTTGTCTGTATAGAATGAACCTATATAGACGATATTTATAGTCTGTATAAATGTTGTTTGTATAGGTCCAAGTTATATAGACAATAATAGGTCCAAACTATACAGACGATAATCTAACCTATACAGATGACATTTATTGTCTGTATAACCTCGACCTATATAGACAACAAAAAAATATATCATCTGTATAGGTTGCAACAAGTATAATTCTATACAAATGATTTAATACTAATGATAATATCGTCTGTAATACCTACACAGATAACAAATGGGTTTATACAAATGACTTTTTATCGTTTGTATAACCCTTTTTTTTGTAGTGAATGTTGTATTTGAAGCTTTTTTTTTTTTTTTAAGTGGCTTGGATTCAAATTATATGAAGCGATTTTAACACTTTTAATATAAAGAAAAATAATTATCATTAGTGTAGTGCTTAATATATTATTTTTGCATGATTAAGTTCTTTTATTAGTCATTGGTTAAAACTTAAAACTATTAGCTGAATTGTTTCTATGTTAATTCCTTGATATCGTGGCCATGATGAATACATGTGTTGATAGATCATCTAACTGTACCGTTGTCATTCTTAGTTTAGAACTCAAGTTGTGAAGGCTAATTAAAAAGATATGCTATACAAACAGTGTTCCTGGAAAAAAAATATCCCGTGTCTTGAACAAGTATCATGCAATTAAAAACAATAAGACGAGGGCAGTAGCATGGAAATAATTTAAAATGAAAAAAAATTAAGACTAAGAATGGAGATGATTTGAGGTAAGAGTAGATCAATCTTTTCTTACCCACACATCTTATTATCAAAGATAAAATATTGTCTTATCTCATATTTCATAATCAAAAATAAAATTTGCTCCATGCCCACACCCATGTCAATGGGGCAACAGAGCCCTACAAAAACTTGTAAGGAATGAGAAAAAAATAAATAAATAAATAAATATAAATCTTAAAAATTAAAGTTTATAAATTTATAAATAATTATTAAGTAATTTTAGATACTAGTAAATGATAAAAAAAGGGAACAAAAATCTAAATTTAAATATTACAAATTATAAGTAATCAACAATGTTATAATATAGATTTAAAGTCATAAAATTTATTTAAACAATTTGAAATTTTGTTTAAAAATGGCTAATAAAATATTCTTACGTTTTAGCTTCATCATCTCAAGAGAAATATAAGATTTTATTTATTTCATCGGAAAGCATTTTTTATAAAAAAATATTATTTATATGTATATTCATAAAGGATTGACATACTTGTTTTATTTGTAATAAAAAAAATGATATCTAGAACTGTAACAAGGCAAAGTAAATTCATTTTTTAGAAAAGAGAAGTTATTTTTTTGAAATTCTTTGTACTAAATATTAAATAAATAAAATAGATTTTTATTTTAATATTTCATAATTATATTTTATAAAAAATATTCTTTATTGAAATAAGCAAAACTTCATGTATTTTTAATTTTTTAAACAAATATTATAAGATAAAAATATAAAAAATTTATAATAACGAAACTTAATGGAGGTGATACATAATATTATTACCCCATCCCAATCATTTTATTGGGAATAAAAGTTGACTTCATGCTTTGCTTTGTGGGGTAAAAAATTATACCATCCTTATGTTTTATTGAGATAATTCTCATAGAGTATTATGAATTTAAGATATTTTGCCATCTTTAATTAAGATGAAAGAAATTATTTTATTTATCTAATATTAAATATGAAAAATTTATAAAAAAATAATTTTTTGTATTTCAAAAAAAATTATTATCTTCCATTACTATACTTTTAAATATCATTTTTTCAATCATTAATACAAATTACATATTATTCTTTCTTTTGTGGGCTTGTGTATATTTTATAAAAGTATTTAATACTTTTCGAAGATACAAACGTCCCATCTCATTTTCTCATTCTTTTAAGTAATAGTCCAGCATTAGTCTCGCATGGGGAGCAATGCAATCCTTTTGAAAATCGAAAGGATAAATCACTTCTATGCAACATTTCAATTTTTTAAAAATTAGAATTCGAGTCGTAAATTTCTTTGGCAGCCTATTAAAACTCCATCTATTTTTATAAAAAAAATATCTTTCATATAAATGTAATTATAAAATATAAAAAATAAAAGATGTCTTATATATTTTTAATATTAAATATATAAAATTTAATAAAAAATAATTTTTAATTTTTAAAAAATTAATTTTTATATTACTGTAATTTTAAATATTATCTTTTAATTAAATATATATCTTACTCATTCATTTATATACTAAAAAATAAAATTTTTATAAAAAAATAAACGAAGTCTAAAATCCATTCTCCAAATTCAAAAACCATTTTTCTCATTCTTTAAGTAATAGTCCACTTTAAGTAGTAGAGAAAAATAGTAGTCCATCTTATTCTCTCATTAAGTAATATGTAGTGCCCTTTAGGTAATAGTCCAGCATTAGTCTCACATGCGGAGCAATGCAATCGTTTTGAAAATCCAATGGATAAATCACTTCTGCACAACATTTCAATTTTTTTAAAAGTAGAATTCGAGTCGTAAATTTCTTTCTAGATGCCTATTAAAACTCTACCTGTTTTTGTAAAGAATATATTTTATATAAATATAATTATAAAATATAAGATAATAAAAAAATCTTATATATTTTCAATGTTAGATATATAAAATTTATTAGAAGACAATTTTTATTTTTTAAAAATTATTTTTTATTACTGTAATTCTAAATATTATTTTTAATTAAAGATATATCTTCTTTATTTATATACTAAAAAATATTTTTTTATAAAAAATATCTTTAAAAAATAGACGAAGTCTAAAATCTATATCTCCAGATTCAAAAACCCTTTTTCCAGAAACCATTCACATTTTTAAAACCATTTTTTAAAATAGCATTTTCAAAATTAATAATATTATATGCAACAGAAATAAATTTCAAAATTAAATTTTAAATGTAAATTAAGAATAGTAATAAATATAAAATGATAGAATAAATTTAGAAAATTTCATTACCGTTCTATAAAGCATTTTTTGTTTCAAAACCCATGCACATTGACATGCATCAACAGCCATCAAGTAATCAGAAAGTCAGGTTAAAGCATGGATTAGGGTCAACCCACTAAAGGGTGGAATCAAAACCAAAAAGATAGCGGAGATTAATGTATTTTAATATTGGTAAAATTTACGGTCCATATGATTATTAATATATTATTATATAAAATATTTTAAGAAAATATCAATCTGATATATGATTAAATTTAGTAGTATAATAATACACTGCTGTGTAGTAAACCTTACATTCTTTCTTTAATATTTTGAAAATAAAAATTTGTAAATTAATAAAAGTATTTTAAATAAAATATATATTCATACACAAATATTTGTAAGTAATTAAAAAGAATTTACCGTCAACCACTTTCCAAGCATCATAAAAATGGAAAGGACAAACTCTCCGCAGACTGTTGTTCGAAACTGCATGAAGCACTAAAAAAATGTAAAAATCAATTAATAGAATTAAAAAAATATAATATTAAAAATAATTTAATCAATTTAAAATTTTTAAATTTACTTCTAAATTATGGAAATAAAGCTCAATAAACTTACGAACACAAACAAGTACCAAGAGGGCAGGAAAATGCAAGGGAAAGCTCTTGCGCATTATTTCCTAACTTTTGAAATTTCCAAAGGAGTTTCCGTCAATAGCGGGAGTCCTTACATAGAAATTCAACCTAATTTTCCAGTGAATATTTTTTAATTTCCAACGAAATTTTAACAGATATAAAATTATTGGAAACAATTAAATTTTTGAATTTTTTTCTAACAATTTTCCAACGGATTATTTTGTTATTTTTAACGTATAATAAGATTAGTTAAAAATTTTCATTCCAAAATGCAAAAATTGTGCTAGTAAAATAAATATAAAAAAAATAAATATAAATTTTTATCTCTTTTTTTTTATGTTTATTTAGGTGAATTCTAGAATGTAAAATGTCATTTTTTTTGTGGGATACAACATATAAGGTGGACCGTCTGTTTTGAATCTCAAAATCTGAGCCCTTGCTTCTTGTAACTTGTCACCGGTGACTTGAAAGTCTGATTTTGTTTTGTTTTAGTTTGATTTCATTTAAACTCTTTATTTGCTAATCAATTCCTTTGGTTGGTGTAATTTTTTTTTCTTTTTTTTCTGTTACTCAAAGAAAGAGTACAAATTACACAGGACTGAATACCCACCGATTATAACTACTAACATAACTATATCTAATGGCATTTAGAACATACTTTTTTATTTTAAACTTATCTCTCCTCCTGAGAAGATCCTTCACCAACTAATACCTCCCAAGAGGAATCCTAAGATGAGAGGCAATGTTTTGAGTGAATAATCAGCACTGTTAATTTTAAAGAATTATTTGATTCACACAAAATATTAAAGTGTAAAGGAAAAAAATTAAACTTTTTAAAAAATATTTAAAGTTATTTAGTTCAATGTTAAATTTTTCAAGAAATATAAATTAAAATAGTTATAATATCCCTCAAAATTTTAATACAAAAATTTTTAAATATCAATAAATTTCAAGTAAGATGATTTTTTCAAATTTGTAACCTTTTATCTTTTAAAATTTATCATTATAATTATAATTATAATATAATTATAATTATCAGTTCTCTTTCTTTGAAAAAATTCTCTATTTTCACTTTCTATCAAAAATTTTTAACTTATAATTTATTTTTTAGTTTAATAAAAATTAAGATAGTTTATGTATGTTTCTAAGCTCCCGGTGAGAATATAGAGGGATGGTGGTGATTAATTAATTTGAGTATGTATAGTTTATTATTTTTATTCATAAATAACACAAAAAATTCTCATTATCAAGGATGTGCGGATAAATTAAATAATTTTTATATTTTTTATTAATTAATAATTAATTAAACAATTCATATATTTTTAATTTTTAAAAATTTTATTTCTCATATAACTTTAATCAATTAACTCTAAATTTTTTATTTTTTAAATTTGAATTTTTTAATTTCATGATTTTTTTTAAAAAAATAGAGAATTAAGGGAGAAGATGGCAGACGAATGGTTCAAGTTTGATCTCCCCCGTAAACTAATCTTTCGATTATATTTGCCAAAAATATTATAATTATAAAATGTTAAAATGATAAAAATAATTTAAATTTTTAAATAAAAATAGTTTTTTAAAATAAAATATTTTTTATTCTATATTTTGATATTATATTTATCAATTATGAATTTAATATAATTATTTTATTTATATATAAATAAATAAAATTTTTATGAAAAAATATATTTCGAAAAAACAAATAGAGCAGTAAATATTCAGTTTACAAGTGCTTTTAATGTATCCCATAACATTTGAGCTGTCTCAAATCGGACCGGCGGTACTCCCGCAGTCATCAATGGTGTACCCCAAATTGCTCCAGCAGTCATCAATGGTGCACTCTCAGCTGGACAGCCAAACAAGTTGGCAGGACTTCAGTCCCCCACCCGATTGCCAGGGTTCATTAACCCCGGACACGTGGGGCTTTGAAGGCCACAACTAACAAAACAGTAAAAAAAGACAAATAACATCTGTCGTTTGGACATCACGGCCATCTAATGCACGTGGATAATTACTTTAATTCTCAAATTAGCCCATAAGTATGGAATAATTACAAGATGACCATTGTCGTAAACTAAATGAGGATCAAGTTAGGGAAACAATTTTTGTAGTGTAGTGATGAAAAAAATCGAGGTAATTGATAGACGGCACTAATAGTAGTTTAAATAATTAATTGATATTATTCATACAATTATCTTAATATTTAAATGTAATTTTAATTTCTAAACTATTAATTATATAATTTTAATATTTAATTTAAATAATTTATTTTATCCCTAATAAATTAGTACAATTTTAATTCCCTATTTGATTTTTGTCATTTTTATCAATTTATATTAATTTTTATTAATTCTCATTCGATTGTTATACATTTATTATATTATTTTTAGATAAAATTTTTATTGACTATTAACTACCAACATGATCTAATTTTTTATATGTGATCTATTAATTTTGTCCAAAATTTTTAAATTTTAGATAAAAATTTTTCATTAATACTTACATGAATGTTATTTTTGCTTAATATTGAGAAAATATTATGTGAAAATTGCTTTGTAAGATCATGAAATTAATAAAAATCAAATAGAAAAATTAAAATTGTACCAATTTAATATTTAAGGGAGCAAAATAAATTATTATAAATTAGGAGATTAAAATCATACAATTTACATTTTAGAGGATTAAAATTACATTTAAGCCTTGTTTTAGTTGTTCAAGCTCTTATGCTTCAAATAATTAATACTTACAACAATATGGTAATAAATAGAAATTACTCCTAATATAATCATAATATAAATATAAAATATATCATTAATCATTAATTAGATATAATTGCATTATAAATGTTGATTTAAAACTTTTTAAGAATTAAAATGTGTAATTCAACGCCACGTTTCTTAAGTGGAACTTCTTTATATGTGTGTAACTAGCCTATGGGTTTTGTTATAATTTCATATATTTTAGATTAAATTAAAATTTATGCATTGTATGATTCCCTCATATTTATAATAATAATAAGGTGCATTTTATGAAGTAAAAATTTTATATATAAAGGGATTTAAATTTAATTTAGCATTAATATAAATTAGTTTCATACTATCACTTAACTATAAGTTATCATATATTATCTTATACCCATACTTCTTACAGAATATGTTGTTACCCTTAATTTGGGCTGATTGGGTTTATAGGATTGTTATCCACTAAACTCATCTTTCTCATCCTTCTTCCTCCCATAGTTGTAATAACCTTTGCTGTTCTTTTGATTAAACCTTCCACCATGATTTGTATTTGTAGACCTTCCACTTTGATTTGAATTTATGCCATGTGAGATATAATTAACTACTTGAACCTTATCTTTCTTTATATCTTCCTTAGCTTATGTAACGATTGAAATAAGCTTGATAATAGTCTATTTTAATTTTTAAGTATTATAAGACATCTTTAAAACATCAAATTAAGACAACAAAGACTTCAACACGTGCCAAGTTAAGTAACTTTCTCCCAAACAAACTTGCATGATTTTCATCTTGTTATAATAGTTGATTAATATCAGAATATGTTTTCCCACCTCGTTGACTCCATTGTACATTAATTTGTCAAATAATGAAACATACTCTATTAAAGTGAATCCAATTTTCATGATGATTTCTCTTATATGCTATAGACTCACATTAATCTGAGGTTTTGTTTTCTTAATCAGAGAAATCATCATGAAAAATGGATCCACTTTAATAGAGTATGTTTGATGGTAATGAAGTACACAATGGATAAGACAATAAGAAAGTATTCGTAAAATGACAAATACAAAAAATCTCTTGGATTCTATAACCAAAAAATATAAAAAGTTCGATAAAGTTGAGAAGGCATGGTATCTTTTATTACTTAAGAAATCAATACACAATGGGGTCAAAGGGATGAGAAAACATATTCTGAGATCAGTCAACTATTACAATAAGTTGAAAATTATGCAAATTAGTCTAGGAGAAAGTTATTTAACTTGGCGCGTGCTGGAATCTTTGTCCTCTTAATTTGATATTCTAAAAATATCTTATAATACTTAAAAATTAGAATGGACTATTATCAAGCTTATTTCAATCATTACACATGTTGAGAAAGACATAAATAAAGGTAAGACTCAAGTAGTTAATTATAATTCACATGGCACAAATTCAAATCATAGTGGAAGGTCTACAAATTTAGATCATGGTGGAAAGTTTAATAAAAAAGACATCAAGGGTCATTATAACTATAGAAGGAAGAAAGATGAGAAAAATGAATCTAGTGGACAATAATGCTATAAACCTAATAAGGCCCAAATCAAAGGTAACTACAAGTTTTGCAAGAAGTATATGTATAAGATAATATGTGACAACATATAGTTAGGTAATAGTACAAAATTAACCTATACTAATAGTAAATTAAATTTAAATCCCTTTATATATAAAAATTTTACTTCACAAAATATACCTTATTATTATTATTATTATTATTATTATTATTATTATTATTATTAATGCGAGGGAATCTTACAATGCACAAATTTTAATTTAATATAAAATATATGAAGTTATAACAAAACCCATGAGTTAGTTATACACATATAAAGAAATTTCATTTAAGAAATGTAGTGTTGAATTACATATTTTAATTCTTAAAAAGTTTTAAATCAACATTTACGATTCAATTATATCTAATTAATGATTGATAATATTTTTTATATTTATATTATGTTTATATTAAGAGTAATTTCTATTTATTAGCATATTGTCACATGTTTTAATTATTTGAAGTAGATGAGCTTGGACAATCAAAATAAGGTTTAAATGTAATTTTAATCCTCTGAAATGTAAATTGTACGATTTTGATCTTTTAATTTATAATAATTTATTTTGCTCTCTTAAATATTAAACTGATACAATTTTAATTTTTCTATTTGATTTTTATCAATTTCATGATCTTACAAAGTCATTTTCACATAATATTTTCTCAATATTAAGCAAAAATAATATCCATGTAAGTATTAATGAAAATTTTTTATCTAAAATTTAAAAATTTTGGACAAAATTAATAGATCACATATAAAAAATTAAATCACATTGGTAGTTAATAGTCAATAAAATTTTATCTAAAAATAATATAATAAATGTGTAACAATCAAATGAAAGTTGATAAAAATTAATAAAAATTTATAAAAATGACAAAAATCAAATAGAAAATTAAAATTGTACTAATTTATTAGGGATAAAATAAATTATTTAAATTAAATATTAAAATTATAAAATTTATATTTTAAAAATTAAAATTATATTTAAATCTTAAAATAATTATGTGAGCAATATCAATTAATTATTTAAACTACATTTAGTACTACCTATCAATTATCTCTTGATTTTCTTTTACTGGTTTATGATTTTTTTTTGGCTTTATTACTACACCAACAACCAAAAATGTTTCCCTGCCTTGATCCTCATCTAGTTTACAACAAAGGTCACCTTGTAATTATTGCATACTTATGGGCTAATTTGAAAATTAAAGTAATTATTCACGTGCATCAGATGGCCATGATGTCCAAATAACGAATGTTATTTGTCTTTTTCTGCTCTTCTGCTAGTTGTGGCCTTCAAAACCCTATGTGTTCGGGGTTAATGAACCCCAGAGACTAGGTAGGGGACCAAAGTCCTCCCTTGTTGTACATATTGATGAGTATTAGTATAGCCTGAGGATAATTATAGGAGAGAATTCAGTACATAATTAATATAATGATATATTAATATATTATTAAATTTTATTACATATAAATTTATTTTTTAAAATTAAATTTCTTATATAACATGCAAATATAATAATAATCAAATTTGGTGTTATATCTGTGTATTATTAATAAGCATTATTATATTAGTAATATGTCATAATTTTTTTTTCTTATCAATAGATTTAAGTATAATTATAATTTTATATTTCACATAATTATTAAGAATAATTAATTTTTTTAAAAATTAATGTTAAATATTTTAAATGATAAAAATTATAATTAAATAATAATTTATTTTTATCATAATTTATATTTGTGATTTTATATTCATTAAAAGTCTTCTTTAAGGAAAATGAATCTTTATTAAAATTTCATTTATTTTTATAGAAAACATTATATGTAAAATATGATTATAAAATATTAAGATAAAATTGTATTTTCTATTTATTTACCATTCCTTTTGTTCCTTTTTTATCTATTGCATTTTAAAAAAATATTTTTTTATCTATCACTTTAAATTTCTAATGAAGTATTAAATATTCTTTTTCAATTTTATCCTTCTCTTTATTAATAAATATTTCATTATTTTACACTTTTAAGCCATATATATTTAATCTATTATATTTCTCTTTTTATTTTCAATTATCTTGAACTTTGTATAAAAAGCATAATATTGAAAATTTTAATAAAAATAGACAAATTAAGCCACTTTCTTAATATCTGTGAAATCAGTTAAATGCAACAAATAAAAAGGAATTAAGAGAGTATTAAGCATGAAGAATTTGGGGAAAGTAATTTCCTTTATAACTCTATTTCACATAATAAATAAATTATTTTATACCTTATTAACCTAATCAATAAGTAAAGCTAGCTTTAACAGGTGTCTTACGTACTAATTTATTAAAAAAAAGTTTTAATTTAATAAATAACTTATAACTTATAAGTTATTATCTCTTTAAGATTTTCTCAAATTTATCTTTATTATTTTTATTAATTTATAACTTAAGTCTTTCATTAATATAGATTATTCTAATTTTTATATTTATTTTTATTAATATATCTTTTTATATTATTTTATAATTTTAGTTAATTTTATAATTAATTTTGTGAAATACTTCTTACACAATTAATTAATTTATCAAATATCAATTATAAGTTATTGATTAACTTATCAACTATTAAATAGCTTATTAGTTATTAGCTAACACTTCAATTATTTGCACGAAACAAGAGTCTATTTCAAAAGGCAATTTATCTTCCTTAATTATTATGCCTTTATATATAGTTTTTTTAACTATCCATACAAATGACATATTATTTCTTTTTTGTTATATATGAAAATAACATTTTTCTATAAAAAATACCTTCTAATAAAACAAACGAGACTTAAAAGCTATGTAATATGTTAACAAAGTATTAACTTAGTGGAAAATGTGCTATCCTTATCTATTAATGAACGGAGGTTTAAATTTAAAAAATGATCTTTGTTGGAAGAAAAAAATCTATTAATATTTTGATATTTAAAGTGATTCCTCACCTAATGTTTTATTTAGAAAAGGTTATATCAAATATAATGACTAAATGTAAGGAGAAGATTACAGTGAACCACTAAAAAAGTGGTGCATGACGCATCATAAGGTAAACGATCCAAATTTACTGAGAAAAAGGAAATGGGAAAGGGAAACTTGAAGCAATATATTTACTAGTTGACCCAAGGAGAGCATAAATTGTAAAAGTAGTGGAATTCTCCTATAAAGAATGAAGGAAATGGAAGTGAGGAACCACCATTCTTGATTGATAAGGAATGGATTATTGGCAAAGATAGGAAGGTTTCTACAGGGAATAAAGAATGCATAGATGACATAGATTTGGATTTGGGGGAGTTACAAGTTCGCACCATCAAATTAGGCTTGCATTTTAGGCCCAACTCATTCTCATAATTTTTTAATTTAGGCAATACTCTCTTCATCATTTTTTTCCTTCGTGCTTGTCTCCAATATAATGGTTCTAAGTCTTCTATTGGCTTTTAGGTACCATAATGACAAATTTTTGAAAAATTGTGTAAAACCATCTTCTTTACTAGATAGTTGGAAACTGGAAGAGATTTTTACTATTGGCATTATGCTTAGAAGTAACTTGGTAGTAATGATAGTCATATTTGTTGGTGTGTGTCCTAGAAGTCAATCATGAAAATGATTGTAACAATGTACAATGTATTATATTTTATTTCCTAGCAATATAATTATTATATTTTATTTTTATTTCTTTATTATTATTATTTTGCACAATTTATAACTTAATATAATAATTATTCCTAAAATAGTTTTACTACTTCTAAAATACTCCTAGTCAAGTATTATTACGAAAGGGATAGTAATAATATATCGAGACTAGCATGTATAGTGATTGATAATTATGAATCATGGATATATGATATCAAGTCGATACATGAGTACATTGTTAGTGAATAGATGTACTGGACAGGCTCGCAATAAGAAAACTATATAGATTGTCATATATCATTAGTTATTCTCATATGATCACAATACACGTAGTCCTTTGACCTGAAGTTACTACAGTTCCTTATATGATGAGTCACACACTTTAGTGTTGTCCTGTATCACCTTTAAACAAGATGTATTGTAGGACATTGATTAGGTACATCATGAATCATGCAAAGGGATGTGAGTGATGTAGATGGAATTTTATTCCTATTATATAGTAGGAATGATATCCTTAGACCCCTTGATTGAGTGAGATTAAGAAATGCATGGTCATACTTAAATGGATCAATATGAAATATTGATCATTTGCTTAAATTAGTCTACCCAGTATCAAAAAACATAAATTAAACATTAAAGAGAATGACGCATTCCATGCTTCTAGTTCGATTTGGATATCGTTACAAAAGGGATTATGTTGCAAAGTGTTGTTCACACATTAAGTGAATATTGAGTTACAAATATTTTTGCTACTTAAATGGCAGTGATGTATTATTAGATACCGTTATCTATGGTCTACAAATAGGCTGTTACTAATGTAGTAAGAACCTACATGATCATATAAAAAGAGTAGGAATGAGACAATAATTAATTAGGCTTTAGTTAGACTAAAATTTAATTAATTAAGCTTGTTTTCATGCATATAATTATTATTAAAATAATAATTTATTTTCATGTAATATATATAATATATTATGTGATATTATTTAATATTAAAGTAATATCAGAAATTATATTATTGGATATTAAATAATTATATTATGAGATAATATTATTTTTTGATATTTGATAACTATATGCATTTTTAATATTAGATATTTATATTATGAGATAATATTATTATCTAATATTAGATAATTAATGGATAAGTTCTATCTTTCTTCACTTTCTCCATGATAAGGATAAAGTAATAGTTATTAAGTGATTTTAGAATTCTGGAAGTATTATCTTAGTAGGATTAGGAATGTTGTATGCCTTAATTCTATAAAAGGAACTTAAAGGCAGCACCTTAAATATATATTAGCTGCCATTAAATCTTAAAATCACTCCAAAATGAACTAATCCTAATCTTAGTGAGAGAAAAATGTATCCTAGCAGATTTGTAGAGGGTGACAAGTCATCATTCACTCTGTGTGGATACCGTAAAGATATTGTACTGTCTAGCCGGCATTTAGTTTATGATTCATCTCATTTTTTCAAGATTTTTTTCAGAAAGAATACGAACACACAAAAAGGTAAAACCCTAACATTAATTATGTCCTTTTGTATGGATCTTAAGTAGAATTCGGATAAAAAATTTTAATTTTCCGCTGCGTATGATGATCCGAAACCTAACAATATTCTTTTGGGTAGCATACAAAATAAATTCTTTCCAATGTTTCATATTTCTATAATTTCAATCCCGAAACTTTTCTAGTCAATTTCCACTTTTCTTAAAATCTTTATTAAGTTGTCTTTTAGCATTTTCATTAAGTATTTGGAGTCTTAACTCTTGAAAAAACTATTCATGATGATTTCAGAAACCTTGCTTTAGCAATCTATCTTCAAGCGAGCATAATTAGCCAAGCCTTTATTTTTGTGACTTGGTCTTGAGGTTAGTCTTGTGTTGAGCATGATACCAATTGAAACTCAAATAGAGTATTAACCATTTTATTCTATGCAAATGTAATTCTTTTTTCCATGTATAACAAGTGAATATGTATATTGGCAAAGTCAACAAGTAATCAAACCTTTCATAATATATATATATTAATGCAAAAATCAAAAGTAGACATCATAACCTCATTTTGTCTATACATTGGAGAGTAAGAGAAATTACATTCCACTTCTTTCCATTCTAAAGCAGCCACCAAAGCCATGCCGCTACATGTGCATGTTGTCCTAACATATGGATTGAATTCAATTTAACTTGGTGCCATATTAGATAAAATACAAAATCACTATAGTGCAAAACTAAAACTACAAACCTGTAATCAAGTAAAGAAAATCCAAGTAAACCATAGTTATAGTCAAAATTTGTCACCCTCAACTAGTAGCATGAATGTGAAGTGTATGTGTATATGTATGTGTGTGTATATACTATTAAATAATTACCACTTCTATTAACATGGGTTCCTTTGTCTTTCTCATTTCAAGAAGATTTATAAGTAATTGCAAATTATTTGACTACATCAAGTTTGACCATAGAAGAATTATAAAAAAAGTACATTTACTTATTTGTCTCCATTTTCATTTTCAATTTTGTACTCGTTAATTCTAGCCTATAATATTATTTATTTATTTTCAACATGAGTCCCTTTATGGAAAGCATGGAATAAAATGATTAATTAACATCTCATAATATCAAAGGATGTAAATTATAAACCATTACAATAAATACTAGTATGCTTGTCTACCTTCCTTATTTATTGAACCATAACCATTAGCACCCTACTACCACTAAAAATGATACAATGCATGAGATAATAAAATAGTTCTCCCTGCAGTGTACTATCTAATAGAGATACTTGATGCAGCTAAGTGTCAAAACTAGGATTTAAAGTTAATGCAAATTTAGTAGATTTTAATGTGTATAAACATGATCCTCTATTGAAGGCCCTATCATTTATGTTCTTTACTTTCTAATAAGGGATATTGTAAATATAACCCTATAGCCTGCTTTCATCATTAGATATAGTTATTGCCACTAAACCTATCATTATCATCTTCATCTTCATCTAGCATAAGTTGTCTCTAAATTTCCTAATATATAGTCAAATTCCTATTTAGCTGCTTTCCACCAATGGTAAAGATCAACCTCAGGGGATCATTAGAATTACTAAACCAAAGATGTCCTTGCTAGTCTTTGCCACTCCTTATACCTCTATTATTACCTAATTTAAGTCCTACCATGCCAATAATAGTAAATGACATTGCACCTCTCAAGTTAAAAGAGTAACCATTCTTAAAATTAGCTGAATTTGACCTTTAAAGTTATGCCAACTTTGCTAGTAGAACCAAAAGTTATATCAGTCTAGCTATCACTTGTAGAAGGAGAAATAATATCATCATCAATTGAGTTACCCAATTTCACATCATATACCTTGTCAGGCAAGAAAAGGACAAAAATTATCTCTTAACACTTGCATTTAGACATACCAAAAAAACAAACTTCTAAGTATTTTTTGACTAAATATTAAGTTTTTAGTCTTAGTTTAACTAGTATAACATTATATGAACATTATATGCTTTTGTGTTATACCTTAAAGCAACACATATGGAATGAAGAGCATACTAAAAAAATGCTTGTTTATAGCTATCTGCTTTAAATTTATAGCATGGAGAAGGTTAAAAAGCATACTTAAAAGAAATGGAAAGATATTTTTCATATGTGAATGATGATGAATGAGGATATCTACGACATAAGAAACTTCCTAATTACAAGTATAATCATTCCATGCTTTATAATAATGCACATCAATTCAAATCATTAAAGATCACAATACTTACAATAGGAATCAAAAGAATATGCACACATATAAAAAATAAAGAAATATATTGTTTGAAACTTCAAATGACAATTGAGGCCCTAAATTAATTTGAAAGCCAATGCATTGGTACCATAAATGATAATAAATTTAAAATAAATAAAGAAAAGGAAGCCACAAAGAAATTAATTAATTTCAAATCTTAGATTATGTAAAGACATGTAACAAAAATTGGTAGTGTCTAAGCTATAGAAAAGTGGTGGTAGTCACAATATCATGGTTCTTCATTTGAAATCCATGAGAAATTATATGACTAGCCCCTACAATGCATTCATTAATATTAGGAAATCTTTTAGCTTTTGGAGTGAAAAATTTTTAAACTTAGCATTTTCCTAAGTTTACAAGACCAATTCTTACTATATAATAATTCTACACTTAAAATCCATGAAAAAAGTCAAATGAACCTTGATGTTGCATTAATGATTTTAGGAAATATTTTTGCTTTTGGAACAAAGACAAAATTTTGTAAAATAAATATATTCCTACCCGACCCTACTATTTATTTAAGTTTAGGGCCAAATATAGTAGCTCTTTGTAATTTTTGTTAGAATGTGAGAGAAAGATGAAAGCAAGTTGACTAACATTGTTATAACCCTATTTTAAACTTGCAAACATAGTTGCAACCCAATTTAGTCCAGGAACACAATGATACAAGCAGATAAAAGATAACAAAGAAAAGCATAATTAGATGAAGGAACCCTTAGAACATTCAATAAGAATAAATTATCAATATGAAGTGGACATAGATAGTAGGGAACATAAGCTAATAAGGCCATAGTTTCATCACAATAGCTAGGGCTTAATAAAATTGATATTAAAGAAAGCTATGTAATCTTAGGTAAAAAGCACCCATGTGAAAATAGGATGGATTGAGCATGAATAAGAAATTAATGGAAGAGTCTATGCCTCCATAATATATCTTAAAGTCCTTAGATTTATCCTTATACATCAAAATACAATGTGCTTCATAACAACATTTAGTTTATTACCTTAGTTTTAAAAAGAAAAGAATCCACTTCTAGCAAGATGATTTATAATCATCTTATTTTATAATAGAAGCTCAATAAAAATTGAACCAAGCTAAGAAAATTTTTGCACCATGAATAAATAGTATTAGCATAACAATAATAAAAGCTACTTCAGGACTCAAGTTACCATGTGATTTTTTTTACCTTTGATAGTTTGGAATATCCAAAGATCCTAACTGAATGCATCATTGAAAAGAATTTAGGTTTACACAAATCGACATTGTGGTAACCATGATAATAGTGCCATATAAGCCATCAATAGATTCATCAATTTCATGAATAAGTACATTTTCAACATTTTATTATTAAAGAAAGGAAAATGCCTTAGAACATTGAGTATTGCCTTTGTAAATTACTAAGTAAACCAAAAATGTAAAGTGAAAGCCTATAGGGGTTATATAAGACCCTCATAAAGTTTTATGAGAGATGTAGTGATAATGGTTAGGAAGTTGTGAGATTATAATTAAGAACAATTATATGCATTATCCTATAATCTTTGATGATATAATGTATCTTTTCGCATTCATGGTTTTACTAGCCACTAGAGTTTGGAGTTTTTCGCATTAAATTGTTTATGTGCTTTATTATGTTACTTTGCTTATTTTAATTGGTCGATGCTTGTGTGTTTTGGGAGTGGATATATTTCCCAACCACTAGTATTATAGTGTGAGGGTTCAATCTTGTGGAAGAGTAATAATTCAAGGGTGTAAGAACCTAATTCAATTACATGTGTGAAATGAAGATAATAGATAAAATTGTAATTTGAAAATTTTGTAATGATAGAATACTCTTATAGTTAGCTCCTCTTGATTAGTCTTATTTAACAATAAATGGAGCATGAAGATTGATAATAATGATGGAATTTGTGTTAAGGTGAAATTGTTGAATTAGACCCAAATTCTAATTATTATTAATTTATAATTATTTTTTTATTGTAAGTTATCTTCCTATTTAGGTTAGGTTTTGTACTAAAATAGGATTGATATTCCTTGCCAAATAAATATTTTTGTATTATAAATATTTGATTGCTTAAATGTTTAAGGCATGAGAAAGATGTGAGATGAGTGCCAATAAGAATTATGTGAGAACTCTTATAAAGATTTGTGAGAGATGTAAGGATAGTAGATAAGAAATTGTGAGGTTATGATTGAAAACCTTCATACACATACATTATCCTCTAATCTTTAATGATATAATGAATTTTTTTTCATCCATAATTTTTCTCCAAATTTTGAGGTTTTCCATATTAAATTGTTTATATGTTTTATTATGCTACTCTATTTATTTTAATTGTTCGAGTCTTGTATAATTAGAGAGGGAGTATATTTCCTAATAAATTATATATGAATTTAAATTTAATTGATTATCATTTAAAAAATATTTTATATTACTGATGAATAAAAATAACACATCATTAAAAAAAATAATCTACCTCAATATAACACCAAAATATTATATCAGTTCTTCCGTACATGAAATGAAAAATTATTTAAATAGAATAAAAAAATTGCATTTCTTGAAAATTCATCGAATCCAATTATGAACTTCGTATATAAAAGAGCCTTAAAGTTACAACCACCATTAATGTGTTGTCGTGGCAATGCTTCCTCGCCAACTTAAACTCAGCTACATGCAAGTTGTAGAGGTCAAGACATTATTTCCATACCTACTAGACTATTAGATTTGGGAAAAAATGTCATAAGAATTGAATTAATTTTGGTTGATATCATACGTTGACTTTGGGATGTTGTCGTCTTCTTAATTTCATGATGATTAAACATTTAGTGGAAACTAATGATTTTCACTCTACAATTTTCAACAATTGGTAGAAAATTAGACTAGGTAAGAACGATTTGAGGCTTTGCAACCCCACATATTATTTTTTAAAAAATTATTGAAATAATGAAACAAAAAATACTAAGAAGGAAAGTATTTTAGTCGTAATACTATCAAGGGATGTAATGCTAATTTTTGTGAAATTTATTAATCGGCCAATGATTATCAAGTGACAATTTTGAAGGCCCACTATTGACCATTTAGATATGTGAACTCAATGCAAACCACTTGTCTGGATATTAGCAAGTCTTTGGTGGGTTGTTTCAGATTGTGTTCTTAAGAGTACAAGGTAGAAAATTATTACACTAAACTGATCCTCAATCATATATCAAATGTTGGAAGTATAAGTACAATGATAGAATTCTTAATAGTGGCTTAAGAAAAGAAAGAATGAGCACTTTCAATAAAATATTTTAACAAGGTAAAGAGAGTATGTACTTGATGATTCTGAGATCCTAATTATTATAAATCCTTTCAGACATGTGAAAGTAAGGGTTTTATAGTTATGGAAAGGCAATGACTTAGATAGCAACATATAATTCATTGACTTAAATTAGAGTTAATTATATCATGAGATATATGATAATTTAGATATAATTTTCTTCTTATTCTATCTCTCTTTTATTGTTTCAATCTTATTTCATCTATTTTTTGCTATTTTTTTTGTCACTCCATCTCTACCCATATTTTTCTATCACACATGTGATACTCATTGTTTACAAATACAATCACAAGATATTAATATTATCATATCATAGTACATCATAAAAGCTTCATCACGTATCATCATTTATACACGTCATCTCAAATGTCATAACCTTCAGAATACCAACATCAAAACATAGTAATAAGCATAGTGTCGCATTGCATAAGCAAAATAGAATAGAGCTATCATGCAAAAACACCAATACTAAGTAAAGAAAATATAAGGCTCAATATAAGAGATCCTAATCATCGGGTGCTGAATCAATGTAGAAAGAGTCGTTGAGTACATCGACCTTCTCCTCCATATTATCGACTCGAGTGGGATCTAAGCTCTGCTTAGTAATGGCTATCAAGGTCTAAATCTTCTAATTCATGGTTGCCTAATAGTAATCCATCAATCCCACTAGGGTAACCAACCCTTATAGGATGTCATAAACTTCATCTAGTGTATGGCCTGGCAGCAGAAACACCATCCCATGCTCCTATGACTTGCTGCCTGAGCAGTCTTCACCTTCTTAGTCATAACCTAAACAATTTTTTGCTCCACCCCATCCATTACTGGATGCCTCTATTGGAATTTCAATCATAATGATCAAATAATTCAGAAATGAATTATTAAAGTTAAAGTGTACCTATTAATGATAATAAAGTTGAGCTTTTACATTGGCATTTAAATCTACCATGATTATTGGGTTAGTTTTGATTATGGTTGGTTCAAAATCCGATTCAAATATTATTTAAAAGAGTCCCAAATCCTATTATTTGTTTATTTCCATTAATTTACATATTTTTCCCATATTATTTTAGTGACCGGAGTTTGACAAGAGGAGAGACCTCTGTATGTGATCTAAAGGAGAACATAGGATTATGATCAAAAGGCAGTTCATAATCAGGACATTGTTCATGATCATGAGATTAGATTTTGACAAGTTCATTATTAAATTAGAATTATAGAAGCACAATCATTATCATGGATCAAATTGGGAATTCTGATGGTTCATGCTTATTGTTCTAATTTTGTTTTATTTATAAATGAAAGTGTAACATATTTCCATTATACCTTTGTTATTAAAAAAATTTGTAACTGGTGTTATGATAATGGAAAAAAATAACTTTTTCTTTTAAAAAAATAAAGTTATGTTTCATCACTTATATTTAATAATGAATATATAAAATAATTTTTACTATCCTAATTATTTATAATTATAAATTTTCCATAAAAACAAATAAAGTTTAAGTCGGTGTTCTAGGCACCAACATTCATCAATGGTGTACTCGCAATTGGCCAGCCGTTAACCAAATGAATCGTGAAACAACTATACTATAATAGTAATCTGAACTCCTGTTACATATAATTGAACATGACCTAGGGGTTGTGGGTCATTGAAGATCATGTACCTCATTATCATTTCAGGATAAATGAATGTAGAGCAGCTGGCAAACCTCACCCATTTTTAGAATTTGATAAAACATGCATTGTGATTGCACACACTATACAAATGCATACAATTTGAAAAATCAATTGTTTGTGCAATTTTGTAAATCAAAACATGAACTTTTAAATCAAACACCATTTTCTTTTAAAGTTATGGCACTACAGCAAAAAAGACTTTTAGCAGCGACATTTGTCGTCGCTAAAAACTTCTCGGTCGTCGCAAAAGAAAAAGTCGTTGTTAAAAATGTCGTCGGCGTAGGTTCGTGCCTGAAAAGGTCAATAGCGACGACAACTTGTCATCGCTAAAAGTCAGGCTAAGGTCGTCGCAGAAAATAATTTCAAAATTCAAAAAATTTTGAAATTTGATTTTTAGCGGCGACAATTGTCGTCGCTATAGGTTACAAGTCGTCGCTGAAATACCGATCTTCAGCGACGACTGATGTCGTCGCTGAAATGCCGACCTTCAGTGACGACTATTGTCGTCGTTGAAGGTCTGACTTTCAGCGACGACAATAGTCGTTGCTGAAGGTCGGCATTTCAGCGACGACATCAGACGTCGCTGAAGGTCCTCTGTTGTCGCTAAAAGTTCAACCTTCAGCGACGACTTTTAACCTATAGCGACGACAATTGTCGCCGCTAAAAATTTCTTAAATTTTTTTTTAAAATTTTAAAAATCAAATTGTCATATATTTCAAATGATATATTCTTTATTTTAATTAACTTGAATCGTTTAATAATTTTTTAAATTTAATTTAGTATAAATTATACAATTATAATATATCAGTAGTATTATTAATAATGTTTAATAATTTGATCTAACATAAAAAATTAATACTCATAAAGCAATGGTAAAAATAATTTTTATATGAATAAACTAATATATATACATCATCTATGTAAATGTGCACATATAAAAAATATAAAGATACATAAACAAAATATACTACGGGGAAGTAGGGAGGTGTAAATATCACAGTGCACCATGATCATCGTCGTCATCATCATCATCATCCTGACTACGAGGATGATAAACTGACGGTGGCGGCTGAGCGGTAGGTGCCGGCGCAAATCTACTCGGTCCAGGCGGTGTAGCAACAGCAAATGGAAGCGGCGGTAGGATGATACCCTGTTGTCTAAGGATCGAGCTCATCTCAGTAAGATAAGTCCCAAACTACTGCTGCATCTGCTGCTGCTGCTGCATCATCTCCTGCAGCTGAGTAATCTACTACTGCTGCTGCTGATCAAGCTGCTGCTGCTGCTCCTGAATCAATCGCTGGCTCTGCTCAACCTGCTCCCGACTCTAGTGTAACTGCTCCTACAACTCACCGACCTGAGACACAGTCTGTGAGCTCGTCCCCGTGCTGGTGGTCCCCATCAAACGATAAGTCTGACCAGTAAGTACACGCCGAACAGCCTTCCTGTACCCTCGACAAGTGCCAAGCACCTCATCGGCGATGGCAGCCTCATCTAACTGTACAGGAGTCGTAGGCAAGCTAGTGGATGATACACTAGATTGTACATGCTGAGTCATGAGCTCAGTCATCCTCCCCTTAAATTATTAAAAAAAAGTAATAAGAAATCTATCTTAGCAGATATATTTATAAAATTTTATTTAAAATATGAAATTCAAATAACTTACATGTTGCCCCTGAGGGATCGGATGCACCCACTCCCCCGACCTGTATGTGTGGCGGTCCCTAAAGTTATCGGGCACCGATTGCAGCTCACCAGTATCTCTGTTTCTCTGTTCAAATTTTGTAATAAAAAAAAGGATGAAGGGTAGCAATGCTATTTAACAAGTGGATATATTTAAAAAAGATATAAAAAAATTAAATTACCTTATCAAAGCGATGTGCAACAATAGACTTTGACCCATGCCGGTCATTCACGACCTTTTGTGCTCTATTATTTGTATTTCTTGCAGACAACTCCTGCAAATTAAGAGGAAAAAGTTAAATTTTTATGTTCACAATTTACTAATTATGAAATACTGACATAATACCATAAAATATCATACTTACCCTGTACTCATCACTATCAAAGAAGTCCACACACCTCTGCCATGTCTGTGGTGAGACAGATCGAGGCACACAACGTCGAGCTCGATCCAAGTCATACTCCTGATATCGATCACCTCCATGCTCTAAGAAATGTTTATTCAACCTGTACTTCCAATCTCTGTACAGGTCGGCAGCAGTCCGCATCAAACCAGAGAGCACTCTATCCCGATCACCTTCAGAGATGCCCTGGAACTCGAAATAGGACTGCATTAAAAGACATTTAATAAATTTATGAGTCATATATTTAGATATTTCAGTCTCAAAAATATTAATTCAAAAGGAAATGGATACTTACGCAAACCTCCTGGACAACTCTGTCTCGGATCTCCTGAGGTACAGCCCGCCAAGACTTATAATAGGGCGACACGTGGGCGCGAATCATGCTGCCAATATCACGAGGGAGATGACTGGCATTCTCACCAACCGCATGCCATGTACCAGTCGTATCAAACTGTACAGGCACCGGTCTGCCTCCACCCCTGCCTATCTTCTCGTGCAGTCTTAGGGACCTATTCGATCCCCTCTTTTTAACAGGTGCTACTTCATTTAATAAAGAAAAAATATTAACAAAATAAACATAATATTTAATCAAGCTTAGGTATGCACAATTAATAACAAATACCTGAGCCCTGACACTGAGATGGAATATGGGTGGGTCGCTCCGATGGATCGCCTCCAGCGTCACCTCCGTGGTATCGTGCCTCGACATCTGCCATAACTTAAATAATACACATCATATAAGTAATTAGAAATAACTCAATGTCCAGTTGAATGATGAAATGGTTCAACTTTTTACAATCACATTTATTATTTTAATAATCATGCTTACATAATTATGAGTTATAGTTCGAATATGTTATTTTATCCCTAGTCAGAATCAGTGTTGGTGAACCTAACAGACTGATGGTCATCGAATTCTTCCTCATTATCAGATTGTGTGGGCTCCTCATCCATAAAATCATCAATTGTTTCGTCTTCAAGGCTCTCGTCATCATCGATGAAGGTGTCTTCTCCATAAGCACCACATCCAACATTCCTGTACGTTGGAATGATTGAAGGAATATTTCTTTCATTACCTAGGTGTACTAGATCGAAATCTCCTAGATCAACTGTGAGGTTGAAGCTGGACGAGTTACTATCCTGCAGAAATAACAGGTCTTGTGCATTATCTCCATCACTGGGTAGATCCCATATATCACGATGCACCATATTATGGACGACCCTCCAATTTGGTCCATTAAGGAGATCCTCAGTGTAAAACACTTATTTTGCTTGAGTAGCAAGTATGTAAGGATCATCCTTGTACCATTGTCCATTGATGGAGATACTTGTGATATTCTTATCAGTATAAAGTTTCTTCTTTGTAGGATCAGTGTCATACCACTTGCATTTAAATAAAGTCACATTGTACTTATTTAAATAAGTTAACTCAATTATTTCTTCCAATACACCATAAAACATGTTACCATCAATCCCCGGAATAGAAATGCCACTATTTTGCATTTTATGCTTCTCATCCCGAGCTTTGACTACAAAGCGTACTCCATTTACAAGACACGCAGAGTACACCATGTTAGTGAAACTGGGACCGGATGAAAAGTTGACCAGCATGCAGCTTCCATTGAATTCAGCATACAGATGCAAGTTAAGCGTATATCCAGCATGCGGCTTGAAAAGTTGACCCCTCTGCTCATACAGATGCAAGTTAGGCCTTATCTTCATGTCTGCTAAATCTCGTCTTGCGTTGTCTGTATCCTTTGTTTTGTGCTCAATCTCCAATAATGTACCCAAGATGCTATCACATACATTTTTCTCAACATGCATGACATCAATGTTATGCCTTAAGTTCATTGTTGGCCAATAAGGAAGATTAAAAAATATACTTCTCTTGCTCCAATTAAGTTCGTCGGCACCTCTCTTTCGCTTTACACCATTAAATTCAGCATGTTTTCCTGGAAGTCTCTATGGCACTTTGGCCATTTGTTCCATGATAACATTATTGGTAAGAGGCTGAGGAGGAGGTCTCCTCTCTGACCTTCCATTGAATTCCTTCCTATTTCTCCATGTGTGACTTCTTGGAAGCCAATGACGATGACTAACGTAAGCTATTTTTCCTCTAACTCGAATCAACGGAGTATCTGAGTTACATGTAGGACATACTTTGTTTCCTTGCCCGCTCCACCCGGATAGACTACTTCGAGCAGGAAAATCATTAATAGTCCAGAGCAATGCTGCCCGCATATTGAATACCGTATTTGTATTTGCATCTCGAGTTTCAACTCCTCTCTCCCAGAGATCCCTCAACTCTTCTACGACCGGCTATAAGAACACGTCGATATCTTTACCTGGCGATTGCGACCCTGGGATTAATAGGGTCAACATGAAAAAAGATTGGTTCATGCATATCCATGGTGACAAGTTGTAAGTAGTCATAACCACTGGCCACATGCTATAAGATAGGTTCCTATCACCAAAAGGATTAAATCCATCTGTACTTAAACCCAACCTGACGTTTCGTGGGTCAGCCGAGAAATTAGGATACCTCTTCTTGAACTCCTGCCAAGCTTTTCCATCCACGGAATGTTATATTACCCCCCCTTCTTTTGATTTTCCAGTGTGATGCCATATCATATTTTTTGCAGTATGTCTCGACCGATATAGACGTTGTAGTCGAGAAGTTAAAGGAAAATATCAAACCACTTTTTGGGGCACCTTCTTTCCTTTTGTAGTTTTATTTACCCATCAACTCTTCCCACAAATTGGACAATTATCTTTAGAAGTATGATCTTTCCAAAAAAGTGCGCAATCATGTTTGCATACATGGATTGATTCATACCCCAACCCCAACTTGTTGAGCCATTTCCTTGCACCATAGTACGATTCAGGCAATTTATTATCGTTTGGAAGTGCCTCTTTTAATAATCGAAGAAGAGCATCAAATGACTTGTTTGTCCACTTAAGCAGAACCTTCAAATGCATAAGTTTGACTAAGAAGTTCAATGCTGAAAATGCTGTGCAACCTGGATACAACTCTGTTTCGACTTGCTCGAATAGGTTATCACAATTACTATATTTTGTTCCAATGTTTTCGTCAGCCGCATTCTCGCACTTGTACTCGTCATTGTGAAAATCAACTTCAGTTGCCTCAGGGCCAATGAAATCATGTATAATATCTGCCAGCTTATCTCTATTGTTAGGAGATATCTCACTAGTTCCTCTAGAAGTCAAAATATCTGCTTCACCATGGTGTACCCAATTTATGTATAATGGATGAAATCCATTATCTATAATATGCGCCTCTAATGTTAGTAATGTCTGGAATATTAAATTCACACACTTTTTGCATGGACATCTTACCATACCCCTTTCATCGGCAAAGTTTTTAGCTCTTTGAACAAATCTTACTGCACCATTCCAATACTCATCTGACAATCGATTTGGTAGATGTATCCAACTTTTATCGATAGACATTGTATCACTGAACAAGAAGGAAATTGTTGTATGTGAAATAAAGTATGTTGATTAATATTTGACAGTCACCCTAAATGCACCGTATCACTCCAATTTTGAAGGGTAGGATCCTATCCCATTCGAGATATTTCTATAGTTATTATTTTTTTCAATTTATCCACGCTCATCGATTGACTCGTGCAGAAATTTCGGCAGCATCTCCCTATGGTTCTCCAAGTGCCTAAAACTATACACGTGTATAGTTTATACTCGGAGAACAGTTAGGATGCTAAGATATTTCTACAATATCAAACAAGAGCCCGATAAATTGTTAATAATAACTACATGATAATATCCCAAACTGTCCAACTTTTCAGGACAATTCAAGGGTTGATTGATGTTCAGAAAACATCCAACCCTTGAACGGGTCTAAGCTTTTAATTTAAATGCAAATGCAGTTCTATTTTAAATTATTGTAAAAATATATTTACAATAATTAAAATTAACGATACAACATTTTATGAGTATCGTTGTTTAAGTGTTAGTACTGTTATTTACATAACTTATTATGTAGATTATTAATTTTTCTAAATATTCATAACAACTGTTATGTTTCACAATAAACTTGTGGGAATTCAAAAGTATAATCTACTTTACTATATTGATAAGGTGCACAATTCAGCTTCTTTATAGTGAGGTGTATACTATGAATACGGACTTCCTAGTTGTAAATTTAAGTAAATTTAGTTTTATAAGGTGTATATTATTTATAAGATGCACAATTCAGCTTCTTTATTTAAGTAAATGTTGTTTTATCCAAGAGGGGGTGATTTTCATGCGAACTTCCTAGTGTTTTGAAATTTTTAATTTTTATGTAATGTAAATATCATAATTTGGATTGTTAGGGTTTTATTTTTATGTAGTCTCTAGTTTAATTGAATTTTTCTTAGTATGTGGTGTAAATAATACAATTTGAATTGTTAAGTTTCACTCTCAATTAAAAAAGAGATTATATTATTGTAATCTCTTATTTTCTAAGATAGACTTATATATTTATTCTAATTTTCTATCTTACATTATTTCATCGAATCTAATAAGTTTGAAGTTTCCTAAATTGCATCATAAACTTTAGATTTTGTGTACGGACTTCCTAGTTGTAAATTTAAGTAAGTTTAGTTTTATAAGGTGTATATTATTTATAAGATGCACAATTCAGCTTCTTTATTTAAGTAAATGTTGTTTTATCCAAGAGGGGGTGATTTTCATGCGAATTTCTTAGTGTTTTGAAATTTTTAAGTTTTATGTAATGTAAATATTATAATTTGGATTGTTAGGATTTTATTTTTATGTAGTCTCTAGTTTAATTGAATTTTTCTTAGTATGTGGTGTAAATAATACAATTTGAATTGTTAAGTTTCAATCTCAATTAAAAAAGAGATTATATTATCGTAATCTCTTATTTTCTAAGATAGATTAATATATTTATTCTAATTTTCTATCTTACATTATTTCATCAAATCTAGTAAGTTTGAAGTTTCTTAAATTGCATCACAAATTTTAAATTTTGTGAATAAAATATCATAACTATTTTATCTTACATTATTCTAAATGAATAATCTACACATATATTGTATACTTCAAAATTGTAAATTGAGGGATGCATAATAATAATAATCAAATTTATATTTATAAAATTAATGCTAAGTTAAATTTACATAAATAAATTTAAAATTTACAATATGCAAAATTAAATAATACAAAATTTCATATTAAATTAAACATACTATCAATTCCATTAATTCATTGTAAACTATTTGAGTAAATTAAATATATTAGTACACAAAAAAAATTATATTTTTTTATTTACGTACTTCAATAGTAAAAATCTACTGATCAACTCTGAATACTCTCCACGAACTAAGCTAAGTGCTAATAATAACTAACAAATTAAAAGATATAACATACAAAATTAATACATATCAACATATATAAAAAATAAATATACTAAAATTAAAAAAAATTAAAAGAGAGAGAGAATTCAGGAACTTACCTCAGGTCCAGAAATTTCAAACGCGCAAATGAGGAGGGAGGAGGCGCAGGGAATAAATAGCCTCCGGCTGCTTTCAGCGACAACACAAAAATTCGGTCGTCGCTGAAGCTTTCAGCGATGACCAAATTTTTTTTCAGTGACGACATTGTCGTCGCTAAAGTCTTGTCTCGAAATTCGTACAAGGCTTTTAGCGACGACAGTGTCGTCGCTGAAAATGGAGGACTTTCAGCGATGACTCTGTTGTCACTGATGGTCGACCCTTCAGCAACGACTCTGTCGTCACTGAAAATGTTTGCTCTTCAACGACGACAGAGTCATCACTGAAGGACAAATTTTTTTCTGGAAAATTTTTAGGCCTTCTGCGATGACGTTGTCGTCGCTGATTGTGCACCCTTCAGCAACGACAGTGTCGTCGCTGAAAGACTTGCATTTTCAGTGACGACAATGTCGTCGCTAAAGGTCAAAATTTCCCGCCTGAGATCCAAATTGTCCCGCCCAAATTTTTTTAGGCTTTTAGCGACGACAAAAGTCGTCGCTAAAAGCCTATTTCTTCCCGCCCCCCAATCCTGATCCCTCTGAAAGGATTTTCCATTTTTACCGACGACAACAGTCGCTGAAAATACCTTTAGCGACGATCGAAATTTTGTCGCCGCTAATAGTGTCGTCGTTGTTGCTGCTTTTTGTTGTAGTGTGGAAATAATGATTTAAAAATATTTACTACTACAAAATGGCTAATAGACATTAGGTGATTAGATATAAAAAACTAATTAATGTATAATCAACCATCATAGTATATATGATTTTAATATTAGTTTCTGAACAATCATAAAATAGAAAAATAATGTTTTTTATTCTATGAAAATTGACATCATTTATGTTTGTATAATTTTGGAAAATAACATTAAACATAGTTTATTTTCTAAAAATCAACATCTAATAAATAGAATATTATGTTGGTTCATTTAAATAACTAATGTTGTATATTCATCCAACCCATCAACACAAACCCTAACCCCTAATTCCTTACTCCCTCATCCTAAACCCTAGCCGCATCCCTATTCCTATGTTCCTTACATTATTGTCCTTCCTATTTCCCATACATTCCTAACAAGATATAGAAAGCTAATATCTCCTATTATTCTAGAATACAAATTGAAACAACTTTAAAGAATAAACTAAATAATAAAAGATTAAAAAATTGTGAAAGATTGTATATAATACCACAATTAGATATAAATGCTTTGCTAAATCTATATCCTGATATCCATGGCTCAATATAAGAGGATTCAACTTCTTAAAAATGCATTTTGAATACAATACATGCATATGTAAAGAACATTCATGAAGAACTAGTGTATTACACTTTTTTATATGAAAACATAGTAGATAATACAATAGAATGTTAAAGAGGATGAATGAAATTAAATTTATTATTTGTTCAAATTTATAAAAATTACATCAAAATGATGGATAATAAAATAAGATAAAAAAATTAAAAATTAAACTATAAAAATAAAAATAATCTCATAATTATATTTTTATACTTTTCTAGTGATTGCTAAACTTCACATATTTAATCACAGGCTAACTAAGCTTTAGTTTTATAAAATAATTAGCAAATAAAAATACAAAATTGAAAAGGATCTTCTTATGTTTAGAAGGAAAACATACCTCATTAGATAGAGAATCATTTTAAGATTAGAAGAGCTTCTAAGTAAAATTTACAAATGATTTCATACTTCATTTCCTTTATCTTAAACATGCACAATGCTTTAACTTTTTAACTTTCAATTTGTGCTTATGGTTTAAATTTCCATGTCAGCTTTTGAAATGAACCAACATCTAAATTTAATATTAGATATTGCTTTTAAGAAAACACCATTATCCTATTAAGTAATGTTTAATATCAATTTTTAAATAAAAATTGATGTCTTAATGTATAAATGTCTTTTAATAAAAAAGAGTTTTCCTTTCTTTTAGACATTTTTTCTATAAGCATTCTAGAACAATCTTAGAATATTTCCAAAATTATTATAGAATGGTTAGATATAACAAACATCTATATAATAGATTGAAATTGATTTAATCATACACATCATATGTACTAGAATTTACAATTTCTAATTCATATCACTTATACATATATATATATATATATATATATATACATATATGTATATATATCAAACAAGAATCTGAAAGCACAACTTATATGTATCACATATATATAGAGGTAACAATACTATATGTCTTAATTTTAAATCATGTAAAGAACACTTACATCATTTTGTGAATTGCATTTTTTTTTATTCATGTTACTCTAAGTAAATTGATAATATTAAAATTCTCTTTTTCATTATGACACTTTCCTTATATAATTAAATAGACATAAATAGCAACAAATTTAATGTAAATGAAACATATGAGAAAGGAGACAATTTATTACAAAAATTGATTTTGCCATTTTATTTATTTCTATATCAATACATGAATATATACAAAGAAAAAAATTATAGTTTACAATGAACAACGGGCTTTTTATTTACAATAAACAGACATAAAATCTCTATGCAAATTAAAAGAAAGGTAGTTATCTTTTGCTCATTATTTCTTCATAATGCTTAATTGCTTCATTTGCTATGAGCCACTAATTATCCCTATTTTTTTATGTAAGGATGTAGCTAGTCACTTGCTCTATGTACTATCTAAAATTTAGTTACATATGTCTTATTTATGTCATGCCAATTGGTATTATATGTTGCCATACTATTATTTTAGAATATCTCAAAGTTTCATGCATTAATGCAAAATATGATGATGCAAAAATTATAAGTTACAGCAAGATTGCGAAGTAAAACTCACTTCTCTACAAACCATGTCTTATACAAACAAAAACATGATTCATAAAGGTATGATTTTTGATGATATGTAATCTTATTATAACTCATAATTTCTACACAACTATATTCTACATTTATATATGAAAAAGAATCCATAACAATAACTATAGGAACAGAAAATAACAATTGGCAGAGCATAAATAGGACTTAGTTTACCAAGTTTGAGATAGCACATAGAGTAAGCAGCATGTCTCCAATCTTGCATTGAAACATAGTGATAGTTAAAGTTACAAACCAAATAAAGAAATTAACCACTTCATTTGACACAAATTTAACGAAATGAAGCACCTTAAAAACCTTTTTGATGTAAAGAGAACCATCTTTATAGATCACTAACTTATTTCAAATAAGTAGGGAGAAACCTATTTATAGACTAAAAGTTAAATAATTAAGCATCAACTATTAATTTAAAATTGACATCTTATGACATTGGTTAAGTGCTAAAATAACATGTAAATTGCTAATGTAATATCACAATGATAGAAAAGGACTTACACAATTGTCACTAAAAATAAACTGATATTTTAATTTCAAGTTAATGAATTGCCATGACAATTGAAATGAACTTAAACAACAATAATAAAAAAAACAACCTATGTTTTAAGTTTCTTCATTAATTCTATTTAAAGTCAATTTCAGTTTTATTCATTTAAACTTTACATCCATTTAAACATCCACATATTACGAGAAAATGCCTTCATATTAGATGTTAATTAATCATAAAATTGATATTTTTATGTTTGTCATTTCTTCATCAAAGTCATTTCAATTTTTACAAATTTATGTTATGTAAGCAATTAAATATGGAAGAAAGTTATTTTTGAACCAATTTAACATAAAATATTATATTTATTTTAATGTGTCTTCTTTCTATTAATTTATGTAATCCAAATGCCTATTATAGAATTTTGAGTAAAAATAACATAAAGATGAGCAAAGAAAAATAATTTAAAATTTTAAAAATTTTAATTGCCATTATGCTATTCATAATGAAAGTACAAATAAAATGAGTAATGAGAAATAATAACTTTGTAAATTTATACAAAATAACTACTTTAAATAATCAATAAATGAAAATTACATGTCTTCATATGAATACAAAAATAATAGAAAAATTACTATATATTAAAATCTTAACCATTGATGCAAACTTTAACATTGTTGCTAAAATCTCTCCACTTTGATTACTTTATAAGAAATGAGAGAATATACAGTAGGAAAAGTGAATGGAAGTAGAGTGAGATATTAGCAGCAATTATCATTTACCAGCTCTTTCATTTCACTTTTACTTTATAGAAAATGAAAGAGTCTATAATGGGAAAGTAATGAAGGTTAAGGCTCTTCCATTATACACTCTTTCGATGAAAGTGGAGTGAGAGATCAATTATAACATTATATACCAAATATATCATACTTGAGAGTATATTGGAGAGATGTCAGAAGAATTCATATAAAAATATAAAGTTCTAGCAAAGATTTATACAAAAAACATATACATCAATTATCAAACAAAATTGATGTCTTATGATTCTACAATTCCCAATGTGACTCATTAAATGCCTTTTATACAATGTCTATTAACAAGGATCAATGTTCTATTCTTTTATAGTCTCTAATGAGACTCTTAAAATGCATTTTTGACAACAAATATTGATTAGAACTAATGTCCTATGATTTTACAATTTGCAATGAGGCTTTTAAAATTAATTTTGGATGATGGTTGTTCAAAACTAATGTTATAAGTTTTTGAGTAATGTTCAAATGTTAGTTGGACTCTTATCTATCATCTTAAATTTTTATATAATTTCAAAAATGCCACTATATTAAAATAAACATTGGTTTTGTTGTAAACTAATGTTTATTGATTAACATAAATTATCAATTTTGTATTAGTGGTTGTCTTTTGGCTTTAATCCTTCTAATTCACCAAAAAAATATATTGTGAATGGAATATTATAACTACATATATAATAGTGATAAAACCTTAAAAAATTATGAATCTCTAAAATATGAAACCCTAAATTAAATTTAAGGCTGCATGAAGCAAGCTAATCTGCATATTAGTTACCTTTACAATAAGTGTAAGCATGGCAAATTTGTCAGTTACCTTTACAATAAGTGTAAGGATAGCAAATTTGTCTAGATCCATGGGATCTTACCCAACCCATTAGATAATGAATCCGTCGGGTCCTATCCAAAACAAATCCATATGGTGTCGGATCGGTTTCGTGTTTGATCCGTAACAAATCTATTATTTTTAGATCCAATCAGAAATACTTGAAATCTTCTTCCTTGCTCGTCTTGTATGCCTTCACTCTTCACCCCTAGGGATTTCGTTCTCAAATTCTCTACGTTTTGTCTCTTAAATTACATATGCATCGCTCATAAAATCTCTTCTCACTTTGTTTTGTCTCTCAATCTCTTCATTTTAACCGAGTGCTGCTCCTCCACGTTCTTCACTATCAAGTTTGTCAAGTTCCTTGTTATTGCTAGCTTCTCTACAAAGTAGGCATTTGGGTGCTCTCTGTTTTGATTCTTCCTTCCATATATTTTGGAATGTGATATTTATTCGTATACTATCTGGGTTCCTGCTGCCTTTGAGATCTCAAATTCATTATCTCAAATTTCTTTGTATTTTTCTTCATTTTGGCAGAAACTTCATTCTGCTTAGCCAAAGTCCCTCGCCAATTGAGTGTGAATTACTAAGTCAAATCTGGCCCGCAGATAGAGTAGCTTGTTGGCTCTGTAACATCCCAAGTTCCCCATAGTTCAAAGAATCTCCTGTAGCTGCACCTGTCAAAATTCGTCTCTTCTTCCATGATTGCTTTGTTGAAGCAAGCCCAATTCCACAAAGATGCTTCCTTTCAATTTCTAGTGTTTGGTCATATGGCTATTGCTTGAATTTTGATAAGGTGGCTTGTATGCAATTTGATTCAATCCAGCCATAAATCAATATGAATCTTAGAAGATGGCATGAACTGGAATAGAATCAGCAAATCAGTAAAAGAACTTTTAGAAACCTTTCTTTTTACACTAAAAATTAGACTTCTAAATAAGAATTTAAATAAGTCCCACTGTATTCATCCTTGGAAACATTATAAACATCTTGAATACAATTATGATTTAGGATAGAAAGAAAATGTTCATCTTTGTTAATAAGCGATCTTTGTTCTTTGGATGGGATAAACTAGTATTACTTGTTTGGGGATTGTCAGACAAGTACTTACCCAAGTTAGTGGCAGAAGAGTTTCAAAAAGGAAATCTAGAATTTGTCAAGCTTAAGTATATTGAACGAGCTGGATATATGCTACAAGAAGACTAGTGAGTAACTTAAGAATTAGAATCAAGTACAGTATAGTGTCTCTGAATCAAGTACACTAAAGATACTGTGCAGGTGGAGTGTTTTCTCTATTGAATCATAATAAATGCGGAATACTGTGTCATGTAAAGAAGCTTGTCGGATATGTAAAAGAATGTGTGAAATTGCATTTCTAGTCATGCAACCATATAGATGTGGTCTTATATTAATTTATATTTATATTGTTATAGAGCTAACCAACGTTTGGAAGAAAATTTGATATTCGGGTGTCTATGTTTTTGTTCACTTGTTTTGCGATTTTATTAAAATTGTAATGTCTACTTAGCTAGTTTTGACTGTTACGTCTGGTTGTTGTATATGGTGTTAGCTATACTTTCCTGGCAGATATCTACTTTTGACAGTTACATCTGGCCATTTTATATAGCAGTAGCAAAATTTTGCCAACTGATATTCATTATTTGTCTTTTTGTTTGTTTCAAGTTTAAAGTCTATTAGATGTTGTATTTTATCACTAAAATATAAGTTTTACAATCCAAGTTTAGACAATAATTTGAAACTAATAATGTGTTGGGTGCAAACTTTATTATGCTTTATAAGAGAAGGAATAGCTTCTTAGCAATGTATATATAATGCATTTACTTATATATATATAATGCATTTTCCCCATCAAAGTAGTAATATTTCAAGTGGATTGTAGTTGGCGGAAGCTTATGTTTCAGTAGGTTTTGAGCACACCTAGACCCAGTTTGTTTTGGACTTCTGAATTATGGCTATGAATTAGGAAAGCAGTAGGGTTGCCATTTTATGATGTGGTATTTTGTAATTATGCCATTTCTTTTCTTTCTTCGAATTTCAATTTTACTTTACTTTTGCAGAAGCAATCACGATTATGCTGGGTTTTTTCTATAGTTCTTGAACAGGGTATTCATTTTGTGATATATCTGTTCCATGAAACTAAATTCATGCATGAATAAGGCTGAATTGAATTCCATACGTTATTATTTGATGGGTTAGCTAATTTCCTCAACGTAGATAAAGTATAACTACATGTGTTTTTATCCCTTCTTAGTAAGAAAACTGAATGACTTTTAGTATGATTTAACCATTGCTTGGTAAGGAATATTTAGTCACGGACTTAAGAAAACATGTGAAATTGTTTTCCTATTTCAGTGTTCTTCATATATCAGATTGTTTCTTCAATTAAAGTGTTTGTGCAATTCTAGTAATATAACAATATGATAGTATTGGCTTTTTGGGATCTTAGAGCTTTAGGATTCATTAAGTCCTTTGACTTGGCCACTAAAAATCTCAGACTTACAAACTATCTATTATCTGGCGACAAAATAACTGGCTTTGCTTAAGATGATAAAAGATCCTTGGATTTCATGGCAATCAAGGCACAAACACTCACCTAAACAAAAAAGTCACATATTCCTTGGTTAAAGTAAGAGAAAGGGACCTATACTTTCCATTTCCTATATGCTGTGACATATACATACAACAATATATTAAATTTGCATCGCCTTCACAAAGTAGTGCTTGAGCACTAAAATTAAATGGATTCTTTCACATTTTGTTAGTCATGTTTTCACTCGTGGTTACTATTCCTCTTTTATTCCTTCTCACATTTACAGAAAAAATTATATTTTATTATTAGTTTCACGTTCCTTATTTATTTTCATGTAGTGATACAATGGCCTTGTCTATGTCATCACATGTAGTAGAAGATATCTTACAGCAACATTCTCCAACTTCAAGCTATCCTATTGGACCAACTGAACAACCACCCCCAGGAAAAAGAAAAAGAAAAAGAAATAATGTGTGGGAACACTTTGATAGGGAAGTTATCAATGGGAAGCAAAAGGCCATCTCTAAGTGTTACGTGTAAAATGGTTTATCAATTAGCGCAAGTGTACACTATCGTAAATAAGTAATAAAGTGATAAGAAAGTATCGTTCCCACGAGGATTGTTTCACTAAGTACCAAAATTCATAATCCTAACACTATTTGGCAAATCGATAAGTTGGAATTGAAGCGAGTAAATAAAGATTGATGCAAAAAATACTTAAAATAAATATAATGCAATTGGAGTAAAGATGAAGATGAATAAAAGACCTAGGGATCAGACTTCACTTAACAATTTCGGATCGAATCATCTATCTACACTAATCCAATTTTAACTCCCTTAATTGATAGTTGAATTTTCCTAAATTAATTACTAGCCTCTTCCAAGGTCAAGTAATTCTATAATTAATTGCTAATCCACTATATTCCTATGTGAATTAAAACAACTAATCATGCATTAGGATTTATGGAACTCATTAAGACTACATAAACCATATGAATATATTCCTATTTCATATGCAATTTACGGTTTTAATTATAGGTTCCATACACATGTATCTCCTTCCGGTCTCAACACACATATTGAGTTCATTCAAAAGGTGGCCAATCAATTGAAAGCATTAAGAGCAATAATTAAAACTCAATCTAGGAAATAAAATCGAAATTAGTTTCAATAGATTATAATTCAATCCGTTATTATCAAGTTACGTCATCACCCTAGGAAGATGAAAAATTAGAACATAATGAAATTAAAAACAAACTCAAAATAAAATAGAAACATCATCACATTCATGATACAAACACAAGATTATAATTACAAATGCATGAGAATAAAAATACTATCCATCCATTAGGAGGTAGAACCTTTCATGTAGGAGGAAATCCTAGCCTTCCATGTAGGAGGCATACAAGAACTAAAAATGCATGAACTAAACTACTATCTAAGATGCATGAATTAATGAATGCTGCAAATGCTCTCCACTTCTATCTATTTATAGGTGAATGAATTAGCTGCAAGTCATAAATCTTGACCATTAGCTACCAATCACATTCTTTAGCTACCACCCATGGTCTTCAACTATCCTTTTTTATTTTCGCAGCAACAATTCTTCTGAATTGTTGGTAGTTTTTCACCATGAGAATGGCAGATTTACATCTTCCTGTCAACATAAGAGTTGTATAGCCGGATCTTAACTTTCAAATGTCACAAAGAACTCCTAATTTTGACATTTCTATCCCAAGTTATGATCAGATTAGTAACCAAATGTCAGATTCCGTCAGAACCACTGTTTCATCTTCCAAGCAGAATTTGAGATCCTTAGATTCCAAACTGAGCTTTTCTTTAAACATGAAAGTTGTAGGGATTTTTCTTAGCTTTGTAACCATATAAAGAACAACCCAATCCAACATCTAGAACTCCAGATATAGCCTAAAACCTGAAACAGGGTCAAAATACAGCATTATCTAAAAGATTTGATTTCATTTCAAATTCAAGACCCATTCACAAAATGCAACTAAATTTATTAAATTAAACAAGATAACATCCAAAAATGCATCATACAAGGGAAAATAAATATGTAAATATTTTACGTATCACTAAGTATTGTCATGTTCAAATGGCTGGACATTCTAAAGCTGGTACCTCCCTCTTGTGAAAGCATATAGAGAAGAGTTGAAATGTCATTGATTGAGCTTCCATTTAAAGACCTGGGCCAACAAGGACAAGTTAAAGGACTCTAAGGGTTTCAGTGTCTTCATTTAATCCTAATGCAATAAGAAAAGAGGTTGTGCACATGATTATCAAACATGAGTATCCTCCTTCTATTGTGGATCATAGTGGGTTTCAAAAATATTCAAATGCACTTTAGTCGTTATTCAAAATGATATCATGTAGTACAGTGAAAAATGATGTGATGAAGGTGTTTGATTATAAGAAGAAAGAGGCAATGCAATTTATCAAAAATAACAAGGCAAAAGTTACTATCACAACTGATATGTGGACTTCTAACAATCAAAAAAGCGGATTCATGGCTATCATGGTACATTTTATCAATGATGATCAGAATTTACAAAGTCGTAGCTTAAGGTTTGCTTATGTTCCTAGTCCACATAAATGATTTTTTGTGTGATGTGCTTTTAGGTTGTCTCTTGGAGTGGAACGTAGATAGAAAAATCTGCACTATTACATTAGATAATTGCTCAACCAATGATAAAATGATTGAAACTTTAATAGACAAATTAGATCTCTCGTCACTTTTATGTTCTAGAAGGTTAATTCATATGAGGTGTTATGCCTATATTTTAAACTTGTTTGTCAAGGATAACCTTGAAGTAATTAAAGGTAGTATAGAAAAGATAAAGGAAAGTGTACTATTTTGGATAGCCATAACTAAAAAAGAGGAAATGTTTGAAAAGTCATGCAAACAATTGTTTATTTCATCCACATGAAAGCTTGTGCTTGATTGCCCAACAAGATGGAATTCCACTTATCTAATGCTCTAATCTGCCTTGATATATAAAGCTGCATTTGGGTGTTTGAAACAATGTGAATCCTTATGTAAGTCACTTCCCATTGATGAACAATGGTAGGTTGCAAAAGAAATTTATGGAAAGTTCAAAGTTTTCTACTTAGTGATTGAGTTATTCTCTGGGACAAATTATCCAACTGCAAACATTTACTTTCCCAAGATATGTGAAATTCAATTGACTTTGAATAAATGGCTTGAAACTTCAGATCCTAACATTAAAAAGATGGCTTCTAACATGTTGGCAAAATTCAAAAAGTATTGGAATGTGATTCATGGAATTATGGGAGTTACAACCGTACTTGATCCAAGATATAAACTGAAGCTAATTGAGTTCTATTATCCATAAATTTTTGGCATTAAGTCTGATTATGAAATTAGGAAGATCAAGCAACTTTATGCAGATCTAGTTCTTGAATACTAACTCAAAAACAATGTAAATGACATAGTTAGTGAATCTAGTGGAGCTATACCAGATGCAATTGGTGGTTATCAAGATGTGCTAAATGCATATGATCTATATATCATGAATGAGAAGATGTCTAGCTTCATGAGACTCAGATCAAACCTTAAGCGATACCTTAAGGAGGATGTCTTACCAAGATCCTTATCATTTAATACATTGTTATGGTGGAAGATAAGTGGAGTAAAGTTTCCATTATTACAAGCCATCGCCAAGGATATTTTAAGTATTCATGTGTTTATCATGGTTTCTAAATCTACATATAGTACTAGTGGGAGACTAGTGAACTCATATCGTAGTAAACTACATTCAAATACTTTAGAAGCATTGATGTATGCTCAAGATTGGATATGGTTTAAGGAACATCAAGGTTAGCTTTATATTTTAATTAAATAAAATTTCTATTTATTTTAAGTCTTGTTTTAATTTTTTTCTCTATTCTAAGGTTTGGAAGAAGAACGTGCTACCATACATGATGAGGAGGAAGATGATTAGATATTTTTTTTCTATTATAAGGTTTTGGTTGTAAGTTTCCTTTTACCTTAATTAAAACCATTAGTAGTCAGACTATTAAACTTATATTTCATTCTAGGCTTTTTTTTATTGAATGGTTGGGTAGGTCTTTTTTTCCTCTTCATTCCCTCCATTTCCTTCCATCTAAACAAATCATAAGTAGTCAAACTATTAAACTATCATATACCTACAATCTTTAATATGATATAAAGTATCCGAATGAGTAACCAAATTAACCCTTATGCTGTCATGTTGTTTGCATTTTGGTCTATATATCTTGTTTCTTTTCTTCACTCCAAACACTACCTTAGCATTAAGTAATGATACTATTTGCATTTTGGACTATATATTTCTTCTTGAATCTTTTCTAAATAATATTTTGAATTATAACAAAGCTTTTTCTTCATCATTTTGCAGTCTAAGATTCCTGCAGGCTTATGTTTGTGGTTTTGAGGAAGGTATTGACTCTTGGGCAGCGCTATTGACATAACTAATTAAGTGTTTTTGCATCTTTGCGGATTCTTGTATCATCTAGTGTAGTAGTTGATTTTTTCAATTGTAGGCAATTAGATAAAAGTACTGATGCTGTGAATATTTTATTTTTCAATTATAGGCAATTAGATGCTATTAATGCATTCTTTTCTCTTGAAAATCTGCTTTTATAGCTGTCTTCCATGATTTAATTCCAAGTTTGAGTCTCTTGAAGTTGCCACAAGACTACATCCTGCTTTATCTGACTATCTTGCATTGCTGGCTGTAAGTTTCAGTACTTGGTCATATAAAAGACAAGGAATACCCCAAAGACTTGAAGCCTGCTTTATGCTCATCTTAGACACTGCACTGATGCTGGAAGATTATTTTCTTCCACTCACCTCTACAATAAGATTCTGATATAGGAAACTGAACAGTCATACTCATGGAAAATGAGAGGAGACTAATTGTTGCATGTAATTTGAACTTGGGGTCATTTGATTTTAATAGTCTGAAGATGAACTTTGTAAAACAATTGATCTTGCTTAAATTGTGTTACTAATAAGACTAGTTGCTTTATTGCACGACATCTTCTGTTGTTAGGAAAATCTTTGTTTGCAGTAAGGACTTTTATGCTACATGTTTGCTTGTGATTAACAAAATAGTGCATGGTGTCATTATTATAGGAGAAAACAATTGCTTTACTAAAGCGCATTTTTTTCTAAAAATACAAGTCTTAGGTCCATTCCAATCCAATTCGGGTCTGGTTTAGGTTCGAATGCATTGGGTCCATCGAGTTCGGATTTGTTTTGGGTCTTCAATTTTGGGTTTATTTTGGATTCAGGTGAATTTGGGTTTAGGTCGGATCGATTCAAACCCAATTCATTGCCATTCTTAAATAAGTGTGGGAGATTAACATCATCCAATTCCTATGAAGAAGGTTATTGCGCAGCCATGATAAGAAGCTATGGACTCGGCTTTTGAGAGGAAACTAATTAATTGTTGGGAATTCGGTTCTAGGATCACCTTATTGCATCATAGCCAAAGATAATCCATAGAAAGCCCCCCGCAATTCAGCCATAAGAGAAGAGCATATACCAAGATTACAATGAAAATTTCTTGTCCATCTACCATTCTCAGAATAAATAAGGCCACCACAACTAGCATCCCTCGAGTTCAACCTCGAAAACCCATCAATATCAATATTGATCTTAAATTATCCTTCTTGCGGAGGAGACCACAACATTATAAGTAACAACGTCAGAGATGAGAGAATCACCTCCGGACAAATTCAAAGCTCTCTGAATGTTTCTAGCATAATGCAACCGGAAATCAACCGTATTCCTGGGAAAAAGGCTTCCATTGAATATCTGGTCATTCCGCCGGCGCCAAAGCCACCAAATTGTCAAGCACCATAGTGCAATCCAGTCCGAATCATCAAGATAGCTCAACTGCTGAGAAATATTCAAATTAACCAGTCCACAACTTGTACCCAAGGAACTTTGGTCTCTTGTTTATATGTAATAAAGCCAACCACAACCTTCTAAGTTCTAACATTTGGACAATCTCTCAGCATATACACTGTGTCCTCTGCCGCATAATGACAGATGTTATAAGTGGCGGGACCCATTCCGCAAGAGGCTCTTACCTGATTGGTCGTGAACCCATTGGGTAAACTCATTCAGACGAAGCACTGGATGCATGCAGGGCCTTCCACGACCATAGTTTCTTCAGCACCGACTTGGCCCACTGATGCTACTGATTACTGAAAGGGAAGTAAGCAGATTTAATGCCGAATAGACCTGGAGCATCCACAGACCAGCTCGAACAGGCTGGTCCACGGTCTGCAGAAGGCGGAGAACATGCAGCAATCTTCAGCACTTCAGCACGTCATCCCGCTGTAGATATTTTTTTATTTAAAATTTCTTTGATATTTTACGGGCAAGTCTAAGATTTAGAAAATGGTCCGCGATCGCGATATTGCCTATAATATTACAATTGCGGACTATATTTGTAATTTTCTATAATTTTAGATTATTATAGCCACATTTTCCCGCATTCCCGCATCGCAACGCACTTTAGCTATACTGCAACTGTAACGACAATCACAATTTAAATCCTTGTGGGCAACCATGCACATGCACTAAAGGGAAAATTGTAAAGCACTTCTTTTTTTTTTTTGGTCTTTTGAGTGATTGAATTTTAACCCCATTAATTATTTGGTGAGACACTAAGGTTTAATTTTTGGAAGATATTTTTCAAGGGAAAATTTCATTTTTATATACATATATATAAATTAAGAAGTACCATTTACTTTTATAATTTGTAATTAAAAAATATGATAATCAGAGTTATAATAGTGAAAAAAATAATTTCTTTTTTTAAAAAATGAAGTTATCTTCCATCAAATTTCTTATGTTTAATATTAAATATTTAAACAATTTTCTACCACTTTAATATTTTATAACTATATTTCTATAAAAAATATTTTTTATCAAAATAAATAGAACGTATGTAGCACAACTACTCTCAAAATTAGAATATTAACAAATTTTTTTCTTTCCAACAAGGGCCATGTCAGAGATTTGAATTCTTGTCCATATCCCCTAGTAACTTTAAAACTTAAATTATACAACAAATTTTAATTAACTCTCATTATGCATTCAATTAACTATTTTATTTAGAAGTCATTTAGTTCGCATAGAAAATAACATTTCATAGGAAATTGAACTTCCTAAAAAGTAATTTCTTGTGTAAATTTCTTGGAAAGTACTCAAAGTTGTTTGGTTAATAACTTTCTATATGTTATTTGGTTTAACTTTAAATATCCTATGAAGTATTAATAAAATGACTATTATATCTTTAATATTATTATAGTATAAAATAATAAATTTTAATTATTATTAATTAAATTTAATGAGGATAATTTTATTATTATATCTATAAATAATATGAGAAATAGAACTTAGTTATGAGGAAGATGAGTAAGTCACTTTTCATATTTTGTGGGAAGTAAAACTTTTTAGGAAGTTTTATTTCTCTCAATTTATAAGTTAATAGCCAATCAAACAACCCACCTATTTTATATTTCCTAAGAAATAGAACTTCTCATGCGGTTGAAGTGAGGCAAATGGCTTTTTAGTTAAAATATTTTCACAAACTTTTATAACAAGAATCATGTATTTCTTATATGTTAAGTATATGAGAAAATAGTCGGAAATTATACATAAACAATGATGCATCAAATCAACATTGAATGATATCATATATTCATTTAAAAAATACATAATAAATCATATATAAAATTACATATATATTAAAAAAGGTCTAAAAAATTTACTAATTACAAACAATAAGCAAAACAAGATTACTTAGTGCTAAACGGAAAAAAATAAGGAGGCGGTACTGAGTATGTTATTCTTTATAGTCAAAGCACAAAATACTAAGAAGAATATTTGAATAAAGAACTGAGATCCTCTCATTTCCTTATCAAAACAACGGGTTAAATTTTGAAGAAAGATAAATAACATTTTTTTAAATAAAACAATAATCTCAATATAAAAAAATAATGAGTTTCAAAGGGAAAATTGTGTCCTTAATTTTTTTGAAAATGATAGAAAAAGGATAGAAGAAAAAAGAGAAAATTCTGATGCCCCTATCCAAATAAAGGGTAATAAAATATGCTTGTTCTATGTAAATAGTGAGGTATTTTTATGTTGTGCTTGGATTTGAAAATTGAGGTTAATAATTTAATTATTAAAGAATTTAGGTTTTGTAACTTAAAATATTTCATTTAGTAATAATTAAATGAAATTTATGAATTATTTAAATATTTTAAGTGAAGAATTTAATTTATCAAATTTAATATTTTAAATTAAATTAAAATACATATTATTTTATAAATTTTATATTTACTCTTGAAATACTATATTAATTTTCATTCCTCATTTATTATAATTAAGTAAAGTTATTTTTTTCCAAATAAAAAATTTCAAAATTTTAAGTATTTCTTAAATGTTAAATGTTGTATGTAAATATAACAGTGTATTTGAAATGTGTGTTTGAGAATTAGATATTATGTAATATCTCTCTTTAATTCTTCTTTAGTAAATTTTATTTAGTTTTACAAAGAGTGCAAAGTCATCCTTTTACAAATCAAGAGAATAATCTGTAAAACATTTAGGTCTGTTTGGATATGTTTTATTTTTATATTTTTAAAAATAGTTTTCAAAAAATATTTTTAAAAAATATTTTTTTGTTCTGAAAAATTGTTTTTAAATTGAAGAAAATCAAGATTAAAAAGTAATTAATGTTGTAAATAAGGAAATATTTCATTTAATTATAAAATTGACATCCAGAATAAAAAAATACATTTAGAAAATAACTAAAAATTATTTTTATTTTCTTATTTTTAAATTACATATTTAGAGAATAATTTTTAAAAATAAATTCTGAAAACAGGTTACCAAATAGGTTCTTTAGTTTTTAAAAACAAAAGAACATAAAACTATTTTTAAAAACAGTATCCAAACAAACCCTTAAATTCTTTTTTAATTATAATTCAAGTTGCAAAATTATTTTTGAAATGTTATTCAAAATCGTATCTTCAAATTCAAAGACCATCAATCAAATCCTCGTTTTAAAACCATTTTTAAGATTTAATTATAATTTTAATTCCCTAATATTCAAAATGAATATCTCCTTAAATGAAATATTACATTTTATTTTATTTAATATACAAATTAAATTAAATTTGGTCCAAATGGATATTTTTTTTATCAAATTTAATATTGAAATTCTTAAATGAGATACGAATCTTTAATATCACTCCAAACTAATGATTACTAGGAGAAAAATATTAGCAATATTAATCTTATTAGTTCAAAAAAATATAAAATTGTATAACTTATGTAAGGTAAGGGAATTAAATGCAATCATTTTTAAATTTTAGGGATCAAGAGAGCTCATTTAATGTGAACATTTTTTAATAGCATTTTTAAAACAAGGATATGGATAAGTAAGATTAAATCTGGAATGGGTTTACACCCTAACCAGTGAACTTAGGATCAAAAATTAAAAGATATGTATGTATTTCAATATTTCAGTAAGATAAAAATTTAAAAATTAGCAAAAATATTTTAATTTTAAATGAAAAATAAAATTAAGTTGGTGAAAGTACACAAACATACTAATACAAATATAATTTTGCCACTACACCTAACCTAATCTAGGCTCCATTTCACACAATAAATAAATTAACTTATAACTTATTAACTTAATCAATAAATTATAAGGTAACTTCTAAAAATGAAAGTAAAAGATATGTATGTATTTCAATATTTTAGTAAATTAAAAATTAAAAATTAGTAAAAATATTTTAATTTTAAATGGAAAATAAAATTAAGTTAGTGAAAGTTTGCAAACATACTAGTATACATATAATTTCCCCACTACACCTAACCTAATTTAGGTTTCATTTTACATAATAAATAAGTTAATTTATAACTTATTAACTTAATCAATAAACTATAAACTAATCTCTAGAGGATTTTTTTGTATTAATTTATAAAAAAAAGTAAGTTCTGATTTAATAAGTTATTTAAAATATTCTATAACTTATAAACTATTACTTCTTTGAATTTTTTCTAAATATATCCTTACTCTTTTTATTAATTTAACAACTTATGTTCTTTGTAATATAAATTTAAATATTTTTATAAAATATAATTAATTTAATTTTAACATAATTATATCTTAATTTTAAATTATAAATATATAAAAATATATATATATAAATAAATAATATCATAAAATATAATTAATTATATTTTAAGTAATTATAATTTTATAATAAATAATAAAATAAAAATTATATATGCAAATAAATATATAAGTTTATAAAATATAAATAATTAAATATTAAATATTATATTTTTATTTTAAATTTAATTACATTAATATAATTTAATTTTTAAATAAATATAAATTATTTTAATTATATATCTATTTCTGTTAATATATCCTTTTATATCATTTTATAATTTCAATTAATTGAATAGTTAATTTTATGAAATACTTTATTTAATTTATCAACTATTAATTATAAATTATTAATTATCGATTAATTTATTAAATACTAATTAACTTATCATTTATTAACTGAAATCTTAGACAATCAATCGTATTCATCTTATTGTATAATTTACACATATATAATATGCTATATGACCTGCGGTCCTCGGACGTCCCTAAAATTCTTATTTTCAATCCAATCTACTTTTGTCCTTTTTAACACCGACATATTGTATCAATTCTTTAAAAGCTTTGCCAGCGTGCCAACGGAAACTGCTACAAATAGAAAATATAAACTAATTAAAATAACCACAGTGCAAGGGAACGAAATAGTGTTTGTAAACCCCAATATAAAACCAAGATACCAAGATTAGTCGATGTCTTATAGTTCACACAACCACCGTTTATTTGGTCAAAAAATATTCTGTATTTATATATAAATAAAGAAATAATTTATCATCTATATATCTTAATCAAAATGTTATGATATTTAAAAATTGTGGTAAAAAATTTTTTTTCTTTAAAATAGAAGATATATTTTTTTTCACCAGATTCTTTACATATAAAGAATATTTTTAGCCATCTTAATAATTTGCAATTACTTTCCTTAGGAGGACGACTTATGACGAAACAAATGGAGCCTTTGAATTTGTAATTTAGTTTTATAGTTTTATTTTATGTAATTATATACTAAAATTTAAAAAGTATTTTGAATTAAATCTTCAGTGCCAAATTTAGTTGAATTCAACTAATGGAATCGAATGTGTTTGTTAAATCTACGCGGTGGTTCACCGTGGCTATCTCATCAAATAATTACTCTTATATTTATTAGTCATTAAAAATAATTAATCTTATACTTTTTCATTCTTTTTTAAGTATCATTTTAAAGTAAAAAATCATTACTATTCATCTATCATTTTAGAAAATTAATATTACATTTATTATCTTCTCTCAAATATTATCCTTACAATTTAAATAAATGCTCGATAATTTTATATATTAATTGACTTTTAGTAAATGATATATTAATAAATTATAATTCATTTCTTCTAAAATTAAAGTTATTTATTTTCTTCCTTAATCCTTTTATATTAACCTTAAATAACATTTAAAAAAGAATGGAAGAAGTATTTATTAATTATTAATTAGTATATATAAGAACTTATCTATATATACATCTTCTTTTAGAAAGAAAAGGAATTTATGTGGCAACAAGGATTCAAATGACTGAACTTTCTCTTGAAACCATTGATAGATAATGACATGGTCCTCTTGAACAAAAGAAAACTGTATTCCAAATTAGACCCTAAACTCAGGCTCCTAAGCTTTGTTTGTTTGGACGAAAAGCACTTTCTATTATCCTTTTTAATGTTAACGTTATCTTTAGTACTTTGTTTCAGTTTGAAAATAGCGTGATTTAAAATAAGTTACCATATATTTTTTATTTTGTGAAAAGTTTCCTTATTTACAATTCAAATCTTGATACCAAATGATTTTTCATAAGGTAATGGAAATAATTATATTTCAGTGAGTCACGCAAAAATTACACAATATATAAAATTCTGTTAGTTAAATATAAAAATAGTTGAAAAATGGATTTAATTGTAAATGATTTTAGACTTTTTGATTTGATTTTACAAAATAAATTTAGAAGAACTAAATTACAAATTTAACCAGACTATAAGAACTAAAATTTGTATTATTCCTTAAGAATATTACCAGAGCATACATGCTTTTGTTTCTCTAAGGAAAAAAAATAGACAACAAATACATACTTGAATGCCAGAGCACAAATTTAAGCACAAATACATACTTTCCTAGATTTTGTCTACCGGTGGAGTACCGTATAAACAATAGGGTCCACACAGGACATGAAATTTCTTTCAATTATTCACAATCTATTCATAAATCTTTTAATTATGAAAAACATGTAGATAATCTTTTTGGACTCTATAAACTATGAACCGAACCCTTGGATTAGCCTTTCCTTCATTAAACTTCAGGAAATATTTCATATACTTATATCCTATAATCAATTAATACTTTAAAATATTTCAGCAATGTATAAAAAATAAAATTTAAAATTAAATTTTAAATATAAATCAAGCACCCTCATTAAATACAAAATAATTAGGTATCATTATAAATGTTAATTCAATAAATATGAAAGATTCAAAACTTAATTTTGAATTTTATTTTCAATGTTTATAATATTTTTTAAAATATATTTTCATCTATGGAATCAACTAAAATAATGCGAATTGTACATTTCTCCATCATCACGTGCATCTTTCATAAACTTTAATTTTGAGACCATGTTCCATAAGAAGGTCAATTGAAATAGATGGCACTATGGGATGACCTTCCACCACTTCAAATCGATAATTCCATAAAATAGCACTGGCCACCATCTTCATTTCCATCAAAGCCATATCTTTACCCAAACAAGATCTGGGTCCTGCATTGAAAGCAATGAACTTGTAACTTGGCACATGAACTAATCCTCCTTTCTCTGAAATCCACCTCTCTGGCTTGAAATCCATACAATCTTCTCCCCATACTTTCTCCCATCTCCCCATTGTATATAAAAGGAAGAGAATCTCTGTGTTTGGATTGATACGATGGCCAGTTGGAAGCACATCAAAGCCAACTGCTTTCTTCCTTTCCCAAGGAATTGGAGGAAAAAGCCTCAAAGTTTCACATATTGCTGCATGAAGATAAACTAGATTATTCACCACTTCCAGACTTGAAACGTTTTTCATTTTTTCATTGGCCAGAAAAACCATTTTCATCTCTTCAATAATCTTATCTTCCACCAATTTATGTGTAGCAACAAGCCAGAAAAACCAAGTAAGGCCGGAGGTAACGGTGGATCTTCCCCCCAAAACAAGGCTGAAAGCTGCGTCCCTCAGGAACTTAGCCTCCACAGCTTTTCCTTCCTTTTCTTGTTCCTTCATTAATGTTGTCATGCAATCAACGTGCATTTCCGCTGAAGCATTACTGTCAGCACTGATATGTAGGTCTTTGCGCTTTGATTCTATGCATTCGTAAAGGAAACTCTCGAACACTCTAGAAGCTTCTGATATTTCCTTCTCATTTCCAACTTGCAGCCATTTTTGTAGCTTTCTCAAGCTTCTGGGCAGCAAGTGTCTGTGAAACGTTGCCTTCATGATTTGATCAAAAGCTTCCATGGGTGCAATTTTGGGGAAGCAAATAGAGAGGCTTTTAGGGTCATATCCCAAAACCAAGTGGCAAATATTATCAAAGGTGAATCTGTGAAGCACAGCCTGTAAATCCACCACCATTCCTTGATTCTTCGCATGATGATGCAATATTGGAAGTAAGTAGTTTTGGACCTTGTTCTGAGTGCTTCTCTCCAGTGACAACTTGAAGTTATTCCTTCTGATCAATGAATTCAAGACTGCCCTGTTGTTTCTCCAGGTCTCTGAATCCATTGTAATAATTCCCATCCCTTCAAAGATTTCCCGGAATTCGGGACCTTTGATGTAGTTGTCAAAATTGTTGCTCAGTATGTGATGAACATTCATGGGGTCACTGGTCACAACATAGTTCATGTCTGTGAACCAAGGCCCTTTGAACTCGCCAGTTCCTCCATAGTTTTTGATAACATGGGTTACATAGTCATGGAAATGCCGCAAGTTCAGCAGAATTTGTGGCAGCATTCCAAGAAAAGGCCAATCAATAAGAGGGGTATTTATGTTACGTCTCCAATGGAAGAGAATGAGGAAGCAGAGAAGGGCTATGAAAATTTCTGTGTAGCCAAGAATGGCCATCTTGCTTGAGGAAAGCCTATTGTGGTGGTAGTTATATGTGTGAGGTTTAGGGATCTCATCTCATATATATAGGGAGTCGGATGAGTACTGAAAGCATTCAAATTATATTTAAAAGAATAATGTATTTAAAAAAGAGAGTTCCTCAACAATTAATTAATATTATTGTTAAGAACCAATTGATAGTATTAGTTTGAAATTGAAAATAGAGTTTGAAACTGGGTTTTGAATAGAAATTAAGAATTATCATTAAATATAATATAGTTGGATAAATTTATAAAACTCAATTTAATAATATAAAAAATTTGAAATTGAATTTTAAAATTTACTTTTTATAGCTATAGTATTTTCCAATTAGAAATATATAATTCTTCAAATTTTACACGTTTTCATTTAAATTAATTTCTTAGAACAAAAAATGTATGTAAATAAATTCATTGCTCACCTTATTATTAACCCTTTGTAATTTTCATTTCAATGCTAAAGCTTCAAATTCGAATTTTTTGAATAAAAAATATAACCGTTATCTACTTAACCTAATCATTATAAACAATAAACCCTACTCACCGAATAATAAACCCTAAAAGTTAAACAACCTAACACTCAAATCGATATGCATTAATAGAAAAAATTTTGAAGGATTGAAATATAATTTATTAAGGACATCAATAAAAATATTTTATTTTTTAGGGTGTTATATATACATTTTTCCAATAAAAATAAACTGAGAGAAATTCTGGAATTTTAAAAGGTTAAAACCATCCTAAAGCTTATTTAATTACTAAATCATAAAGATGCTCAACATTAACTAATTTTGTTAAAAATGTTTTTGTGTTGATAAAGAAAAATATTTAGTTCAAAGCATAAGAAATAATATAATTTTTAAAAAAATATAATTTTAATTATGCAATATATACGAAATAATGAATCACAGATTGGCCAATAGACATTGGCATGAGAGGTAGAGGAACCGCATACAAGGTAGAGGAAACAACGCTAATTGAAAGGAGAATGTCCTATTGGCTCGAAAAGAAAAGCTCTCATATTTAATGCACCAATTGGAACAAGTCATTTTATCTGTTTAATAACTTTAATGAAGTCATATCTATTAGCTTTTTGGATTTCAAGTGTGCAAAAATTATAGTTTTATCAAAATATAAATTTCATTATAACATTTTTTGAAATACTAAAGATTAATTTTATAAAAAATTGTAATTTTTTATAGAATATAATATATAATTTCTTTTCTGGAAAGTATAAAAACATAAGGAAAATATTTTAAATTTTGAAAATGAATTTTAAATTTTTTATATTTATTCAATTGAATTTTACATATTTGTTTTATTATTTTATATTTAATTATAACTTTTAATTTTTATTTAAAATAATTTAATTTCTTTTAAGGTACCAAAATGAAAAGACATACATCTAACTTTGCAGCATTTATTATTTCAAAGTGCCTGTACAGTTGGGGAGATTCCTAAAATGTACATCAATTGCGCCCATCTATATCTGTTAAGTCGGAGTACATCTTTTTATGAAAAAATTGATCTAGTGCATGCAGTATAATTTAAAAAAGTTTCTTTCTTCTACCTAATGTATTTAGGTTATGTGTAATAAATCAATCAAATAACGAGCAAATTATTAAACGGAGGAGAGAGCATACATGAATGTGCAATAAAAAAACACCATATTCATCTTTAAATTCCTTTAATATATACAATTAAATATACTCAATGCAATTAAGAATCTTTTCACAATTTAAATATACCAGGAAGAAATTCATATATTCTAACCATAACATATATTCCAACACAGGTGGATCCCATAGAACAAGATGTTCTTAGTTGTGCCAGGTGAATTTAAATTATGTGGGAAAAATACTTACATACTTTATCTATAACATGTATTCCTACTCTAGCCAATAAAAAACTTAATTATTAATTTTGTGAAATTTCCATATATTAAACATTGTACTTTTCTATTTTTAAGGTATTAAAAATTTATATAATTATATTTTTCCTATCGACTGAGAGTAATTATAGCTGCTATGACTAAAGTATGTAAGAGTTTTTTGTTATGTTGTGTGTATTAAAAATCAATCAGAGAAGGATGTATTATTAAACACATGAGAGATAATGAATGAATTTGTAATATTAATTGGTGTATGTCTCTTATGATTAGCTTAGTCGCCACAGTTGCACTTATGCTATATTTGAACAGAGGAAATCAAAAGAAATGAGAAAGAATGGGTTCTTATATTACACTTTTTTCATGTTTGAGGGTTTTAATAAAAAAAAAAAAAGGAATCTAAAGTTTATAATTAATCCTTTAAAATCTTGAAACATCTTCATACTTTCTTTTTTGCATTTTTGAAATGTGAAAGATTTTAAAGAATTTTCTAAATATAAAAGATTTAATCACCCATTCTTTCAATCTCTTTCATTGTCCCTTCTTTGTTATTATCTTCTTTTTTCCTTTCACTCTTAATTTCTTAATATATCACTATTACAACAAAGAATTTTTTCCCACAAATTAAAATTAATATATAAATAACAGAATTGACAGCTAACTTTATAGAATTAAATGAGTAATATACATATTATATTATAATTATAATTATGATATATAGATATTTCTCATACCCAGGGTGCAACCAAAAATTTTCCATCGAATTGAATGTGTGAAACTGATCATTGGGATGCCATCATAAAAAAAATTGGAGGCGCACTGCCAGATCATCAGTGTTGCAATTGAACATTACTCCATAGTGAGAAATTCTTAACGCCAGTTTATTCTCATTTAATAAATAAAAATTAATTATTAATTTTATTACTTATTTGTTAATTTTGTGAGATTACACTCATTGAAAATTCCAAGTTTTCAATTTTCATCAACTATTTCAAATTAAGTTTGTATTTGATTTTTATTTATTGATTAAACTAAGAATACATGTTATAATGGGGGAAATAATAACGTCTTGGATAGGGTTAGCCAAGACAGAATAATTGTTGTTGAAAGAATCGGGCATCTCTTAAAGCATATGACTTTACACTATTGCTTATATCACTTTAAATTTTATTCACTAACAGTATAAAACATTTCACACTATCAACAAATAAAAAAAACAAATTATTAAAAAAGTATAAATAAATAAAAATTTTATAACTATAATAAAAAAAATTTAATAATTTTTTTATTAATATGATGGTACATAAGTGAGTAATAATATAAAATTAATTTATATTAATAGTGAATTGAATTTAAATCTTACTTATATTTATAATATATATAATCATAAAATTCATATCATAAAAAATTGTTAAATTTCTTTTATTATTAGTGAACATTTCTAGTTATTTTAATGTTTTAAAAACGTAATACTTTATTCATTGATGGTGTATAAAATTCATTATGGTAATTCCGCATCAAATTTAAATCTTAAATTGGTCAACGTGAATCACTTTTAAAATCTTGTGTACTTTATGGATATTATCACTGAAAATTTAGAAAAAAATATTGTTATCTATTCAAAATTTTGGCCTCAGGGATGCAAAAGAATTTAACTTAATTTACTTAAATTAAAACTTGTTATTTGTCTTTCTTTTTGCATTGATTAAAGTCTCAAAGATTATTTAACTTTACGAAAGTTTATTTTAACGTTAAGTCATTTTGTAATTTTTTAAGATATTATTTTAATTTATATAATATTATGACATTATGGAAAAACATTACTTTATCCTGTCTAATTTGTCTGATTTTAGAGGGCAACTCCATGTGATATAAACTGTCACTTTTCTCTTCCTTATGTTTTATTCAGTTTACACAAATTCATATTGAAACTATTTTCGATTTGAAATTCCATCTAAAACCTTCAATTTTCTTACACTAAGTTCACAGAAAAGTTAAATTAAATTGAAGATTTTGAATTCTCTCTCTATCTCTCTCTCTCTCTCTCTCTCTCTCTCTCTCTCTCTCTCTCTCTCTATATATATATATATATATATATATATATATAATAAGCTGTCATTCATCAATGCATCTTCCATTCCATAAGGTAATCATTTTTCACAATCTTCATTGCAAAAAATGTTTTTTTTTCTTCCATAGTTGTAATAGCCATCAGTAAAATTAAGACTTGTTGGTTTTATTTGAATAAAATGTAAACAGATGAAACAATTAATCATATTGGATTCTATTATTTTTGAATAAATTTATTTTGTTATTTTAATAATTTTTCAATTGTTATAATAAGATACAAATATTAAAAAATGTCCAAACAAACTTAATTAAAATTATTGAAACAGCGTGACAAGATTTGCATCATAATATAATAAGAAAGTCATTTTATGTGTTTGTGTTTGAGTTTGAATTTCAATATTTTAATGGAGTAAATTTGAAAATCAATTGGTGCATATTTTAGATGACTCACTTAATAATACATGATACTTTATTGAAAGAACAATGTTAAACATGCTCATTATAAAATACATGTAACGGTCCCTAAAGATTAGATAGGAAATTAGTTTTAAAAGTAGATCACGTAAAAAAAATAGATTTAAAAAAATAAAGTGATAAAAAGAAATTGATAGTTTTGTCTCTATATTTTTATTATAAAAATATTAAAATTTAATTCTTTATATTTATTTTAAAATTATATATTCAAATTTATAAATATAAACTTTTAAAATATAATATAAGAGTTAAAAATAATATATATAACTAAGTAATTGAATTCAATTAAATGTTTGACTTATTTAAAATAATTTAACAATAAAAAAATTTGTTATATTTGTAAAACTCATTGGTATTTTTATCTAAATTATAAATAAAAAGAATGAATAAAAGAGAAAAATATGCAATGAAATAGAAACAATGTGTGAGTTGGAAAACTTCAACAAAATCCTAATTGATATATATATATATATATATATATATATATATATATATATATATATATATATATATATATATATATATATATAATTTGAAATATAGTAACTAAAAATTGATATTAAGAAAATATTCAAAAAATTTTAAAAATTAAATTTGATTTTGGTATTCATATATTTTAATTAAAAAAGGAATATGTAATTAGATGATTTGATTAATATAATCTATATTAAAAGTTTAACTTATTTAAAATATTTTCATAATTAAATTAAATATATCATGTTACATTAATACTACCTAGTAATATTGGTATTTAAGTTGTAAATAATAGTAATAAACATAAAAAAGGAAAATATTTATGAAAGGAAAGAAAATAGGTGAGCTATAAAATAATATAAGAATTAAAAAAATAGGTAAAGTAATTTAATTAAATCAAATCTTCAACTTATTTAAATAAAAATAAAGTATACGATGTTATATCTGCACTCTTTGTTTATATTAGCATTCAAGGCACAAATAGAAGTGAGTATGAAAAAGAAAAAAAATCTAATGGAATAAATTTAAAAAAAAGAATGTGGGCTCTATTATTAATTAATGGAAGCGATCAAAAATAAAATAAATATTTAATTTAATGAAATCAAAATTTTAATTTATTTAAAATAGTTTTATAATAAAATTTTGAGTTATAAATAATATAAGCAAATATGAAATATATGTAATAAAATAGATAAAAGAAAAAGAAATATTCCATGGGTTGTAAAGTATTGACAAAATTTTAATTGATGTATGTTTAGTTTAAAATATAGCAATTAAAATTTGGTCCAAATTAAATATTTAAAAATTTTAATTAAATAAATTTGGTTAAATTTTTAAATATTTGATAAAATAATATGATGTGTAATCAATTATTTCAATTAATTGTTTCTATATAAAAATTTTAACTCATGTAAACTATTTTATATTAAAATTATATATATCATATTGTAACTATACTACTTTGTCATATTAGCATCTAAATTGTAAATAATAGTAGTAGATATAAAAAAATAAAAGTATGAAATTAAATAAATAAAAGGAAGAATAAAATAAATGAGTTATAAAGTAATATAAGAGTTAAAACATAACATTTAGTCGAGTAATTAGATTAAATTAAGTCTTTTAACTTATTTAAATAATTTATAGGGAAAATGAAAGATATGATGTTATATATACACTTTTTAGTAATATTAGTATTTAAACCTATAATATTAGTGTTAAAGCTGTAAAAGTGATTATCAACATGAAAATAAGGGTGTTAAACAAACCTGATAGGTTGGGTCCGTTTAAGTCTAATTCGCTAAGGCCTACTTTTTAAATGGGTCCATGGAAAGTTAGTCACATCCGCATAAGAGCCTGTAAAGCCCACAAACTTTACTTTATAAATGAAAATAAGCTTAGTTTGCAAGCTGACTTGCAACTCATATGGATCCTGTCTTTGTAGGCCAAGCCTGTTTAGGCTTACAAAAATATAAGCTTATTTTTTATAAGTTCAATTCGTAAAAAACTTGTGAACTAGTCCACTAAACCCATGGACCACAAGCTTGTTTAGCACTCTTACATGAAGAGAAGAAAATATGTAATTAAACAAATAAAGAGAATGCAAATGCTAAGCTTAGAGTAAAATGAATATATATTTAAGTAATTTAATTAAATTAAATATTTGATTATTTAAAAAATTTTACACTAAAAAAATGAATCATATTATATTTACACTACTTAGTGATGATATAGATGTTTGAGATAAAAAAATAGAATAAAAAATAAAAATATATGCAAGAAAGTAGATAAAACAAAGTGAAATAGAATGTTGATTATAAAGCCTTAACAAAATTTCATTATTGTATATTTAATTTAAAAAATAGAACTAAAAAATTAATGCTAAGAAAATATTGATAAATTTTAAATAAAAATTTAATTTTAATTTTTAAATATTTAATTAAATAATAGAATACATTATTAATTATTTCAATTAATATTTTTATTAAAATTAGACATATTGTATTACATCTAGATTACTCTATAATATTAGTATTTAAGTTATAAATAATAGTAGAAGATATTAAAGAAGAAAAAATGCAATTAAATAAATAAAAAGAAGAAAAATAATGGGTAAATTGTAAAATAATATAAAAATTAAAATACAATAATTAATTAATCCTATTAAGTTAAATCTTCTAACTCATTTAAAATACAAAAATAAAATATATTATGTTGTATGTATATATTTTAATGATATTAATATTTAAATTGTAAATAACAGGAGTAAGTATAGAATATAAAAATATCGTGAAGCAAATATAATAAGAGTAATAGTAAATTAATAGGGTGTAAAATAAAAAAAAAAAAATTTAAGTTGAAAAATTAAATTTTTAGAGAGTTGCTTTCTTTTTTTCTTTAATTTCTATAGAGGTATTATCATACTTTTGATATAGGATCTGTTTGAAATGGGAGTCGTAAATAATAAACTCCTCACGTTAAAAATTCAAATATAGCTTATTTTTGGGTCTGAAACATCTTGAAGTTCTGCCTAGGCAATTTCACTATTAATCTCAATTTCAGAAAACTTTTTACCAAAAACCTGCGCCACAATAAGATTTTACTGGAATGCTTAAAAAAATTATTTTAAAAAAAAGGCAGTCACTGGAGGGGATCCCCGTGACTGCAGTGGTGCCTACAGTGCTCACGGGGACCCCCTCTGCGTGACATTCCATTTTTTTTTAAAAAAAATAATTTTAGTTTTTCTAAATTGTCACCATCTAGCCACATTTAAAAAAAATAATTTAAGTTTTTTTAAATAGGTTTTTTTAACAAAAATTAATTTAACTTATCAATTTTTTTAAAAATAATTCTAGCTTGTCAGCCTTTTTCCATAAAAAATTAATTTTAGTTTTTTTAAACAGACTTTTTTTAAAAAAATTAATTTTAACTTATCAGTCTTTTTAAAAAAAATTCAGAATTTTTTTTAAAAATTAATTTTAACTTATCAGATGAATTATTTTTATAAAGAAAATATATTTTAAGCTTAAATTTAGCTATTTTAATTTGAACCTTGATTTACATTTTTTATTTTTTAATTTTAATTTAATTTGTAATTATTTTAAGTTTTTCATATATTTAATGTTACTTAAACACTAATTAGTATAATGAAATTAGTAAATATCATAAAATATTTAGAATAATTAAAATTTCAATAAATATAGAATTTTTTTGCTCTTCTATAAATTTATAAGTTGAAATATTTAATTTATAAAAAATATATTTTATACAATATTTTATCATAATACTATGTATATACATATATAAATCCTTGAGTTTTTTTTCAATTATGATATATTCTTATCATATATGTATATACATGGTGTTATGATATCATAATTGAAAAAAATACCCAAGGATTTATATATGTATATACACAGTGTTATGATAAAATATTGTATAAAAATATATTTTTTATAAATTAAATCTTTCAACTTATAAATTTATAGGAGAGTAGAAAAAATTCTGTATTCATTAAAATTTTAATTATTCTAAATATTTTATGATATTTACTAATTTTATTATACTAATTAGTGTTTAAGTAACATTAAATATGTGAAAAACTTAAAACAATTACAAATTAAAACTAAAAAAATAAAAAATGTAAATTAAGGGTTCAAACTAAAATAGCTAAATTTAAGTTCAAAATATATTTTTTTTATGAAAATAGCTCATCTGATAAGTTAAAATTAATTTTTTTTTAAAAAAGATTGATAAGCTAAAATTAATTTTTGTAAAAAAAGTCTGTTTAAAAAAATTAAAATTAATTTTTTATGAAAAAAGGCTGACAAGTTAAAATTATTTTTTTTTAAATCTGATTTTTTTATAAAATTGATAAGTTAAAATTAATTTTTTTTTAATTTTTTTTAAAAAACTTAAATTATTTTTTTAAAATGTAGCTGGACTGTGATGGTTTAAAAAAAAATTAAAATTATTTTTTAAAAAAAATGGAATATAACGGGGAGGGGGTCCCGCTGACCACTGCAGTCAGGGGGACACCTTCCCCATGACTGCCTTTTTAAAAAAAAAAAAAAATTAAGCATTCTAAATAAATTCTTATTGCAACGCAGGTTTTTGATAAAAAAATTTCTGAAATTGAGGTTAAAAAATTGCCTGCAAAGCTATGCAGTTGTGTTGGGAGACGGAATGCACAATAAATAATAAAAGATTGACATGTGGCAAGAAGTATACAATATGATTCATGTTGTTTTATTACACTTAACTAGAAAAAAAATTGGAGATGTAAACAAATTGATCGTTAGTTTTAACACATCTAAACTCGTTCGTTTAATAAATGAATGAGCTCGAGCTCGTCTTGATTAATAAATTAACCTAAATTGATGATGGTGTAGCGCCGCTGCCTATAGATACATGTGGTAGTTGTAGAACTGATGTTGATGGAATAATATCGTAATATCGTAATTGACGATGCCGACGATGGTGTAGCGCCGCGGCCTATCGATACTAGTGGTGGTTGCAGAATTGATGATGATTGAATAATGTCATAATTAAGAAGGATGGTTCGAGGATCGCAATAATAAATTATTTGATTAATATTGTTTTTGTATTTTGAGCTGTCATTGGTTGTCTTCATCACAGGTGTCGTCTTCAATGTCGTCTCTATATATTGTATAAAAAAGGGAGAAAAATTAAGAGCTACCTTTCGATTTTGTTCTTTACTATTCTGGGAAAGATCAATGGTTTAATTTCCAAGTAAAAGATGGTCACTACGACACTGCATTGTTTCGACTCTATTCAATCATTCCTTGTTCATTTCAATCCCTCTCCTTCCTTTCGGCGCCTCCTTCTTGTTGAAGAGTTACCATCTCATTCAATCTCAAATTCAACGAAAGCTGAGATAATTAGTTATATAAGATAAGATGTCTAATTACTTTATATATCTTTTTGTTGCAGTGTGCTTGTACCCTTTTTTTTTTTTTTTCCAAGAACCTTATCTCGGACTACGTGATTTTAAATTGTGAATTGCAACTGCCATGTTATTATTATGAATTGTATTGCAATTGCAATGTTATGCGATTTTGCATCGCAATAACCATATTTTCTTGCATTTACTTTCAATTTTGCTAATTGCAATAAAATTGCAATTATAATCACAACCATAATTTAGAACCATTTTGGCTACTATTCTATGTATACAAATTGCAATCCCAATTAGTATAATAAAAATATTACAAGTATTGAAAATAAGATTTAAAATTGAGTTTTAAATCATTTATATTTATTAAATTAAATTTTATAAATTTATCTTGTTATTCTATATTTAATAACAATTCTTAATTTATTTTTGATATTTAATTTTAAATCTTATTTTTGATATATATAATATAATATTATGGATTACTCTATACCATTATTTTCTCAGTACGAGTGAGGTCACTACCTGTTCAATAGCACCTCGTCCTTAGACTAGTTCCACCGTCCTACCAGTTCCACTTCTAATCATTTGATGTTTATTGATGAAAGTTGAGATAATTAGTTAGGATAATATGTCTAGCTTTATCTTTCTATTGCAGTATATTTATTTTCCGGAGCCTTATCCCCACCTGCTATTTTGTGTATATAAATTGCAATCCGAATGAATACAAATGCTCTCTTTCATGCATATTACTCTATACCTTTATATGGTATCAAAACCAAGTTCTAGTCTTGGGACCATTGAGATATGGCATCGAAGCTCTAAAAGCTTATAGCATTCTAGCCCCTGATTCTTTCAATATGAGGGAGGTTACTGGCTCTTCAATTGTACCCCATCCTTTGACTAATTCCACTTGTAATTTTCTAATTTCATTAATGCCACCACTCCCATAGTGGGCTATCATACAAAATTAAAATTATGCCTCACGTCATATTAGGAATGGTACAATTTCGAATTTGGGATTTGTTCTGACAAAGCATAAATATGGTATAAAAATTTGTTCCATGAAACAAATTTTTAACTTGGAATGAATTTCAGAACAAATGTAATATTAATCTAATTTGTCTTACGGAGATCCGCAAGTTCAATATTATATTTTTGCTCATATAATTGAGGCATGTGGATGCAATCCTATTAGTAATTTAACTATTAAAAATAATTTTTAATAATTTGTCTTATGGAGTTCAATATTACCTTTTTACTCACATAATTTGTCTTACGGAGTTCCATAACTTCAATAATTTGTCCTATGAAGTTCCACAACTTCAATATTACATTTTTACTCATATAATTAAGGTATGTGGGGTGTAGTCCTATTAGTAATTTAGCTATTAAAAATACTTTTTAATAATTTTATTTTTAATTATTATATTGTATTACGTATCCATATAGTAAACTAGGATCAAATAATAATTTAATTATTGAAATTGTTGTTTATATAATATGCATTTTTAATCTTATGTTGTCACAAAATATTAAATATTATGTATTGTTTATATATGAATTTCAAAAATAAAAACTTTAAATCTTTTTTCAATTTTTCAATTTTTTTGTGGATTTCTGTGTAGAGTGTTAATGCCTTGCAAATCATAAGGATAATACCCCAAATTGTCCTACAATCGGAGACATGACAAATGACAAAAGCATCAAGATGCCCCATGGATCATAAAAATAATAGCCCAAATTGTCTTGTAAGTAGGGACAAGATAAATGATAGAAGTCATAAAGCAGAATAGTAGGAAGCTGATCTCTCCCCATCCTATCCCATTGCTATCCCTATTCAAGTCAATGCTATTCTAATTGGCTTTGATCTCCTTGGCTTTATTGCACTACTACAAATATCAATTTTTATCTATTGGAAAAGTGTGATCATAATTCAAAGGTCATGATTTTCCTATTGAATTATAGTCCTTCAAAATCCCCTTGGAAAAATTTTCAAATTTCATTAGAAATCTATCTAAAATATTATACTAATTTTTATGTAAACAAACTAGTAACTTCCAATAAATTTTTGATGGATTTTCTAATTGTGCAATGAATTTCCTATAGAAAAATCCATTTGTAATCCCCTTTCAACTTATGGCAACCCTCTTCTTTCCCCTATTTCCTTCTTCTTCTTCTTGCACAATAGCATAAAAGTGCTTCCCTAACACTAAGTTGAATTTCATTCTTGCATTTTGAAGGCATATTTTTCAATTTTAATTCAATTAAATTATTTTGAGTGCTTTGTTTTATTTTAAATGATTGATTTTGAAGGTTTCAATGTTTTTTCAAATTGCAAATTTTATAGTCTATTATTGTACTTGTTCTTACTTGGACATAATGGTTGGTACAATTTTGTATTTATTATGTAATTAACTATTTAATTGTGATGATTGAATTAGGATTAGAAAGGTTAATTTTTAATTATTATGTGATATACCTATATATTAGAAACAAGATAGAATAATGGCATTTTTACTTAATAAAAAAATGATAATTATTGAACTAGGTTTTGAAATTTAACAATGAGATGATTTTTGTATGAATTAGTTTTAGGGTTGCATAAGTTTAATTTTTTCAGTCATTAATTATTGAATTGTTTATTAGTTTTTTTTGTTTACACTCAGGGTACAATCACACCTTTTTATTAGGTATGAAACTAGTCTATATTTAGAGTTGGAGTATTAAATGGTAAACTCCTTCTAACAAAGGCACATTCAAAGATCAAACTTAAAAAACTTTATTGGACTTATAATGCCTTAGATCTTAATGTGCTTCTATTAAGCCAACCTTGATGGATAATTTATTAGTTATTGAGTAAATATTGAATTAATTAGAATTGTTAGTTATTGATTCATAATTGTAAATATTGAATTAATCATTAGTTATTAGTTACTTACTTTTAGTTAGTTGTGTGACATTCATATATGTATGTTACTTGTATTAGTGTTTTGGTTTTGTTAAGTAATTAGAATTAGTGGTTATAAATTACTAGGAAACAAGAATTAGTTATTGAATTATAATTGTTGAATTAATTAGAATTGCTACTTGTTGATTGATAATTGTAATTATTGAATTAGTTATTAGTTATTAATTACTTAGCTTTTTACTTAATTACGTGGGATATGCATGTATGTTACCAATATTAGTGTTAGCTTCTATTTTTAATTAATTAGAGATAATATTTTTAATTAATTAGAATTCTTAATTATTGAATAATAATTATGATTAATTGTAAATGACAAGATGAGATCAAGGATGTGGTAACAACAAGCCCATAGTAGTGGAAAGTCATTTGCAATGATGTTGTAACACCTTAAAAGAATAGTAAAGCATAAAATTAGAATGGTTTGGGCTAGTTTAAAATTGGGGCTAAACTAGACCATAAGATTAGTTTGGCCAAAGTTTTGATTCAAGGTGGTGGTTTGGACCCAAAATAACCAATCAACTAATTGATGGATACTTAAACAATCTTAAGCAATCATCCAACCATAAATGACAAGTTGACCAAACAAGTGGAGAAGCCTATGAAAAAAGTAGCCCCCAAGCCTCATTCATATTTCTATTTCATAATTAAGGGTAAGAAACTAATTAATCTAGAGAGTAGGAATCTTAGAGAAATCAAATTGTAACCTATGCTTCATGTAATTTAATTTTTAGAAGAAGACCTAGAATGAACTTTATCAAGAAGCAAGCTAACAATTTAGGGAAAGCCAAGCAAAAAACTACTAAATTAATTTATGATATATGTCTTTTGCTATCTTTGTATTGTTATATATATATATATATATATATATATATATATATATATATATATATATATATATATTACCTATGAGATTAGTGATCCTTCATGATGTTTAGGGAAATGTTGGCTAGGAATGTGTTGAAGCCTTAATTTGGACTAGAAATGGAAACTGTTCTTTTCATAAGTTATGGTAAAGAAAATATAAGTGATGTAGTTAATTTAGTAGCTAAACATTAATATGCAAATATAGGCTTAAATCCATTATCTTGGCTAAAACATATTACATGATCTTAAATATATTCTTTAAACATAGAATGGTCTTATAAAAGCTTGTTAATATATAAAAATTGCAAATGAACCATTTGCATTTAAGTTTACCTTTCAAATATAAAATGTCATATAAGGGATTAGATATACTTTAAAAACTATAAGTGAGCTATATAACCTTGCATTATGATAAGTAATCCCTAAATAAGATGAAAAGGCTAACTAATATAAACTAATAACATTATGGTTGCTTTACACACATAAGACTCTTTTATTGTAACTTGAGTTAAGAATAAGCAAATTAGGATCTATAAAAAGATTTAAAAATTAGACAAATAGGGCTTTGAGCCTTACAAATTACATAAGCTAATTATGAGCCATTTTTACTTAGTTTGAATTTGAAATGAGTTATGTTTCTACCATAGGTAACTCTATACAACATATGCTAGAATGTTTATAGCTCTTAAATGGGAAATTCAAATGGAAATCAATTAGAAAAGAAAGTAGACATTTAGGACCTAAAACAATAAAAATTCCAAAGCCAAACTCATCAGTAAATACTTCTATATTTCTTTAAAGTTTCAATCCAAAATCAAAAACAGGAACTTGAGATTGTTGATACAAATTTTTATAATTTATAGAAGATCAATGGAAATTTACCTAGAAGATTAATAAAAGATATTATGTTATGAATGGGTTAAGAATTTGGGGCATGGTTAACATTTAGCATTAGGAGGACTACTTAACCTTAACTATGAAATTCAAAATGGAAACATATTATGATGGGCAATACAAGACTTTCGCTTGCTTAAAGAAGAATTTAAGGATAATTGTGAAGTTAAAAATAAGATGAATCTCAAGACTTGTATAAACAAGATATCTAGTTAGTCAACTGTGTATAGTAAAACATGTTTAAATGAAATAATGGATGAAACAAAATCCCAATTAATTTAAATAAAGAAAACTATAACATAAACTACTTTTTCGTATAAGGAAAAGGTTGAATAAGGCCCACACTAATGGAATGGGGTTACACTTTTCAGTTATATGAATATTCTTCTTTTCATATTTTAAAAATGATAATGTGGTGAACCTTTCTCCCATATATGGTTTATGGCATATAAAGTTCTATTTTATTACTATAGTTATTGATAATATGTTATGCCCTATGCATGGCATGTTTAATGGGAATGTTTTGTGCTTAGGGAAAAGTGACCTTTTACACATGAATTAAGCTTTAATGCTATCTATATGAGAAATAGAATTAATGAGATTGACAAATATTGATTATGAGTAATAAGGTAAATATAAGTCAATCCTACATGCTTTTTGAAGAGATAGGGATAGAGGTAAGTAAACATAAAGATGATCCAAGAGGACAAGGATGGAGTTAGGTAGGCACAAGGATAACCCATAAGTTAAAAAGAAGCTATTTGATTTATTTATTCATTTTATGTTACCTATGAAATGTCATATTTGACTCGTTTATATGTTAAGACCAATACTAAAAATGTTATTACTTTTGCTTAATTGTTATTACCCTTGAAATATTATAATTATGATTCCTTGTAACCTTTGACAATACTAAAAGTTCTTAAAGATTAAACTTGAAGTTCCTTCAACATCTTATTTTACAATATGGCCAACTGATTTTACAATTAAAGATTATATTGTAGACAATTAAAATTAGTTTATTTTATTTTTGCTTCATAAATTATAACCAACTAGAAAAAGATTATTTATCATGACTAAAATCCTACATGAAAAATGAGTGAGTTCTTGAAGAAGCCTTTAAAAATAAATTAAATTATGTCATGCATGAATTATGGCATAGGTGAACCCATCAAATTAAAATTATGTATTAATGATGTCATATGGTAGATAAAAAGTTGTCACATGTCACAATGTGTCATCTTAACTAATAAAAAATTTAAAATTAATTACCTTTTCAAAAAATTAAAAGGCAATAAAGATTAAAAAATAATATGCTTATTTTTAAACATTCCTTAGCAATTCTTAAATAAAGAGCTCATTTATACTATTTTACAGCAAAAAGTTATTAAAGGAATAAATATGAAGCTTTAAAGCTCTCACAAACTTTATCAATGAAGATAAAAGCATTCAAAGTCTCTGACCTTTTTTAAGAACATTCATTTTGAATTAAAGAATTCAATCACATTCAAGTTCAAGTTTTGAATGCTTTTAAGCTCTAATCCATTGTGAAGATTTGACCTTCAAGTTGGAATTAAGCTTCTTCAAGCTCACCACTAAAGCCAAAACTTATTGTTCAATCAAGGATCAAGCTTCATCAAAGCCTTCCATTGAATCAAGATTCAATTATTCAATATGAAAGTAAGCTTCCTAAAACCCTCGATCAAAGTTAACTTGAAGAGAAGAATAAAAGGATTATCTTGTTCTTTATTCAATAACTCATAAATTATAAATTATACCCACATATGTAAAAAAATAAAAAAAAATATTTTTCCACTAAGTTTTTGTCTTATAAAATTTTTATTGAGAATTTATGTATGCATTCATTCTAACTTGCAATATATGTGTTCAACTCACACAATGCCTTTACATCTAGTATAAGATAATTTATTATTAATCTCTTGCTTCATCAATATTCATAGTTAACCATACATTATCTTATAATTTGATTCTTATTCAATTACTTTGTGTGGATGTTTCTACTAAATTGATGAATAAGACAACACCATCAATTAAATGGATGAGCACTTCATTAAGTTTTAGGCTCATATTTTTGCGAAACATTTTTTTGGTACTCAAATAGAAGTGCAAAGTTTCTGATGGCCATTACAAATATGGTTTGTATACATACAGAGTTAAAATAGAGAACAATGGCTGCTAAAGTAATCTAAGGGTTTATTAATCAATTTTACAAACTTTTAACAAACTAATATATTAGAATATTCATAAATTTTGAGAAATATACCAATAATAGTTAACCTTATCATTTAGAAAATAAAATTTTGAATATATTCGCTAGGCTTCTAAAGCTAATCCAATATTGGCTTCATATTGCTCATAGGTTAGGATCAAGCGGTGACATTTAACTTCAATTAGATCTTTCCAAAGAAAACTTTTAATAGCAATGCATCACATTAAGCATTAAAATTTGAATTGAAAAGGAAGTTTTATAAAGAACTCTAAGAACAAAGAAAAATAAATAAAACATACAAAGAATATATAAAGCTTAGGGAAGAATATGATAGTAGTAGTTATTCCAATAGTTCAATCTAAAAAGCATCAAACCATAAGGTCAAACAAAACAATTGATATGGAAGAAGGTATTGCCTAAAACACTTTCTCTAACTAAAAATAGTTCACCTATGTTATCACATAAATCAAAATCCAAAAATGGTATATTCCTTTATTTAACCATAATGTTTATTTGTGTTAGGTGGAGATAACATATAAATTGGATATTTTTATGCTAAATGCAGTTCACACAAGGTATAAGTTCAATGACATTTCTACATTTTACAAAATTTGATATCAAGAAACTATTTTTTCAAAATTTATCAAAAGTTAATATAATAAGGATTGATAGAAAAATTTTAAAAATGAACAAAAATTTAGGAAAAAAGCCTTATAAAGAAAACATAGAAAAAAAAACTTTGCAAAAAGAAAATCTACAATCCATAATCTAGTGCCACAACCTCACAAATCTATCTTAATATTTTACACAAAATAATTGCTATTAGAAATTTCCTAAATATTCACTACTATAGAATCACAGATAGACATTGGCTGTTTAAGGGATTAGACATTGATTTTGTACTGTCATTTTATCAATCATTATAATAGATATTTGATAATATCAATTACAAAATCATTGTAGAAAAATAATATTATATCAATTCCCTAACAAATAAACCATCATCCTTTCTTACAGGTCACACCACTTAGTAATCAATGACATTTAAAGATGATGGTTTTTTTCTTGATAACTATTGTTGAAATTCTAGTTCAATGTTGGTTTATTTTATTAACTAATGTAGAATCTTTAATTAACCATTTTAGTGATTCATATAATCAATGTTATATTACAGTATTTTTCCTTCTCTACTTGAACTAAAAATTGAAAAACTCATTCCTTATACTTTCTCCATTCAATACAACATTTCATGACTTGTCTTATTGCACTACTATTAACATAAGCTATATTTAGATTCCCAAAATTATAATACAACAACTTTATAATATGTACAGATCCTTTATTATATAGAAAGCAATGTATATTTCATCTTAATTATAATACATAATCTCAAGTTTAGTATATGCCATTTATAATATACAAAATAGCCCTATTTTTCCTCTATATTAATTCCATACACTTATACACATGATCAAGGAAGACTTAACAAGTTGTATTATTGAATTGTATACATCCAAAGCATCAAACTATAAAGGAACAAAGTAAATAAATAAAAGTTTAAGTCTTACAACAACTACAAAGAAAAAGTTTATCATATTAAAAGAAAAATTATATTTTAATTAGTCATGAATATCATTTTATCTAAGTATATTTAATTCATTACTATGCATTTTTCAAATGGGACTTACATTATCCAAATATATATCTTAATATATATACTATATAAACTAAGAAGCAATTGTGTATATAAGTATAATTTAGAAAAAAAAAAAAAGAAATTAGTATCTTGAACTTATGGTATTGAAAATTTATTTAAAAGGATTATCAATTCATTTCCCATCTCCATGATCTTAATATGCATAAAACTCCTTTAAATTGCCTTTATGAATAATTAGAGGTAGTACTAATGAGAAATGAGGTGTTTCTTTAACACTAATTTTTACAACTTTTTCATTTTCACTGCCAACAATTTGTCTCTTCCGTTAAAGAACTATAGATTACTTGTTATCAACTAAGTCCAACACATAGAAAACTTATTTTACTCAAGATGTCATTATAAATAACTCCATCTTATGAGCTTTCTTACTAAGATCCACCAATATAAATCCTAACTTATCCACTTAAATGTCATTGTTACTCTTCATCCACTTACATTGAAAGACAAACCCCTTGAATTATATGTAATCAAGCTTCCATATATCTTCAATGACTGCATAATATGATATCATAACATAGATGGGATTTTTATCTTTAACCCTAGAGATATGCATTGCTTAAACCATAAGATTAACTTCAATATTTTGAATGATACTTCCCTTATCTTGTTTCTTTATGTTAAATAAATATCCATTAATGTCATATCCTTAATAAAACATGACATAAATGCAAGATTTATTAGCTAACCATCTTATAATCTCAAAAACAATACTTGGTGTTTCCTCTATCATATTACCCACCTAGTTATAAAACTATTTAATGAATGTACAATTATGTTTAGCTTGTATCCACTTCTCATTCTTGCCATGATAGAGCTCTTTTATGAGAGTAATATACTCATTCATGTAAGTCTCAACCTTTTCACTATTTTATAAGATGTAGAAATATGCTTGTTCCTATGTTTCATAATTTATGCTCGCCACTCAGTTTCTTATATGTCTTTCCCTAAAATTCTTCCCCTATGATGAGGCTTAAGAAGCTTAATAGTGTCTATATTTGACAAGTATAAAGTGTAATACTTGATAACTTTCTTAGTGATGTACTTTTCAACAATACTTCCTTCAAGCTTATTCTAGTTATGCACATACCATTTTAGAATCTTTATGTAATGCTCTATCGAGTACTTCCATCTCAAATAAATTGGACCATATAATTTTACCTCTCTTACTAAATACATAACCAAATACACTATAATGTTAAAGAATAAAAGTAAAATATACATCTAAAGTTAGCATAATGTGATGGCAACATCCTTTTGTGAATTATCCAAATACTTTGGGTTAATGATCTTAGCATATATTGCATTAAAGAAGAAACAAAGCCTCGTGATAGCTTGCCTTACATGTTTAGGTAATATTCATCGAATGGCAACTAATAGTAGTTATTGCATCAAAGCATGAAAATTATGAGACTTTAAGCTAACTAATTTTAAATCTTTTATTGAAACAAGGCTTTTAATGTTGGAAGAATAGCCTTAGGGAATTTTAGCCTCATTTAAAAACTTATAAAAACTTATTTTCTCCCTCTAGAATAAGATATAATAAGCCAAAGGTAGGTAAGTATGTTAACCCTTTTTTTAGTGTTAATTTCTCTCATATGGTCATTTCTTACAAGTTTATTAAGCGTTAATTCCATTCTTTAACTTGCTTGATATGTTTAAAAGCATTTTAACTAGACTATCATATACATTTTTCTCCATATACATGACATCAATAATGTACTTAACATCCAAGTCCTTCCAATATGGTAAATCAAAGAATATAGACCTTTTTTTCCACAGAGTGTCGTTACTTGTGAAAGCATTATACTTGTTGATGTTGACATTAATATTTTTCACCTTATTATAAATCTCCTCCCCTAATAAAGGCTCTAAAGCCATTATTTTTCTCCAATAAGCTATTGAACACCTTTTTTAGCCTTGGATAGTTATAGGAATGAGGTAAAAAATTTCTATGGTTAAGATATATTATTTTCTTCCAATGCTTAAGTTAATGAGAGCAAGTGCCATCCTTACAAATAAGAGATCCTCTACATCGACAAGTTTTCATAAGTTGAAAAGTCATTGATTGTGCTAAAATATTGCATGCAACATGAAGGACTCCTACTTATATGTATTGAACACATTCACACCTTCATTCCACATAAGTCCCAAGTTTTCAATAAGCAATGCTAATATGTATCAATTGCATTTGGGTCATGACATTATATTTATAAGAATATAATTATGTATAATTCAAGATTTAGAGTAAAGTAAATTAATACTTATGAAATTTCATTTATCTTGACAATAGTCATATAAATTTGATTTATGATCTTATTTGATATACCAAGTATATTTATAAATTTTATATGATCAAAATAAATCACATCTTCTAGAGTTTACAACAACATTAATAAAGTGCAAAACTTTATTAATATAGTGCGAATAATAATTTTATTAATTGTAAATAACTTGTATTCCTTTTTTTTATAAATCTATATTATGATCATATGAAAACATATTATACAACTAATTGAACCTTTATTCAATTTTTATGCAAAATAAGTATTCAAAAAAATATTTACAATTATTTCTATTAAAAAGAAACAACTCACAAGAGATAATTACTTTTATAAGCTCATTCACAATAATTTTCATTTCTTGTTAGAAATTATAAGTTTATAATATTAGTTACTTATTTGAATTGATATGGTAAGTTATATTTTATAAAAATGTTACCATGCTATTATATATGTCAATTTTTACTTCAATCTAAGTTAGTATGTTGATATTAAAAGATAGTTTTGCAGTAGTATAAATTATAAATTTCACATATTTTGTTTCATGACATGGGATTTGGACTATAAGTTGAAGCTATGTAACTTAACGGATATATACAGTTGCATAGTTTAGGTGTAACACAAAGCTATGTACTTAAAATATAGTAACTTTTTTATTTTGATTATATCATATATATTATTTTATTTAACATTTATTGCTATTTTATTATTTGATACACATATTGGATAATAAATTATATATATTCAATTATAAATAAAAATATAATCTTAAAGGTTTAATTATGAACTTTCTCTTTATTTTAAGGATATTATTATTAACACATTTATTTCTATTATATTCATATATTATTTACTATACCAAACATTATTATAGAATGAAATGTTCATTTTATTCTTAATCATACCGAATATAATTATGAAAGAAAATACTATAGATACCAAAATTGAGTTTTGAATATTTATGTCTATTAGATTGAATTTTATAGATTAACCTTACCATCTTATTTTAATGATAGCCTTGATTTTCATTTAGGAGACACTTTTAGATCTTATTTTTTACGCATATAACATTATTCAATAATAAAATAGTTATTCTATCCTATTCTATCATACTAAACATAATATAAGTAGGTTAGTTAAAAATATACTTTCAAACATGAGAAAAAGCACAAATGGACAAGGCTTAGACCTTGGATAGGTTAGGTCAAGGTTCCATATAGAGCTAGTGAAATAAGTGTTGATTTGTAGGATAGTTCATTAGCATGCAAACTTTGAAGGACTTAGACTAACCATATAGCAGCCTATATAAAAGCAAGGCCCTTTTGGGTTGAGCTTGTAAAGCTCAACATTTAGTTGGGTCCATTCATGGACGAACCAAATAGGACTCATTTTATTTTCTCCCTTAACTTACATCTAGAGAAAAAAAATTCAACCAAAGCCTAAAACAAACCGTACCTAAATTATTCCCTAGTCCCAATTTGATAATCCCCACTCCCTACATCGTCATTTTTGCAAAAAGATAAATAGGAAAGGACCAAGTTAAGCAGAGGAGGTATGTTTAAATAGTAAAGGTAATGTAGCATAAAACCATTTGATAATTTCAAGTTCCAAGTCAAGCAAAAGTAAGACCAAGACCAACAACTACCAATGAATTTTAATCTACAAATATCTCGAAAGTCTTAATCCTCTTGAGTTAAAAGGCCAGGTGCTACTATTGTGGTGTTTGTTTCCGGAGTAAACCTAAGACTTCTAGTTTGGTAGTTCCTCTACAACTTAGTTTATGCTCCAATGCTAGCAATGGAAAGAGCAATTAAAGGCTTAGAGCAAATTGTCATGCATTGTCATCATGCCATTTTCATAATCCAATTCGGTACTTGCAATAAGCCAACACCTGCAACTTAAGGTCACAACAAATAGTTAACCTAATAAATCATAAGGTAACATCCTAATCCAATAATTTTCAAAAGAATTCAAATATATCACTAAGCCACATGAATCAAATGAAAACCAAGACACAAGACAAAAAAGGTAAAAACTTATGGCTTTCTACTAAAAAAGTAAAGGATGTAGCAAGACTAAGGCAAATAATTTCTTAAATTATTATAAATTACAAGTCCCAGAGATTAGAAAGAAAATAAATAAGATAAAATAAATACTCATACAACTTTCATAATATAGACTTTAGTTACAAATAGAACATAATTTAATACATTAGATTAATTTATATAAAGAACATTTTATGTCTTAGAGAATGTTCTGATAAGAGAAAGAAATGGTGGGAGTGAAACAAAAATTGAATTACTTATCATAAATATTAAATAGTTATCTTCTATGCTTAAGTGTGATATAACTTGTATATAAATAGTTATCTATTAAAGTATTTTAAAATACATATTTAATGTTCAAAATTTATCTAATTAGCTTATCTTTTCTTTGTTTATCACTATTGATCATTTTTAATATTCAAAATTACTATTAAATTACTTTGTTAAATGTTAATCATGTTCTATGCAATCCAACCACATTGTACTTTGGTTAGCTTTTCAAATTAGATAGATGCTAATTTCAATTAAACATTTGCTATTTTTTATAAGTTAAGTCACATGTGTGTATTTTATATTTATTGCTAGTTCTTCTTAATGTTTGTAGTATGAATAATGAAACTATGAATAAGAGTGGGATTAATTGTGATGATAATGATTCAGAAGTACTGAGATCCATTCCAATTGAATTAAAAATTATAGATGAATATTGTAAACAACCCTCTAAAAAGCCTAGAGCAATAACCTCAGATATTTGGAATTAGTGCACAAAATTTGACAACACCCATGCCAAATATAATTTGTGTAACAAAGTACTTGGGTGTAGGGGTAGTAAGTATGGTACTTCAACTTTATCACACCACTTAATAAATTGTTAAAATTAGTATAATTGTAGGGATATAGGAAAAATGTTAATTGATCATGGAAGGAAGTTAGCATCTAGGAAATCCAACCATAAACATATCCATGAATACTTGTCCATATAAGTTATAGAACATGATTTCCTTTTTAACTTTGTTAAGTATAAGAGAATTAAGGAGCTTCTCAAATTTTATAAACCAAAAACCAAGGCTTATAGTGGGTCCATAACTACTTTTAATGTGATAAAATTTTATTTAAGTCAAAAGGGGAAGTTAAAATAAGTCATGACATGTAATCCTAGTAGGATTTGTTTGGCATCTGATTGTTAGACTACTAATAATAATGAGGGTTATATTTTTTTATCACTCATTTTGTTGATAATAATTAGAAGTTAAATAGCAAATTACTTTATTTTTGTAAAATAGAAACTCCACACATAGGATTTTAATTATCAAACAAAGTATATGATGCTTTAAAGGATTAGGGCATCAAATAGAAAAAATTTTCCCTTACTTTAGATAATGCATCCACCATTGATAACATGCAAGATCTCTTGAAGCAACGATTGAATATGAAAAATAGTTTGTTATGTGATGGTAGATTCTTTCATGTGAGATGTTGTGCTCATATCTTGAATTTTATTATGCAAGAAAGTTTGAAAATGATAGGTGATACATTATCTAAAATAAGGGATAGTGTCAAATATGTCAAAGCTTGTAAAGTTAGAATCAAACAATTTCAAAAGTGTATTAATCAAGTTAGTGGCATTGATATTAAAGTTAGGTTATGTCTTGATATCTCAACTAGATAGAATTTTACATTTATCATGCTTAAAAGTACCATTAAGTACAAGGTGCTTTTAATGGCCATCTCATGCTTGATAAAAATTACAATTATTGTCCATTGAAAGAAAAGTGAATAAGGGGAGCAATTATGTATGAATTCTTACACCTATTCTATAAATCACTAGATATCCAATTTAACCTATTGCAAATCCAATTTTTACTTCATGCAAGTGTAAAAAATTGAATGTTTGTTAAAGGAAGACATGATAAGTAAAGATAAGGTTGTTAAAGATATGACTTCTAAGATAAAAGTGAAATTTGACAAGTATTAGAAGAATTATAGTGTAATGCTTGCTCTTGAGGCTATTCTTGATTTGAGAATAAAGTTAAGTTTGTTAAACTTTTGCAACTCCAAACTTAACCCTATAACTTATGAAGAAAAGGTTGAAAATGTTAAGAAATTATTGTACAAGCTTTCTGAAAGTTATGACAAAAAAAAGCCTAATGATGATTTAAGTGTAAGTGATTCTTAAATTGAATTATCCAATGCACAATTTAAGCATAATAAGGGAGGAATTGCATCCAGCTTAGATATATTTTATATAATATAATTTTTTTTAATTATTATGTAATTTTACACATATGTTACACTACCATTCACATGGGTTAATTACATTTTTCTTTATTTTTTGAATATTGTAGGAATATATGGAATTTGAGAGTCAAAATGTGACAAGGATTGAAAAATCTCATTTTGATATATACTGAAAGGAGCCACCTTTGCAATTATAGCACTTTGAGGAATTAGATGTGCTTTAATATTGAAAAGATTACAAGCATCTCTTTAAAGGTCTAGCAAATTTGGCTTGTGAGATTTTGACCATTTCAATTACCACAGTGACAATGGAGTCATCTTTTAGTATTAGAACTCAAGTTTTCAAAAAATTTTGCTTAATGCTTGGCTCTCACCTCTAACCTTTCATTTGCATTAGAAATTGGTTAAATGGTTATTGAATACATAATAAGTCAAACTTATAGTTAGTGATGATAATCTCACATCTCTTTAATTTCATATTTACTCACATTATGATAACTTTTTTTATTTTGTTTTTGTAATATAGATGAAGAAGAAAAGAACAAGGATCAAAGGCTATTAAAGAAAGAATGAAATTGTGTGGATGAACATCATGGAAGAAAAGGAGATTTGAGAATCTTGATTGTTAGATTATGCTTGTTTTAGTGTTTAAACTTTAATATATTTTGCATCCTATTCAAAATTATTGTTTGCTAATTCAGTACTTTATATGAATCTGAACTTATATTCAATTCTTGTATTTGAATTTGATTCTTTACTTTACTTTTTGGTAGGAAGAAAGGAAAATACATAAGTACCACCTTTAGGTGTCTAGCTCAAGTCTTGGTCCATTGGTAAAAAATCAGATTTATAGTGTTATTGTTCTTGAATCTTTTAGGATTTTATCATTTATAGATTAATGAATGTTATATATAGATGATGTGTTTTTATTTTTTATTTTATGTTTGAATATTAAACATGATATAATTTGAATTTATGGATGAAAATGTGGTGTTTGGGTATGTATTCTAGGTTATTTTTAAGGTTTAAATAGGTTTATGATAATAAGTATTCAAAAATGAATGCAAAACTATCAAAATTATCCAATTTTAGTGTCTTTAAGTCACTGGGAACTATTGTCTAAGTCCAAAACTTGTGTAGTCTATGGGTTAGCCTGTTAACTCATGGACCACATATAATAGGATTCAAGCCTTAGTTTCCACAACCTACTAGAAACATAGACCAATCCAACTGGCTTTATTTAAGGCAAGTCCATACAAGTCAATGCCAGTTCGTAAATGGATCAGACTGGCTATTCACAAAACTAAATCAACTTATCAATTGGTTGAGTTTAAAGCTTACAATAAATGTTATTTACTCCTTAACACAATTTTTAAAACTAGATAGATCATTAAACCAAATAAAACATTAATTCACTAGTTCATTGGTTTAATTAGTTTTAACTTTAAAAATATGAATTATATAAACTAATAATATATATTTAAAATAATAAAATACAAGTAATATAATGATAATTTATGTTAAAAATAATTAAAAAAATGAATTCAATTGATATGAAATTTTGAAAAAGTTACAACTCAATTATTGTAAAATTATAGAAACTTTATTTTAAAAAATTAGAAAAAAAACTAATCTAATCCACTGATTTTAGTTAGTTCACTCTAATTTTGGTTAGTTCACATCGATTTTAATAGGTTTTTACCAATTCACATGCATTTTCTAGTCCAAGGGACTTAACTAGACCAATTCATCAATTTGACTAACTAGTTCAATCTAATTTTTAAAACTATGCTTCTTAATGCATTTCACAATGTTACTGCCATTCTATAGGAATGAAAGTCAAGGGTAAACCTAAAGGATTTAATTCTTTACCTTCAATGTTTTCATCCTGACTTATTAAATTTTCTTTTACTTTAGGTCATTGATAGATCTTTCCAATAATCAATGGAATTAGAATCTTAGGAGGAAGCTTTGGCATAAGCTTTAAAAAAATAGTATTTAAGTTGTAAAGTCTTAACAAATTTTAAATTAATGCGTGATTATTTTGAAATATAATATTTGAACATTGATGTCATGTAAATATTGGTAAAATTTAAATAAGTGAATTTGTTTTTAATTTTTACCTTTTTTATTAAAAAATAGGATATGCAATCAATTAATTCAATAAGTATTTCATATATCAAAATTTTAACATGCATAAAATATTTTTATAATAAAAATAAAATACATTTTGTTATATATATACTATGTAACAATACAATTGTCTAAATTATAAATAATAAAAGCACATATAAAAAATGTAATTGAGCTAATAAAAAAAAGAGAGTTAATACATAACTATAAAGTAATAAGAATTAAGAATATAATATGTATTTAATTAATTCAATTCAATTTAATTTATTTCAAAATATTTTGGTAACAAAAAAAAACATATTGTGTTGTGATATTGGTATTTGAACTATGAATGATATAAGTGATAAAAAGGGAATGCAATAAAGTATTACAAGGGAAAAATATAGCACATGAGTTATCAAGTTTTGAAAAAAAATTCAATCAATTGAAAATTGATATTATTGAAAAGTTTTAAATAAATAATTTAATTTTAATTTTAATATTTTATTAGAAATAAAATATGCAATTATTTAATTCGATTAATACTTTTCATATAAAGTTATAAATTCTTTAAAATAATTTACAATAAATGTAAAATATATCATTTTATATCTATATTACCTAGTGATATTAATATTTAATTAACTGTAAATAAAAAAATAAATATATGTAATAAAATAAATTAAAAAAAGAGAAACAAAGTACAAATTGTAAATAAGAGCTAAAAAAAGGAAATTAAAAAAGTGCATAAGAAGAGAGTAATTTGGTGAAAAAAAGAGAAAAGATATCACATAGAAAGAAAATGATATGATTTAATAAATAAAACAAATATTCTCTAAATGAATAAAAGAATTTAGTACATATTAATGGAACATAAAAAATTAACTTAAATTAAAAATTAAGCAAATAAATAAATAAATTTTTAAAAATGAATCTATTGTAATATGCAATTTCACATTACATTTTCAATTCCTAAAATTAATAATAAGAATGGGAAAAGCATGTTTCATCAACAATGTTCAACTATATAATTTTTTTTCTTTTTTTAACAAGAAAACCTAAGTTGAAGTCTAAAAGAAGTAATTTAAAGGTAAAATTGAAAAGTAAAAGATATATACTTTCAAATGGAAATTTTTTCTTAAGAGCTTGACATGTGTTATAGAGAAGAAAATGAAGAAAAGTTAGGTAAAATTTTATAGGCATTTACTATAAAATTTTCATTCATAATTTTATATGTGTATTTTTTTTTCAACTCATTACTAATAATTACAACTCAATAAATATAATTATTAATTAGTTATTCAAATGGTTAAGAATTAAATACATATGTAAAATTATAATTAGGATCTTCAAAGTAAATACTTATAAATTTTCACTTAATTTTTCTTGAAGAACATATGGGAGCAAAAAGCCTTCTTCTAATAGATAGATTGATTGATTGATTGAGATTTATTTAACATTAAGAATAATTATATATGTTTATATCAAAAATTATCTTAATTAATATTATGAAAAATTATATATGTTTAAATACCTTACTAAATTAAAATATGTTTTTATAGAAAAAATTGTTATAATTGTTCCCAAAATTTTGATTATAAGTTACAATTTTTAAAAAACTATTAGGGTACAAGCTAAACTAAAAAATTTAGAAAAATAAAAAGAGTTGAGCTCAAATTCAGAGTAATACATAATGTGTAATTCGTATAAAGGTTTGGTCCATCAACACTTGAGATCCACGTTAATATGCAAAATCATTTATTTAGATGTGATATTGGAATTAATTTGTAAAATGTTATATATATGTGTGATTATATCCCCAAATTGAAATATTAAAGTACACACTAATTGTTAGAAATTGTTGAAAAGTCATATTAATTTGAAATAAAGATATATGATAGTTTATTATTAAGAAATGTGTTGATTTACGATAAAAAAGACATGTTAATTCATAATGAATAGGTACTTTATTCATAAATTAAGAGGCTTGATTTAATCAATGTAATGATTTATGTGTAAAAGACATAATAATCAAAAGATACATTAGTTAAAGATCAAGAGATGTATTGATTCATGATCAAGAAGCATTTTAGTTTATGATCAAGAGACATCATATTTATTAAGTATCAAGAGATACATTGGTTTATGATCAAAAGACATTTTGATCCAAGCATTGTCTATAAATATACTTGAAATAATGAAACAAATATACAAAAATAGAAAAAAAAATAGTTAAGTTGATTAATAACTACAAATAATTATGAGTGAATAGAAAAGAATAATGAAACAAATATACAAAAATAGAAAAATAAAATAGAAAAATAAATAATTAAGTTGATTAATAACTACAAATAATTATGAGTGAATAGAAAAGAATAAAGGAATTTATCTTTAATCATGAATGAAAAGAATAAATGAATATTTATTTTTTTCATCATTCTATTACTTCTCTAAATTATTAAAAGAGTTCTTGATGAGAGATCATTAGATTGCTAGCTATTCAATATCTAAAGTGATTAAACAAATTGTATGAGTGATTTGTCACAGATTCTACAGCCAATAATAGGGGTAAAGTCACTTAAAAGACAATGTTCTTTGTAATACATTTTAAACACACTAAATTTTCTAACTTATTTTCTATTTTGTTTCATGATATCTTCTAATAAAGTTTTTCAAGGTTTATCATGCACAAATCAAATTTAATAGCTAGGATATGAGAATAATAGTCAATGCTTGTTTGTTAGTCAAATCAGAATTGAAATGAAGAACAAAGAATATTGAAAAAAATAATATTTTGATTTCATTGCATAATTTTCATAATATAGTATTAATGCATGATTGAAAATTCAACAGACAATTGGGTGTTGAATCTTTCATAGTTCAAAGTCACCACATAAGGTAAGTGATTATTACTTTATTTATTTATGATAAATGAATGAAGTTATATATATATATATATATATATATATATATATATATATATATATATATATATGCAAAATGATGACTTGAAATATATGCATAATATTCAATATATTTTTAACAATTATCTTACATAAGATTTTGTCTTCTCTCTGTCTTTTTCTCCTCATAAACTGCATTTCGCATGAACATATAAGTCAATAATATATTATGCCATTAAGGGTTAGCACAAATGACATACTCTTTATGTCCTCAAGATTAAATGGTATAGAATGGTTGTTCAACTCTCCCAACCCTAACCCTATCTTGTATCCCCCTCCCACTTTCTAATACCTCAATCCCTTTTAATATCATAATAATAATAATAATAATAATAATAATAAACAACGATACTATTTGTGCCACAAGTATCACTTATAATGTATTATGAAATGGTAGCAAGCCTTAAATCAATCCTCTTTCTCATAAATCTAAATAAAAAATAAAATCCTAGACAAATTGGAATGCCTTTCTATTAGGGCTAGAAATTGGGTGGGCATAGGTGATTAAAGACCCCTGAACCAATTGCTTGCTCAAAATTGCACATTATAAAATTAGACCCATAACAACCCATAAATACTATATTACTCGCTTAGACCTGTGCTTTGTGGTTATCAACGATTACCATTAGGTGCTGGCAGGTTTAAAGTATTTTAAATAGAAATACTCTACACACCAGTCATTTTACAAACTAGTTCACTACTTACTTTCTTATATGTAATATTATTATAAAGCAATCTAGATTTACGTAAAATATTATCATTTTCACTTGCAAAATTAACACAAATGAACTAGTAAGCATTTTTCTATTAGATAAAATTAGCTATACATAAATCACTATTGTACTCTATTAAAGAAATTAGTAAAATTAAAATTGAAATTGAAATAAGATATAAATAGAAATGCAATCTATTTAGAGACTAACATTGCTAGTTTTTATTTTGGTTTGTATAGATGAAATGAATAAATAAATCTATTGTGTTCCCCAAATATATAGAGTCTTTAGATAAATGAATTAATTATACATAAACTACTAAAATTAGTTGCTTTTTATGAATAAGGTGGAAGATAAAAATTAGGTTGTATTTTCAATATTTGTCATCTTTTTCTAATGAGTGATGATGAGGAAGAAGCTAATAATTTTTTTTTTTTTGCAACCAATGCCTAAAATGACATTATCCTTTGAATATTTGTGGGTAGGTTACAAATTGTATTGGATGGTGAATTTTAACCCACATCCACCTATATAACTAAAATTTTCTTTTAAATTTCACCCACTTCTATCTATTATGATATTTAATCCAACCTAAATCACATAATTTTGGATTTGGGCAGTGGTTTGTAGCAGTTGGACCCAAAACTTCTAGCCTTACTTTCTACTAATTGGAGACATATCTTGAAAAGTAAATTATTCTATCTTCCTCTTTGATTAACGAATACTATATAGATCTTCCCTCTATTTATAATTTTACATAGACCTTCCCCAAATTAAAAAAAGCACTGTACATAAACCCAATTGAAGCTAATGGAGAAAACATTGCTCAAATCTATCAAAATTAACAAAAATATAACATTTTTATTCCAAAATTACCCCTCCTTTAAAAGGACTTGAAACATTTGCAACTTAGTTGCATGCCTTTACAGTCTATTAAAGTCATAAGGTAATTTCCTTCTCTCTTATATCTTCTATTTTAATTTTTCTTTGTCATCCTATATTTTTCTAGTTTTTTCTATCTATAATTTTCCTTTGTAACTCGTGGTCTCTTTAAAATATCCATACCCTCCACCACTATGTAATCTTCCACTATAGCTACTATCTATAAAGGTTGAAGTTCCATCCTTTTTGAATGTAAATCTTGAAAGGAATGCTTATGAATAGAACTCAAGTTTCTGAAATGCTCATTGCTCTGCTTGCTTCTACTAGCAAGTGAAAACCATAAAGCTCCAAAGCCAACAAAGCTAAGATCCATGAAGCCAAGTTATTTTCTATTAAAGCCTCACAAAGCTCAAGTTTCTTGAACACCTCCTTGCTTTGCTTGCTTCTACTAATTTTCCCTATGAATACTAAATAGGGCTACAATAGTAGAGAAAACAATGGACAAAATGAAGAAAATTTTTATTATGATGCAAATTCAAAAATCAATATGACTAAAATAATAAGTAAAAACATCCAACAATCCAAAGGTGTGTAGTACATTGGATGGGAAGAAGAAATTAATGTAACAAGAGAAAAATGAAAAACAAAGAAAGCACAAATTACAGGAAAATAAATTAATAAAACAAAATACAACTTATAATGAAAAGAAAGAACAAATCAAACAAGTTATAAATGAAGATATTCGATTTGGTTTTAATTTCATGGCTACTTTGGAATTCTATTTGTTGATTTTCTTTCTTCAACTATGCTAGGTTGCTTACAGCAACAAATTTAAGATAGGAATGAGTTAGGAAAAAATTTTGTATTTAAGGAGTATTTTAAGGTTTCAATTTTCAATTTTATTTTCAAATTAAAAAGAATAATATCTTAGCATATATTTGAAATATTCCTAACGTGTTGTCTAATAATGGATTAATGTGTTAGATTCTAAATAAGAGGAAAGGTCCATGTAATATTTGCTAACTTGAGGGAAGGGTAAAGTAATTTACTCTATATAGAATTACATTGTAATTTTGGAGGTTTAGTGTCAACACAATATTTCTTTCACATACTTATTTATGTATTGTGTAATTAACATCATTTTAAATTGGAATATTATTTTTTTAATTGCAGAAATAGTTAAACCACTAAACATATATATATATATATATATATATATATATATATATATATATATATATATATATATATATATATATATATATATATATATATATATATATATATATATAAAGATTAGAGATAGAATAAAAGATGCAACAAAAAATACAAAACCTTTTGAGTAACATTGCATACTACTAAAGACTCTTGGCTTAAATTGCCTGCCGAAGGCCAGCACAACTGGCCCTACCTTGACTTGCTAAAGTTTGGCAGCATAAAGGGAGGACGTTTGACCCCCCTAAGTTACTCCCCTCCCCGTTTAAAAGTTATTCTCTGTGTACCAAAAAAAAAAGACTCTTAGCTTAAATTAGATTATTTTTATTGAATTGTATAGTGGTAAATTAACAGGGTCTTAACCAACAAGCAATTGGTTCATTAGTAAGCATATTAATCTTAGATGAATTTTATTTGTTAATGGGTAGGAATTTGAATATTAAAAATGACTATTTTTGGAAGGGGAGAAATTATCTTCTCCTTAATTGGGATAACTAAAATTAAGATTTCATTTCATTTTGAAATAAATTTCAATTTTAAATGGTATTTGGTTTAAATAAAGGAAGATTTCATTTCATTTCTTTCATAATTCATGTTTTAATTATATTTGTGCCTTTATAAAATTAACTATAAATTTATAAAGAATTTCACTAGAATTTATTCTATTTTCTTCAAGGCATATGGTAAATTGAAAGTTAGACCTTCTTCTTAATATTGTATTTACAATGATACCATTAAAATTTATCTTTTAATTCAATTGTGTGCATTTTTTAATATGTTTCAAAAAAATATTTCCAAATAAATTGGAAATATTATTTTTAATAAAGTTTTCAAATAATAAAACTTATTTGTAAATAAATTAAAATTATTCCTTTTAAAATGACGTGAAATCAAATGCCGTTAAAGTTCTAATAGTTAGAGTGGCTGTCTCACTTGATTACTATTTCGCCCAAAAAAGAAAAAAGTAATGCCATGTATCAATTTCTCTTTTTTTGTTTCTCTTTGACAAAAAAAAATACATTAAACTATAATAAATGGAATCTTTAAAAATCTACCACCATATTGAATACAACATAATTAATTAGAAATAATTTTAACAGATTATAACATTAACGATTTAAAATACTTCAAGGCTTGTTATTCGTGTATAATTCATAAATCAAATTCAACTAACCAAATTAAACTATGTCCAAGTTTTTTAATGCCTTGTATCAATTTCCTTTTTTTCGTTTCTCTTTTTTAAGAAAAAACACATTGAACTATAATAAATGGAATCTTTAAAAATCTACTACCATATTGAATATAACATAATTAATTAGAAAAATTTTTAATAGATTATAACATCAACAATTTAAAATACTTCAAAGCTTGTCATTCATGTATAATTCATAAATCAAATTCAACTAACCAAATTAAACTATGTCCAAGTTTTTTTAAGAAGAAAAGAGAGAGTAATTAATCAGAAAATTTTGTTATTCATGTATAATTCATAAATCCAACTCAAGTAGGCAAATTAGACTATGTCCAAGTTTTTTGGAAGAAAAGAGAGTAGAGGCAATTATTGTTAACTATTTTTTCTAGACATTATAGTATTTCTTTTTTACAGAATTAATGTTCGATTTAATTATAATTACTACCTAAATCGCAAGGCTGGTGCTCCACTAAAATTCTAAGAGTGTCTAAAAAATATTGCATTCTTTTATTACACATATTAACAGCTTTTACAGGAACTCTATTCATATTAGTTTAAGGGCTATTTATTTTTTAGAAGATATTTTTTGTAAAAAAGTCATTTTTTCTTATATATGAATAAAGAAATATTATGTGTATTTATACTTTATGATTGAAAATTTAATATTTAAAATTACAATGGTAAAGAAAAATAACTTCCCTTTTGAAAAAATAAGAAATTATCTTTTATTAAATTTCTTGCATTTAACATTTAACAAATAAATTATTTTTTATTATTTTGATATTTTATAACTATATTTTTAATAAAAATATTTTTCCACTAAAAGAAGTAGGGTCTAAGTTAACGGAGGCGCTTATCATTTTCTTTTTATATGAATACTTTATACTTCACAATTATTATTTTTGCAAGTAAGACACATGCAAAAAATTACAACTGTTAGCAAAAAGGTTTTATTGTGAAAATATTTGTGATGAAAAAAGTGGCCAAGAAATTATAGAGACTTATCTCAAAAATTACAACAAAATAATACAATACTGGCATGAATAATCCAAAACCATATCCAAAAATCAATATATGCTTCAAATATGCAAATCTAAAACCAAACAAACCCTCCCCCTTCTCTTAAAATTTTCCTGCTTTGATTGGAAATATATTAAGCACGGAAAAGGAAAAGCACAAAATAATTATGGATTGGGCTTCGAAACATATTTGAGGAAATTTATATTAACAAATGTCTTTATTGGTTTTGTAATATATATAACGTTTTCATTAAAAATTGTAAATTTTAAAAATTTTATATAAATTTTATATATTTGAGGAAATTTATATTAACAAATGCCTAGGTGAATCTGTTTCTTGTCCACTTTTATGGCTGCTTGCCACCTCATGTTCCTAAAATAGACGCCTCTCATTACAATTGGTTCTCGGTTTGGTACATCCTTTCTCCTATGTTGTTTTCTGCGTTTAACCGGAGGCCCTAAATAATGCGGTAAAACATGTCAAAATGAAAAAGAACAAAGCCAAGAGAAAATACAAAGTGCATTGACAAAAAAACAATAATTGAAAAAACTAATCCAAAACGAAGAGCATCACAAGAGAACTCACAATCCATGTGTACTGAATTCAAATCAGCTTATGATGAGTGTAAGGATTAATATTTACAGTAACACCACTAGCACTCCTTCCCTCTCACTCCCCTTTCACTCTCTTTTTTATACTAGGAAAAGTAGACCGACTTAATCCATTTTTTCACAAGTCTAAAAAATTTTTTTTTCCTGATATGGAAATGAAAGCGGGGAAGGAGTAAGAACCAAACTTTCACTATACAACCTAGCCTTCCTGACAACCGAACTTTGAATACACCACTTAAATAAAACATTGAAACGCTTGTTAAAGGAGTTAGTTAAATTCTTAAGTCAACTATGTCGTTATAAATTAATGACTTATAACAAAAATAAGAAAAAATATCTCTTAAACAACCAACCTATAATTTTTGGACTGGGTTGGTCCTCGAAGAACCAACCCATGAGTTTTTGCCCGGGCTGGTCCTTTGATGAGCTAGAAGCAGATACATTTGATGACCCAGGTTCTTCTTCATTTTGTTGACAATGCTGATCCTTTGATGACCCAGAAGCAGACACAATTGATGACCCAGGTTCTTCCTTATTATTGGTATTCTGAGGAACAAAATGAGAAGTATTTAAAGACTTTAGACTAGATTCCTACCTATCTAAGGTATCAATAATTAAAAAAACACAAGGACTTAACTTTTGCATAATTATCAAATTAGCATATCTCCATTCTGATCACATTTGTTCATTAAATGTTAATTAATGCACTCGTTGAAAGAAAATTGATTGATTAGGAATTTAGGAACTCTGCGCAATTCAAAAGCTAACAAATATTATCATACTCATAATGATAATATTAAGGAAACCAAACAACAATGCTAGCATTGTAGATCTCGAAGGAATCAGAGTAGGAAATTCCTACTTTTTCTTCTTTACTTAATGCTTTTGAGGTCATAAAGAATAATAATTCTGCTAGCAGCAGGCAGAGATGTTCTGGCATGCAGCAGAGTTGCCTTGAAAACCAGAGGTTTTAGTTACTCAGCATATTGAAGTTCAGTACCTTCATCGGTGAACTTTATTTAATTTTGGGTGAAGCTGATAATCCCTATCCTTTCATGTAATGTGCAATACAGAGGAGAAGCCGTCCAGTAGCCACCACCAACTCAATTTATATTTTTTTCTGTATATCATGAAGCTATTGGATAATTTGTCTACAAAATAAGGTTCCTACTCCTTGATTAAAAAGCAGAAGTCAGTTAGGGAAGACTGGAAGCATAATTTCCAAGATGATCTTTCTTCATAGATAAACTCAAAAGCTAAAAATAATATGAATTAATGGACTTTTTAATGTTAAGACTTGAACTTCATTTTAAGGGGTTGACAAGTGGAAGCTTGAACAAGATAATGAAACCAATTTGATGCAGAAAAATTATTAGGAGCAAGAACTAACTTTTAGTAGGAACCTTTATATCTATGGACAGGAATGAAGATTAAAATGTTCAGTCAAATCCAAACATTCAGTGAATAATCAAATTTGCAATCAAACATTAACATCATTTTGACAGCCTTTTATGTAGGTTCTAAAGACAAAAGTTAAAGCTGGCCTGTTGAGCTTGTCACCGACTAGTTAGTCCAAAAATTAAAATGGAGAAAAGCTTTTTCTCTATCATTTAACCGACCGTACATAACCATGTTACGGAGAGGGAGACAGGAAAACAGCTATAGGGGAAGAACTATGACTGGAAAAATATCAGTTTAGGACAGCTCCAAGTTGTAGTACTATCTCTCATTTGTCGTTCTTTCTAAAGTATAAATGTTTTTATAGGAAAAACGAGAATGGTATAAATGTACTTGAAATTTTCCTACCCCAATTCTTTAATTGGATCTTTGCTGCAAATGAAAATCCAACTGTATTATCATTTCAAATTAGAGAACTTACATATATCTAAATGATACACAGCTTACTGAAATGGCATGCCATATCAAAGACCATAGACTGATATTAATGAGATTATCAACCTCACAGATTTTATTTAAGGAGATGAAACAAGAGCTTAAAAATGCATTTATGTAATCACGTAACACTATTAATTCTGTCCTTACCATGTTTGTGATGCTTCCATTATTTGAAAGCATGGGATATTTCTTCTTAGGTTCAGTGGGCTGCAGAGAACTTGTTGAAGCATTTAAGTTCTCACGATAAAGAGGTGGTGGACTGCCAAAGCTATCTTTTCCTGCCAAACCTTAACTGCATTGGTAAGTTATATCAATTAAGTGGAACATTTAACTGATCATAGTAGACTCTAAACTACCAGAAACATGGTTTTTCCCTTCTAAAAGAAAGGTCTGTCAACCTGCATTTACCTGAGGGGAGTCCCAAAAGTCTGCGCCTTCTTAGGCTCACCACGCTTAGTTCCAAACTTCTTACCTGCTAAATTCTATGGCTTTCATAGCATACTAACTTCTTCCCTGAAGCTAGGAGGCAGAGAAGCTGTAACACAAAACAGAAAAGACAAATGCAAACTGTAAGTTAGATCTATAAAGGAAAAGAATTGAAGCCAAAAATTCACTAAAAATGAATAACTCTTAAGTACATCGCAGAAGAATCTACTCATACTATAAAAGAAGGTACATATAGTCTAGTCCTAAATCTAGTACAAGTAATTAGCTGGATGCCAGGAGATTAGCAGTAATGAAGAGAAACATTATGAAAGAAATTTCCATAAAAGATCTAGTTGAAATTTAGCACTACTTTGACTTGTATGCAGTACAATCAAAGTTACAAAGAGATAATGGCCTTGACCAAATTCCTAAATTAAGAGACCAATAGAAATGTAGATAAACCCTTGATTATACTATAAAGAATTGGACAACTGTTATAGGTAATCAACCTTTCTGAAGAATAGACACAATCCATGAAAATCAATTATTCGATTTTTCCTAAGCAGAAAGTATGTTGACTCTTGAAAGTTGACCGATGATAAACGTTCTTCAAATAAACACATTCGAATACCCTGAAAACAGAACCATAACATTAAAGAGATTTGAAGCCTAAAACATCAATCAACACCAAACTACTTTCTCGAGACAAACTTAAAATTTTTCTTCTTTAGCAGAAGTGAAACCCATCAAGCTACCAACTTTCTGAGCCAAACCAATTAACTACTTACGACATAAATGGAATAGACACATTTACAGGAGCCACAATACCACAATTCAAGCGATTTCCTCATGGCCAAAAAACAGAAAGATTTGTTTTTTCCTGTCAATGTCATCAGTGCAAAATGCTGATGATCGAATACACTCATTAGACCCTCGTGAAAGGAAAATAAGAAGTAAAAAGTCCACAGCCATTGAGAAGGGGAAGTTGTTCGTTATTGGCACCTGAAGAACTTAGAAGAGAAATCACACAAGGTGACGAAGAACCCAGAAGGGAAAGTTCGAAGTGATTAAGCAGAGAAATCTGTGGAGTAGGCAATGGGATTACTAGGATTTGGAGAGGAGAAGAAGGTGGTGAATAGTATAGTATGGATTGTGTTGCAGCTCATGCATCAACCACCTTTTGTTTGTTTGTCTTTTGTTCCGTTTTTGTGTGCTGCACACGAGAGTAAGAAGAGTGGAGAAAGAGGTGAGGTGGTATGACGAGAGTAGAGAGAACAGGTGAAAAAGCGAAAAGAAACGCAGCTGCTCTTTGTACTTTCCGCTGGGTTCGATTGCGGATGCAGCCCTTTCAAAGGCACCAAATACACTGAGCTGGTATTCACTCGAGGAATTTATGCGTACTTAAGAGTCGTACTGCTTCACAATCTGATTATACAGATGTTTCATTGATTTAATTAATTATTAATTAATAATTAATTGTATTAATTGATTTAAATAAAAATATTAAAATAATTAATTATTTAATTATTTATTTATGCAAGAATATGAATAGAATATGATTATATTAATTGAATTGAATAAAAATATTTAATAAAATTAATTATTTAGTTATTTATGTATAAAATAAAATATAAGAATATGAATATATTTTATGATTTATTTTAATATTTTTTACTTTAATAATATTTTAAATTTTATATATTATTTATTAATTTGAAATTTCTTCTAAAAGATATATTATTATAAATAATTATAATTTATTAAACTTATTAAAATTTACTTTAAGAAATAGATGATCATAATTTATTATAATTTTTTAATTTTATTTTAAAAATAAATATATTTATGTATATTATTTTATATCAAGTTTTGAACATACTATCTATATATATTATAATAATTATACTATTTTTCATATTACATATATGTATCTTCTTCATCATTACATTTTTATTTTTGCGTTAATTTTATTAATTTTTGTTTTTTTATTTTGGAAAGAATTTAAATTTATTAAATAATCATATAACACAATAGTATTTATATTGTTAATGTATAGTAATTTTATTATGTACATTTAGTTAATGGAAGGTTAAATCATTTTATATTATTTACACTTAAGTATCATATATATATATATATATATATATATATATATATATATATATATATATATATATATATATATATATATATATATATATATATATATATATATATATATATATATTAAAAACAATAAATAATTTAATGGTTTAGCTCTTATTTACATACCTTATGGTTTAAGGTTTAATTTATTTTAATAATATTTTAAAGAAAATAATAAATATATATATCTATACAATTTAAAGGTAATTTTATCTTTCTATCAATATTTTATCAAGCAATTAATTGAAAACATTGGATTTCCTAATTTTTTTTCAAATTTTCTAACTAGTAACTATTTAGTTAGTTAAAATAGTTATTTATCAAACATTTATGATGATTGTTAGACTTAAAGTGTGTTTGAAAACACTAATTAAATGCTTAACTTATTAGATTCAAACTTAAAATTATATTTTACTTATATTGATTTATTCACACTAGATATTAAATTAAGCACAAGTTCACTTATAGAGTGTTTGAAAAGTGCTTAATTGAATAAGTACAAATTTAAAATTATATTTTATTTGTTTGATTTATTAAAATTGAATATTAAATTCAATTTAAACCCGCCAAATCTATTTAGTAATAGTTATCTAATTGAATACATTCAGCAACTAATGAGATTTTATTCGATAAAAATGTCCAACATTTTTTTTATTTTTTTATAATAATTAGATACATATATATATTAAATCATCTAGGGATTTGGTATTTAAAATTTATAAAATCATAATTAATATAATTTTGAAATTATATAAAATTTGAATATTTTATGATAAAAGTTTCAAACCATTATCTACATTCAATGCTTAAAATTCAAACACTACAAATTTAGAACTTAAATCCAATGCCTAATTTCAATATTTAATAATTATATACATATTTATAAAATTTTAGATTTAGCATTAAAAATATGATGCATAAAATTTTTAAGATTACAATCAGGAATAATCTTGAAATTATACAAAATTTCAATATTTTGGAACTAAATTTTTAAATTATTAATTTAATTCAAAATTGAGAATATAAAATTATTCAAAGTCTATAAATTCAACACTTGATAGATTTAGTACTTAAAATTCAATGCTAAATATTTCAATATTACCAACCACAACTTTAATCAATTAACTAATAATCCTTAAATTAATTAAAAGTTAATAAATCAACTAATCATTAAAAACCTTCATTATTTTTAAAATTATATATTTATTTTATATTTTAAAAATAAAAAATTCTCATTTGGTAAATGTTTTTATAATTTAATTTTAAAAGTCTACCATAAAAATATAAATATTTCTTGAATACCTTTTAATTTATTTTTATTAAAATTTTATAATTAAATAAAAAAATTTCTTATTTACTCCATAGACAATCTTTTATTCTTTATTCTCCTTGAATTCAAAAATATATATATCCAAATGCAACTTTATTTACTTGGATTTTGATATGCAGAAATATGATTCATAGGAGTATCCCATTATTAATGTTGTACCCTTAAAGTTTAAATTTTTCATATGGAGGACTTCAATTTCTTAACTTTTTCAAATTGATTGATTGATAACTAATTAACTTATCAAAATAGTTGTTTATTAAACATTCATAACAACCATTTGATTTTATTAATAATCTAAAAGCCCTCAAATTAGTTAAAAGTTAATAAATTAACCAATTACCAAATGCCTTCATTATTTTAAAAAATACTTATTTATTTTCATATTTTTAAAAATAAAGGTTTTTATTTAGTAAATATTTTTATAATTTAAATTTAAAACTTTATCTTAGAAATATAAAATATAAATATTTCTAGAATACCTTCTTAATTTATTTTTATGAAAAAAATTATAATTAACTAAAAATTTTCCTTATTAACTTTAGTAACAACTCTCTATTATTTATTTTCCTCGAATCTAAAAATATATATATCCAAATACAATCTTATTTACCTAAAATTTGGTTTTGCGGAAATGTGAATCATTGGAGCATCACATTATTCTTGTTAAAGCTCTAGAATATAAATTTTCAATTATTCATTTATCTGTTATATTCTCTATAAAATTTTATAACTTTATGCTATGAAAAATAATGAAAAAAGTGACTAATTAGTCACATATTATAGAAAAATTCAAATAGAGATTATAGGCGAAATGAATAAACCTTGATTGAGAAAAAGAGAATAATATTCTGAGGAATAGGAACTAATTAATTAAATGAATTTTGAAAACAAAAAACTTTGAGGTAAATGAAAACAAATAAATTGATTTGTTTGAAGGGATTAGTTAGAGGAAAACATTTTGAATAAAAGAAATAAATGTTATAAGTGTGATTAGAAGTGAGAATGAAAGTATGAAAAATATTTAGGATAAAATGATAAAAATACTATTACCTCTATGAAGCCCACATTAGCCTTCTTCCCTAATTTTTTATTCAATAACATTTTTATCCAACTTTAAATTCTTCTAATCTCTCTTCTTCTTCCACTTCATCTCCTTCAAAATTTTCCTTCAATCAAGCAATTAGAGGATAAATCTTCATCAAATCCATTCCACAAACAACGTAAGATCTCTATAACAATTAGAATCTTTATAGTTTCTTTATGTTCAAAAGATTTTGAGGAATTAATTAAATAAGAGAAAATAAACCTTAATAAAGAATCCTTGTAATTTTAGATTATTATAGCCAAAAAAGTTTAAAATAGCTTTCTAAATCTCTTTTCATACTAGGAGAATAAACAATTTAACTTCAGTTTATGAATTTAGATTTTTTTTTCCTTTTTTGGCTTGGTTGAATAAGAAACTATGTTCTATGATCCACTTGTGAGATTTGATGACTTATAATGTTTGGTCAGTGCTTAATAATGGAAATTATTTTAATAATGACTCTTTAAGTTATATTGATGACATCGTATGGATTGGTAGTATAAATAGTGAGATAGGTTGAAATTTTCATCAGATGAATAGTGCTTTAAGTTTGTAATATGCAAAAGCTCAAGCTATAGTTGGCTATAAGCCTTTGACCTACTCTCTAGATGCTAATAGTCAACTGTATAGTTGAAGTTGACTATAAGCACCAAAGTTGCTCTTTAGGCCTTTATAGTCAACTATATAGTCGAACATTGATCCCAAAATTATTCTTTGAGCTTCTATAATCGAGTATATTAGCACTAAAGTTGCTCTTTAGGCTTTTGTAGTTAACTATATAATCAGGTATTGACCCTTAAATTGTTCTCTAAGCTTTCATAGTCGAGTATATTATTCACTATACCCAATATAATTTGATATATCACTACATACAAGGATTTAAGTTATATTCTAATGCTTTATAATATCAAGTTAAGATATTACGAGATAAGTGTTGTTTAGATGCATGATAAATAACTATTTAATGAATTTTTGTAAATTATGTGATGACGGTATTGTTGTTATTGGTTGATATATGATAATGTAAAAGGTATGAAATAACTGTGAATTAAGGCATTTGTGCCATAGTGATAAATAAGCTAATGAGGTTGGGAAAAAGGATAAACACATATGTACTATGACTTTTTGTACTGGAATTTATGTGCAAGCTTGTTACCATTATGTCACTACATGACCCTTGAAAGACAAAATTGGAGGTTGTTATGGTTAGGTCGCTATATGGTCGTAGGGGGACAAGGTTAAAGCTTATGAGGGATAAATGTGAAGTAAGTCACAAGGAAGATACATGTTTGTATTTGTGCTTAATCATAGTATTGCATAGTTACTATATATTTCTCTTTTTCTAAACTTGGCAAGTGTCACCCCTATGGGTAATTGTTTACTCGATATCCAGACAAAGGAGATTTATATGTTTTTTTTTTAATTCCTTATCATTTTACATGATTATAGTGAAATAGTTGGATATATGAAATTGCAACATATATGTAATTGCTCTATTAAAGGCTCTTCCCATGAATAGATTTCATTTAAAATAAAGGAAAGAAATAGATAAATCAGTGATATGCTTATAATTGTAACCTAAAATAGTGTGGGTTCATTTATGCTTTCTTGTTATATAGGTTATTTATTAAGGAAACCTCCTTTTTTCCCTAAAAAAAAGTACAAAAATATGGTTGTTACTTAAATTGGAGCCTAGTAATTTAAAATAAATATGTATATGCATTGATGAATTTAGGTTTTACTATTTGTCTTATTTTAATTGTCTTTTACCAATTCTTGAATGTTTAATTATTAAGTTTCAAAGAAACTTACTTTTTCCTTTATCATTTTTGCTTTCATTTAGAATCTTTCCCCTCTCAAATGCCTAGTTATCGTTGGATAGGATGAATGTAGGCTTACATGAGAATATTAGCACTAAAGTTAACTATAAGCACAAAGTTGCTTTCTAAGCCTTTATAGTCGATTATATAGTCAACTATTGACCCTAAAGTTATTCTCTAAGCTTCCATAGTCAAGTATATTAGCACTAAAATTGCTCTCTAGGCCCTTATAGTTAACTATATAGTCAACTATTGAACCCAGAATTATTCTCTAAGCTTCCATAGTTTAGTATATTATTGATTATACCTAATATAATTTGAGATATCACTACATATAAGGGTTTAAGTTATATTCTAATGCTTTTTAATATCAAGTTAAGATATTATGAGATGAGTATGGTTTAGATGCATGATAAATGACTATTTAACAAATTATAATGATGTTATAATGTGTAAATTATGTGATAATGGTATTATTATGGTGTTAATTGATATATGATCATGTGAAAGGCATGAAATAATTGTGAATTAAGGCATTTATACCATAATGATAAAGTTCTATATTGAATAAGTTAATGAGGTTGGGAAAGAGGATAAATATATATGTACTATGACTTTTTGCACTGGGATTTATGTGTAAGCCTGTTACCGTTATGTCACTACATGACCTTTGAAAGGCAAAGTTAGAGTTTGTTATGGTTAAGTCACTATATGCTATAGGGGGACAAGGTTAAAGCTTATGAGGGATACAGGTGAAGGAAGTCATAAAGAGGATACTTATTTGTATTTATGTTTGATCATAGTATTATATGATTTCTATATATTTCTTTTCTTCTAAACTTAGCAAGTGTCACCCCTATAGGTAATTGTTTACTTGATATCCGAACAAAGAAGATTTATATGTTTTATTTTTTTTTAAATTCCTTATCATCTTACATGACTATGGTAAAATAGTTAGATATATGAAACTACAACATATATGTAATTGCTCTATTAAGGGCTCTTTGTTAACCTCAAGGTTATATATAATGAGTTTTGATGATGATAAATAAATATTACAATAGCATTATATGTCTTATGTTGAAGAGATATATTGTACAAACTTTAATAGACATACTATGTTATGATTGATGCATATACATGATATAATGATTATACTTGTTCTTGTATATGTATGATGACAACTAAGTGTTTACAATAGCATTGCATGTCTTTATACCAAAATGTTATAAAATCCTCAATAAGCATGCTATACTATGGTTGAAATAGCAATGCTTGATTATATGCTAAAAAAACTATATTGTAGACAAGCATTACTAAGCATATGATTAATCAAGATATATAAAAGGATGATTATGCATGTTTTTATGCTAATTGATTTTATATGAATCATGTATCCATATCTTTCTATATTAGATTAGACTAACTATATTGTTTGCAAGGTTTATGAACTTGTATATAGGAAAGTCCAAGATGAATAAGAGTAAGCATTGAAGTAAAGGAATAGAAGATCACATTATACTTAACTCAAGAATAAGGAAGAAATACAAGAAAGAAAATGTGATCCAAGCATTGAAGAATAAGAAGATTAAAGTGTATGAAACCTTAGAAGCATCAAGAAGAGCCTAAACACTTTAATAGTATAGTTTTTCATTTTTAAGTTTAGTTTTTCTTGTAAAATGGAGTATTTCATGATATAGAACTTAAATAGATTTTCATAATCTTAGCTTGATTAAAATTTTTTAAAAGATAGCCTACAATTCATGTTTTTACAAGATAGCCTATAAGGATATTTCAAAAACTAATGAAATATGAGGTTTTAATATTTTCAATTTTGACCTTTGGTCATTCTCTTAATCATATATTATAAAATACTCATGACTTGATTGTCAAACCTTTTCCATATGAAAATAGATTTAAAGAACTTTTCATGGACATATCATTTACTTAAAATGATTAATATATGAAAGAGTTATAATTATTTCAATGTGAATCTAGAAATCAATTTTCTACATTTCAATCATTTTTTATGTATGTTGATTGTTTTCATCATATCTTGAAAACTATGAAGGATATGAGCATAAAATTATTTTTATTTGAAAATAGACTCAAATAGATTTCCATGAACTAATCATTTACTTAAAATGACTAACATATGAAAGAGTTATGAATTTTACAATTTGAGTTTCAAAATCATATTTTCACAGATTCACTGTTTCTGACCGTTGCTCATTGTTTTAAACATATCTAAAAAATTACACTAGATATGAGCATGAAACTAGTCCCATTTGAAAGTAGACTCAATTATCTTTTCAATGATAGATTGCTTAAAATAAACTTAAAATAAATAAGTTATGACTTTTTAAAATTAAGTCTATATTTGTATCTAGGTAAATCGATTCACTAATCAATTTTGGACATCCAGATAGCATCTTGGACATCCTGAATCGATTCACCAATCGATTCCAGTTATTCTGGTGCATAATAATAGCTAATAATGGCTAGTTTTTATTTCTAACAACCCTAAATAACTATATTACTCAATGGGCTTCCTATATAAGCTAAAATGCATCAAATACAATCAAGAGAGAGCCTGAACTTTAATTGAAAACATCATTTTACATCCTTCTTCATCCAAATCATGATTTGAGCTCATCTTTTTAAAATTTCTCTATTCTAGGACTTCCTTTGTTCTATCCACTCTTTAAGAGAGTTTGCATGAATTGATATTTATTTTCAATCATTTCTTAATTGTAAAAAGTGAGATATCCCTTAGAAAAACTAATAAAAGGTAAGGTATCCCTTAGAGAATTTTTAAAAGGGTGAGGAATCCCTTGTAGAGAGTGAATTTGCTCAAGGAAAAGCAAGAACTTTGTAAAGCTTCTTCAAGTGCTGATTGAAAACTTAAAGGGATAATGGATTGAATTATAAGCTTGGAAAGCTTAAAGAGTGGATGTACATCTTGGTGAGAATATTCAAAGGAAGAATCACTATAAATTCTTATGTTTGATCTCTCTACCCTATCCTTTTATTTTTCTACAACATTGCCTTTATTTTTCTGCTATGTATACTCTATTTTGTTGTGGTTATTTGTTGGACATATTTGTGCTGTAATGCTTATGTTATTGCTTGGATATTTGAATAATTAAAAAAGAAATTCATCTCCATTCTGCTATTACTATTTACTGAGATATAATGTTGTATGCTCTATTGTTATTATTATTAATTGTTGAACACATTATGCATTAATATTAATCTTGGTCTTTAAATGATTGAATGGTTGAAAGAGAAATTCATTTATGCATTGGCTTCTTGTTTCTTATCTATGCAAAATTGAATGAGATGTTTTACGTAAGTGAATTGAACTGTTGTATAAAATGTGTAAACTTCTCTATTAAGTTATCTTGAATTGATTTCTTAATGATTTATTTTTGCATAGTGGAATAAGTTAGTTTGCACTAATTCTTAATTTTATCATATCTTAAGTGCAATAAACATCTTCATAAAACTCTTTTGGAATTGATTAAATTAAGATTATTCTCATGGCTTCCCAAAGTCAAAGGGTTTCCAAAAAGAATTTGAAAAATAAGAAAAGTTTTAAAAATACCTAATTCACCTTTCAATTGGGTGTGGGTTACTAAGGCCAACACTCTTCCCATGAACTGATTTGATTCAAAATAAAGAAAAGGATTAGATAAATAAGTGATGTGCTTATAACTGTAACCTAAAATAGTGCGGGTCCATTTATGCTTTCTTGTTATATAGGTTTATTAAGAAAACCTCCTTTCTTTCCTTAAAAAAGTACAAAATTATGGTTATTACTTAAATTGGAGCCTAGTCATTCAAAATGAATATGTATATGCATTGATTAATTTAGATTTTACTATTTGTCTTATTTTAATTATCATTTACCAATTCTTGAATGTTTAATTATTAGTTTTAAAGAAACTTACTCTTTTCTTTATTTGTTTTGCCTTCATTTGGAATCATTCCCCCCACAAGTGCCTAGCTACTATTAGATAGGATGAATGTAGGTCTGCATAACAATTTTGGTGCTATGGTGAATGTTAGGACAATTGAAGTACTCTTGCATAATGATTCATCTATGCATTTTGTATTTTAATTTGAAAATCATTTACCTTTTGAAATGATGACATACTTGTATGTAAAATATTATTTTGGATATAATTTAGGAAAGGCTAATAAATGTTTACCCATAATGACTTCTTATAATAGTTATAGCCCTAAGGATAGGTCATGACAAAGTTAGTATCAAACTATGGTCTATAGCATAATGGTTCATTTTGTTTAGAATCATAAAGTAAAGATTTCTAAAATTATTTAAATGAATGGCTTGAAAACATTAAGCCTTTATAGTAAACCATTAATAATCAAAGAGAGGTATGGTAGACTTGTCACCCACATTTCTTATGCCAAAATCTCTATATGTCCATGATAAGTAAGATTTTATCTACATTATTTTCTTGTATCTCATGTCTCTTAGTTTGTTATATTTTTTAAATTTTATAAAATTAGCCTTATTTTATAATTTAGGATTAGTTTTATAATATTATGAATTTATTCAATTAATGGAGAATTTTGATGGTATTTCTATTTTCTAGCTATATTTAGGGCTGTGGATATTAGATTGTGGTGATCTTTATACCATTGGAAAGCTTAAAGAGATATCTACAATTTTGATGTTTTGGTTAAAGCTCAATTCGGACTACTTGAAACCCTTACTTAGCCAAGAAGCTAAAGTTTTATTTTTGTCCTAACTAAGCTAGCTTTAATATTTAGGCTATATCTAAAGCTATAGAGGTTCAATTAATGTGAAACTAGTTACTAAATCTTCAATTAAAGAGATATCTACAATTTTTATATTTTGATTAAAGCTCAATTTGGACTGCTTGAAACCCTTATTTAGTCAAGAAGTTAAGGCCTTATTTTTGTCCTAACTAAAATAGCTTTGGAATTTAGGTTATATCTAAAGCTATAGAGGTTCGATTAGTATAAAACTGGCACCTAAATCTTCAATTAAAGAGAGATATACAATTTTGATGTTTTGATTAAAGCTCAATTCGGACTGCTTGAAACCCTTATTTAGCTAAGAAGTTAAAGCCTTATTTTTGTCTTAACTAAGCCAGCTTTAGTATTTGGGCTATATTTAAAGTTATAGAGGTTCACTTAATGTGTAACTAGCACCTAAATCTTTATAAGACCTAACTTTATCATTTTTGTTTTTATGGTTTACCAAATTACATTGTTTTAGTAGTTTTATATTGGTTAGAAATTATACCTATAAAAATTTACTATTATAACTTTTAGAGTTAATTGATTTGTAAAAATAGGTTTTGAACTTCTAAAAATTAGGATGACCCCATTTTTATAATCCTAAAAAGCATAGAATTCATGTCCAATAAGGTTTTAGGATAATTAAGTCATATATAAAGGCAAGAACACAAATTAGAGACTTTTACTATAGATTTTACAAACCAAACAATATTCAATAAATAGTTTTTCTTTTCTTCTTCTAGCTCGTATGTTCTCTAGCCATAGAAAGCTAAACTTGGAGTTAATTCAAAGAGTTTAAGGCTCTCCTTTACTGGATTATGAGATCATGATTTGTAAAGTTAACTTTCTCTAATTAATTTTCCTCTTTTCCTAATTGCTTTTGTTGATTTCTTGAAATTACATATATTGCATGTTAATTTAGTATAATTGATATTCATCTTTGTGATTTCTAATACTTTGCTATTTTGATGTTGAATTATAATTATATTTTTACACATAAAGGCAAAAGATTGAAGGATTAATTTGAAGGTTTCTAATTTAATTTCTCAATTTAATTAAATTCTATCTTTAAATCAATTTTAATCTAACTTAGATATAATAACAGTTACTTAATTTAGCTAATCTTAATAATCAGATCCTAGATATTTATCTGATGTAAGATTCATGAATTATCACAAGTGTTTTAGGTAATTTAAGGTTAAAAGATTAATTAGAAAAATCAAATATCAGTTGATTTATGATTAATCCAAACTAGAGCTATCAATTCCTTGAATTAACTGTTTCATTACATTAGTTTTCTTTCTTACTATTTTACTTTGTGTTTTATTTTGTTTAATATGCTTTTCTCAATTTTAAACCACAAACCCTCCTCAATTATGTGTTTTTCATAATTCTACATATTGCATATTGTTGCATATTGCATTTTGTATTCTATTTAGTTTTAGTTTTGGTTCTATTTACATTAGTTTTTAGTGTTTTTAATGCATAAATAATTAAAAAATTATGTAAACATTGTTAGAAAATCAATTAGAAAAGATAATTCAAAGGATTATTAGGGGTATGACTTGGTTTGCTTTACTTTACTACATTACTTTATAAAAATTAGTAATAAACTAATTTTGATGCATTATAACATACAAATCAAAATTTTAGCGTTGTTGCTAGAGATATACTTGAATTAATCTTTTCCTACATATTGGTAGCTATTTATTACACAATTGTTCAAGCAATTCAATTAGTATTTGCATCTGTTAGTGTGTTACTTGCATTTTACGGTAACTATAGTTTTTTTGTATATTCTTGCATTCTTTTGCATTTGTTGATTTCTTCATATTCCTTCACTTCACTTTATTATATTTCATCATATTTTACTTCATCCTATATTCAAACAGAGGTTTTTGACTCAAATAAACCAATTTTACATAGTTTTGCACCTTAACCCTTTTGGAACCATACTAGGTCTCACTAACTCCAATTAAGTTGAAATTTTTTATGATGCTGGTTTTAATTTTTCTTATCAAAAGTCATAGTCATTGGCTCATAAAGTGCTCTATTTTTTGGCAAAATTTTATTATTTTGATCATTTTTTAATTTTTTTAAAAGATATTTATCGTATTTTTGGATTTTGCATAGTTATAGTTTTCATTTTGTGGTGATCTCATAATTTTTAAAAATGTATAGATAGGTTAATTAGATGTATTTAGGGTGATTTTTCATAATGCATTCCCATTTTGGTGTTTTTGTGTTCCTATAATCTACTTAGTGTAGTGTTGTGTAGTGGTGGTGTATGATTAGGATAAGTATTGGTGAATTACTAGAATTTGATTTTGAAATTGGTAGGACCATTCATTTCTTTGTAGGAATAAAAATAGAAACAATTTCACCATTCTTATCCCTTATTCTAATCCTTCAGATAACTCAAAAATTATGATAAATAACAGTAGAACTTTAAAGAAATTGGCTACCTTACCTATTAACCATTAAGCATTCAATATCCTAAGTTAGATGCAAATTTTGAAATCAAATCTAGTTTAATACACTTGTTTCCAAGATTTCATGGTCTTGCACGTGAGGACCCTTACAAGTATTTGAAGGAATTCCATGTGGTATGTTCAACAATAAAGCTTTAAGGTATTTCTAAAGACTATATTAAGCTGAAGGCTTTTTCTTTTTTACTAGCTAGTGCTGCCAAGGATTGGCTATATTACTTGCAACCTAGTTTGATAACATGTTGGAATGACATGTAATAGCAATTTCTTAAAAAAAATTTCCTTACTTCTAGGGTTATTACAATAAGAAAGGAGATCTGTTGTATAGGGCAAATGAATAGAGAATCATTATATAAGTATTAGGAGAAGTTTAAAAAGCTTTATGCAAGCTACCTTCATCACCAAATTAGTAAGAAGCCTTTAATTCAATATTTTTATAAAGGTTTTCTTCCAATGGATAGGAGTATGATAAATATAGCAAGTGGTGGTTAAAACTTTTATAGCAACTAGAAACTTAATAGCAAACATGATAGCAAATTTCCAATAGTTTGAAACCAAAATTATGGCTACAATAAGAAGTGTGAATGAGATAAATTTCCTTAATTCAAATTAGCAAAGCATGGAATATAGGATTGATAAATTGACTTTCCTTGTTAGGCAAATAACTATGAGACAATAACAACAATACAAGCCTTTTTCCTTGACAAAGTTTATGGCATATGTTTTTGGCTAACTCATCTTATTAATTACTGTCCTACACTGCAAGATAAAGAATATCAACTCTTTTAAGCTTATGTAGTAACCATTTTTGTTAGTAGATCACAATATTAACAATAACATACTCAATATCAACACTAACAACTACAGCCAAACCAGTATTACCAATATCAGAATTAACAACCTAGTTAGAGAGGCAACCAGAATTTTAAATATAGCAATAATTCTGGGTAATTTTAGCATCCTCCTCTTTCCTATAACAGAATGCAACCTAATCCTGTCCATAAACCAAAAGCAAATTCTTTATCCTTTTAACTATCTTTTAAAGAATTAATCAAGAAAATGGCAACTAATAACTTATAGTTCCAACAAAGAACAGAGGCCACCATCATAAGTTTGCAAATACAAATTGGCTAATTAACTTCTACATTAAGTGAGTTCAAAGCATAAGGCTCCAACCAACCTTCTTCAAGTAATACAAGAAATAAAGAAGTCATGAATACCATTATGCTTAAGAATGCTAAGCAAGTGAATAAGCCTTCATTATCAAAACTAGAATTAAGTAATGAACTAACAAGCAATGAACAGAAGATACCAACCAAAATAAACCAGAGATAAAAAATAATTCACAAAAGGAAAAGCAGAAGTAACTAAGATAAGAAATAAAATATAATGATAGTGTAATAAATTCTTTCCCTACATTTTCCTCCTTTTACTAATTTTCCTATCCCTCTCTATTTTTTAAGAAAAAGAACTTTTCAACAAAAGAAAATTAAAGATAAAAATTAAATTTTGGAATCCCTTTAAAAAATAGAAGTTAACATATCTTTGCTAGATTTAATAAAACAAATGTCAAGAGATGTTAACTTTCTAAAAAAATTGTGTATTAATAAGAGAAAACTAAAGGATAAGGAGGAAGTAAATATGGAGGTAAATACATATACAATCATTCAAAGAAAATTACTAAGAAAATGTAAAGATCCAGGTACATTTACTATTTCATGTATCATAAGCAAAACTAGAATTAAGCATGCCATATTAAATTTAAGAGCATCAATCAATGTCATGCCTCTTTCTATTTTTAATACTTTGGATTTGGGAGCTTTGAAAGAAATAAGAGTGGTTGTTTAATTAACAAATAGATCTAACCTTTACCCTTTAGGTGTTGTTAAGGAGATTTTAGCATAAGTTGATGGACTCAGTTTTCTAGCAAATTTCTACATTTTAAATATAGAAAATGAGAAATCCAAAGTCCTTTGACTAATCATTCTTGGTTGGCCTTTTCTCAAGATAGCAAAAATTATGATTAATGTTCATAATGGAACATTAACCATAGAGTTTGATGGTGTTATAGCTAAATTTGATATTTTTTAAGGCCATGTAAGACAATTCTATATACTTTATTTAAACTTTAGAGCCTTTATTACATGATGTTTCTCTTTCCAACTTTTTTTATGTTGCTTTTTTATTCTAATTTTTCTAGTTTTGGTTCTAATTTTGGCATTTTTAACTTTGTTGCTTCTAATTTTGATATTTCTAGTTCTGTTATTTTCAATTCAAAATTTTTGCTGCTATTTCTATTTTTGATTTTGCTATTTCTAATTTTGATTTTATTGGTTTGGAACTTGTTTATTCTAATTTCCATATTGATAATATCCATGCTGACATACTTGTTGAGTTCCCTAAACTTTCTGAATTTATGGATTGTGTGGATAACCATGAATATCCTTATAAAGATAGTGCTATTAAATGTGATATATAGGCTAAAATTTCTACATTTTTAAAAGATGAAAAATAGAAGTGTTGTTTCAAAAATTACAAAAAATAATAAGGATGGAGACATTTTACTTTTAGAAAAAAGAAGAATGCTTTTACCTTGATCACTCTCACTCTTACTATTTTATTAAACATGTTGAATTTGTTTTATAGGATGATTTTAAACATTCAATAAAAAATGATATAAGAATAGCACTTGGAGAATTTATGGTGGATGATCCTAATTTTCAAAATACTTCTTTACTGGATGATTTAAAGGTGAACAAATTAGAAGCAATGGAGGTAGCTAATCCTTATGTAGATTTTGATTGAAGAAATTAAAGTCATGATCTAGCTAAAGACATTTCTTAGGAGGCAACCCAAGTCATTTAAATTTGTTCTCTCTTACCTTTTTCTTTTATTTACTTATCCTTATCTTTCTTGATCTTGATGATGATGTTAATATACTTTACATTGAGGACAATGTAAAATTTAAGTGTAAGGGAAGACTTTAGGATTTACTTTATGTTGTATGTTTCATTCAATGCTTTCAAAAAATAATTAAAAAATAATGTATATATTTTCACTTATTTTTTTATTTTTTTGAGTTATTTTAGTTGCTTTCCATTGATGGAAATTTTGCATCTTTATGAGTAGGATTTAATTGAAGTTAGAGAAGATTCATAACATGATTGAATGAATGACTTTACTTTTTGAAATTACTTGACATAATGATGGATTTTGAATTAGTAGATTAAACTTGATAGCATGGCTTATCTTGTGAGATTTTGAGACTTATGTTCAAAATTTATGATATTTTCTTTCCTTCTTGTGTGATGTTATTCCATTATTTGTTTCTTTAGAACTTGCTTTCATTCTTTTTGAGATTACATTTGCACATGCATGCATAAAAATGATAAAGGCATTATTTCTTTATTTAAGCTAAAGCAATATAATCAATCTTGAATTTTTATCTTTGTTAATTCCCTTGAGTTTTAATTACTTTTTCTTTGTTGATTAGCCTATAAGCAATTTTCCAAGAAAAAAATGTCTTTACTAACCTTAAAGATTAGTAAAGTATTTGAATTTTTGTTAGATAGACTCTTAAATAAGTATAAGGGTGTGTGAGTTTGTGTGTTATGAAAAGTAATCAACTTTAAGTTCAATGGTTGGTTGAAAAAAAGAAGAAATGAAAAATGAAAAAAATAAAAAAGAAAAGAAAAAAAATGATGAAATTGAAAAAAAAAAGAACAAAAAATAAAGAGAAAAAGAGAGAAATACAAAATAAAGAAGTTAAAAAGTCTTTGAATTTGAATTTATCTTGTTATGTTAAGTTATTATTTTTTATGATTGGGCCATATGTTTTTTATTTAAGTGCTCTATTAATTTCTTTAGTTTCTATCCTTTTATATCCTTATTTTTCTTTCCCTTTCCTTTAGCCCTATTCCAACTTAAAATAAAATCTTTTTTATTTATGTTATGCATGTGATTTGAGTAGTAAAAATTAGATAATTAACAAGCTTATGGTAGAATAATTCATGAAATGAACTTGAATGAAACACTTACCCTAAACACTTGAAAGTTAGAGAGTAAATTTTGTGAGAATCTACTATATTGATCTACTCTTTTTGAATGAAAGTTGTTATGATTGGTTATTTTCTAATTTGTTAAGATTTTTCTTTATGATGTATTATGTTTCTTGCTAGCTTTTATTTGTTCTTGCTTATAGATTTGTGATTTTGAAGCTTTTGGAAAGTAAAATCTTTTATTTCTTAGTTTTAAATAAAGTTTTGTTTTACTCAAGAACATGCAAGAGATAAGTGTAAGGGGAGTCACTCTCACCTATAAGCAATTGATGATAATTAGAGTGGGTACTTTTTATCTTTAAGTTTATTATCATTATTTACTATGTTAATGAATTTTTACTATAAGTATTTGTTATGATCAAATTGGTACAATATGGACTAATAATTTTAATTGGTAAAGGAATTTGATAGCTATTCTTATTTGCATGTATGTGCCTTATGTATGAGTTTGTCTAAACAATTTTGTTTCGTTAATAGGAATTGGATGTTTACACTCAGTAATTTGTTTAATTCTCAATAATGAGATGAGTTATCACTTAGATAAAATCCTAACAAGTCAAGTTAATTTACCACTAATGAATTCAAGAATCTATATATATAATAAAATAATTCTATATGGTTAAAATACATTGTATGAGACATGGCCTATTAGGAAAAGATCAACCTTTGAACTAGCTTAAGATTGTTAAGTTTTTTAAGATGAACAAGATTGAAATGAACTATATTTTGATTAAAAATTTTTTTGTATATGTTCTATGTATGAAAGTCAATACCTTAAATCATAAAGTTATGGAGAAAAGCAAGAGTGATTTGAGAATTTTAATTTACTTATAGGTATGTTAACCATGTGATGTTATCATGATGGAGTTAAGGAAATATACTATGTGTAAGATACTAGGGTGAGGATCCTCCTTTAGCATTAATTTGGGTTAGTGAATTATATCTATTAATATGAAATTGATATAGATTATTAAATATAAAAAAGGAATCTATTTGTATGGTGCTAGTTAATAGGATTAGAATCTCGAATCGTAACAAGATGTAAAACTTCAAGAGGGAAAGATAAGATCTTAGGAATTGTGAAGTATGTTTGAGTATAACCATAAATATGGCAAAGAAAAATAATGGTTTGCCAAATGCATTATTTATTAGAATTATAAAAGTTTTATAATTTTGCTTAAAGAGTCAAATTATTAATACATTCAATTGTATCATAACTTAAGTTAACCTTACAACTTATGTTAGTCTAAGTCTAATATTAGGTAGATATCCATATAGTACTGTGCAAAAGCTCAAGTGGTTAATAAACCTATAAATGATGCTAAAACATCAATGAAATGAAAAAAAGTAGTTAGTGTTATCTCCTTAATAAACCTAGTCAATTATGCTTGGCTAAAGTTACTTTAAAGATTTATATAGTCAATTATATAGTCGATTATAGATGTTAGAGTTACTTTCTAGATACTTATAGTTGATTATATAGTCAATCCAAGCTTAATTTCCAAACACCATTATAAGATTTATGAATCTTAAGATTGCTGCATATACTTATTTTTATAAAATGAATCTGAATCATAATAAACATAAGAAACAAGGTTGAAAAGAGTTGGTAAAGGAAATTATATTAATATAAGAGAAAAAGACATGGAGAAAAAGATTGAAGTATTATGGAACCTTGAAGTTTTAGATTTTAAGTCCTTCTTGAATCAACTAGTGTATTCTAGTTTTACTTATAAAAACATGCAAGAACATATTTAACACCATATAAGAAGAGGTTTGAGAAGATATGACACTACTGTGATGTAAATCTTTGTTGTTTGGATTAAATATTTTATTTATGAGTAAAAATAGTTATGGCCCTTGCTTATGGTTGTATAGGAAGAAGGTTAAATGTAATATAATTTATAATGACAAGTTAAACCTTAAGTTCTAGACTTTTAAATTATAAATGGACTGATGAAATACATATAGTTTTATACACTTATGAGTATCAATATGAATGTTCACACTATAGAGTCTAAAATTTAAAGTATTTGGTTAAACATTATTATTAAGACTTATTTGTCTAAGCTTATTACTGTTGCATGGCATTAAATGTTATACTTAAATGGTATGAAGATACACATGAAGTTTATTAGGCAAAGATGAAATGATCATTTTAATAACCATCTTATTTATGTTTGAAAAAGGAGCAACAAAATATAACAATAACAGTGGGCAATAAAATTAAATGGAGAAAGTAACTTGTGTTTGAACTTTGTGGGACATGAAAAGTTAACAAAGGAAATGCCTAAATCTAAATAATTTAGTCATAGATATATAGTAGTTAAGCAACAGAATAGATATAAGATTTAGCCTTCACAGTCATAATTAAAGCAATAGTGTGAAATAATGTTAAGCAACCTACAAATTCTTGCTGTAATAGATCAGATGTTGAGTGTTTCAAAGATCTTCTACCTTAGGACTTTAGAGAATTTTAATGAGGCAAAGTTATTCCATCAAAATAACATGTAATGAAAGAATTAAATAAATATAAATTAGAGTTTGCATAATATAGTATGCATTAATCCTAAAGTCTTAAAGAAAGGAACTATAGTTCTTAAGGGTTATACAACTTTAGGAACTCTAAGTCTGTGGTAAAAGCTAACAATTCTAATTTTGAACTATGACTATTATAACTATTTATATAAATTGCTTGTTCCTATACCCTTGTACTAAAATGTTTAAAGGTAACTTAAGGGATTCCTTCTTATTGTAATTAGGAATTCATTTTGGTTTTTAAAATCATTTTGCATAACTTATTATTTAAGATAAATTATATGTAGGAAATAAGCTTAAGCAAACAAATAAACTTAAATTGCCTATCTCAATAATTATTATAAGTATTGAATTAAATGGATGACAGAATGTATGACGATAGTGTTTAAATCTTATTAATTTTCCCTTCTAATATGTGTAAAGTCCATATTAGTATATGGCATGGAAATTGTGACAATTGCACATGAACTAGAACTTGATGGCACTCATACAAAGGAGGTGTGGTTTATGTTAGAACCCATACTTGTATACTTCATGATGAATGAACTTGAATAACTATATGTCACCATGAAAAGTGATAATATATATATGGTAACAATGGAAATTTGTGTCTAAATGTTTCATGATAAAGTATGTAATTATATGGGAATATGAAACAATTTATTTTAGGAAAAAACCCTTAAGGCCTCTTATGGTTAAGTGTATTTAAGACATGGGTTGTGTGATCAAGTAATTAGTAATCATGTCCTAATTCCCTTTTGGCCCTAAAAATAATATGGAGGCATTCCTTTAGGATTGAGTGGGTGCATGGATAATAGTGACTTAAAGTATGTTACCATATGACTACAAAATTCTTGCTTATCGGCTGTAAATGTTTGAAATTATTATATCTATCACCAAGTTAGAATATGTTATAATTCTTGCTAGTAGTATCTAGTTGATTAGGGTATTTAAAGAGTTATTTCTTTAATAGGAACACTTGATGAGGCTTAATTGTTAAGGAGATTGATGAGTGTCTTTAATCTTGCTGAAGGAATCTAATCCATGGATGTTGGTTTAGTTTTAAAGAAAAAAAATATGAATAAGTGATTCTATTGAAAACTAAGTTTTAAGAATCAATGTCATGGCTAAACCTAATGATTATGTAATGATAACTTGTATTAGACTTGCTTATAAGAATTGGAGCCATTAAATTTATCACCAATAGATATTAAAGTAAATTGCTTAATATATGAACTATGTATTGATGGCATTAAGGAAAGGAATAATAAGAGGAAGTGTAGGATGACTAAAAGGTGGTGAAAAAAGTGATAGATAGGTTGAATCTAAGGAAATTTAAGGGATCAAAACTAAGTAGCTTAAAGAAAATATTTGAATATCAAAAGAGAACAAAATATGCATAGGCTTTGAGGATTAGTGCTAGGATCGAGCTTTACCTATAAACTAAAGTAACATAATGTCTTGAATGAATACCATGTGAGGTACTCCTAAAATTTGATAATGAATTCTTTTTGAGGGGGAAGTACTATTACATCCTTAAAGTTACTTATAAGTGACCTAATAGTTCTTAGAAAACCTTATTTTGATATGTGTAGATGAAACCTCTTTAGGAAATGTAGCATGAGTGCCACAACTTGTTTAAAAATAAAATTAATTAAGCCATATAACTTAACACTGCCTTTGAAATGAAAAACACAAGAACTAATATGGGAATTAGAATTACTGTCTCAGTATAACCTTTGATGCTATGGCAAAAGGGTAGTAAAGGCAAAGAGCTTGTAAGTGCCATTAGAAAACCATCTACATTGGATTGGAAAGAAGCCCGGGCTAGTAATGTAGTTACTAGAAGTATGACTTAATTTTCAAGTATTCTTATTAGAGTATTGCTCAACATGGGAGCCACATACACATTTATCTCTAGAGCATTTTGTAAGGCTATTAACTTGAAAAGTAAAACCTTAGAAAAGTTATTTATGATTATTGCCCTAAAAGAAGGCAGTAAAATGGCTATTATGATAATAAAGAATGCCTTGTTTTCCATTCAACATAAGGTTTTCCCTATTGATTATATATTGATAAAAGGAATTGAATATGATGTAATCTTAGGGATAGGGTAGTTAACTATGTATTATTCACACATTGATTACATAAAAAGTGATTATACTATTAGAAACCCTAAATAAGGCAGAAGTGATGTTTCAGGATGAATAAGCACCAATAAAAAATAGTTTTCTCTTTTTTGTAAAGGCTAAAAAAATAATGAGAAATAGGTAATAAATTTGGATAATCTTCATCTGCACTAAGGATATGCTTAACATAACTTGGTAGATATAGAGGGCATGAGCAAATTCTAGGATTTATTCTTAGAAAAACTACCAAGGATTCCCTAAATAGAGAAATTAAATAGAGGTAAAACATGGAACTAAGCCCATGTCCATCTTATCCTATTGTATGGCATTGACTGAGTTTAGGGAATTGGAGTTATAATTATAGAAATTGTTAACATAGGCTTATTTAACCTAACATGTTACCATGGAAAGAGCCAATAATGTTTGTAAAAAATGAAGATAGTGAGTTGAAACTACACATTGACTATCATTAGTTAAACAAGGTGATGATTCCTAAATGAATACTTCTTCCTTAAAAATTATAACTTATTTGATTATTTATAAGGAGCTAAATATCTTTTTCAAAAGAGATCAATTAAAGATTTAAAAGAAATATGTCCCTAAGATTGCCTTTAAGACTTGGTATGGGCATTATGAATGATAATGCTAATAGGACCTATAAATAAAATAGTAGTATTTATGGATTTGATGAATGGGATAAATAAGTTTGTCATTATCTTCATTTATAATGTACTAGTCTTTTCGAGAAGAGAGGAAGAACACATCCATTATTAGTTAATCATGTTACAAATGTTGCAGGAACACAAATTATATATGAAAATTCTCCAAATTTGAGTTCTAGAGAAAAGAAGTTAACTTATTTTAAGGGTGCATTGCTTCACATGAAGGAATCCATATAAATTCCTAAAAGATAGAGACGATATGCAAGTGGCCTCCACCCACCAACATCATAAAAATAATATTACACCAATCAATGTAGTGCAATGAAAGTAAGGTTGAAATGAAGTAAAAATTACCCTTGGTGAATGACTTGATACTTATATCAAGAATTAAGGCTAATTGTGCAAAGAGACGTTCACATTATTATAAGTAGTAGGAGTAATCATAAGTCAAAAAATGATAAAAGTTGTGAGTGCTGGAAATCGCGCAACATACATGCACAGCGGAATAAAAATTTTGCACGATTTCCACTAAGGATCCATGCGAATTTAGAACGCCATAGATTAGGGATTAGGGTTTATACCTTTTGACCAAAAATCTTTTGTCTGCTACACAGTAAATTCGATCTGCTTCTGTCCATTTTCAATCCAATCTGCTCTCCAAATCACGAACCGGAATAAAAACTAGAAGATCAAATCACTAGTGCAGCGTTTAATGTAGCTGCACCTCTATGGTATTCACATGAACTCGTGAATCACCGATGAATGTCCACTACACACACTGGTTGGAATTGATCTTCTTTCACCTCGTAGTGCTAGCTACGCCTCTTCAAAGGTTTTGATCAAGGAGAGGAGCTAGGATTTTTCTATGCCTTTTTTGGGATGCGTGAATAATGATAATAATCCTATTATTACCTAACAAGCCTATTTAAATAGGTGCATAGAAAAACCTAACCTATTTGGGCTTTATTCCATGTACAATTATAGGCTTATTATTGGGCCTTATAATTATAACATGAATTCCCAAATATTAAGCCTAAACAATTTGGTCCATTAATTTCAAATTTACTAGGCTCTAAGTGTGCGACTCTACAGGCTCTCATTACATTGGCAATGACCATTGATCATATTAATGATCATAAATAATGATTGGTGTCTAGCAACACATCATTGTTACCCAAGTAATGAGAAAGTCGGTGATTTGACTAAACCTTTACACGTGATCATCACCTATGTCCTTTTGTCCTATACATCTAGATTGAGCACGAGACATAGACCGTGTCATTCCTGTATAGCCTAATCTTAAGGTTTCTTGATTCCTAAGTAAGCTGACTGAAACAAATGTAATCAACATCCCATGTCAATTCATCTAAGCATGGCCATGCATTTTCTCAGCTTTACTTAATCAAGGGGCCCATAGATGTTACTCCTGTTATATATGAGGGACAAATCCCATCTTGATCACACAAACCCCTCCGCATGATATGTGACATATCCAATATCTACCCTTACATTCACTCAACTATTAGTGACATAGAATAGTATCAAAATATGAAACTCACATGTAGGGAACCTTGATGATATCAGGTCAAAGGACCATATTAATAATGATCACTAAGAACTACTCATGACACTCATGTAACGATCCATGTAGTGTTTTTAATATGGGTCGGTCCAGTATACAAGTTCTCTAACTTGTACTCATGTGTAAACTTAATATCCCATATAAGTCTTCACACATGCTAGTCTTAATATATCAAAGCAACCTAATCCACAATGATATATGATTAGGGACATTTAATAATACAATTATTCTAAGGTTATTATCATAATTAAATATATTACGCAGACAATATATATAAATATAATAATTGGAATTGCCATTAAAATAACATGATTCAAAATTACAATCACCAATATGATTGATTTTAGGGCTATACACTAATAGTGAGCTATGTGTTAGGCCCTTGGGAGACATTAAAAAGTGATGAGTTAGAGGTAAAAGAAGTAAAAATAGGAAATTTCCCATTATACTTCCCATAACATGCACTATAGAAATTTTCATAGAGATAACAATCAATTATGGATGCCTTAGAATGGTGCATTGCAATGTTCTCATTCAGTTTTCCAAATTGATTTTAAGGCAATCAAATTAAAGAATTAAGATTTTTCAATCTATAAAATGATTGATAAATTAGGGTTTTAAGGATTTCAATGGTTTTTTCTATTTAAGTTTGCAAATTTCTAATTAATATATCATAATAAAAGGCTAGGTGGAAATAATAATTCCACTGTAATATATCTGTTTAAGTCTACTGATGGAATCTAAGTGATGGGACTAAAATTACTTCAATTAAATATTTAGAAGATCAAAATAAATTATTTTATAAAAGAAAAACAAAATCAAATAATTTGTATTCAAGAGGATTCAAAATGTTTTTAAGAAAAATTTAAATTGAAATGATATTTTTTATTTGAGTAAACTACCAAATTGATATTTGAAATATTAGAGTGACATGAAATTAATATTGAAATATATTTTAACATTAATTCAATATTGATTTTTAAAAGGGAGAGACTATGGTACATCACTATTTAATAGTGTACTAGTACACCGCAAGATCTAATTATTGATTATGTTTACTTTTTTAAAAAGTCAGATTCCATACGTCTGATTAATGATTAGATCTAGTAGTATACCGGTACACTACTATGTCAGTGGTGTACCATAGAATTTTCCTTTTTGAAATTTTATATCAATTTAGTCTTATCATCACTTTATCTATCAAAATTATCTATATGACGTATGTCTAATAAATTTTGGTTGATATTTAGTTAAATTCCATTCTAAAATTATTACTAAAAAGGATTATGAATAGCAATTTATTTGAAATCTCATAAATTTTCATTCTTTTTTTTTACTAAATTCATAAACCATAGATCCTTAATTTATCACAATTTTCATTAACTCTTAAGTTAACTTATGTTTTCATTTTAAATAATGAGCATATTAGAAAAAATAAAATCTAAATTTTTAGTGAAAATAGTTTCTTTATGCAAAACTTAATAGTGATGATGCTTATTAAATTAATGTAAAACTCTAAAAATTGAAATTATTATAGCATTATTCAATATTAATTTGATGCCTTCCTATTATGTCAGGAACTAATTTAGTAACTTATTCCTTTTTATGTTAAAGCCATGATAAAATCCATATTGATCATATTATTTTTATTTTGAAAACTCTTTTGATAAATGATAGGTACACTTCAACAAAAATCCCTTTTTATGACAATCAATTACCACTTATCCGAGCTATATTTATTAATATTTTAAAATGATTTCTTAATTTAAAAAATATTTTAAATAAATAGTTGGATAAAGATAATCTAAGTTATCTTTATTAATATTTTAAAATAATTTTTTTATTTAAAAATATTTTAAATAAATAGTTGGATAGAGATAATCTAAGAAACATATGAAGGCCATATGTTTGAAGAACTTACATGTTTTCTACTTCTAAATATATATTTTTCTATTTTAAAACATTTCAAGTTGAATAAAAATAAGATAAAATTATTAATTTCATTTTCAAAATTATAAAATGGTGATAAAATAATTCCTATATTATATAAGTTGCAAAATTGTCCTTAAATAATAATTTATACATGTAATTTTGTTGCTTAGTTGTAAAATTGAGGAATAAAATTATCTGTAGGGATTTGTACGAAAGGACAAAATTATAATTTTATATAATTCAAAAACTATTTTGCTAATACTTAATATTAAATTAGTAATTTTTTCTAAAACTAAACACACAACTATTTATATTAACTATTAAGTTGACCAAGAAAAAATTTGTGGTTAAAAAGAAACTGTCATTATAGTAAAATGATATAATTTGTCACCTAAGTATTGTCTTAAGATAATCAAGTCACTAATGATAGGATGAAACCAATGCTTCGCTTGTTTTGTCAAGAAATATCTTCCAAAAAAAAAAATCTTATTTACTTGTATTAAAGTAAAGGATTTTATACTATCTACATATCTTATAATTAAAAAAATAATGCATTATCCATAATAATAAAGGAAACAAGTCCTTTCTAAAATAGATGATATTATTTTTTCCACACTCTCTGCATTTAACCATAAATAAATAAAAATATTTTCTATTATTTTAATATTTTATAATTATAAACAAAAGTAACATGAGATTAGCATTTTTTTTACTATCTTAATAATTTTTAACTATAAGTATATATAAAAGAGATTATTCCTAAGGTGGCATTTGGTTCATAGAACCACACATTCTTGAGAACCATAATATTTCTAGGAATACATTCTCAAGAATGCCAAATTATCATATTTAATTCAATTTAAAAGATTCTTGGGAATATTGTAATATTATGCTTTAATTAATTTATATATTTTTAGATTGCAAAAAATGTTTTCATTGTAATTGAATTATCAATTACATTGGGTAGTGGTAGGTGATGGTTAATAACAATGGATAGTGACAAGTAGTGATCAATAATAGTAGGTGGTGAAAGGTAATAATCAATTATAGCGAACCATGCTTAACAAATGTAGGTTTAGCTAGGTGGTGGTTAATAATAGTGTATGGTGACAAGCAATGGTCAACAATAATGGATAATAAAATATATTGATCAATGGTGATGAGTAATAGATGATGACAAGTAATGGTTAATGATAATAGATAGCAATAGATGATAGTCAATAATGGTGGTTGATGGAAGACAATGATTAATAGTAGCAAACAATAATTAACATTTATAAGTGGGGTAGGAAGTGATTAATGATAGCGGGCAATAAGGGATGCTTAACAATAGTGGATAATGATTAATAGCCGTAGATAAGAGTAAATCATGATTAATAACGATAAATGGTAACGAGTGTTGATTAACATTGTTGGATAGTAATGATGGTGAATCGTGATAAGTGATAATCATCAGTAATAATGATATTGTGGTGAAACAAGGTGATAAGGTTTGAAAGGATCAATAAAATAATCAATTTATATCAACTTTTTCTTACAAAAATATTTTGAGAAAATATCAATTTAAAATCATTTTTAAGAATGTAAATATTATTGAAAATATTTTGCTTAGTTTTGAACTAAATATGGTAGCGTAACAATCTTGTAAAACATTTTTGAAAATGTAAAAATGATTTTGTAAATTAAACACCATTTAAAAAAGATGTTTTTCATTAAAATAATCGGAGGTAAGAATTTATCTCTTGTGGCAATATAATTTAACCTACTGTGGAAGCAGTTTTCGGGCTGGGCCAATCAGTTTTTACCGGGCCTCAGCAATTTGCACCGCCATAATTTGAGGGACTGAACAAGGCTTTATTCGGCGACTAAAATAGAATCTTTCGGGCGCGTAATCATTAACTGGGTAACGACGTCGTTTAGAAAGATTTGGGATCCAGCAGTACTTTGTCACCGTCATTTGCATAAATTTCATGAGTTGATTGAGAACCCTATTTTGCAGCATTGACTCCAAAGGGAGTTGGGTTGGAGCTATAATAATCTAATCGTTCTTCTTCGTCGAGGTAAGATCCGAATAAAATTTACATGCATATATTGTATCTGTCGATGTTCTGTTGTATCGTCGAAATTTTCTGGGTTGTTTCCTTTATTTCGGATGAGTTGCCAAAGAAGCCGAAAAGTTTTGTGCTTTTCCGGCAGAAACGATAAGAATCTTAGTTCCTGGCCTTGATATATAATGATTGCATTGATTAAGTAGAATGTATGTTGTTAGCTGAGATTTCTGCATGAAACTGTCAAATGATGTTGGGAAATTGCGCAAGGGCTTTGAGTTGCTTTGAATTATCTTATTCATTTCAAACAATGAAATGGATTTTTTTTTCAACAGTATATCCCACCTGATGGCAGTGGCAGTTATCTACCTTTAACTTGAAATTATATGTTCGTAGTGGATTTAATTTCTTTAAGGGTCTAGTAGATTTATGATTCTGAGTCCTGGCTGCAGGTAGTATTTGATTTTTAAGGAGAATAAGCTTTTTGAAGTGCTAGTTCTTACATTGATAAGGCCCAGAGCGGTATGGTATTGTTCGATATAACAAAAACCAAGCCTTATATCATTGAAATAAAGTGAAAATAAAATTACATCACTTTTTCTATATCAAGAGTCAAGCTTCCATATTTAGACAATTTAAAGTACAAAATCTTCATTTAATACAGTGAAAATCATGGTCAATTCATATTTTGATTGCATAAATTGAACAAATATACATATATATATATATATATATATAATTTTAACTATGATCATCTGAAACTGCCAAATGATGCTGGGAAATTGCGCAAGGGCTTTGATTATAAGCAATGAAATAATTTACATAGAGATCCCATCTGATGGCAATGGCAGCGGTCTATTTTTTATTTTTTATTTATTTATTTATTTTTTACCTTAAGTTCATAAAATATTTGGTTTCTGCTACAGTCTAGTGTTAGTAGAATCATTATTCTGAGTCTCTGCTGCAGGCTATTAATGCTTGTGATATAGGATAAACTTACAAACTACTCTATGATTGAAATATATTAGTTATTCAGAAATCAAGAGTGAAATTGTCAAGCTTGATAAAGTTCATAAACCAAAATGATGCTTGAAATTGCAGCAATGACTGCTTGAAACTGCCAGATGATGCTTGGAAATTGCGCAAGGGCTTTGAGCTTAAGCAGTGAAATAATTTTCATTGAGATCCCATCTGATGGCAGTGGCAGCAGTCTTCTTTTACTTAAGTTCAGAAAGCATTTGATCTCTTCTGGAGTCTATTCTGGTGTTATTAGAATCAATGTTTTGAGCCTTTATTGAAGGCTGTTAAGGCTTACGAAATAGGAAGGACAACTTACAAATTACTCAATGATTGAAATAAATTAATTTTGAAAGTCAAGAGTCAAACTATCATGCTTAATAAATTTCACAATCTGAATGATACTAGAAAAGTATGAATTTTTAAAATGCCAATGTTAGGATTATAAGCAAAATCATTGAGGTTATAGAATTTTGGACTAAATATTCAAATATTGCTTACTTAAAAATTTGGCATAGATAGGTTGGCAAGCTTGTAGTTGATAGGTGTTAAGTTAATAACTTTACTTATTTATCCCACAATCTTTATCATCTGCTTCTTCGTTGCTGTAAATTTGAAGATAAGATCTCATCTAATTCAAAGAATGAAATGGGGACAACATTTTAGTTTGATTAGTGTTTTGTGGCCAATGGCATGTGTGTCCTCTCAAATATACTCTTCATTGTGATAGTAATCATTGTTGTGTGTATACACACATGTATGCTGGTAATTCATAATCATATATTCATATCTATGATTGATTTTTCTTCCCATTATTCCCCTTTCCTTGCAGTTGGACTATTTTCAGAAGTCAAGGGTAAGACCAATTTTGAATCTATAAATGAAGCATATTGTGAAGATTATGTCACTCTTAATGACCATCACTGCTATGTGGATTGGCCTTTTACAGACTTCTGTGATTCCACCCAGCCACACTTGGTTGGTAAGTTTTATTGTCCTTGTGTGCTTGATTTTTACTTTCTCAATATATTATTGTTTTGCATAATGATTCTTACCCTGCCTTTCTATCTATCCTCTTCCCAGCTACCTATCTACCTTGTTGTTTCTTTAGGATGCTATGGTCTATTAATGGTTGGAGTTGGTCTCATGAAATTTCCAACCTGTCCTCACGAAGCCATACTGTTGCAGCAGGTAGTTACTTTTCTTTCATCTGTTCACTGCTCACTAGAGATTACCCTGCTATAATTAATTTGATAGATTTATCTCTAATCCACCGGTCATACCTGTGGCATTATGTATACAAATGTACACAAGTAGTGCTTACTCTTGTATGCCTTTGCCTACATTTAATAGCACTGTCACAACTGCAAAAGTTATTGTTTTGCTGCAAAAGATTATAATCAGAAAGTGAAGCTTGATAAATTAGAATTCTGAATCATGCAAATTTGAGTCAATATAATCTTAGTTTTGGTTTTCTTTCTTGGTTTATAGATAGTTCTTTGGTATGTAGGTTTGACAGACAATTGCTTGTGGCTTGTGTCTGAATCATCTTTGCCCTTAGGAATATAAGTCAACATAACTTAAAGGGAGGGGGGGGGGCTATATCTTACGCAATTCCTGCTCAACTAATGAATTGCAGCAGAACATTACTGCCAGTTATACTGACACAGTAGATTCTTTGTGTCCCTTTTCTAGTTTAATTTTAATGCATTTATATACGAAATTCAGGCAGTGATCTTCTATGCTATGAATTGTCCTGATGTAATGTTCTATTTGCTTCATTTTAGGAGATTGTTGAAGCCAAGGAATATCTGGAGACAAAAGGAGTTGATGTTAGTTCCAACTAATGCGATGACCTATAGAATATTGAGAGGGCTTAGTTTAGGACGGTGCTGATGATTATTATCTGATCACTATCTGCGAAGATTTTGGTGAAAATACCATTGTGGGGTCTGCCAAGGATTTTGGTAACTGTACATGTATTCTATTATTAAGTTTTGCTAATGGTCACACAGTTTGGTCGCAAATTTGTGTTTTTGCTGACAGATCAAATTGGATACTAGTCAAGGGTCAACAGACAGAGTTGATTGAGACTAGATCATCAAATTGGATACTATTTTGGAGAGACTAATTGCAGAAAGTCCTGTCATAGAGAACTTGTTATATCTTGTACAAATAAGATTTGGATCGGGGAATTAGGGAGTTCAGGTATGGGCAAAATTTTTTAATCTTTTATGAATGGGTTAAGTGTGGATATTTACAGATTTGAAACTAGGGAACCAACCCATTTTATTTATAATTATTAAATATTTTGTTTATATTATATATTTTACATGCATTATGTGACAAATCTTAATTATTAAAGATTAATATATATAATGATTTTCTTCTTTTTTTATGTATACCAAAATATATACATAAATATAAATGTGTTTAATATATTTATTGTTTCAATTATATAAGCAGGATTGAATTTGGGTAGCTCTTTTTAATGGAGCTGGGGTTTGGACGTACAAAGTATAAAAAAAAATTGTGGTCAGGCATTACTTAGACTAAGCGGAGATAACTTGAAATTAGTGCAAATTTGGTTAAATAATTTTTTTTGTTGGGGGGGGGGATTACAATTACTCTTCCTTGAGGTTGAATATTTACACCCGTTCTATTTCTATAAATTGAAAATATACACTATCTTCCTTTTTCATATACATTTATTTCTGTTCTATTTTTAATATACACTTGTTCCCTTATTTTTTATGGGAGTATATATTTTTGAAAATAGAAAAAATGTGAGTGTAATTAGGTTAAATTTCAAAAGTAGGTGAATGTAATTTACCTTATATTTGTTAGGTAATTTGATGGAAAGATTAGACTATTTGGAGGTTGAGTTTTTTAATTTGTAAATTACTATTTTACTCTTAGATTATGTGTTTTATTTGACTTGTTTATTTTCTGGTAATGGTTAGAATGATTAAATCATTTGATGCATACACACGCAAAATCAATGGATCAAATCTACGTTGTGAGGGAAGATAAAGTTTTTAATGAGCATCATGTATTATTTTAATTAAAGGCTCTCGATTATTTAATTTTTTTGTTTTGAAAATTTTAAAATAGGTAATTGGGAGATGAAAATGTTCAGTTTTACCAGAACTTGAGATAATTACCCTGCCTTATGCATCATCTCTTTAGGTGACATGTTATCATTTTCTTTCATGGGAACTTTAAAAACTCACATTTTTATGATGGTTATTTAATTCGTTTGTTCTGAAATTTTAAAATTGGTAATTGGGGGATGAAAATATTCAATTTACTGGAACTTCAGATAATTACCCTGCCTTATGCATCATCTCGTTAGGTGAGATGTTATCATTTTCTTTTCTGTGAACTCTGAAAACTCACATTTTTATGATGCAAGTCGTTTGATGGAACATTGGTGAATTAATGAATGGGATTTTAAAAGCGCGTAGTTTCTTAGAAATTTGGGGAAGACTGTCCATGTATTTTTCAAATTAGAGTTCACAAAATTTCCAAGTTATTATAACTGAGTAATCACATAATTGGGGTTGTAATTTTGAAATGGAAATAGATACATAAATTTTCTAACATTAAAAGTGTGGATTGAGGAATAAAAAATCGTGCCTTCTGCTTATGAAATTAAAGGAAATTTACAATGCAAAAAATTGAGGAAATCCATATTCGTACTAATAATTTTTATGTGTTAGCATATTACACTTTATTTTTAAAATTTTGTTTCAACCAAATAAATTAAAGGAAAGTATTAGAGCTCGATCTAATAAACAAGTGGATTTGAAATTAGTTTTAGACTTCAACTCATTCGCAAATAAAGAAACAAGTTATGAAAAGTTCGATTTAGGCTCTTAACCTGTTTATCAGTGTCATTGCCTTCACACAATAAGTTATTCTACCTTTTTTTTTTTTTAATTTTTCATTTTTAAGGAGATAAAATGACCTGAAACACAATCAAACAGGCAATTATAAACACCACAATAACAACCTTCTATACGCAAGACTCAAAACAAATCTAGCAAATCTGGTGACGATCATGATTCCTAAATTCCCACGACAGCCTCTGGATAAAATATCATTTTACCGTTTTTTTCTAAACTTATTTCCGTTTTACCGTTCTTTCGAAATTTATTACCAAAATACGCATCATGGGCGGAGGTGCCATATGGGTTGGCGCCACTGGGAGATGGCGCCCTCAGACCTGTCTGAGGGCGCCATTCAAGATGGTGCCTTTAGACTTTTTTTTTTACAAATTTTCTTTTTAAAAATAATTAATTTTGATATCATTTGAAAATAAAAATATTAAAAATAAATAATATATGATTTTGACTCAAAATAAATTTTTAAAAATAAATAACTCATTATATAATTATATTTAATGTCATATAAAAATATGTTGATTCCACTTTGATATCTAATATATAAATTTATTATAGGAATTAAATAAGAAAGTAGTTAATAATAATAATATAATAAATAAAAATAATAAATATTTAGTAAATAATAAAATATTATTTAAAAAATATAAGATCAATAAAGAATAATTACGTAATTTATATTAATGTCTCTTAAAATTTGATCCAATGACACTTAGTATTTATATTAATTTATATTAATATTTATCAATTTTTGAAATTATAAACTTCCAACATTTAGAATTATATTATTACAAGTAATTATCTAATATGTTATTACACATAAGTAAATTGATTGAATTATTCAATAATATTCTTTATATACGAAGTTGAAGATTGTTAAAGATGAAAAGAAATACAACGAAATAAAAATATTTTTCTTATTTTGCATTTATTCCAATAATATTTTTGTCACTTTGTATTTATCTCAATAAAATAATTTTAATTCTGTAACAGAGAAAATGCAAAATCACGAGGTTGAAGATAACTGAAAATTTAAAAGAATATGATTATTTCGTTTCAATAAATTTTTCATTTTGTAATGAAATCAAAATTGTAACATAAACGAGTTATTTTTTAGTTCGTCACACTGATAAAATATTTTGGCAATGCGAGGGAAAAATATCGATTAACTGTTTTTAAAAAACTATTATTCGTTATATCGTTCCTTCAAAACATTTCATCGAAATAAGCACAGAAGATACGCACAACGATAGAGAGATGCCAAATGACGTGTAGAGGTACGCTAGATGAAATGGCATCGTTGGCGCTGAAGGGAGGGGACGACGGGCGATATTTCACATTATGAACGTAAAATTTATTAAATTAATTTAATATTATTTATTTATTTTCACATGGTAAATAAAAGAAAAGTAGATAATTATAACAGTTGTGGAAGTATGATAATTAATAATGTTAGTTATTATATTTGGGACATGTCCTTATCATCATTTTTAAAAAAAACTAAATAGTCTTACTCATTTTGAAGTTTATTATTATTTATAATTATTCCTACACAAGCAATTAAAAATGTCGTAGTAATTAAAATCATCCTAAATGTTGATGTTTGGCAATGAAGTAGTAAAATCATCCTAAATGTCAATGTTTGGCAATAAAGTAGTAAGATAAATGTACATAAATATACAATAAACATAGAAAAGAAATCTAATGTCTACGTAAGTGATGTCCAGTCCCACATCTAGGATCGGTAATGTGGCAGCCGTATCTACTAACCTTCTGCGCAGGCTCGGGAGTCACATCCCCAGTGTCTGTGTCTCCTCTACCTCTAGCCCCCGCTCTGCCTCTGCCCCTGGCTCCCGCTCTGCCTCCACCTCTACCTCTATCTACAAGTTCTGAGTCATCTGTCATCATGCCACCATGTGCTAATCCCTGATCCTGAGTATGCCAATCAAATACAGGACGATATGGCTGCGATGGACCAGAATCATTGGAAGGAAAGGCATAAAATGCAGATGAAACTCCTGGTACGTGTGGAAATGCCTGGAATGAGGATGGAACACCAGGAGGGAGCTGGTACATCTGGGATGACGACGGCCCATATAGTGCGGCCGGGAACATGGTGGAGGATGAAGGATCATCGGGTGTAGTGGGGTACACATGAGATGGGGCAGTAACATCAGGCATCATCGTCATGGTTTCCTGGGCAGTCGAAGGTGGAATCTGCTGCACTGTCGAAGCGGACGGGAACATTAGCCTGCGATGTATGCCGTGGAGCAGTGCGACGTCGTCGGCGAGAGCGAGATTGATCATGGTCACCCTCTGCAGGGTCTGGGATATGATGGGCCTGGGGAGCTGGTTTCGCATGTGAGTCAATAATCACATGATTCACCTGCTGAATCGCATGAAGAATGGAGTCCGTCGTTGACCTAAGCGCATCGAAGGTGAACACAGCCTGCCCCTCAGGGGTAGTGAAGTCCTGTAGTGAGGAAACCTCATCTACCTGTGCAAATTTTTGACATTAAAGTTAGTTATAATACTAATGCATTTAAAGAAAATCAGATACAAGAAACTAGCACGGAATATTACCACAAGGTCTAGCGCTCCCCCCGACAAGTGTAATACATCGCCTGGTAACCCGTCTGTACCATGTCATGTAATCGGAACGTGGTCCCAGAACCAGGCATGTCGTCGGCTCGGCGGTAACGCACAAGTCTCGCCGAATATCCCAGAGTGCAATATACGGCTGATGGCGGATGTGCCATTCCTCGTCATGCCGACCGGACAAGTGGAGGCAGTGGACCTCCGCCACCTGCTTCGGTGGCTCTGGAATAGCCTGGCGTAGTCCAAACTGTCGCAAAACCCTATCAGGCTGGTGCTACTCGACAATCTGGAAGTGGATGAGCGGCACCACTGCTGTCCATGTGTCGCTCCCGTCAAAGCAATACTGAGGCAGTGATGCGGTGACCTCCTCAGTGTACGGGATCCAGTCGATCTAAAGTTACAAATTTAGGTTATGATTTAAGTACGATAGTGGAATGGACAAAGCCTTGAAATAAAGGAATCCATTATCCCCTACATACCTGGTCAAGTCAAAGACGGTCCAGCACGTATCTGTAATGGGGTAGGCTGTGTGCCGGACTATCCTGAAATGTCTTCTGATAGTGCCACCTGCCAAGTACAATGACAAAGTTAAACAACTTCGAAGTAAACTTAATTATAAGTGAAAGTTGAAAAATTCTCTAACCTGTGTGCTAAGGGGCCAATCCCTGCATCCCCCTCTGGTATGTCTAAAATAACTATCGCAGGGGCGATGGTGGGAAATCTGTCCCATGCTCAGAGCTGCAGTAGTAGGCAACACCCTCCTATCTCCCTGTAATCCGGAGCGGTGGCCTTACAGAGCTCTTTGTACAGATAGGCCAAGCAAGCAGATCCCCAGTTGTACGTCCCAGCCTCATGTAAGTGTCTGATCAAGGGTAAGTGCATGAGGTGGACATACGTGCTGGAATAGTCTGGAAATAACGTCCCGCCAATGAGTCGCAAAATGCAAGCCTGGGCGAACCTCTGCACTGTCACCTCGTCCGCATCATCTGGAAGATAACTGAAATGCCTCTCCAACCAAGTCATCCTCAGTCGCCCCCCTCTGATGACATGCTCATCTGCCGGTAACTAGAGTCCCAAATACTCCTCAATCAGGGCTCCCCATCCCCACACAGTGGGCCCCGTCACTACTCGACCGTCAATGGGTAGGCCGAGCTGAAAAGCAACATCCTGCAGGGTAATAGTCGTCTCTCCCTGCGGCATGTGAAAGGTGTGTGTCTCCGGCCTCCACCTCTCTACAAAAGCACTGATCAACTGGTGGTCGATCGGCACAAACTCGCACATCGTCAAGCCGTAAAAGTCTGCCTCTTGTAAAAAGGGGACAATCAACTCCGGCGGCTGTTGGTGATGGTAGTGATGAGCTCGTCGAATCCTGAGCACACGATCAGGCTGTGAAAGAATAAAAATCACCAATTATCACGTCTGACAATTCAGGAACAGTTTAACCAAGTTTATTAAGGTGTAGCTTTTTTCGTACATGGCCAGCCCAAACCGACTGGGATATGTGTGAGGCCTGAGCCGTCAGCAGTGAAGGATAAAATTAATAAAATTTAAAATCACCAATTATTTACATCATAATAGCCTAAACAAATTTCTCTACCACTGTAAAAGATATCTTCATGATTACTAATAAAAGTTATAACATAAGCACAAAATTTAAAAAATACTAATCGGTAAGTATTAGGAAAAGCAAACAGAAAAAGGTCTCTGCATGGAAGACAAATTTGTTAGAAATTTTAATAACTTTAATTTCTAAGTAAAAATTATTACGTATTATTGTATCATTACAAAAATTATACAAAGATCATGTTAAATTAAAAATACTTTGCAAGACAATATATAAAAGAAACAAAAACAATAGCATACATAAAATTTTATTGACGTATGTTTAATTTTTATTCTTAAATACTTTTATTACAACTGGGATATATAATTAATTATTTCAATTAACACTTCCCATGACATTAATTTTTTAAAAATATTTTTACACAAAACTTAAATATGTTTCATTATGTCAATATTATATTATATAATTATCTTATTATTTAAATCGTGAATAATATAATGCAAAATAAGATAAATTATAGCCAAATAGATTAAAAAAGGAGAAGTGTTATGTGAAAGGTAAAGTAATAAGTGTTAAAGATTAAATATGTAATCAATTAATTTATTAAATAATTTATTTGATTATTAAAAATAATTTTATGTCAAAAGAACTTGTACTATATTTATATTATTCATTATATTGCATTTGAACTTCTAATAGAATGATTGAAAAATAAAAGCAACAAATTAAACAAAGTGGATTAAACTAGGAAAAATTAATGTACGAACTACACACCCTTGGAGAAATTTTAGTTGATGCATTTCAAAATTAAATAACATTTAATTTAATTACTAAGTATTTTATTTAAAAATATAATATAAAATTAATAATTTTTAAAAATAAAAAGTATATTAGAGCTTTAATTTATTTAAAATATTATAATAAGCTAAAGAATTATAACTTATTATATTTATGTTAATTAATGATGATGGTGTTTTAAACCATAGACAATACGAGCAGATATAACTAGAATACGATAGAGTAAATTCTTATTTCTAATACATACAGTATAAAATACTAAAAAAATTAACTCTATAATAGATTAATTAATTAAATGAATTATTTAATTTATATAAAATACATTTATAATCAAATAATTAATATATCTTACTGTTATAAAATATTGGTGTGTGTGGTTTAAATAACATGAGTTAACAAAAAAAAAATAACAGAAATGTACAACAAAATATAAAATAAATAGAAACAATGCATAAAATGTCCAGTCTTTACAAAGTACCCTCAATTAATATTTACTTATTCTGATATATATTACTCCAAAATTAATATAAAAGTATTAATTAATAGGATAATATATCCTCGTAGTAATGAACATATAATAAAAATATTCTTATTTTTATCATATTCTACATCCTTATAAATTTTATATTTTAAATGTATCTAAAAATAATTTTTACCTAGAATGTAAATTTTATTCTAAAATACTTTTCTTTATCCCCTCTGTTCTTCTTTTAACTTACAAACTATCACAAATCGTATAAATTTCTTCAATTTTTTTCTTAAATCCTATATCATAACTTGACAGCATTAATCATAATAATTAACATAAAATAATAATTTCTCCCCTAATGTAAAATATATTTTTATAATGAGTAAAAAAATTATGATATAAATACACAAATTATAAAAAAACAAACCAAAAAAAATTACAAACTATTACAGGACATTTAAATTTGCATAATTTTTTTTAAATTCTAAATTATAATAATTAACATAAAATAAAAAATCTTCTCTTATTATAAAATATATTCTCATAACAATTAATAAAAATTATAACATACATACAGAAATTATAAAAAAATTAATAAGTACAAATCACAAACTATTACAGATCATATAAATTTCTACAACTTTTCTTAAATTTCATACCACAAATCATAATAATCAACATAAATTATAAATTTTTCTACCACTATATAAATATAAAAGTTAAAAAATACTAACCAATGAAGAGCAAGAAAAGAAAACCAGATCTGCTTCAAAGAAGTAAATATTATCGGATGAGATTTACATATTCAACAAAAAATGAGAATTTATGGATGAAAATATAAAAAAAATTACCAATGACTGCGAAGGAATGGCTGCGAAGGATGAAGAGAAGAGCAGTTGATGTAGAGACGCTTCTAGGTTTCTTTGTGAGTGTGTGCGGCGGTGCTGGGAGGAGGGGAATATATAGGGAGGGAGGTGCCATTTGGTCTGGCGCCTCCCAAAAAAATTTGAAAAAAATTTGAAGGGAGGCGCCAGACCAAATGGCGCCTCCCAAAAAAATTTAAATTTCCACACGGGGGGCGCCATGTTGAAAGGCGCCTCCCAGCCTATTTAGAAGGCGCCATTCAACCTAGCGCCTTCAGCCTCCATCTCCGCCCAAAAACGCCAAATGGTATGGCGCCCTCAAGCCGTCCATGCGCATTTTGGTATTTAGTTTGCACGAAACAGCAAAGCGGTAAATTGTTTAAAAAAAAATAGCATTTCGGTATTTTATCCACAGCCTCTACTCTCATCGAGATAATGAAGAAAAAAATAAAAAATGCTGGTGAAAGAAAACATAAGAATTCAGCTATTGTGTATCATCCTTGTAGCTGAACTTTTATTGTTTGTCAATAGTGCTTTTTGTTAAACACATTTGGGAGTGCTAAATTAGCATCAAAACTATGGGTCCTATGGGATCTTTGGAAATCCAGTTCCTTCTGAGAGTCAACTTGATCAAACTTGGTTGTGAACAAAAGCTCGCTTTATTTCATTGGAAAATATTTTTTTATAAAATATTAAAATGAGAGAAAAGATTTTACTTATTTAATATTAAATATAAAATTTTTGAAAAAAGTAACTTTTTTTATTTTAAAAAATTTTCCTTTATTTTTAAGTTTTTAAGTATCATATTTTTTTTAATTATTAATATAAATAGCTTGTTATCCCTTCATTAATATATATGTAAATGATATTTTTTATAGAAATACTTAAAGAGAGCCTAAATTTATATCGTTATAATAGTGCTTTGAACTGTCATTAAGTGTCCAACCTTCCTGCTTGAAGATAGTCTTCGCATACCTAACTTAAAACGGTATCATAATAACTTGGGTAGTTAAAAAGTCACATGATAAGGATCAAACTTTACTATATAAAAGTGAATTCTTCAGAATTTTATGAATAAAAAGGACAATACTGAGTATTAACTGCTATGCTAGTTAGATCCGGTGCTAATGTGTGTACATTGCTTTGTAGTGTCCTAATTGATCACATGTAATACAAAATTTCTTTGCCTTCTCTTTCTCATAGAGAACCAACATGATCTAATTTATATCAATAGAAGCAAATACCTTAAAAGAGCACAGCAAAAACAATTTTATTATATTATCATCAAATAGATTCTAATTGTACTATTGATTGACGACTGTTATTTGAGTAAGAAGTTTTGTCCTCGTAAATTTTAGTGCTTAAAAATCTTGGATACGTCGACTCAACCTGATTTTCAATTTGCCTACTGGTTAGTTAAATTCTTTATTTCTAAAGTTTAATTCCTGGGCTTGTGTTTTTTAATGCAACGGTTTTCTTGTTTGAAATTAATCCAGTCTCTTATCTAATGCCAATACTTACTAATATATAATAATAAAATAAATAGAATATAATAATAATTTCTATATATCGAATATTTATATATAAAATTTATATATAAATATTCAATCCTATATTATATAGAATATATAGAATTAGAATCGAATATAGAAATTATATATTATTTCTATTATATTTATATTAATATTTTATATTAATTCTTTCAAAACGGTGAAAAACACCAACCGACCGTTATGCAAAGCAGCTTCATCTTTCAACGATGGAGTATTCATGAAGAAATTCTTCCAATTTTGAAACTACGTCTTTCTAGATCACAACAAACAGGTTGTTGTCCAAGTTCAAATTCTGTTGGATGTTTCAACGTATTCTCTTTTTTAAATTGCTCTTTGCTATCATTTATCGTTCCCCTCCCTTTTTTTTAATTAAATTAGAAACCCTTCAGTTCTAAATTAATTTGTGGACTTCTCCTTAGTAAATCCCCAGTTAACCAACTTATGTGATTTTTTGTTTTTGTCCAACATTCTTACATTAGAGAAGGGTATCCTTGGGACGAAGCCTCCTGTGGCAACCAAACTAAAATATGAATACAGGCTTTTGGAGTCTAGTAAGAGGTCAGTCCTCATGTATCAATGAGGTGGATTAATGGTGAAAATGATTTATTAACAGTGTGTATATTGGGTCACAATATATTATCGTATATGTAGATATACTTTTTTTTTTTTCAAATTGCTCTTCTTTATCATTTTTTGTTTATTTTGTTTTTAACTAGAAACCCTTCTTCAGTTCTAAATTAATTTGTGGACTTCTCGTTAGTAAATCCCCAATCAACCAACTTATGCAGTTTTTTATTTCTTCTAACATTCTTACATCAGAGAACGGTAAACGGTGCTCCTGGGATGAAGCCTCCGGTTGTAACCAAATCATGCAATTAGACTTGGATTTGAGCTAGAAATTGTTTTAATAATAAAGTACAGGCTTGTGGAGTCTCGTAAGAGGCCAAGCCTTATGTATCCACGAGATAGTTAAAAGGTGGAAATATCTTATTGGAAAGAACTTTTATATTCTGCAATGATAGTGTACCACTAGACTTATGGTTTAAATCTATCGATTTGTGTAATATTGCGTAAGTTAAATGAAAATTTAACAATTTCAAGCTATTAGTGCATGATAACAATATGTATATTGGGCCACAATATATTATGATATATTTGGATATGTTTTTATTTTTATGATTTTAAAAATTATTTTAAAAAATATTTTTATTTTTAAAAATCATCTTTGGGAAATGAAATGTTAAAGGGTGTTTGGTATTGTAAATAAAAAAATATTTTATATAATTATTAAACTGACATAAGAACCAATAAAACATCTAGAAAAATGCTTTTATTTTTTTATTTTTAAGTTAAAAAATAATTTTTAAAAAATAAATTCTAAAAATAAGTTTTAAATAATTTTTTATTTTTAAAAATAAAAATAGAAAATTATTTTTAATAATAGTAAACAAACAAACTCTCCAATATTCAGGAGATCCTTTTCTCCAACCCGTATGTGTTTTGAATTATATTCTATAAATATATTATAGAATTAAATATTAATTTCTTTGACTTAGCCCCTACCATGCATTGAGTTACTCAATGGATGAAGAAATTGATTTTATTGGTGAATTGTGAGTCATTGGATTGAATATTTTTTGTCTCAAATTTTTTTTTTAAACTCAATATGAGCTATTAGATGCTTAATGCATGAATAAATTTGATGTATAAAAGAACTTACTAATAAATAAAGAAACATTTTAAAATGGTTCATCACTTTTTTGTATATTTAATAGGGTGATGCTATGAAACATTTTAAAATGCTTTCATTGTTGAATTGTTTTTAATACTTTGAAATTTATATTTTTAATTTTAATTTACTTACTTTGAGATTTGGATAAAGGTAACCTAATGGTGAAAAATTGAACCTCCTAAGAGGTGAAACTCTTTATGGCATTACCTTATTTAATAAAAATACTTCTTTAAGTAAGAAAAGTAATAAAATTATGGACTTATTTATTAAATAATTTTTTAACAAATTAATTGACACTATATTACTAATAATGTCAATTGATGAAATTATTTTTTTGATAGCAATATCTATTCAAGAAATTTATCCAAGTTAGAGTAAAGTCAATTTTTTTTTTGAGTCGAGTCTCTTTTTATCTTCAATAAATTACATTGAAATATCACTTCCTGGATCTCTTTTAAAAAAGGTGATAATATTGATCTTTATTTTAAAGAAGTGCTAATTTTATGAATTATTACTATTATATTATCAAAATACTTTTTTTTAACTATAAAAATACGGTTGTGAATTAGGAACTTCGAAAAAGTATAACTTCATGATTAGTTAATTAATTTTTATATATAACCACTTATTTTCATTCGTCTTCCTCTAATTTTTTAGTAAAAAATAAAAAAAAATTAATTTGGGTGGGGTTTACCTGACTAAAAATGTATAGATTGATTTTAAAATTTTGAATGATCATAACTTTGTACTCGATCTTTTGATTGGACCAAATTATATGTCGATTTCATATAACTTTTTGAAATATATATGCTTGCAAAAGCCTAAAGGCATTTTGCCCACTTTGGCTAGCGAAAAAAGGACTTTTTATTAACTTTTCTCAAATTTTCTTTTTTTTTTGTCATTTTGCTAAGTTTGACTTCATTTTTCTCAATTTAAATTCATTTGAATATTACATTAAACTTTTTCTCCTTAATTATTTTAATGACTTTTCTTAATTTTTTATTATTTTTCCAACTTTGAGATCATTTTTCTCAATTTAAATTCATTCAAATCTCACATTAAATTTTTGCTCCTCAATTCTTTTGATATCTAGTAATGCCATAACAAATTTTGTAATAATAAAATTATTAAAAAATAATATGTTACTGTTTGTAGACTAAACAATAACATACTATTATTTGGTCTTTAAATAATAATATAGAATAAAAATTTAAAATAAAAGGATAAATTAAGTCTCATTAACAATTAAATTGTCAAAGAAGAGTATGTTACTATTTGGAGACATCAAATAGTAATATCGATAAAAAATTTCAAACAATATGAAATATCAAGTTTCATAAATAATTAAATTATTAAAGAAGAACATGTTACTCTTTAATCTCTAAATAGTAATATATTACTCTTTGGTCTCCAAATAGTAATATCGATCAAGAATCTAAAATAAAAGAATAAATCAAATCTCATTAACATAACAATCAAACTGACAAAGAAGAGTATGTCACAATTTCATTTCTAAACAATAACATTAATTAAAAATTTAAAATAATTAGATAAATGTATTTTCATTAATAATAAAACTGTTAAAGAATAATATATTACTATTTGCATATCAAATAGTAACATATTACTGTTTAATTTTTAAATAGGAATATCGATTAAAAATCTAAAATAAAAAAATAAATTAAGTCTCATTAATAACCAAATTATTAAAGAAGAGCATGCTACTGTTTGGAGACACCAAATAACAATACTGAATAATATGAAATATCAAGTCTCATTAATAATCAAATTATTAAAGAAGAGTATGTTACTATTTTATCTTTAGATAGTAACATTTTACTATTTGATCGTGAAATAATAACATTAATTAAAAATTTAAAATAAAAAAATAAATTAAGTCTTATTAACAACTAAACTACCAAAGAAAAATATGTTATTGTTTCATCTTCAGATAATAACATGTTACTATTTAGTTTTTAAATAATAATATTAATTAAAAACCTAAAATAAATGAATAAATTAGGTTTCATCAACAAACAGACTGTCTAAGAAGTGTATGTTACTATCTAGATATTACTATTTAGTTTTCAAATAATAACATTGATTGAAAATTCTAAATAATAGAAAATATCAAGTCTCATTAACAACTAAACTTCTAAAGAAGAGCATGTTACTGTTTTATCTTTAGATAGTAACATATTATTGTTTAATCTCCAAGTAGTAACATTGACAAAAAAATTCTAAATAATATGAAATATCAAATCTCATTAACAATCAAATTATCAAAGAAAAGTATGTGACTATTTGGTTTCCAAATAGTAACGTGTTATTATTTTATCTCCAGATAGTTACATCAATAAAAAATTTAAAATAAAAGAATAAATTAAGTCTCATTAACAACCAACCAGCCAAAGAAGAGTATGTTACTATTTCATTTTCAAACAGTAACATGTTATTGTTTAGTAACGAATAAATTAGGAGCTACCTAAAAAGTGCATGTTATTGTTAGGATGTTATTGTTTGGTCTCTAGATAATAATATCGATAAAAAATTTCAAATAATGAAAAATATCAAGTCTAATTAATAATTAAACTTTTAAAGAAGAACATATTATTGTTTGATCTCTAGACAATAATATGTTATTATCAAATAGTAACATCGATAAAAAATTAAAATAAATGGATAAATTAAATTTTATAAATAATTAAATTATTAAAAAAGAACATGTTACTATTTAGTTTTATAGACTATAACATCAATGAAAAATCCAAAATAAATAGACAAATGAATTCTTTTTTTTTTCCACTTGCTATTTTTTTGTATCTATTTGCATTTTCATTTTTTCCCCCAAAAGATAACTTTGTTATTGTTTGAATTTTTAATATAATAATAATTCATTTAGGATAATTTTTTTTAAAAAAAAGGCAAAAGAAAGAGACTATTTTGTGATTCTATGAAAGGTTTTGTACCTCTAAATTTTTATTTATTTTTACTTTTATCCTAACTAAAAATTTATTTTAATCCCTAAAAATTAAATTTTTATTAATTTTATTTATAATTAAAATTTTATATTAATTTAATTTTTTTAAATTTAAAAATATTTTAATTTTAATTTTTATAAGTTTTTAGTTTTTTATTTTTATAAAATTAAAAATTTTTTACTTTTAATATCTGCCAAAAGATGTTTTTGTTTTAGTGCTTTTTTTTCTTTTCGAGACACATTTCAAGTATGTCATTTTGTTTTATAGGTATTATGGTAAATTGCTATTTGTGGGTGTACTTAAATGAGAAAAAAGTGTGCTTGGAATATCTCGTTATAATAAATTACACCAAATGGTACTGATTTAATTTTTTCCATTTTATCTTTTTTTATCCTCTTTTTGCATTCGTTTGAAAATTTTAAAAACTTGAAAGAAATTAAAAAAAATTATTTAATATTTGATTCAAGTGTAGTGGAATTAAAAAATTGATTCTCATCTTCAATTTTTTTTAAATTTTTACTGTGTAACGTAATTCAATACTTTTCGGAGATAACGAAATTCAAATAAATTAATAAAAGAGTCCTAATTTTTTTTAATTCCGTTATCAACCTCTTAAATCTCCAAAAACCACCTTAATCTCTCGTTTCTTTCTTCACTTGGGTAAAAAAGGTAGACTTACTGACTACCTTTGCATGAGACGCAACACGAGTTTAAACATTTAAACTTTGCTCAAAAATAGGATTCTAGTATGTTTTTAGGGTTTCAAAGATTAGGTTAATATGGTTATTCTAAAAATTATTATGTTAAAATTGTTTGATCACATTTATTAAAAAATAAATAATTATGGCTGAATAATTTCAATTTAACAATTTTAAAATTTACTATGTCATTTTAGATTTTAAAACTTTAAAGATACTATGACAAAAACTTAATATTCTTTCACACCATTTCAACAAATTAAATTTCTTTATTTAAACTTTTATTCTTGGGTCCTACTTTTTCTTTTTTAACCATGATCTTATATTTATTGTCATAATTCATAAAATAATATACACAAATGTCAGCTAAAATATCGTAAATTTTTAATTTTTCAATTCCATAACAAAAATTATCTAGCCTTGGCCGCTGCTGTGACTTATTTTAAAATAAAATAAAACATCATTTGAACACTATGGAAATACACTATTGTAAATTTTTGAAGTTTTATACATACTTTATAACTACTGTTGGCCAGCAACCACTTCTAATTTTAGTGATACACGCGCGCGCGCCAATCATGTTAATATTGCTTTAACCTTGAATCTGAATTTTTGTTGTGTCCGTTTATTTTGATGGAAAATATTTTTTAAATATAGTCATAAAGTATAAAGTATTAAGATGAAAGAAAATATATAATATATTTAGGTTCTATTTATTTCAATGAAAATATTTTTTTTATAAAATATGATTATAAAATTTTAAAATAAAAGAAAATATTTTACTTTTGTAATGTTAAATATAAAATTTTTTAGAAAAGCAACTTCTTCCATTATAAAAAAGAATTTACTTTTTCTCATTGTCATACTTTTAAGTATCATTTTTTTAATTATCAATAATACACTACTCCTTCATTAATATATATGTAAATAATATTTTTCTATAAAAATAAAAGAAGGGTTGATCATTAGGGAAACATACTAGAATTTGAAAGTTGAAACTTTATAGAAGTATTGTAGTGATAACATAATTGGTATATTGGTATTTGATATCTTAAAAATGCCTATTACCCTTGTCAAATGGAAATATATATCTAATTTATTTATTTTAGAATAGCATATGAATTATGTCAAGAATCTCTCTTTTATTTTTGAGAGATTTTTAATTGCATTTAACGTGTATCTAAATCATGCGTACCAAGTTAATTTAATCATTAAGTTAAGTTAAGAGAATGCAAAAAAAAAAAAATTGCATCTCTTTATAGCTTAGCATAATGTAACAATATCTCTATTTAACTAAACCGCAAGTATCTCTTGCCCTGGGGGGGAGTTCTAATGAGAGAGAGGTGTGTTTAAAATCTTATTTAAAATCGAGTTTGAATAAAAAAATTGGGTCGGACTGCATTTACTCGATCTTAATTTTATAACACAACGTGTGAGAAGATGTTGCAAGGCCGAGATAGAGGGAATCGAGATTCTTCAAAATGCGATACTTGATCCAATCAGCATAACTTAGAGAGCCTACCATTGGGTACGTAACACTTGCCTTAGGTTGGTTTATCTTTTGGAAAGATATTTTCAATAGGAAATCTTTAGTGTCCCTTAAAATGATGAAACTCTAACAATAAATTAATCTCATATCACACATGAGTTGTTTATCATCACTGGCATCGTATGTACCTAAAATTAACGGTCAGATATGATCATTTGAAAAACAAAGAAAGTGTATTATAATGTATGAAAGACAATAACTTTGAACTTAGAATCATAGTCACAACCGTTTACTTATTTAGGTCTATAGACAAACTGATGAAGTTGTGACACTTTTGCTAAATATTAGGTAGTAGTTTGGTGTTTTGTTTAAAAGCATGTATGTAGTTGATTTTGTGAGATCTTTTTTCTGATGTAATTCTATCTGTGTCATTGTGATGTAGTAGGTAAAATGTAACTACTGTATATTTGTTATATTTCGTTATAACTTAAAATATGCAAAACTAACTCTTTTTTTTTCTTTTGAGAAAGCTTTCAACAACTTTTTCCTCTCCTTTCTTCTTAGCTTAAAAGCCAATAATTGGTATCTAGATCATTTAATCTTAAAGGGCTTGTGAATGTGAAAGAAAAAAGAAATAAATAAGCTTCTGTTCTTCATACCTGAAACTTTTGAGAGTCTAAAAAGTATGGCATTAAGTGGTTTTTCTCCTTCAACACTAGCTCCTTTCACTAGAGAAAACTATCTAGTTTGGGCAGTGAAAATGAAGGCCTACCTTAGATCATTTGATCTATGAGAGGTGGTAGAAATAGGTAGGGAGCCTAATCCTCTACTTGAAAATCCCACTATGGCTCACATCAAGTACCATAGTGAGGAAAAAGCAAAGAAATACAAAGCCTTGTTTGCTATTCAATCCTTTATTGCAAATGAGTTCCTTGACAGGATCATGAACTATGAGGCACCAAAGGAAGCCTGGGAAATACTTCAAAAGGAGTTCCAAAGTAGTAAGAAGACTCATCAAATGCAAGTTTTGAATCTTAAAAAGGAGTTTGAACTTCTTAGAATAAATGACAATGAGACTATCAAGGGATTTTCAAATAGGCTTATGAAAGTAGTAAGCCAAATCAAATTTCTTGGTGAGGAGCTGTTTGATAAGAGGATTATTAAGAAGGTTCTAGTAAGTTTGCCCAAAAAATTTGAATAAAAAATTTCTTCTTTAGAAGAATTTAAAGACTTGAACAACTTAAGTCTTCAAGAGTTAGTGAGTGCTTTACAAGTACAAGAACAGAGGAGATTGTTTAGGCAAGAAGATGTAGTTCAAGGAGCTTTCTTAGCATCTTAAAAAGGAAAATCATCATCATCTAATGGTGGAAAAAATAATCAAGTGAAAAGTAAGAGAAAGAAAAAAAGGGAGAATAGAAGCAATAAAGGTGTAGGGAGGAAAGAGAAGGTTTGCAAAAGCAAATTTGAGTAGCAACTCCAACATGCTCAAGTAACAAAAAATGAAGAGCAACAAGAGGAGAAATTATTTGTTGCAACGTACTATGAACAAGTTATAGCACAAATTCTTGGCTAATTGACAGTGGCTGCACTCAGCACATGACCTCTGATGTTAATTTATTCATTGAAATATATAGCACCTATACCTTAAAAATGAAAGTAGGAAATGGAGATTATGTACAAGTTAAAGGGAAAGGAGTAGTTGCTGTTGAGACTAATTCAAGTACAAAATTATTTTTAATGTATTATTTGTTCCTAAAATAAGTTAAAGCCTACTTAATGTTACTTAGTTACTTAAGAAAAACTATGTTATACACTTCAAAAATATATTATGTAATGTGTTTGATCAAGTTGGTGCTAAGATTCTTACTATTAAAATGACTGATAGAAGTTTTCCAATCAATTAGAAGAAGACTGAGATCCAAGCTCTTAAGAGTTTAGTAGATGAGTCTTCTTTGTGGCATAAAAGATTTGGTCACTTGAACTATTCATCCTTTAGGCACATGTACTGTAAAGGCTTAGTCCAAAATTTGCCTACCATTGATGAATGCAAAGGTGTGTGTGATGTATGTCAACTTAGAAAGCTACATAAGTTACCTTTCCTTGATAATAAGGCATAGAGAGCTACAGAGAAGCTGTAGCTGATCCATCTTGATGTTTGTGGTCCTATGAAGATAACATCTCTTAATGGAAGAAAATACTTCATATTATTTAAAGATGATTTCAGTAGGATGTGTTGGGTTTATTTTCTAAAGAAGAAGTTAGAGGTTGCTGATGTGTTTAAAGGGTTCAAAAAATTAGTTGAGAATCAAATTGATCTCAAAATTAAAGTACTCAGATCAGACAATAGTACTGAGTATACTTTAAAAAAATTTAATAGCTTTTGTATAGAAGTTGGCATTCAACACCAACTAATAGTCCCTTACATTCCTCAACAAAATGGAATGAGTGAAAGGAAAAATAGGACTATTATGGAAATGGAAAGATGTTTGTTGTTTGAGAAGAATCTTCCAAAAAAGTTCTGGGCAAAAACAATTAATACCTCAATGTATTTTTTCAATAGGCTTCCAACAAAGGCATTAAAAGACAAAATTCCATTTGAAGCATGGTTTGGATTTAAGCCAATTATGGAGCATATTATAATATTTGGATGTTTGTGCTACTCCTATATTCCAAAATTCAAAAGAGATAAGCTTGATCAACAGGCTGAAATAGGAATCCTCTTAGGCTATAGCAACATTGTTAAAGGCTATAAAGTTTTCAACTTAAGAATAGAAAAAATGCTTATTACTAGAGATGTTAAGTTTGATGAAAATGTTGTCTAGAATTAGGATAAAAAGAAAGTTGAGGAAGTGTCATTAGAGAAGAATACATCCCAAAAGCAAGATGAAGATGAAGAAAGGTATGAATTTGATAGTGATACAGAAGCTACTATTAGAGGCACTAGACTGTTGTCTGATATTTATAAAAGATGCAATTTGGTAGCAGTTGAACCTTCTACTTATGCTGAAGTAGCAAGCTTAGAGGCTTGGATAGTTGTAATAGAGGAGGAGCTCAGCATGATTGAAAAGAATCAAACTTGTTAACTTATGGATAGACCCATGAATAAGAAAGTCATAGGTGTTAAGTGGGTATATAGAACCAAATTCAATTCTGATGGTTCTATAAATAAACTTAAGGCAAGATTAGTTATTAAGGGGTACTCTCAACAATATGGAGTGGATTTTATTGACACCTTTGCTCTAGTAGCAAGGTATGATACAATAAGGTTATTAATAGCCTTGGCAGCTTAAAAAGGTTAGAAAATCTTCCAACTAGATGTTAAATTAGCTTTTCTAAATGATTATTTGGATGAAGAGATTTTCATTGAGCAACCAAAAGGCTTTGTTGTTACTGGCAGTGAAGACAAAGTCTATTTACTGAAGAAGGCTTTATATGGGTTAAAGCAAGCTCCTAGAGCTTGGTATAGTAGAATTGATGGCTATTTATTGAAGCTGGGGTTTAATAGAAGCATTAACGAGTCCACTCTATAAGTGAAGCAAGCTGGTTGTGATTTGATGATCATTTCCTTATATGTTGAAAGCAATTCTACTCTAATGGAGAAGTTCAAGTTTGAAATGAATAAGATGTTTTAGATGACATATTTTCTTGGAATGGAGATTCTACAATCACAGCAAGGGATCTTCATATGTCAAAGGAAATATGCAAGGCAAGTTTTGAAGAAATTTGGCATGGAGAATAGTAAACTAGTCAGCACTCCTCTAATGCAAAATGAAAAATTAATCAAGAAAGATGGAGCAAGTAAAATTAAAGCTGGTGTTTATAGAAGTTTAATTAGTTATCTTTTGTATTTGAGAGGAACAAGACTAGATGTCATGTTTGTTGCGAGCTTGCTCTCTAGGTTTATGCAAGACCTTAGTGAGAATCATTTTAAAGCTGTTAAAAGAGTGCTAAGATACATTAAAGGAATAAAAGGTTTGGGAATTTGGTTTAGGAAGTCTACTACTATGAAGATGATTTAGTTTTTTGATAGTGATTGAGCTAGTTCTTGTGATGACATGAAAAGCACATCATGCTATGTCTTTTCTTTTGGCTTAGGTTTTAGTTGGAATTCAAGAAAGCAAGAGACTATAACACAATCATCAACTGAAGAAGAATATATATCTATTGCGGCTATTGTGAATCAAGCAATCTGGTTAAGAAAAATCCTAGAAGACTTAAATTAGAAGGAAGAAAAGGCTACTAACATCTTTTGTGATAACAAATCAATAGTGGCAATGGTAAAGAATCCTACATTTCATGGAAAAACTAAGCACATCAAGATTAAGTGCCATTTTGTTAGACAGGCAGAAAAAGAAAAAGAAGTCAAGCTAATTCATTGCAATTCAGAAGACCAAACAATTGATATTCAAACCAAGTCATTACTCAAAACTAGATTTAAAACGCTAGGAAAACTTCTTAGTGTTTCCAGCAAAAGTGCCAAGGAGGAGTGATGAAGTCAGTGATACTTTTGCTGAATATTAGGTAATAGTTTAGTGTTTTGTTTAAAAGCATGTATGCAACTAATTTTGTGAGATATTTTTTCTGATGTAATTCTATCTATGTGTCATTGTGATGTAATAGGTGAAATCTAACTGATGTGTATTTGTTGTATTTCCTTATAACTTAAAATATGCAGAACCAGCTCTCTCTTTTTTCTGAGAAAGCTTTTAGCAACTTTTTCCTCTCCATTCTTCTTAGCTCAAAAGCTAACACAAACTGTACATCCTTTTATATCACCTTATTTAGATATCTAGATATCCTTAATCGAAAAATGATTGATACTTTCATGGATAAGCTAGGCTTCGACTACCATTAGGCCATCCACAAAATATTAAACAAATTAATGAAGCATATGGACAATCAGTCCAGCAATGGTTATTTAGCAATCCGCCTTCGTCACTTGACTTACTTGCTCCGAATAGTTGGCCATACTTTACTTTGCCACTTGACTTACCACCCCTTCCTCCTACACCTCCGGGGGAGACAGATTGTCCTCTGCCACCCAGTGTACCACTTTTGCCTCCTCTGTAATCATCAACTTCAATGCATTTCAGGAATGTCATGGCAAGGAGAGCTAAAACAAGCAAAGCAATGGTGGCTTTGGATATGTTGTGTGATCCTCCAACAAACATGTACTCTATGTATTCTATTTCTTTCTATATGCATGGAGAGAAGTGGTTAAACTTGCTCTAATTTATAGAGCTACCAACCTTTGGATAAAGGGTAGAATAGTATTAAGGATCTAGAATGCGGCTAAAAATGTAATGTAAATTAAAAAAACAGGAAAAGGTTATGATTAAATTTGAATTTTTTTTATTGCAATCAAGTTGGAATAGAAATGCAAATGAGCTGAGAGTAGAACTAGGTTACTCTAGTTTATAGGTGCATGTCTGACCTATTTTTACTTTAACCTCACTTAATTGATTTATAAAATAGAGTAGATTTGAGTTTAAGTTTTGATTTGTTTTATCAAATAAAATAAATCATATTAATTAAAATTTAGCTTATTGGTCAGTTAAAAAGAAAAAAGAAACTTACTAATCTATTAGGTTGGTTGTGCATGCTTGGTGTATGTGTGTATGTGAGAAAAAAAATTACCCATTTTACGTGTGAAATAATCTTAATTTTTTTACTATTCTCTTAATTTTAGACTAATATTATTATTTGAAGCATTAATTTATTATTTTTAATGAGGTATTTATATTTATTTTTGTAATATTTTAGTTATCAATAACAATATTCACTGATAGTTTAGAAATCCAACAAAGAAAATATCACACTATTCTCATTGTGGTTACTTTAGAGTGGTGTTTGATTGAGATCATACTTTCTTGAAATGTTAATATTTTTGGGAATGTGATTTTTGATAATATAATTTTTAAGAATATGACATTACCATGCTCAATTGAATTGAAAATATTATTAGAAATATTACAATATTATGTTCTAAGTAATTTATATCTTTTAAAAATATTATTAAATTATTAAAAATATTTTCAATTGAAAATTGAATAATTAATGACAATGAGTAATGATAAATAATATCAGGTGGTAGCCAATGGAAGCAAGCAATGATAGATGATGATAATAGTAGTTATCAATGATAAGTGGTAGTTGATGAAGGTCACTTGTATGGGTAGTATTGATGGTAGTTATTGGTAACGGGTTGTGACTACTAAAAATTACCTACAATGGTGATCAATGATAGTATATGATGGTTGATGATAAACATTAATAATGGGTGGTAGTGGAGTTGATAGTAAATGATAATTGGTGGTAATTGGTAGGTGGTGATATTATAAGATATTAATAATGGTAAGATTTTGATGAAAGGGTATGTAAAATAATTTTTTATATTATTAAAATATGCTCATGTTATGAGAATATATGACATCTACTTTTTTTTATGAAAATTTTTTTAAGAGAATATTATATCAAAACATTCAAGGAAATATTTATATTTTGAAAATATTTTTCTAAAATTTGAACTAAACATAAAATTAATTTTTATATTTTTTTAATATATTTTTGAGAATATAAAAAAGATTTTGTAAATTAAAAACAATATCAATGACTACCATCCTAGAATGATAGATTTTGGAACATTTTACCCAACGGAGGAGCTTTGCAACCGCTAGGAACAACATTGTCCATGATTGTAGATTTAAAACAAATAGAGAATATATGATTTAAAATCCGAAGAACAGAGACGTACAGGAGCCCGTGTCTATATTGAATTGTGGTATAAAAGTAAGGCGATTTAAGTTTCAAATATAGTGAGATCCCAAAACTAAATGAAGTAACATCAAATCAATGATTTTCATTAAATATAATAAAAATTTAAACTTCGTTATAAACAATTTGACAACTTTAATTTGTGCTGGGACGTGCACAACATATAATATGACAACGTGGACATGTAACATATATATATACACACATAATAAAAGAGTAACAATGCTTGCACTCCTTTCTCACTTCATTCTCACTCTTCTTTTTAATATTAGAAAAATATGCTACTTAAACTTATTTTTTTAAAAGTTCAAAAGTTTATTTTTCCCTTGGATAGAAGAGCGAGAGGGAAGTGAAAGAGAGAGAATACAAGTAGAATTACCCATAGTTAAATATATAATTCCTTACTCCTCTTGTAACTGATTATAAGCAATTATCCATCCTCGTAAAAATTGGTAAAATATCTATGCTTATTTGGTGCTTTCTATGTTACTTCTATGGGTATGAAATTTATGGGTATGTGGCAAAATACAAGTCATTGGATGAATGAAATCATTGACTTGATCAACTCATCCAATGACTTAAAATTCTCCTGGTTATTAATATATTATTTTTAATTATGATTGTCATACTCAATCCAATTAAACTGACAGGAACTCATTGCGTCCTGGTTATTAATATATTATTTTTAATTATGATTGTCTTACTCAATCCAATTAAACTGACAGGAACTCATTGCGTATGGACTGAATTTCTAATTAAGCTAATTTATGTCAACAGAATTTAAAAAGGACTTTGCGTGAAGAAATATAATTGCTGTTAACAATAATATATGGGCCATGCATGGTTTCCCATAATAGTTGTAGCATTAGGTTTGCAAAATAACTAAAAAGCTTATCAATTAATTATTTTGCTTCATTTTCCACCACATTTATTATTTTTTTTTTTTTGTGTGTGTAGTTAAGTCGGTCTTCCTTCACATGTACAGCATTAATCGAGTTACGATTAATTAATGGAATTTTCAAAGTTGTTGGCAATGCTAAGCCAATTAAGATATTAACTTCGTTGAGGAAGAGATACTATGTTTGTTTCAGATGTTATACAAAACAACTAAAATTAAAAGATTAGCCCAAAATTCACATAATTTTGATGGTTCGGTTCTACAATCTCCAGCTGTGAAGATACAGTACACAACTTCGTAATTTCTGTCATAACTTAGATGCTTGTACAATGCTTTGAAACCTTGGTGTTAGAAAGTTAACTTCAGAGAGAACGGTTCCCATCCTCGTTGTCATCTTAATTATAATTTCTATCCCATAACATACATACATACATACATATAATTATTTTTTTATAATATTTCCTTCTTGGTAATAATAATAGAAGTATGATATAAAATTATAAAAATATATATACTAAATCTTTAAAAATATGGAATAAAAAATAATAATTTAAGTAAACTAATTTGGATAAAAAATATAGACAAAAAATATGTTTATGACTGTCACAAAGCAAAACTAATTTTTATTCCTTATCCAAAATCCAATTAATTAGTCCTAATATAATTTTTTATTTATGCATTTGTCTATAATGTTTCTTTTTTAATTGTAAAAAAATGTTGGGATCTAACTTATTATTTATTTGATGATTTTCCTAGTTTTGCATTTTTTTTAAAAAGAAATGTTAATTTTTTTTACCCAACACATTAACCTTGTTATAAAATTTTTAAAATCAAAAATAAAAAAGTTGAAAAAATAATTTTATATCTTAAAAGAAAAGTCCTCCCATTGAATTTGATTTTGTTTTACAATAAAGTTCCTTAAGTAGTTTTCTATTTCATTGATATGTTATATATAAATTAGTAATTAGTAAATTATAATATTTTATAATATTATAATATGTTTAGAAAATATTTTTTTTCATTTTGACTAGCATGCGTTTTATTCAACAAATATTACTATAGGACCAAGTAAAATTTTAAGAAAAATTTGGCATATTTATTTAGATAGATGAAGAGAAAACATAAAAAAAATCAAAGGTAAAAAAGAATTAAGAGTAATTAAGAGAGGCAAAGAGAGAGACAAAAGGTAATTAAATGAGCTAATATACTAATTCTCTCTTATCATTAAATATTGATTGCATTATTAAATTGGATTATTTATAACTAATAGATAAAATGAGAATTGGTGACTTAAATTTGGTGTAAGAGTGTAACTCTTACAGTGATGTCAATTGATCCCCACTCATATATATATATATATATATATATATATATATATATATATATATATATATATATATTATTGAAAAACTTTCCTAATTTATCAATTTTCCATATCATTGATTATAACCATACCAAGAATTTTATGAACAATTTTGAGAAGAAAAATAATAAATATCATGTAGAAAATAAAGAATGAATTTTATGGCCCAATCTACATTATTTAGCATACTCATATGATTTTACAAACTAGGTTGCTTTTGGTTCCTAGAAATTGATCTAGATATCACCAAAAGCATGAACAATTGAATGCTGGAAATGTTTCTTGAAAATTAATGAATAAACAATAATGGGTGAAAGGAATCATTACCTCTACTATAGCCCTATTGTAATATGCTTTGGTAAAGAGAAATTCTTTCACCACACTCAAAGGGGGAAATGTAATCTTATAAGGTTTACAGAGATAAGAACCCTTTAAAATAATCAATTTAGTTAGATGAAGAATCCTACTTATTATAGAATCTATACCTAATTATATATTGAGCATAATTAAGTACCGAATTATGCCTATAACCTTAATTATCACTTAATTTGGGTCTTAAATAATATTGACATTAATAAGTAATTTATAAATTATAATGACATTCAAATAAAATTTCAATAATTTCCCACTTGGACTCACATAATTTATACCACTTTAAAACTAATGCTAATATTAAATGGTACTAGTACACCCACGGGTCTAAATTGAAATTATAACTATCCAATAATACAGAGTATTACATTCGAAAGGGACATTAATATCAAGTATATTGAATACCTATACCTCGTTGGCTAAAATAATTAATATCTGATTGAGATACTAACATAAAAATGCATATAATAAGATTGATATAACTTTAATATGACTATATATAAATTTTCACACAATGGTCCTAGAATCTTCGAATATTGATGTTGTAAATCTTCTAATATATTTATGTTTTATTTAAACATAGTGTAGAATTTGCAGAGTTGATATAGTAAAACTTAGACCAAGGATAAGATTGTTAGCTTAGAAGTGGTTTAGGAATTATTAAAAGGGAATATGAAAAGAAATTAAAAAATTAATAATTTGAATAAAGAACAAATATTATGTAATGATAGGTTAAAAGTTGAATTTATAATAGTTAAAGGTATGCATGAGAACTATCTTAATTAATAAAGAAAAAGGAAGGATAATAAATATTGAAAAATTTTTAGCTTGTTAATTATTAAATTTATTGTAGTTTCTTAATTACTAAAAATTATTATTATTAACTTTTTAATTGTTAATTACAATTTGTTCATTCTAAGTAAATAAATGGTTAAAAATCTTAATTAATGTTAAAGGAACTAATAAAAAATTAAAAAAAATAGTTAAATATATGTGTAAGATTTGTCAAAATTAATAAGAAAAATTAAAGTAAAATAATAAATACTTTGAAATTATGTACATAAAATTTATCAAATATTAAGACACTGTAAGTTAAAATTTTAAATTTATAATTAGGATTGTAAAACAAGCCTATCTATATAGATACGAGTTGGTCAACGATGGGCCAGATCCATGATGGGTTAGTCCGCATTATCCGCATTTAAAAATGAATCTAATTTTAAGGATCCAAATCCATCAAAACTCGTAAAGGGTACCAGTTGATCTGTGGGCTTTAACTGAGAGCTTGCGAACTTTGCAAATATGGGCCAGTCCATTGTAAATCAAGTCCGTGATGGGTTAGTCCATTTACTCATATTAAAAATAGGTTTAATTTTAAAAAAACTTATATATGTGAAAATGGGTCGTAGGTTGTGAATCAGTCTGCAAGTTATGATTCATTTGACAGCCTTATTTATAATAATGTAAAACATGCATAAGAATAGTCATGATTAATAAGTAAAAACAAGCAAAATATTTGATATTTGAAAATTTAAAAGTTATTTATTAAATATATTGTAGTCATTTGATTATTGAACATTATTAACTTGTTAATAACTAATTGCAACTAATGTAGAAGAAAATAATAAAATAATGCAAATTAAAATATTTAAATTTATCATAATTAAATAATGTGTAAGACTTCTCAAAATCAATGAGCTAGATTAAATTAAACTAGGAAACATTTAGAACATATTACTTGTAAAATTTATTAAAAATAAGTAAATAGTGAAAATAGTTGAATTTATTACAATTAGAAATATAGGTAATAAATTTCATAATGAACAAGTTAATTTAAAGTAAAGTACTAAAATGGAAGAAAATTAGTGCTAGTGCATGCTATTCTAAGTAAATGTTTAATTTTAATTTATAATATTATGACATGGCTATGGTTATTGTTACACCAAGCTATCATGTAAGAAATCATGGAGTAGATCCACTATGAGGTCCCTTTCAACTTTTACATGGTTATAAGATAGGTATTATGTTTTTTATACATTAATTATTGAGTCCATTCATAATGTTGTGATCATTTTTCTAAGCTCCTACTTCTTGGGTGAGGTGTAAACAATCTAGGTGCTTAAACCTCCAATAGCTCATTTAGAAAAATAAAGGTTACTATAAAGTTTGATAAGGGTGGCGGAACTTATAATCCAACTGGTGAAAATAAAAAGTATTTCTCCTAATGTGTGGGGTTGCTTGTTTAGCAACATATGGAGCCTTTCCATTTGTATGTGTCTTACTTTAAATTTGTAGCATATGTCAAGGGAAAACATAGCAAATAGAGCACTAAAAAAGTATAGTGAATTGTATGGAGCAAAGAGTATAGCAACGTATCATCATGAGAAGGTATTTTAGCATATATGTATACATATATTCTTATAATTGAAATTATTATTGACTTTAGTCACATTGTATCTTATATTACAAAACTAGTTCAAAGAAATAAGGAAATCGATGTGCTATAGCTTTGGATTGAAAATTTTCGTGATTGGTAATCTAGATCATTTGCGGAATAGGTGCATCTAAATGCAAGGTTGATTATGTAAGAAACTTTACAATTTTAATCTTAATTAATTAATTTTTATCATGGTACTAATAATTTCATTTTATAAACTTAATAATAAGATATAAACATTTAGGCCACCCATTTGTAGTTACAATTTACTTTAACATTTAGATCATTGTTATATAATCCAAGCATTGCTAATGACTTTGTTATTATTGACAAGGTATTGGGTACTTGTCAAGGGCATAAAAAAGGGGTTAGTTATCTCGTTAAAGGTACTTCCTATGCCATCATCAATAATAGCTTATCGAATGTAGCTTATCTGTTGAACCAACATTAGCCTATGCCATTGAATGATGATGTGTAATGCTTGATTATTGAGAGCCAACAAGCACATGATGTAGCATGAGAGCATACTACTAGATAGAATTTTAGGTTGGATTCTAAATGCTTATGTCTAGATTGATGCTCACAACCCTCTATTCTAGTAATCTCTCCATATGATAATGACTTGCACCTATACATCCCCTGATGCCACTTGCCATATTTACTTAATGGTCACTATCTCCACCACCACCCTAACTTGAAGATGATGAGGATGATGTTGATGACCAAGAAGCACCATATTTTAATATATAAAGTTTATATGATTATAACCTTACTTTACATGACTTATATATTATTGTATGTCATTTATTTTTACCTTATATATATTTCTTTCTTTTTGTTCAATATAATGATATAATTGATATTATGATTTTAATATTTATTTAATTATTTTAATATTAATTTTAATTAATTCAATAATAATTCTGATCATTATATATTTATATTTATGTTTCCATCAAAAATAAAAATATATATAAAACCAATGTTGCTTTAGGCAAAAGTTAATAATTTTAATAATTATAACATGATGATAGATGTCGTCAGTACAAATGACTATATGAAGTGACAACTTTATCTTCTTTATAAGCTCATCGACATATTATTAAGTCGTAGTCCACGACATTTATTATGATGACATATGTCATGATTAGTGACTAATTCAAAAGTGAATATGTTATGCCATCATATTGGGGTCAAATAACGTGAAAATTAAGCAATGACCTTAAAGTGACTATAATGTCATTGATATATCATTGCTATAAGCACTACTAAAAAACCTACATTTAACAATGGATCATTAGTGATAGACACTTAGTGATAGATTTTTCATTACTAAGAGGGACTTGAAAATGCTTGTTCAACATCTGAGTTTAATGACTGAATTATCGATGGATTTAGACAATCCATCATTAATTTTGTCACTAATCATTACTTTTTTTAGAATTTCTCCTCTTGATGATATATGTATTATTGGTTCTATTTGAAATTATTATTAAAGGAATTAGAGAAAAATTAAAAAATTTTAGTTTTAAATTACCAACAAAATTAGCAACAGATTTTGCATGAAAAATTGAAAATTTGTTCGGTGTTTACATATTTTTTTTGAAATTAGCAACAAAGTTAGAGATGAATATTTTTGGTTAATTTGTTGCTAAATAGGATGCACTATTTTATTAAAAGGTTATAGCAATTGATAATTCTTTCACTAATTTTGTCTCTATTCTTTGAATAGATCAAGCCAGTGATTGCAACACCCCATTCTTAATTGAAACTGAATGCTGTGCCCCCACCTCCATCGTCCAACCTCAAGTTTCCCAACTACCTTTTATCACTTATGGGAGTTTTTTTGTTGTGACTTCTCTTTTTTAATCATATATATATATTTTGTGAAAGGTGAGTTTTATTGCTTAAGGCTTAATTAATAGCTTTGTAATGAATTTTAAAGATTTATTTCATTTAAAATTTAACACATGTTTTTCATATACTTTTAAGTGTTGAAATGTTTTATATCTTTGAATATGGATATAATCTATAGAGTTGGTGACTCAGTGTTTGATGAAGGAAAATTTTAAGTTTTTATGTAATTCGGGTTTATATTTTGATTCAAATTCATATAATGAAGACCCAAGAATAATTAATGTTTTGAAATATATACATTGAATTTTTATTACTTATGGTTACTTTAATTTTATTAATTTTTCAATTAAACTACTTTTATAATAATTGACATTTTAGTATATTAAAAATAATATACTTCATTCATATATTTACATGTATAGTTTTATTTGTAAAGTAGTTGATAAATTGTTGCATGACATATATATATGTAATGTAGAATAGATATGGATGTCCATAAACATAGGTAGTGAATGTACAATAGGATAGGTCCTAATCAATTGAGAATAATAGTTGAATTCATTAATAGAGTTCATGAGTTTATTACATATACTTGAATAGATGAGATCTTTAGGGAAAATAAAAAGATTAAATGTCAATGCGTTAAGTGTGAATGTGTGAATATTTTTATGTTTGATACTATGATTAAGCATTTTTATAAGAAAATGATTTAAACTTAATTATTGATGTTGGACCTTTCACAAAGAACAAATGTTTCAACTTGAAGCTGGACCTAGCATTCTAAAGTAAGGAAAGGAGGTAAGTATTTAGTTTAAGGAATAATGTAATAGCTATTAGGCAATCATAATGAATGTTGTACACAAGGATTTCAGAGAGAATTTTGATATGAATGTAGAAAAACCTCTTAACCTTTACTTAAGGGTTTTTATAATATGTTGACCAAGTGCCAAGAACCTTCATATGAAGATTATGATAATCTCATAGTGTTATCCTTTATAGTTAGGCTATTAAATATATAATTAAACTGCAATATTCCAAAGTGATGCTATAATGAAATTTGTTAGTTGACAAGATAATGCATGCTTAAGAGGAATCAAATGTTGAAAGATTTTTATTGAATAAAGAAATTAGTTTCCAAACCTTGGATATGAAAAGATAGATTATTAAAAGAAAGGTTTTATGCTTTATTACAAATAATATATAGATGAGAGGACATATGTTTTTTGCAACCATCCTCACTATACATCAAAAAAATTTGGTTGAGGATGATACATAGAGATTTGTAATACAAAACTATGGTACTTGCCTATATCTCTTAGACTCTAAAGGTTGTATGCATTAGAATTGATTACTATCTCAATGAGATGGCATCATGAAAATCTTTGTCAATTAAGGGTTCTATGTTAACTATCAGTTGGAGAAGCATGGAAACACTTTGATTGCACCCATCCTTAATTTGCCATAGTTCTTAGAAATTTGAAACTAGGCCTATATGTAAATGGTTTCACTCCTTTTTGTTAATCTACTTAAACTTATTCATGCTAGCTTGTAATTGTAAACTTCTATAATTTCCATCCATAAATGTATATGAAATAAGAGTACATGTTTCTAAGTTTGACTATCATGGGTTTTAGTAATCTAAAGGTCAATATTGATGTATATTTGCACTCGTTGATAAAGGAACTAAAAATTTTATGGGAAGATGGTGTTCGTACCTACAATATATCTTTGAAATAAAATTTTACCTTACAAGTTGTATTATTGTGGGCCATAAATGACTTTCTTACATATAGGGTGTTGTTCAATTAACAGACACAAAATAGGCTAGCATGCTTCATTTGTATGGAATATTTTAAGGCTTTGACATTGAAACATGGTCCAAAAACTTTATTCTTTGACTATCATAGAAAAAGTTTACCTTCAAATCACTCATTTAAGAGGAATAAAGATGTTTTTAGGAAAAATAAGGTGGATCTATCATGTCTATATATATATATATATCCTGTTAAGTTTCAGATCATCATATGTAGCGAAATTTTTAAAAATTAATCTGAGTTCTACCTAAGATCCATGCAAAATGCCATAAATCAAAGTTTAAGGTTTTACCTTTTGTGTGCTCGTGTTCTTTTTGAACAAAACTTTGAGAGAGCAGATGAATCACAAATCAAATGCTAAGCTAGATGGCACATCATCTATATGGTATCCATACAGAGTGAACAAAGACTTCTCATTCTCCATCAATCTACTAGAATACGTCTCTCTCTCTCAGGATTAGGATAAGTATGTTTTGGAGTGATTTTAGGGTTTAATGGCAGCTCATGTATCTCTAAGGTACTATCTTCAAGTTCCTTTTATAGAACTAAGGCATACAATATTTCTAATCCTACTAGGATAATACTTCCAGAATCTTAAAATCACTTAATAACTATCACCTTATCCTTATCATGGAAAGAGTGAGGAGAGATAGGACTTATCTATTAATTATCTAATATTAGATAATAATATTATCTCATAATATAAATATCTAATATTAAAACATATATAGTTATCAAATATTAAAAATAATATTATCTCATAATATAATTATCTAATATTTAATAACATAATTATTTAATATTACTTTAATATCAAATAATAATCATATTTATCATGTGAAAAATATATTATTATTTAATAATATATATATGCATGAAAATAAGCCTAATTAATTGGATTTTAGTCTAACTAAAGCTCAATTAATTATTGTCCCATTCCTACTCCTTTTGTATAACCTTGTAGGTTTTTACTACGTTAGTAATGGCCTACTTGTGGATCATAGGCAGTGAGTAGTATCTAGCAATATATCACTGCTACTTAAGTAGTAAAAATGTATGTAATTCATGTTAGTGTGTGTCCTAGAACCAATCATATAAGATGATTAGAGTTATACACAATGTATTATATTTTATTTTAGGTAATTTAATTATTATATTTTATTTTTATTATTATTATGCGCAATTTATAACTTAATATAATAATTATCTTTGGAATAGCTTTGCTATTCCTAAAATGCCCCTAGTCAAGTATTATTATGAAAAAGGATAGTAATAATACATTGAGACTAGCATGTATAGTGACTGATGATTACGAATCATGGATATGCGATATCAAATCAATACTTGAGTACATTGCTAGTGAACAATGTACTGGACTGACCCACTATGAGAATATTGCATGGATAAACGTGTCATAAGTTATTCTCATATGATCACAACTACGCATAAACCTTTGACCTGAAGTCACTACGGTTCCCTACATGAGGAATTACTCACTTTAATATTGTCCTATGTCACCTTTAATCAGGTGACAAGTAGGGCATTGATTGGGTGTGTCATAAATCATGCAGAGGGAAGTGAGTGATGTAAATGGGATTTTGTTACTCTTGTATAAAAGAGAAATATCCTTGGGCCCCTTGATTGAGTGAGACTTAGAAATGCATGGTCATGCTCAGTTGAATTAATATGTGATATTAATTATTTATTTTAAGTCTACTCAGTATCAATAAATATAAATTGAACATTGACGAGGGTGACACATTCCATGCCTCCAGTTCAATTTGGATATTATTACAAAAGGGTTATGATGTAAAACGTTGATCATGTATTAGGTGGATGTCGAATCACAGACATTCTTACTACTTGAGTGGCAGTGATGTATTGCTAGATACCGCTCGCTGTCTATGGCTCAATAATAAGTCATTGTCAACGTAGTAAGAACCTACAGGGTCACACAAAAGGAGTAGGAATAAGACAATAATTAATTGGACTTTAATTATATTAATATCCAATTAATTGGACTTATTTTCGTGCATATATATTATTAAGAATAATAAATTCACGTTTTATATATATATATATATATATATATATATATATTATGTGATATTATTTGATATTAAAGTAATATCAAGTAATTATCTTATCAGATATTTATTAAATATATTATGAGATAATATTATTTTGATATTTGATAACTATATGCAATTATCTAATATTAAGATATTTATATTATGAGATAATATCATTATCTAATATTAGATAATTAATAGATAAGTCTTATCTCTTCCCATTATCTCTAGGATAAGGATAAGATGAGTTGTTAAGTGTGATTAGGATTTTGGAAGCATTATCCTAGTAGGACTAGGATTATGGCTTGCCTAAGTTCTATTAAAAGAGACTTGAGGGCAGCACTTAAAAATCACGTTTTAAGCTTCCATATAAACCCTAAATCACTCAAAAAACATCCAATCCTAATTCTTAGAGAGAAAAACACATCCTAGCAGACGCGTGGAGGGTGAGAGGTCGTTGTTCACTCCGTGTGGATACCGTAGAGACGCTGTACCTTCCGGCCGGTGTTTGATTCATCCGCTCTCAAGTTTTGATCAGTAGAAACACGAGTGCCCAATAGGTAAAACCCTAATCATTGACTCATGCTTTTTGCATGGATCCTAGGTAGAATTCGGATCAAAATTTAAAATTCCGCTGCATGTGATAATCCGAATTCCCAACAATTCAATAGTCACTTAATGTGTGAATAATACTTTATAACATAATCCTTTTTGTAATGATTCCAAATCGAACTAAAGGCATGGAATGCATTATCCTCGTTAATGTTCAATTTATGTTTCTTGATACTAAGTAGACTAACTTAAGTATATGATCAATATCTCATATTGATCCATTTGAGCATGGCTATGCATTTCTTAATCTCACTCAATCAAGGAGCTTAAGGTATCACTCTTATTATGTAACAGGAACAAAATTCTTATCTACATCACTCCCATCTCTCTACATGATTCATGATCCACTCAATCAATATTCTACAATACATCCTGGTTAAAAGTGATAGAGGATGACATTAAAGTGTATGACTTCTCATGTAAGGAACCGTAGTGACTTCAGGTCAAATAGCTATATGCATTGAGGTCACATGAGAATAACTAATGACATATGACAATCCATGTAGTTTTTTTATTGTGGGCCAGTCCAGTACATTTGTTCACTAAGAATGTATTCATGTATTGACTTGATATCACATATCCATAATTTATAATCATCAATCACTATATATGTTAATCTTGATATATTATTACTATCCCTTTTGCGATAATACTTGACTAAAGGCATTTTAAGAATAGTAAAATTATTCTAGAAATAATTGTCATATTAAGTTATAAATTACGCAGAGTAATAAAAAATATGAAATAAAATATAATAATTTGAATTGCTTGAAATAAAATATAATATATCGTACATTTATTACAATTATTTCTATGATTGGCTCCTAGGACACACACTAATATATCCAAAGTTATAGACAAAGGATGTGCAATACATAATAAATGGTATAATGTAGACCGTAATTGGATAAAGTAAAGGATCTTTTAGGAGTTACCCTACTAGTAAACAAATCATATTTATCATAATTTGGATATCATGCACATTAAGAAAAATATGGTTGACAATGTATTCAACACAGTAATGGATATAACCAATAAAATAAAGGATAATGTGAAAGTTCAGATGGATTTAGCTAAGTTATATAAGCACGTCAAACTTAAGCTAGTTTAAGACAATAATAAAAGGATGTTGAAGTTTAAAATGCAATGTTCATTGAATATGAGCAGAAAGTGAGGCGATTGAGTGGATAATAAACTTAAAAGTTCTAAAAAATTATGCTTCAAACTTGGTTAGATATGTGGATGTACAAGAGCTCAAGATGACGAGAATAAATAGTCATAATTGTCATGTATTTATGGAATGATTGCTTTTTATCACTTTCAAAAGGAGTACCAAAGTCTATTTGGAATGCCTTAATGAAATTTTATTTTTCAAAGACTTATCTTAAGTTTGTTACAAATAAAATAAAATATTCATGTCACCATTTTCAAGTTAGAATGAGTATTCCTTTTAGCATTTTTTTAATTCAATGGAGTACTTTCAAGTGTAGTTGCTATACAAAAATCTAGTAGAAGGCCTTATCCAATATCATTGGATGCATTCATTTAGGGGGAAAAATTTATGATTGAATCATTTATTTATTTATGTTTTCAAATATCTATAATTAATATGATTGTTAATTAGTTGGTTCCTTCACACATTGAAGAAAAAGGTGAAAAACAAGGTTCATGTGGAAAGGCCCATTTATGAAGCATACCTCACTAAAGAGATATCTAATTTTTGTTCACATTACTTTAAACCTCATGTATATTCTAAGAGGATTAGAGTTCCTAGGAATGATGATGGTAGGGATATAGAAGATGGTGGTTATATATATTTCATATTCAATTATCTTAGTCATCAAGTGGAAGGATCCAGGAGTTGATACTAATCATATTTGGAGTATTAAGTGGTTCAAACATAGATATATGTACTATTAAACTATGATAAAGTGCAACCATATGTGAAGTAAATGCTTAATAGAATGAGTTAAATTGATGTAAAAATTTATATATTTTCATAAATCTCAAATGATCCTCTAACAATATGGTGTGAGTTGTAGTATTCATGGACAAATTTTACAACATGTGAACCTAACCATAACTAATAAAGAGGTTAACATGCATATTGAAGGTAACTTCTCCAAGTGGCTTCGCATCCATGTAAGTGAAGCCAAACCCTACTTATTTAGAGTTTCCTAAACCTTACAAATGAGTTCTATTCACAATAACAAAATAAATTTATTTCATTTTCACTATAAAGAACATACTCATTAATGACATGAGGTTCGAGTACAATAGTGTGCACATGGTTGATGTATTTTATTAATGATTATAAATTTCACACAAAACATGAAGCTAGATAAGTCCACCTCTAGCTTCAATGCGTGCATTAAAGGATCTAGCAATAATGACTTAGAAATGACTACTATTGAAAACTTCAAGAGGTCATTAGGTTATATTATAATAGATTTCCATGGAAGAGACTTGTCTTGTTCAATTTTGAATGGTTTGATCTAACTCCTAATAGGGGAACAAGATGGCATAAACAATATGATATCATTAAGGTTAAGACATCTTAGCATTATAACAAATTTAATCCCTTCATCCTTATAAATCTATGCAAGTCTATTATACTTCATACCTTGGTGATGGAAAGGATCATAATGACTAGTTGGTTATTATTAAAACAAAAGTAAGGATTTTTGTTGATGCTTTATTAACAAATAATGTCATTAATGCCTTCTAGGGTGATGAGTAACTTATCCAATTGCCATCATGAATTGGTGATGAAGAGATTAGATCACCATTGGATGGGTCAAGATATCTAGAAGTTGTCCTCACTAGTGATATTATATATGATGACTTAGATGACCTCCATGGAAAAGAAGTTCTAAAAGAAGATGAAAATGAAGATGAAGAAGAAGAGGAAAATGATGGAGAAGAGACTAATAAAGATGATGATGAAGTTGAATATGATAATAGGGAATCTTCATCATAGACTAGGTTATGTTTTGTATATGTAGATTAATTATTGTATTTCATGTAAATGTCTTCATTAATCATATAAAAATGATATTGACTCAATATTATCTTCATTTATAGTAGTTTACTAAATCTTTAGCAAACCTAAATTGGATGACAAGTTCTATACATTTCATTATGATGTTTGTAAAGGTTGGAAGTTTAAAAGATTTTGACACATGGTAGCTTTCCTACATTCAATTATATTGTTCATCATAAAGTGAGGCATGTCAAACAAATTTTCAAGGTAGATAAGTTATTGAAAGGTTATAGAATTCAACAAAATTAAGGAGTCCATCAAAATTGGGCCACAAAATGAACCACTAATATTTTGTGACCTTTTATTAGTTTATTGTTGCAATCCTTATAATAGCATGATTAGACTTTCAATAATAAAACTAGGCAAAGAGGGTTTCATAAGACACTAGTGGCTTATTACATATCATGATTTTGATGAACTTTCTGAATTTATTGAATTCTGTAATTGTTAGATGATCTATCTTCTTGGAAGAAATTTGTCTTACATGATTCACTTTATGACGAACAATACAATCGAATGCAAGAAAGTTATCATGTGCTAGAAGCTCTAAGTGATGCCTAAACTCTACAAACATCATAATACAATCTATAATAGATGAAGTTTGAATAGGGAGACACTTAAATGGTTGAGAGATTGGTGAATAAATGGAAGTCTCATTCATGTAAGCTAAAAAGATGTTTAAAATGGATGAAGAGAAAATCAAGAATCCTAAACTTCCATGTGTTAGGGTTTTTGTTAGTTATTAGAAATGTTAGATTTTATTTTTTTATTTGTACATATGGTTCATTGTTTTATAAGCAAAATTTTATGTTTAATGAATGCATAATTGATATTCAATATTAAGAAATTCAATTTTGGACATTTATCAATTGATCAAATTTGGTGTTATAGTCAAAGTTATTTTTATGTAGGGATGTTTATTGTATGGTTGCCCAAGAATATGGAAAATAGGTCCCATATTAGTGACAGAATTAATGATGAATTTATGAATGATAATGCTAGTAAAATATCCAAATTTTCATAGAATAGCAATGAATCTAGAAATAAGGTGATTTTATTGATGCAATAATTCTTTGCTAAATGTGAAAATTATTGACAGAAATTGCACTCTTGGTATTTAGCAACATATATTTCCATGACTAAATTCAAAATTATTGATGGTCTAGTCATCAATAAATATAAATTAAGTGACAAACATTGGCATTGTTAATTTTGGTTGTTGTCCATTTTTTTCCATTATGTCCCAAAATTACTAATAGATTATAACAATGGAAGAATGATTGGTTTCAAGATGGATTGTTTTCATTTGTCATTAAATAAATTACCAATGTGATATATATTGATGGCTATATACCCATCGTTGATTCTACTGCAAATCTTTTTAACAACGAATTTGTGAGAATTAACAATGGATATTTTAATCGTTAATTTATTATTTTTCTTATAGTGAAACCTAAAGAGATGCATTCTCATTTGACAACAAATGTCGTCTTTTCCCATAGTGCGACCCCATTCTTTAACTTGAATCGGTGCATATTATGTGCAGTGATTACTTATTAAGTCCTTCACTTATCCTTCAAAGTTTATAATTTTCTAAAGATGGAATATGCGTTTGATGTTTGGCAAAGTGCCCTTAGATCCATTGATTGGTACAGTTGTTCAGCGTCCAACTGTCACATCATCTAATACAACGAGAAATATTTGTCTGCTTCTGTACTCCAGAAATATTTTAATTTCATCGTAATATTAAGAATTTTAGTACTAATCTCTCTTCTATTTTGACATATAAAAAGATTATTTAAATTTTGGGACTACTTGATCATGATATTGAAATAAGATGGAAGTAATATTAAAATTTCAGTGCAATGTAAGAAAGTAAAGATTTTTGTATATCTCAATTTTGTAAACAAATATATGTTTTTAATTAAATATATTCAAACAATTGTCAACTTTATTTTAATATAAGAATTTTGTGGGATTCACACACTCATAAACAAATTATATTTTTCAAATTTTAAGGTGTTGAAAATCATAACTATGTTGTTAATTTTCATTTTGCGGGAGTAAGGTTATATATATATGTATATCTGTATGTATGTATGTATGTATATATATATATGTATATATGTATGTATTAATTATTAAAATATAAAAGTATCTGCACTAGTTATCCTGCAAAACATAGAAAGAAAATTTATCAGGAATTTTTACAACATAGGTGGATTAATCTTCAAGCTAGACAGCATTTGCTTTTCACTGAAACCTAAATCATGCAGGACGATGTGGTTTTGGATGGTGAAATTTGGCGTCGATTTCCCGCGTGCAAATGAATAGTAAAGGTGGAGTCACCTTCTCTTAGAACGGAGAAATATTGAAAAATACTTACATATTTTGGTTTTAATATGTGTCTTTACTTTCATCTGAAAGGAAGAAAATAATTACAATTTTTAATGCTTTTAAAATTGAAAACTATAATTTTAAAGAAAAAATATGGGATAATCCTAAAATTACAGCCAATATGACATTTACTTTCAACCATAAAATTCTATCTAATTAACTTGTTAATTTGTATAATTAATTTTATATTTATTTTTTATGTTAAAATATTTTATGTAAAAAATATAATTATATATTTAAAAATTGAAAATATATAGGTATCATAAGTTTAAAACCTCCTGCATTTATTGGATCTATCTCTCTCCTCTAGTTTATTTAAAATATTTTTGATTTAAAAAATATCTAAAAATATTAAAAGGGATAAGAAGTAACCAATTTTCTATAAGAAAATTATGGCTAATATCGGACTTTAATTAAAGTTGTGATTTTGATTTTTTAATGCTAGCCGGATCCAATTTTTTATACAGATGAGATATACATAACTAACATCTGAATAACGAAAATAACAACCGACTATTTTTTCTTTGAGTATATGCATTCTAGTCAGAGTAACAAGTATTTCTGTACAGCTATTTATAATTTATAATTATAAATAATTTGACTACATGCATATTTGACTTTCACGCAATAGAAGAAACCAATTATAATTTTGAATATGTAGTCTTGCAAAATTGATATATATCTGGACAACGAAATTGGCTATCGATTTTTTATTACTAGGTTGCAGTAAGAATACTTGATAATTATAGGCAGAATGTATAAGTATTTATCTTTGAAACCTTAGCTGATGGATGGAGGGATCATTTGTTTTAATGGTAGTAAACTTGAAGGTTTAACAATGATTAGAGCATCTGACCGTAACTAAAATGGCGAGAGATTGATTTCATCCTCCGGGGGCAAAAGGCATAATTGTAAGACATAAAATATCAATAAACCATCCAGGTTGTGTTATCGCTAGAATGATTCTGTGAAGCTTCAACTTCGAATTTATAAGTACGTCTTCTCAATTATAAAATTCCAAGAACAAGTTAATTTCTTAATACACCCAAATCAAGAGTCATTTTTTATCATTTGAACAACAAACAGAGAGTATCAGAATATATGAAGGGCAAGAACTTAGAATCATAACAGGCAAGAAGCTAAAACTTCTTGAATTTTATATTCATTTTCATACTATAAATTTCTTGGAGATGACTTTCCAGATTACATCATACCCAATATAAGCCATACAAATAACTTATTTAGGTCTATAGACAATCTTCTTTCTCTCTCTTTGTATCTAAAGTCTATAATAGAAATCACCTTCCCAACACACACCTTCATGGAGAAGCCAGGTAAGGCCCGAACATCTTCGTGCACCACTCTTTCCAACCATTACACAACCTTGCATCATTGTAAATATAACAAAATCCGCCTTCCGGCTTACCTCCTCCTCCGGATGGTGGATAATGGCCTCCGCTGCCTGGCACGCCACCTCCTCCTCCACCACCTCCGGGTTGACCAGGCTGGCCTCCGCTACCCGGTGTACCACCTCCTCCCCCTCCCCCTCCTCCGGGTGGACCATACTGGCTACCGTCACCTGGTGTAACCTCTCCTCCCCCACTCCCTCCCCCTCCCCCTCCTCCCCCAGGTGGACCATACTGGCTACCGCTACCCGGTGTACCAACCTCCTCCCCCTCCACCTCAAGGTTGACCATACGGGCCTCTGCCACCCGGGGTACCGCCTCCTCCTCCTCCTCCTCCAACTCCAGGTTGGCCTCCACCCCTTGGTCCGCCTCCTCCATAATCATCGGCATCAATGCAATTCAGAAATGCCATGGCAAAGAGAGCTAAAACCAGCAAAGCAACGGCGGCTTTGGACATGTTATGTTGTCTTCCAAACTTCAACTCTGTTTTCTGTTTCTTTCTTTTTGCTTAGTGGGAATTGGTGGAAACTCGCTCTAATTTATAGAGCTACTGGACCCCATTGGATAGTGGATAGAATGGTATTCAAGGATTTAAATGTGGTTAAATTCGTAATTGCATTAAAAAATGGAAAAACACTCATGAATCGATTTGCAAAAATGAAAAAACGTTACTGAAATCGGAATTGCAGTAGAAATGCAGATGTGGTTAACTGAGGACGCAGGTCATTCCGTTTATAGATTACTCTAACTTATTTATGAAATAGAATGGACTTTGATATATATTTTTTTATTTTTTAAAAAGCGGGATGCCATATTAAGTAAAACTTATCTCTTTCTTCTTTTGGCCTGCTTGCATATTTGAGAGTGTAAAAAAAAATACACATTTTTAAAAAGGGTGTGTGAAACAATCTTTTTTTTTTTTCAATTTTTGTAATTTTAGACTATGTCATAACACGATGGTTATTATTTGAATAATTAGTCAATAATTGTTACAGAGATATTTATACAATTTATTTTATAGTATTCTAATTATTAATAATATTTTTTAAGAACAATTACTAATAATCGGTAGTGTTATATTATCAAGACAAGTCCCGAAAAAGTCATGTCAAAGAAAACTTTAGGTTTACAGTATAAATTTATAGAATAATTAAGACAAGCCAAATATTTTTGTATAAACTTACCTAAAGCTGAACTTGATGTAATTTACTTCCACTCTTATCTATGAGAGACGCAGTCTTATAGTTGATAATGCAATGCATTTCAAAATTTTAATTTTAATAGTATATGTTTGTCATAGAACAAGGAGTTAAAATGTGATACCCCTATACTCAATTAAATCCAAAATTTATAATAAATAATAGATCAGGAATTTTTTAAATTTGCTAACGTTAACATGAACATGTATTAAGTAGAGCCGGTGGAGGAACTAGGATCCGTTGGTAGATAAAGTAAATATGCTACAATATTTTAGTGGGCTGAATTTAAAAACTAATAGGAGTATTTTGAATAATATATATAATTATATGTGAAATTTTTAAAAATTAATGACACACACTTGTACTAAAATATATTTATTAAAAATAGGATTCAAAATTAGATTTTGAAAATAAATTAATGGTTATCACTAAATATAAAATAATGAAATAAATTTGTAAAACTTAATTTAATAAATAAAAAAAATATATGAAACTCAATTTCAGATATTATTTTCATTATTTATAACATCTTTGAAATATATATGGTTCTTCCATAGAGTAAAACATGCTATAGATATAGTTAAATAATCCCTTACTTTTATACACGGATGATATGGAATATTCAATTGTCCATCCTCATAAAAAAATTAGTGAAATGTCTACTGTTATATGTATCCATAAAATTGAAGTTACGCGTATTCATAGCAAATAAATACAAAAAGGGTATAGATACTAAAATTGATATTGAAAATTGAGTTTTGAATCTTTTATATCTATTGAATTACCATATTGGTTTTTGGTATTGGATTGTAGTAGCTTATATTTATTATAGTACTAGATCATAATAGCTTATGTTCTATTATAGAAATGAAGTATTGTTACTCTTTATTTTGTTGTATAATTGAATCATATTACCTTATATTCTATTATAGTATTGAACTATATCATCTTATACTCTACAATAATATTTAATTGTATTATCTTGTATTTTATTATAATGTTAAATTATACTATCTTATATTTTACTATAGTATGGAATTATATTATGTTATATTCTATTGAAGTATTAAATTAGATTATGTGCTATAGTGTTGAATTATATCACCTTACATTCAATTATAGTATTGAATTCTATCATTTTATATTCTATTATACTATCGAATATATTAACATATATTATGTTATTGCAATAGATTTCATTAGTATCTGTTTCTTTCTATAGGGAATTACATAGGCAAGATAACCATGATAGAATACATAGTCTTATATTTGAATACTATAATAAACTATTTAAGTATACATTTGATTATAATGAAAGATTATATAAATATATATTGGATTACCATAATAGATTACATAGGCATATATTTGATTACCATAATGGAATATTAAGGGAATCCATATTCACTAGAAGTTCATACTTAGGTATGGTATTTAAATACGAGCTTCAAACTTAGACTTAGGAGTCTCATATTCAAATACCTCATTTGAATGTCACCTCATATTCAAATATGCTCTAAAGATTACTTTGCTAGGTAATGTGTGAAATAATGAAATTGATTTATTGATGTGTTATATAGCATAAGGTATGGACAAAGTATTGATCTAATGAGAAGATTGCTACATGTTTATAACTAATTGCTTATTGATCTTGAATGTGTAATTGAATTGCCTGGTATTGTTTCACATAATAAACTATAGTGGTGATATAAACTACAATAATGTGCGATGACATTTTTATGATCCTGAAAAGTGATTATGTGTGTGTAGTGGTGAAGTTCTATATGAAATTACATATAATATGAAAATGAAAAATTGTGAAATGATTATGAAAATGATAATGACTATGAAAAAGAAGGATAAGGTAGACTTATTATTTTATTGATTTTCATGTGTGTAGTACTAGAATCTAGGTTTTCTTTGCATGGGTATTGAAAATTAAGCCTTAGGACCATTTGTGTGTGAATAGTATCAAAGTAAGACTTTATGCCCAAGGGGTCTTTCCTATAAATGATAGAATAATTCTAGTTAGTGTCTGAGATTGGCACCTCTTATCTTATGACCAAGCACTCATAGAAAGTAGATGGGGCGAATAGTAGGAAGGCTAGTCATATAGGTAGAACGAGAGTAACCTATGACCTTAGAATTGGTTAATTTTATATTCATTATTTAGACATTTATTTTATGAATGTGATTTGATTTGTTATTTGTTATTTATGATATTACATTATTGTGTAGTAATATAATTGTGTATCATGGTTATAATTGTAAAAGCTCAACAAGATAGATTATATGTGTGACATTTTGCATTTCCTAACTAAACATTGTCTGCTATTGTTAATAGATGATCATGTTGTGTGATATGTGATTCAGAATGAAAGATATGATTGCGTATTACTATACTTGAATGTATGAAGATCACAAGATGGTTGCAAATATGATTTGTTATAATTATTGAGTAGGTTATCTACTTATTGAATTTTTGACTCACTATTATTTATTTAGAATATTTTATAGATTTATTTGTAATAGCTCCTTGGCCAACTCAATTAATTCAAAAGTAAATATCTCCTAAAATACTTTTGAGAGTAGCTATAATCTTATTAGAGAATAGTTAAAAAATAGGTTGAATTCATGTAGATAGTTTATTAAGTTTAGTTAAAATTTTATTTGTAAATATCTATCAATGTTTAAAAGTGAAATCAATTAATTTATTTGCATAATTTGTTAGTAATTGTATAATGATGTCATGTAGGATTAGATAAACTCATGGGAATCAAGAAATGAATTCCATACTAGTCACAATTAGGCACAGTGTGACATCAGGGCACTATGTCATCTATGGATTGATGAATTGTCTATCAATAATTTCAACAAATAAAAGTTTAATAGAAATAAAAAAATATAGGCCATATATGGTTTCCCATAATATTTCTTGTATTAGGTTTGCGAAATAGCTAGCCATATATGATTAAATGGAAATTTCTAGTGTTGTTAGCAATGCGAAGCCAATTAAGGTATTGGCTTCGTTGAGAAAGAGATAATATCTTTGTTTCGGACTTTACACAGAAAGTTAAAATTTTAAAATTAGCCCAAAATTCAAATTTTCACATTGGCAGCGCTTATTATTATTATTATTATTATTATTATTATTATTATTATTATTAAGAAATTAGCAGAAAGCAAAGGTTCTCACAATATAAATAAAGTGCCAATAGCATATACTAGAACTATCAAGAGACACCCATTTAAAAGATAAATAATAGTTTTGATTCTTTATATATAAATTAAACACATTTAATTCATTTAAAATATCATATTTTATCTTACTTTTTAATATATAAATTCGAACAAAGTAGATATAAAGTGTAATCTATCAGAAGACAAGAAATCATAATTAATATTCAGAGTCCCGATAGGGCTACAAACTGGCAATATTGTATGATAAACTGATGGCATTCACCTTGGCACCTTAGAAATTTGCAAATCACATGATCTACTGATGCCGCGAAAACATCTTAGGATCATACTACCTATTAAATTATCACTTAATTATTGTCAACATAAAATTTTTTAGAGTTTTGTATGTCAATTAATATACCTTTTAGTATTTAATTATACTTAAGTTATTAGTGTGGATCTAACTTAGTTCAATTTATATATTAAAATAATTAAAATAAAATATTTAATTGAGAAAAATATAAAATACTTATTCAATTTTGGGATGATTGTATTTTATCCCCGCTAATTTCAAAAACTTGAAAATCAAAGCTTTAAATTATAGAAAAACTTGCAATTATCACTCATTAATAACTTAATTGATCATTTTATTCTATTACATAATGTTTTGATTATTTTTTAAATAAAATTATATTATTATTATATATCATTTTATCAAATCATTTTTACACATAATTAACAACTCATTTTCAAGTATTTGATTAAAATATTATATATTTAATTTAACTTATATTAATTATATAAAATAAAAATTATGCGCAAAAATGATGTAATAAATTAATATATAATAATATTATAATTCTTCTTTAAAAACCTCTTAAAAATGAAATCTTAAAATGGTTAATTAAGTATATTATGAATATTAATTACAAGTTTTATATAGTTTAAGAGTTTAATTTGGCAAGTTTTCAAACTTCATGGGGTGTAATGTAACTATCCCGAAAGTTGATAGGAGCAAAATTTTCTCCTTTTAATTTAAGAAGAGTAAATACAAGGAATTTTTATATTAATTAAATCTAAAAATTATCATCAATTAATTTGCTTGGATTTAAGCGATCAGATTTAACCGGAGGACGTAACCAATCCTTAAATATCTACAAAATTATCTCAAAACGGTTTGTCCATTAAACAAAACAATAACATTAATAAGAAAAATTTAACTGGTAATCACGAGAAGTTATATATCGTTATCTGAATTCTATCCATCTTGATAATATTAATTTTGTTACTATCAGAAGGAATTCTTTCTCCTGAACTCCACTTACAATAAGTAAAATGACGCGGCATTATCTTTACGTGACCTGTCGCTATTTTTTGATTAAGTATGTACAGACCAATAAGCTACAGCCGAAAAGGAGTTAATTAATTAAGGAATCATAAAACTTACTCCAACTAATTAAAGGAAAGACTTGAGTGCTTTTAATTACATTTAGCTCATGTGAAATTAAGGTAAAGTTACTCTTTAAATCTACAGTTTCACTTAATTTTTAATTAAATTCTTATAATTTAAAAGCTTAAAATTGGATTCCCATATTTATTTTCATTTCTGACATGTTTTTGTTAAATTTTGGGGCTAATCAGCATACATGAACAACAATTTATTAATAGATTATGAGTGAGAATTGATTCACTCAACCGTTTCTTCCAAAAAAATAATTTTATAAAATGTGCTAAGTTTTTTAAAATATATTTTTAAATTTAATTATAAAAGCTCAATGTGAAAAAGACTCTATTCTATACAAGTAACTAACAAACTAATTGATAGTTAATAGTTAATAGTTAATAAGTTAGTTGATTGTCTAAGAATTATTTTACAAAATTAGCTATTAAAATTGCAAAATGATATATTAATAAAAATAAATATATATTTAAAATAATTCATATTCATCTAAATATCAAATTATACTAATACAATTAATATGTTTAAAAATAAAAATATAATATTTAATATTTAATTAGTTATATTTTATGATATTTCATATTTATTTACATATTTTTACATATTAATAGTTTAAAATCAGGATATAATTATGTCAAAATTAAATTAATTATATTTTATAAAAATGATATTTAGATTTATATTATGAAGAGTATGTGTTATAAATTAATAAAAAAATAAAAATAGATTTGAAAAAAATTTGAAGGAATGACAACTTATAAATTATAAGCTATTCAATGTAAGTTATCTTATCAAAACTCATTTTTTTTAATAAGATGGTTTGTAAAATATTTTTAGAGATTAGTTTATAACTTATTTGATGAGGTTAATAAATTATAAATTAACTTATTTATTATGTAAAATAAAGGCAAAATGTTAAGCCAAGTGAATAAAATGTAATCATATGTTTTTTTTTTTAATTTTTGTAACACCAGGAATGATTAATTTTTTAGAAGCATATACACAAAAATAAGAATTGAAATACAAATCAGAAAAACACAAAATTTAAAAAAAATATTATATACCATTTGAGTCAAAGATTATTTATATTACGTGTATTTGTTACTAAAAGGATTAAACGAAAAAGTGACGAGAATTATTTAATTAACAATGCAAAATAAGTATAAGGACTTCATTTCAAACCTTTTATTACTGTAAGAACGTAAATGAAAATTAAGTGAAATAATAAAGAATGATAAAGGAATTAACCTAAAATTAAAATCAAACAATATAAGAAAGTTATTCATTTGTAGACTAATTTTTTTACATTGATACTATTTGCTATCGTTACATGTAAGGTTGAAGTATAAAAATATAAATAATTATCAACTTGGGAAAAAATTTAAAATTTTTAAAGGAACTAAATATTTAGAAAAACAAAACTTTTAAGTATAACGTAAAGCAACTTAATTATTATAATTTCTAAAAATTTGAGGTTACGGGCCTCTGGTTGCTGCAATAACCTTCCAATTATTGCAGCATTTCAATGATATGATAGAAATCAAATAATCAATACTACAAAATAGGATTATTATCCACTTTGCATGAGTCAAATATTAATTGTAATACGATGACGTTTTAAGTGAACACCACGCCTGATCGGTTGTTTCATGCGGTGAGTATGGATTTTCTTACAATGGGGATATTTTTTCCCAGTTTTGTCACACAGCTTCTTCTCAGATTCCTCCAGGGCCAAAACGCCGCCGTTTAGCATGAAAATGGTGATAAGAAGAAAGCACACAAACAATCTCTTCATGTTGAATTAATGGGGGGATCTGAACCTAATAAACTTACTTTTTTGCCCTTTCTCTTCTTCTTTGTGTGTGATTTATGAAAAATGGTTGATTTGTGTTTCTATTGAAATTTTATTATATAGGAATTGGGAATGGCTTAATTTAGTGAGTGAAAAAATGGGGTGTTGAGGTGATTGGTTGTCCGAAACGAGGATGAACGGTTTAGTGGATCAATGGTAGGAGGTTAAGTTTTTAGTATATATGCTGTTTTACTAATTCATAGAAGTTGTCATTTGGAAATGCTGCTTTCAAATTTTTTTTTTCTTTTAATTCTTGGACACTTTGTGACTTGTGAAGGAATTAGATGAGAGATTTCAGTGATGTGGTTACATCATAATTATTTAAACCACAATTTTAAAATTGTTGTTGCATAAACAACTATGAGTTTTATTTATTTATTTATTTATTATCCATTTTTTGCAAAAATTAATTTGTATATAACAAATATTGCAGTCATAAATTTATGTTAAAAATCGCAATTTAAATCATGAGAGAGACATAGACAAGTAAGACTCAAGTTATTGCAATTTAAAATGGTGCATCAAGCATTCCCCAATTTTTTAAGATTCTTTGCATCCTAAATCTGTATAAATTTATGAAGTCAATTGACAAGTTATTTTATTCAAAGAAAATCAATAGTGCCTATTTAAGAGAGATCGCTGAATAAAATATAAAGGTAATAATTATAATTATAAGATGATATTTAAAAATAAATGGTAATCCTTTATTTATAAAATTAGTAATTATTATATCCCTCAAATTTTATAATTATTTCTATTACTCTCTTATTTTTTAATTATTCATCTATTTTTTCGCTTACAATATTAAAATAAATAAATATATAAAATTAAAATAGACAGTAAAATGTCATCTTAAAAATATCGAGAAAATGCTTGTTTTTTTATTCTTTTCACTATTTGTTTTAGTGTTATAAGTAAAGAGAAGGATGAATAATTTTAACAGAAAAAAATAAAGATAAGAAGCTAATAGAAATCATTTTGAATTTTTAGGATATAATAACCACCACTTTATAAATGAAAAATTAAATATTATATTTACTCTTTAAAATAATTATATAATATATACCAAAATGATAATATATTAATTTATAAAAATATGTGAGATATAAATCATAATTCTATTTATTATTCTTTAAACGAGTTATCTGTAAATTAAACAAGCCAGTGAGAATGGGTATCTTTTATAACCTTCTTCAAATCTCATGTGCCATATAATGTATGGTATGTAATCATGATGTCTCCATTGATTTTTAAATGGATTAAACTTGGGTAAAATTCTTTAAATAAGGCTTTCCATCTTGATTATGATACATATACTAATTACTTTATTTGAAAAAATAATTACGATATTAATAATTATTGTAATTATTAAATTATATTGTTTTAATAATAATTGATACAATACAAGTAATTAATATATATGTTTAAATTTGGGATAGAGGACCTTAAGATAAACCCATAAGAAATTCCATTATTTTCAAGCCCCCCCAATAATATTAAAATACACTTGGGTCTTCATACTTTCCAGATAAAAACCAATTTTTTAATGACCGCAGAGTCTCTATTTTATTTATGATTCTGACTGCATATATTAAGGAAGGTATAATTAGCACATTTGATAATGATTTGATTTAAGATGGCTTCAGGGTATAAAATTATGTCAGGGGCAATTTATATTTTTAAAAATCATAATACTTACAATTTGAGAGATATTACAGCTTAAAAAAGTATATTAATTATAGTAATACAAGTTCTTATACCTCCATTCGTCATGATGGATGTCTTTGCCCTCCTTCACCCACCCATCATGTATCACTAGTTCACTGCTAGTGACTCCACCATGTGAGGAGGAAGCTGCTAATCATGCCAGTCAAATTTTATGGTTATGAGAATTCCATGTTCAAGATTTATTATAATTAGACTTTATGTATCAATTAAACGATTGTTGTCCCATAAAAACATCCTCTCTTTGGTTTTAAAACACTAATTTAAATATGAGTCGCATTCATGAAATGTAGAAGGCGGGACGCTTGTATACTTCTGATAAATATTACATTGATTCGGTTTATAAATATGAAAGTAAATTTAACAATTAGTGAAAATTCATGAAGGCAATATTACATTTAACAATTAAACCATCAACTTTCTCTTTCTTAAAAGGGTATCAACGTGGATTCTTTAAATTCCCACGATGAGCACAATTAAGTAGATATTTCCTGCCAATTTTCATTAGAGTATTTTTGCAAGCATACATCTTGAAAAGGTTTTTGATTTAATTCTTTCTTTCTTTTGATGCCGCAAGTTGAAACTTACCACTAAACATATCCCATAAAATCTACAAGCAAAATAATGAAGAGTTTTCTTGCCATGAAGATTGATTTTAGCAGAAGAGTATAAAAACAAGTCATCAACTACCAGGTTAACTACCAGAGTGTTGTTTCGGCTTTTTAGATCTTTTATATTAAGGGCGGAGCCAAGACTCAAAATCAGTGAAACAAATGTATTTCAATAATCTAGTGGGAGTTAAATTTGAATATCAATGAAAATATTTTAAATTATACATATAATTTTACATGAAACTTATACAAAAAAAATCAGTGGAAACACATGCTTACACTAAAATATATATAGCTCAGCCACTGCTCTATGTCTTCTATCTTGTATTCTAATTCCTTCCTCACTTATTGATTCCAATTGTTAAGATTCTATAATCTTCTGCAGAATACCAATCGGCTATTTTTTGTTTCAACTGTGACAAGCATTGGGAGACTAGCAAAATAAGTGTTCAATAAAAATTAAAATTTAATTAGACATTAGAAATATGAAGATATGCACCAATATCAAAATTCTTCAACGAAAATATTACACTAACAAAATTAAAGAAAGCTCAAGAAGATTTCAGTCATGTTAGTGAGGTAAGCACGTGTCTTCTTCTAAGCAAACTTCTCATCGTATGTAAGTTGACATCGAGAAATGGCACCGCGGGCATTTAACATGTATAGTTCCGCCACTTAAGACAGGTTAGTGTAACAAAAGGACAAAAGAAGGGACTTGCTGACACAATTGGAAACATTGCGTAACTACTTTGGACAGTTAGAATAAGAAAATACTATGCAATTAACTATATATATATATATATATATATATATATTTCTAATCAATTTATATATCTTTTAGTTTCATAAAATGTGCTGCAAGTCATAATCACCTAACATCAGTTTCAAAATCGGAAAAAAATGTAGTTAGAAACACTAGTAGCCTAACATTTGTAAAAATTCTAAATTGTTGTCTCCTCTTTCTTCAGAAACTCAATACCATATTAGCATAACTTAAATCTTGTTCTTCTGATATACTGAATGCTGAATTTTCTTAAAATACCTAATGGCTCATGTTGCAGTAAGTACATAAGTTTATTGTTTGCACAAAATTAAATTACGCTCGAAGTTTATCTTATTTAGAACCATTTCAGCTTGTCTTGCTCAAAATTTGCATCAAGTGGTAAGTATACCAAATGCCAACAGTAACATAAATAATGATTTCCTTCAAAACTCTAAACTGAAGATTAGAAGTGCCTAAAGCCATACGAGAAACTGCACCCTTTTAAGGTAACAAGATTGATTCCATTCACAAAGTCAAATTGAGACATTTACCTTTCCATAGCACATTTCAATTTCAATGTTATCTATTCGTCTCACAATATATAGTACCTTTATGATATTCAGTGATAATGTTAGTGAGAGCAACTGTATTTTAATATTTTAATAGGAATATTTTATATAATACATATAATTTTATATAAAATTTTAAAAAAATCAGTAGAAGTACATATTCACACTGAGATACACATAGTTCTGCTACGGAATATCCCTAACGTAGTTCATGTTTCTTGCTCATCAAGCATGTAACTTTAGCCAAAGATTCGTTCTATTTGTTCTGCATTGCCAGCAGAATTCCAAACCTGGATTCAATTTCGCTCTAAGCTCTAGAATGGTTCCGTGCATACAAGCTTCTGTGTCAAAATATCTATGATCCATCTAAAGTATTCTTTCACTTTTGTTATCAACTTCCCTCGTAAGGCTTACAATAGTCTTTAGTCTTTCCCGCTTTTATGAAAGCCTAACTCATTTGAACATAAATTTCACTACTGAAGAAAACAAATAGAAAATATATTAGATTTATTAATATTTGTATAAGTTGGAATTTTGGTCTATAAATTTTTATTGATATTATTATCCAACTTATTTTGATTTAAAATTAAATGGTTTATACTAGTGAAGCCCTTCAAATATTTTTTGGGCCATCATATTTGCAAAAGCCCAATCATATTTTCCCATGTAAAGAAAATATTTTATGATTTCCCATTTATTTCGATTTTTAAAAGTGCCAAACTTGCTCACCAAGTAAAAATCCTATTAGCTATAGTATAATATTTATTTTTCAAAGGAAATATGACAAGATTCAATGGTCAATATTTATTAGTGATTTTGAGTCCTTGATTCATTATGAGTGGGAAAACCAAAATAAGAGGGAAGTTCAATTTTTCAATAGCTTAATATGTACTAAAATTAATATTAAATTGTATAGGCCGTTTTGACAATATTTTACAACTGGATGAACAGTTATAAATAGTGCATATGCAGTACAAGCCAACTGGATCAATCTTCTAGAAGAAAGTATAGTTTTGGTGAAATAGCAGCATATTTGCTATCCTATACCAAAAATCGAGAAAAAGTGAAAAGTGCTTTATTTTTTACATATACAATACCTACAATGTAAGGCAAGCCAACACTTCATGGAATTATTTTTCAAATTTTAAATTGCAGCATATTTGCTATCCTATACCAAAAATCGAGAAAAAGTGAAAAGTGCTTTATTTTTTACATATACAATACCTACAATGTAAGGCAAGCCAACACTTCATGGAATTATTTTTCAATAACTTAATATGTACTAAAATTAATATTAAATTGTATAGGTCGTTTTGACAATATTTTACAACTGGATGAACAGTTATAAATAATGCATATGCAGTACAAGCCAACTGGATTAATCTTCTAGAAGAAAGTATAGTTTTGGTGAAATAGCAGCATATTTGCTATACTATACCAAAAATCGAGAAAAAGTGAAAAGTGCTTTATTTTTTACATATACAATACCTACAATGTAAGGCAAGCCAACACTTCATGGAATTATTTTTCAAATTTTAAATTGCTTGGAGTCAAAAAGAAGCTTAGAGCAAAAAATTCAAATTCAAACTTAGAATCAAAAGACAACTTAAAGCTTAAGTTAGTTCTCAGCTATAAATAGGCTACATGTATATGAAGATGAGTCATGAGAAAATATTGAAGTCTTGCACTACAACTTGCAAATTTCCTTTAGCTTTCTTTTTGGAAATCTTAGTTCTCATCTTCTACTCATTCTAGAGCCAAAACTTACACATCCACTCAAAAGAGTGTTAGTGAGTTAAAACTTGTAAAACCTCTTCAAGAGATTGTGAGCAAATTCCTTCTTGTATTCTTTGAGAAAATCCTAGTAGAGATTGAGATAATTTTGTAAAGTTAGGTGGTGGTAAAATCCTAGTGGAGATTGGTATATCTTGTAAAGTTAAATGATTGTGAAATCTTAGTGAAAATTAAAGTATCTTGTAAAGTTAGGTAACCTGAAAATCCTAGCGAAGATTAGGAGTATCTTGTAAAATTAGGTATTGTAATTTGGTAAAAGTTAGTGAATACTTCAAGTGATACTTAATAGTATAAGAAGAAAGAAGTAGATCCAAAAGGCATTTCTTTTGCACAATCAAACCTCTATAAAAATTCTTAGTATTATTTCTTGCTTTATCTCTATTCTTTTATAATAATTATGTTGAAAAATAAATTGATGTTTTTTCATTACATTTATTAAAGAAATATTTTTGAAATACCTTTGTGGAAATACTTTCAAAACATTTTATATATTGAAATTACATATTTACAATTCTTTTAGAATCCTTCACGATTTTATTATTTAAACATTATTTCTATTTGTGTTTTTTATATATAAGCCAATCTACCTCCCCTTTTGACTTATGAGCTCTATCACCTACGACAATAGTAAGATATTAACTAAGAAGGGAAGAAAAAAGGAAGAATAACTTAGCATTATCTTTCATGACACGGTGTTATGAAGTAATATCAATTATCAACAATTTAGTAAAATGTGTAGATGCTTTCTATGGTTGATAAAAACATTTATCTTTTATTTGGCACATTAAAAAAATAGAATTCATTTCATTTTTAAATAAATTATATAAAATGTGATTTATTTCATTTTGAAATGAATTTTTTTGTTTAAACTTTATTAAAACTTGTAGAATTCATTTCAAATATTTATATTTACAATATTATCTTTAAGAGTGAGAAAGAGAGAAATAATTATTGATAACTTAAAAAATTAAAGGTAAAACTATCCAATGAAAATATTACATTTGAAATGAAATGAATTCCTATCAAATTCTATTTAATTTCATGAGATTTCAAAATGACAATAATGTAAATAAAATAAGATTTTAAAATTAAATGAAATGTAAAAAATTTTAACCCAAACATAATTTTTTACTAGAATTCATTTCAAAATAAAATGAATTCTAATATTAAAGTGTGTCAAACAAGGATGTAAAAAAATTAAAAATAAATTTAGTTCCTTAATATTTAAAGTGATCATAGTTAGTCCTTTTAAATGAAATATCTTATTTTTGTCCTTTAATATACAAGTAAATAAGATCTAAATTGTTCACTTTTGTCAAATTTAGATAAAAACTCTTAATTGATACTAAAATCTTCATTAGGACTCTAAACTAATAATTACTGAAAGGAATATATTAGTAAAACTAATTGTATTATGTCAAAAAAAAATGAAATTACTTGGTTTATCTAATGTGTAAAAATACAATGATTTATTCATAAGCATCATATAATTAATCAAGTTTTCCTTTGATAATTACAAACTTGGAATTGTTGAAATTTTGTATTTTAATTAGAATTTTTTATATTAAATTTAATTAAAATTATTAATGTAAATCAAATGCCATCCAATTTATATATTAGAAAAATTAAAATAAAATAATATATTTAAATGAATTAAAAATAATCATTTTGAATATTACAAGATAAAAATTATTTTTAAACTAAAGAGATAGTGAAAGAAAAGAATTTTTTTCTATTGCTCTGGCCTGAATATTTAATTGGTACAGATTTTAATACCTTGGTGATGTACTAGGGTATGAAACTCTGCTCGCGTGGCACTTTTTGATCCATTAATTTCTCACCAACTCTACTGCATTCCTAAACAGAAAAAGATAGATTTAATTTATTCAATATCTAAAAATTACAATTTCATTCTTTAGGACAAATTTAGCTTTTTCAATATCCAAAAATTATAATTTCATCCTTTAACCTTCAATTTAATAAAAATATAATTTAACCTTTCAATCTTTTATTAATAATATATAAATAAACAATAATATTCCGTACATAATACTAATATCATATATTTTATAATATCAAATTGATTTTAATATTACATATATTATTATATTATATTTTATTATTTATATATAAAATTAAAAAAAATAAATTAATTTATACAATATGATGAAACAATAACATGATATTCTTTAAAAGTTTATTTATTAATTAGATTTAATTTATCTATTTATTTAAAATTTTTATCGATGTTACTGTTTGGAAATTAAATAGTAACATATTATTGTCAAGAGTTTCTAGAGATGAAACAGTAGCATACTATTCCTTAACAATTTAATTATTAATGAAACTTAATTTATCCATTTATTTAAAATTTTTAGCTAATATTATTGTTTGGAGATAAAATAGAAACATGCTATTCTTTGATAACTTAATTGTTAATGAGATTTGATTTATCCATTTATTTGAGATTTTTTATTGATATTACTATTTGAAAATCATGTTACTATTTAGAGATGAAATAGTAACATGCTATTCTTTAGCAGTTTAATTGGTAATGAGACTTAATTTATCTATTTATTTAAGATTTTTAGTTAATGTTATTATTTGAAAATCAAACAATAACATGCTCTTCTTTAGCAATTTAGTTATTAATGAAACTTGATTTATCAATTTATTTGAGATTTTTTGTTGATGTTACTATTTAAAAACTAAATGGTAATATATTACTAATTGAAGTTAAAATAGTAACATGATGTTGTTTGGAAGTTTAGTTATTTATTAGATTTAATTTATCCATTTATTTAGATTTTTTTGTTAATGTTATTATTTGAATATCAAACAGTAACATGCTACTCTCTGGAGATGAAATAATAACATGTTATTGTTTGACAATTTAATTATCAAATAGATTTGATTTATCCATTTTTATTAGAGCTAAGGTTACTTTTTTGTAATATTTGTGAATTTTTTATCTCAATTTTTTTTATTTATGAGATTTTGAGTTTTGAATACTATTTTAATGTAATATATTTTTTTAAGTACAAAACAATAATAAAATAATTTATTTTTATTTATCTTCCTATGATCATTTGATAAAAAATAAGAAAAATTAATTTCAGTGGGGTCCATTCAATAAAAAATATATAGATCGAGTTCAAAACTTTGAATGATAATAACTTTATGCTCGATTATCTAATTGGGGCAAATTATATATCAATTTCATGTAACATTTCAAGATCCACATGCTTACAAAATATCAAAAGTGTTTTGCCCACTTTGGCTGGTGATAAAAAACTCACTTTAATTATTTTTCTTAATTTTTTTTATTTTTCTGTCATTTTCCTAATTTTTTTTAATTTGAATTTATTCAAATCCCATATTCAAAATTTGTTTCTCAATTCTTTTGGTGTCTAATAGTGCTATAAAAATCAAACTACTAAAGTAAATAGATAAATCAAGTCTTACTAATAATTAAACTGCTAACAAGTAACATATTATTATTTCATCTCCAAACAGTAATATATTACTATTTAGTTTTCAAACAATAACATCAATTAAAAATTTTATATAAATGAATAAATTAAGTCTCATTAATAATTAAACTGTTAAAAAATAGCATGTTACTATTTTATCTCTAAACAGTAACACATGTCCATGTTGACCTTAAATCTAAATTTTCTATAGAAGTCATTCTTTATTGCATTGCATTTCTATAAAGGATTATACCTAAAATTCTCTAAATATTTATTTCCTAACTACTCAATAATAACCTTGCCACATTTCTCATGCCTCCCATACTTATGCATATTGTTTAATGTCTTAATTTGGAAACATTCTCGATTATGCTCCCATGAAGGATGCATTTTCTAATTACATCTTTCCTTGCAAACAATAGTTGTTCTACTAGCTTCATTATGGGGAATGCAGATGCCATAACCACCTTTAATTGTCCACTTAGTTACTGTTTTCCTAGAAGTATCATGACAAACAAACTTCATCCCAACCTCCAAATAAACATCCTTATATAAGTCTAAATTTGCATTAAAGTCCTTGTATTTTCTTTTCTTAACAATAAAATTAGTATCATTGCCCCTATACATACTCTTAAAACATTATTATCTTCATACTTAGATGTATTTCCCTTATCTCCTATGTCTTTTTCTTATGGTTGACTTATAGATTGTTTTTGCCTACACATCCATTTATTGACCTCTATGAATGAATTTAGATTAATATCTCCCTTAAACAACTTATCTCTATCATTATCAGAGTTATCTTCAAATCCAAATGAATTAGAGTCTACACTATCCACATTTTGCACATAGTAATAATCTTCACAAGTTTCATCATGTATGGTAGCTTGTTCACTAGTGAAATGGGATTCAAATTAATTGACAGATGCCTTTAGTTGTGGTTCTTTAGCAAATTCTTCCTCATTTTATGTTATTGTTGGGCTTATCCTATTTTACGGCATAGAACTAGACAAAGAAATAAGAAACAATAAATTGATAGTCATTATAAATAAACCAATGTCCATATCTACATAATAGAATTGTACTAGCATTTAAGAATGATAAATTAGAAACAAAATAGTTTAGCTCAAACTAGAAATAAAAAGCTAATACTTTAAATAAAATATTAAAAAATGGTAATTTTTTTCTATATTCCCAACATTAATTGAGTGCAACCCTTGTAAAAAAATCACTTAATGACTACTAAAATATTAGAATTATAGATTATCTTCTTCTTTTGGTTTATTCTTAACTTTCCTAGCTCATTCAACTTATGCCAAAAATTTATAGGATATAAATTTAAAAAAATCATTTAATGACCTAAGTTTTGATGATTTACATTTTATATGGAAAATGATAATGCCATTTTTTAATCCTAGAGTAGATTTTGATAGAATATAAGACTCATTATGAGTGAAAGAGAGTGTACCCTAAGATTATTTTTTTGGTATGTGTCTCCAATACTACTCAATTTAGATTCACTAGGATGCATTATATATACATGTCTATATATATATGTGTGTGTGTATTTATAAATGATGCAAGAACCAAAGGTAAGGCTTCAAATTTCATCTATGTTATATTTTTAATTATAATTATAAAGTAGAATTCATTGAAACTTGAAAACAATATTTAGGAAGCAATGCTGAAGTATGAAGATGAAGATAAATATATAAAATTCAAAGCATTATTATATAGATGTAGAGAGATATATTTAAGCAACTCTAATGAAAATTGAAGACTTAAAAGATTTTATAGAAATATGAGTTATGATATTTTAGGCCACTATTAATCCTTATGCATGCATATGACACATACTCCAAAAAAGTCACCAAAACATGAGCATAAGTATGAACTTTTGAAAAAGTATTTGAAAATCATGGGTCTTCCATTTTATGATAAATTCCATCCTAAGTTAGACAAAATTTACTAACCAATACAATTCTAATAGCATTTTCCCCACTATCAAATAATTTTTATTGCATATTCCCTTATTTTTACCAAAATCATGCATTTTGGAATTTGAAACTAATCATGTGCCAAAGTCATCTAAAACTAGCATTCAATACTCTTTAATAAATTGAATCTCATACATTTAAGAAACAACTAAATAAATTCAAAAGAACCAAATTAATCTTTTTATGGAAGAAAATCAATTCAAAAATTGAGAAATCAGTGAAAAAAACTAACTTTTTAGCACTAACATGTGGCCATTTGATCACCCTTTAGATATAAGCAAAAATTTGTCCAAGAGTACATCATGCCTCCAACATTATTCTCAGCATCATCTTCCACAAGTTTCTTTAAAGAAAATGTCTTTTGAGCTAACCAAATAAGACAAAGAAAAAGAATGGAAAAAATAGTTTTAGAGGGATAAGTTTTGGGATATAATCTTATTCAATTGATGATTAATGACTTGGATTTTTTTTTAATTGTTAATATATGAAGGTGATTGATGAATTGGTTGCTTATAATTATGAGATGGAAAATGTTTAAAGTATGACCAATAAAAAAATTATATGTAACACTCATATTATGTGAAGGTCATGTGATGGATCCATTCCATCAATGAAATAGATGGTAGATACCTTTTCTAAGTTTTCATTAATTTTAATGTGTAAAATCCTAATTTCCATAGTACAAGAAGATGAAATTCAACCATTACAAATTTGAATGAGTAATTTATATTTTTTCAAATATTTATAGAAATTCATTTTAAAATGATAAAAGTATGTAGGAAAAGAAATGACAATGAATAGATAACTATTAATGGATAACACATTTCACTTCTTATGTTCAAAGCATTGTTACAAATTTTACAATTACAAGAAAATTTCTCATAGTAATGCTCTTCTAAACTACTATATTTTTTTATTTGTTTGGCATGTAAACTTTACAATATAGCTTTATATGATTTCCTCTTTTATATATGAAATGTCATATAATGCCACACATTTCTTAGGGGTGAAAGATAAGCTTAGTTAATCAACAAATTTTACATTGAAAAATAAAAATAAGAAAACATGTTTTTACTTCATCAATTCCTTCAATATTTGTTACTATACATTACCCCTATTTTTATTGTTATCGACCATCATCAGATATTACCAACACTATTGACAACCATCATTATTAATCATGACCAATGTAGAGCCAATTGTAGTTACCCTTGTTACTATTGTGGTAGTGGTGGGTTATTCGCCATCGCTGCCTATGCACTATCTACAACTGGCTGCTACCAATGCAAGGGTGGCCATTATTGTTATTATTATTATGATGTTTGTAAGCTCAATAAAGTAATGGGCATAAAAGAAAACATCTAAAAATAAAAGTGAACCTCAATGGAAACATTATAGAAAATGAGCAAGATATTGGTGATATTTGGTAATTAGCTAATAGCTGATTCAATTAATTGTTAGTTAATGGTTGATTGTATTAGCTAATTTGACTAGCTGATTGTATTAATTATTTAAATAAGAGTATTTGATAAAATTAATTATTTTTATGTAAAATGACATATAGGAGTATGGATATATTTTATAAATTATTTAAATATTTTTATTTTAATAATATTTTTAATAATTTTACTTTTATATATTATTTAATAAATTAATTTTTTTATAAATAATATATTATTATAATTTGTTATATATTAAATATTTATTTAATAATTAATAAATTTATCAATAAAAAATAATAATTCTAAATAACATTTTTAATCATTAAGCTCATTTATGTTAACAATTAAAAAATGAAATTAAAATTAATATAAAGAAAATTATTTCAAATAAAAGACTAGGCTATTTGATAAGGAAAAAAAAACATTCATAGGGATTCAAACAGAAACCGTGTACATTTTATGAAGAGAGGAGAGCACAAACTACAAAAGTAGAAAGAAAATTTATTGTGATTTTTTTTGGAAGGACAAAAAGGAAAATATCAAAATTGACTAAGGAAAATTTTGAAAAAGTTGAAAATCTATTTAAAAACCTAAACTAAAACACTACAGCATTCAGGTTTTTAAAAAATGGCTGTTGGAGCCCAACCAACTGTTTCAAACAACTAATTACCAAACACTTGTATTGGCTATTTTAGTAAGTCAACTAGCCAATTTAGTCAAATTAGCTAATAGCTATTTAATAAGTTGTTTACCAAATGGGGCCATTAAGCAGGTAAACTAATAACTTCAAAATGATAGGAAGCACCTCTGATCATAAGTTTCACATGAAGGTAAAAAAATTGCAAAATATCTAAATAAGGTGAATTTATGCAATTCAATGGACGATTAATAGTCATATTAAGTGAACTACTAGAATATCTAAAATCATGAAATACCATTAATAAAACTTAAAACGCTTTAATTTTATTATAATTCCATTTTTAAGAAATTCACATAAAAATACCATTAATATCTACTAGAATAGTGAAGGCCGTTGCTACATGGAATGAATTCCTTTGTAACATTATAACAATAGAAAAGTGTTGAAGTTTAGACAAATTTAAAAAAAATTCATAAATACAAATGAGAAAATACATCTTCATTAATGTGTCGAAGATACAAGATAATGTCTGATTCCATTTGAAAATCCTGCATTCTAAAGATTACACAAAGATTGAAAGTAAGAAAGAAAAGAAAAGAAATTAATAATAAAGAAATAAAAAAACCAAACTCATTTTATGCTTGATGACCCCATAAAAGTTGTAGCCTTTTCCTCCAGGATGATGACGCCTTGTCTCTTCTTGTTCCTCTTGAAAATTCCTCATATTTGGAAAAAGAGGAAGAATAATATCCAAAACATCCATTATAGAGGCCTTTCTTTCCTCGAGACCTCATACAATTCTACATTCTTACGAGCCTCAACCCATTCGAGGCTATCTTTTTCAGTAGGAGAGGCATTCTTCAGTTCTTTAATTGCAACTTCGGCCAAAAAGTCTTCAATAAAACACTTGAAGGAAACAAATGCACCCGGTTGGACATTCCACCGATTTCTTTTAGCTTTGAAAGAAATAGAGCTAAGATCATCGAACTTTAAAACATATGCCTTTTTATTTTTCTCACTTAATCTCGACCCTAGAGAATCAATTACATAGAAAGCCAAAGGTGTTAAAAATAATACGTAGAAATGGTGGTTCCAACCCATTATAAAGACACAAGAGCCCTCCTTAGGGACATTGGCACAAATATCCTTTAGAACAAGTTCAAAAGGAGCAAAATTATCTGGGTCATCACTAGGAAATAGGCCGACCAAGGAAGTTTTACAAACCACTGGTTTTAAGTCCTTTGCAAGCACAGTGTCAAGTTCAAAGTGAAAATCAGAAGATATAGGATTTGTGCACTCCTTACAAAGATCCTGCCACAAAGCAGCTCCGTCACGCACTAAGTCATCCATTTGGGTGCTTGAGGGAACCACTCCTTTTGTCAGAAGCCAATCCGCTACAACCAAGGAAATGGTTGAACAAGCTCCAGAGGCATCGACTTTTGAGCTACTTTGGTCAAATGAGCCCAATGAATTCCACGTTCGTATCTTCACACCCCCATCCTTGCTTCGATAAGAAGACATAACAAACCTTGCTTCCCTATAAATAACATGAAACAATTTATTTCAAAATACATTTATTAAGTGAAAGAGTACAAGAATACAAGCAAACATACCCATCAGCATCCCTATCCTTGAAAGAGGAGACTATCGGTTTAGGAACCATAGGACTAGATGCCATGACCTCTGAAGGTAAAACCATGTGCTCTAGGCGCTGCTTTTTTCTTCTTCCATCACCAGAAGCTGACTTTTTATTCCTTTTCATTCTTGATGATTCAACTATGATAGTTTCATCCTATATAAGATGGTGTATATAAAATAAGTCAAGATATAGAAGAAATAATATTACTTAGCTTTATTAAACTTGAGATTTTTTTGAACTAAGATATTTATATATTTATTGTGAATGAACTAAGTGCTAAAGATTCCAAAGGCATACGAGAAAAAGAACCATATTATTAGAAACCAAAATTTCAACAATTGGAGCGAACATCGAACAAAAAAGGTCATTAAACCATAGTTGAATTAGTTCAACAAATTAAAACAATTGACAGTATTGTTTTGTTTAGTCAAACTCTAATTTGACTAAACAAACAATTCTTTATTGTTTTTAAAACATTAAAGAATTAAATCACAAAGTTTCATGAACGCATACTCTTTGTTTAAAATCTTGTATGATTGAAAAGTGAAATGAAAAACTCAACTTACAGTGACTTTCGTATTGAGATCACTGGCCAGTTCATTGTGTAGATTGTTGCTAGAGTTTTGAAGAGGGTTTCCCATTTGGTGAAGAGAAAAAAAAATTCAAGGTTACTAGTAAGAGAGAGAGATTGATAGTGCAATGTAAATTAGATGATGAAGGTTGAGGAAGAAATTTAGGTTATATATAGCATCAAAAAGGGCTTCTTCTATACTATTTTTTTTCTTTTTTTGCTAAGTATGAATTTGTGCAAACTCGAATTGTTTTAGGATATATTTTAGGTATAAACAATAATTAAATTTTCAAAATCAGTTATGAATTTATATTATATATAAACTAAATTACCATATACTTTTAACAACTTCCTAAAACATGTAGCTGCATGAATGCTTTTCACTTGGTGTGTGCGTATGTGCGTGGGGCGGATTGGATACATGCGTACATACATGTTTTCATCAACGTTTGTTTTAAAGGTTTGTTAATATAGAATATTTTCATATTTATATATAAAATTAACTAATATTATAATTGATATATAGATATTGCAATTATAAATATAAAATTCACCATAAATGAATTCAATTATTACTAAAATTACATCAATTTTTCTATATAATTTATCACACAGTTTAAACTTTTTGATTATATGGAAAAAAATTTCTTCCATCCGATTTATACTTAAATACTCAAGTGTTAGGAAAAAAAAAGGAAAAACTATCTTCCTATAACTATGGAATAATTTCATATTTAGTGTCTTAATTAACTAATATTATAATTATAATATATATATATTAATTATAATTATAAATAAAAATAATAAAACAAATTCATTCAAATATTACTGAAATTACATAAGACTTCATATATAAATTATCACATAATTTAAACTCTAATTAAATCAGGATAAAATTATTTCATAGAATTAATACTTAAATATTCAAGAATTTGAACCAAAACATGTGAAGGAATATCTTCGTGTAACTATGGAATATTTTTATATTTAGTGACATAATTAATTAATACTATAATTCATATATAGATATTATAATTATAATTATAATTATAATTATAAAAACTAGTGGAGGGCCCATGCCTAACACAAGAAAAATTACGTAAGTACTTGATTAAAATTATTTTAATAATATAGAGTTTGAAATAACATAAAAATTAAACAAAGTTATTATTATTAATAATATCATTTGAATAAGAAATTTTATGGAAACTTATGAAAATAAATATAAAATTGATCTTTAGAACCATATACAAAAATAAAAGAAAGACAAAAGTTTTCGTAGCCCATGATACAACTAATTCATAATGATATTGTCAAAAGATTTTAAAAATAGAATCAACATAAATGTACTCCTAATTTTTTTATAAGAAAAAAAAAGATAATATTAAGTGTCTTATAATATACAATATATAATACTTATCAAGTTCATAATGTGAAAATTATTATATACTTACTACAATAATAAATTTTTGAACACCTCTTTAAAAAATTGCATTTATCATTGTATTTTTTATTAACCATTATCATCACATATTGTAACTTTACCAATTCACCTAAACAATCTTTAAAACCTACTAATATCAATTATATATCCTATTACATTATTTTCTTATTCCTAATTTATAAACTTATGCTATTCATATATTGTTTATTAAGATAAAAAGAAGACATTATTTTCAAATTAATATATGTGCAAATATTAATATGAATTTTAATTTAATATTACACTCAATTCTATTAATTTGAATGATTGCATTTCACATTTTTATCAAAGTTAATAATGTGAAAATTATTATATATTTACCACTATGAAAATATTTTAAACACCTCCTTAAACATTATATTTTTTATTATATTTGTTTGTTGATGATATTATCGCATATCAATATTGTTGTTGAAATTATAATTTTATGAATTCACTTAAAATTAAATCTTTAAAGACACTAATATTAATTTTATAACTACTACCACATTATTTTTTATTAATAATTTATATATCTATGGTATTAAAATATTGTATATTAAGATTAAAGAAAGACATTATCTCTTGGATTAATATATCTATTTTGAAACTTTTGAATTTTAATTTAATATTTCACTCAATTCTATTAATTAGAAAATTAATTGTACCAAAATTTACTGATTTTATTTCAGAATTTTATTAAAATAAATAATTGGTAATAAAAATATGTTAAGATCACATTAATTGTTTAAGGAAAATCATTGATATGATTAAAAAGTAATTAAGATTGTTACTGAATCTTTGACAATTTAAAATCTGGACTAAAATTAATTTAAATTAATTGTATTTTTAAAATTTTCAATTTTAATCTAAAGTTACACATAATTCTATTAGTAATGATGAATTAATTGTATTATAAGCTTAAATGAATGTATCTTAATGTAGTAATAAAATCTTACAATAATAAATTAATTGATAATAAAATTTTATTATAAGTACATTGATTATGTAAGAAAATTATTGGAAGATTAAAAAGTAGTTGAGATTGTCAAATATTTTATTGAAGCATTTGGAAAATCCTTAAGATATATTGACTATTAATTATATATATGCCATCATATTATTCATATATGTAATATATATATGTATTGTTGATAAATTTTTAATGCCTCGACTCTCATCATATTTTTAAAAAGAAGTTTATTTAAAGAGGATGTATTATTAATTATCATTTATCAGTGAAAATATCATAAATGATTGATTTAATCTTAATCTTAAATGAAAAAAAGCAAGTCGTTATAATTTGCTCATAATAACATGATAATTTGTTAATTAATAATAAAGTAACCTAAATAAAAATATAAAATTACTAGAAAAATATAAAAATAAATGCATAACTAAATCACAAAATAATTTTAAATATTTATTTAAATATTAAGATATAAATCATAATGTAATCATTGTCTTCAATTAAATCAAATTATTTTGATTTGAAGACATAAAAAAATTAAAAAAATTGAAACACATGTTATTATATTTTGATCTCTTATTCATTTGACTGCTTGACATTGTAGAATCCAATTCCTCTTATACATGCATTTTTTAATCAATATTCATATGTTAAATTAATGGACAAGAGCTAGTATAATAAAGGTTACACCCTAAAAACAAAATAACAAGTCTTACACACTGATGATATCAAACTATAATAATTTTTCATGATGATATCAATTTTATTTTTAAGATTATCACTATCTAACTTCTCTTTAATGGATAATAATAATAATAATAATAATAATAATAATAATAATAATAATATAAAGTCATTTAAACAATATCATAAGTTACATAAATGTATTATAATTTTTTCAATCAATTTTTTTGTATCAAGATGATATGCTTGTAGAGTATAAATTTGAATTGATGAATGAGAATATTGATATAATCGGATTTAGTAAGCAAATTATTCTGTTTGAAATATAAAAAACAATAATGTCAATTTAACCTATACTTTTCATCTTTATTGGTAAGATCAATCTGTTCCTTCATGTACCACATCATTAAACCTCTTAAATAGTTGCTTGAATGATAGAAATCTAAATAAAAAATATACATACTAAAATTAAATCTCAAGCATTGTTCATAAAAAAATTATATAAAAAGAAAATAACAACAGTTATGCAATAATAAAAAAAACATGTGTAGAATATATAATTTTAAATGAAAACATTGTCTCATTATCAAGGAGCACAAGTTTAATGCATGTATGTTCATTCGGTTTGTAATACTTTGAAATGTATCGATATGTACTTTGATTATTATCATTTGTAGTCATATGTTGTGTCTCAACTTAATTTGGGATTGTTCCATGTAAAGTCATAATTACACTCCCTTTGCAAGAAAAAAATTAAATAAAAGATTATTGGTTGTAGTACATTTGATTGGGCTATTAATTATTTATAATCTCATAGTTGAAAAATAATTTTCAAATATTTTAAAATAATTAAAAATATTAATTTAATTATAAAAGTCACTCATGATACCAAATATTTGATGAAAATTATGAAATATATTTTTAAGATATTTAAATAATAAAAATATTTAGTTTTATAATTAATTATCATAATTAATATTAATATTATATTGAATTATTTTTTAAAACTAAAATTAATTCGGTTTGTAATATGCTAAAGATTATCATGACATTTTTTACGGTGAATATTGAAAAATTGGGTAATCATGAATGATAGAAAAAAAATGCAAAATTAGCATACGTTATTATTGTAAAATGGGCGTTACAATTGACTTTGATTTAATAAAAATTGACCGATATTAAATATAAAAGTGAATAAAATAATTAAAAGGTAGTCAAGAGCATTTGACTTAAATCATATTCGATGTCTTTGAAAGCTTTGCACCTTTCACTACATTAGCTCAATTCCTAATCTTTGTATGTGTAAGTCTAGTGAATAACAATTAGCATATATTATTATTATAAAAAGGGTGTTACAATTGACTTTGATTTAACAAAAATTAACCATAAAATAATTAAAAGGTAGTTAAGAACGTTTGACTTGAATAGCATCCATCATAGCAAAAAAGACCTTTAGCGACGATAATTGTCATCGGTGAAAAAAAGTCGATCGTTACTAAATACAAAAGTCATCTGCATAAGTTCGTAGGTGAAACTGCCAACACCGATTATAAAGTGTCATCACAAAAAGTATTTGCTTTCAATGATGACAAAGTCATCGTACAAAATAATTTTAAAATTCAAAAATTTTTTAATTTTGATTTTCATCAACAACATTTGTCATTGCTAAAAAAATAAAAAAAAATTCAAAATACTTTTCAACGATGATAAGTGTCATCATTGAAAGTCCATAACCTTCAACGACAACTTTGTCATCGCTGAAGGTTTTTGAAATTTTTTTTAAAATTGAAATTGAAATTGAAATTATAATTAAGTGTAATTCAAATAATATATTATATTTAACAACATAATTTAAAATATTCTTTATTTAAATTCAATTGAATTATATTTATCTTTCTTAAATTAATTTTAATTTCATGTAAATTGTACAATTACAATACATCAATAGTACTAATAATAATGTATAACAATTTGATCCAATATAAAAAAATAAATGCTCATAAAATAACTGTATAAACAATATATATATACACACACACATACACACACACACACACACACAATTCATGTAAATGTGTACATATGAAAAATATATATATACATAATATACTACAGGGAGTGGAGGCGCAAATATGCCAATGCATCCTCATTTGTGCCAATACTATCATTATCATCATCATCATCCTGGTGACAGGGACGATAAAACGATGGTGATAGTTAAGAAGGACTGGGTAGCTAGGTGGTAGGTGCAGTGGCAAATCTACTTAGCTCAAGCAGTGTAACAGCAAATAGAGGTAGCCGTAGGATGAAATCCCGTTGTCTAAGAATGAAGGTGATCTTAATAAAATAAGTCTTAAACTGCTATTATTGAGTAAGCTGCTACTGCTGTTGCTCCTCGATCAACTGCTGGCTCTGCTAAAACTTATCTCAGCTCTACTCTAGCTACTGTCAGCTCTACTATAATTGCTCCTGCAACTCACTGACTTGAGACACATACTGTGAGTTTCCCCCAATGCTAGAAGTGTCTGCCAAATATAGGACTGACCAGTCAGCATGAGCCCAACAACCTTTTTGTACCCTCGATGAGTGCTAAGCACCTTATCAACAATGACTACCTCATCTATTTGTACAAGAGTCCTAAGCAAGCTAGTGGATGATACACTAGACTGTGTGTGCTAAGTCACTAACTTAGTCATCCTCACGTTGAATTACTAAAATAAAATTCAATAATAAATATTACAAGATATATTCATAAAATTCTATTTAAAATATAAAATTCAACTAACTTACATATTGCTCTTGAGGGATTGAATGCACCCACTCCCCCAACCAATATATGTGTTGGTCTCTAAAATTCTCAAGAACCGACAGCAGCTCACCAATGTCTTTATTAAGAGAAAAAAGGATGAAAATAATTAAATAATGAACAAGAAGCCGAGTAACAAAATGTACATTTAAATAATGAACAAAAAGTTGAATTACCTTATCAAAACAATGTGTAGCAATAGATTTCAACCCATGTTGATCATTTACCACCTCTTGCACTTTATTATTTGCATTCCTCCTAGATAACTACTACAAATTAAAAAAAAACAATATATAATAATTATGTTTACAATTTAGATATGTGAAATGATGACCTAATTTTATAAAATATCATACTTACCCTGTACTCGTTGCTATTAAAAAAGTCCATGTACTTCTGTCATGTTTAGGGTGACATAGATTGCAACACGTAGTGTCTAGCGTGGTCCAAATCATAGTCTTGCCCTTGATCACCCTTATGCTCTAAAAAGTGCTTGTTCAACCTGTACTTCCAATCTCTGTACAGGTCTACAGTAGTTTGCATCAAACCGAAGAGCACTTCATCCTAATCACCTTCAAAGATGCCTTGGAACTCAAAATGAGACTGCATTAGAAGACATTTAACAAATTTATGAGTATTATATTCAGAAATTTCAATCTCAAACACAACTAAGTCAGCAAATGGAGGAGATAAATACTTATGCAAACCTCCTACATAACTCTATCTCAGATCTGCTAATGTACAACCTGCTATGACTTATAATGAGGTAACACATGGGCTTGGATCATGCTACCAATATCACGGGGGAGATGGCTAACTCCCCCTACCCCTCCTTATTTTCTCGTAAAACCTGAGGGACCTATTGGAACCCCTTTTTCTCGTAGCTAGCACTTTAATAGATAATGAAAAATATTAATACCATAAATTCATATTTAATTAATCTCAAGTATGCACAACAAGAAAAGATACTTAATCCCTCGCAATGTGATGAAATATAGGTGGATCACTGCGGAGGGTCCCCTCTAACGTCACCCCTATGGTGTCGTGCCTCAACATTCTCCATGATTGGGATAATACACATTATACAAGTAGTTAAGAGAAAATCCATAGTCAAATTAAACAATTAAAAGATATAGCATATTGCAATCATATAGATTGTTTAGACAATTACACTTACATAATTATGAGTCATAATAAAAAAATTATTGTTTCCTTAGTCTGAATCAAAGTCAATGAACCTAATAAACTCATCCTCATCGATTTCTCCATCATTATCATATTGTAAAGGTTCATCCTGCATATAATCCTCAATTATTTCGTCTTTGAAACTACCTTCATCATCGATGAAGGTGTCTTCTCTAAAAGTACCAAATCCAGTATTCCTTGAAGGCAGAATGATTGAAGGACCATTTCTTTGATTACATAAATCTACTAAATGGAAATCTCCAAGATTAATTGTGAGGTTGAAATTAGATAAGTTACTTTCCTGGAGAAATAGCAAGTCCTGTGCACTGTCTCTATCATTAGGTAGATCCCATATGTCATAATGCATCATATTATAAACGACCCTCCAATTTAACCCATTAAGAAGATGCTCCATGTAAAAGGCTTATTTTGCTTCGATAGCAAGTATGTAAGGGTCATCTTTGTACCATTGTCCATTAATGAATATGCTTGTGATATTCTTGTTAATGTAAAATTTCTTCTTTGTAGGATCAATGTCATACCGCTTACATTTAAATAAAATCACACTACACTTATTTAAATAAGTCAACTCTATGATGTCTTCTAGCACACTATAAAACATGTTATCATTAGTACCCAGAATAGAAATGCCACTATTTTATATTTTATGCTTTGCATCCCGAGTTTTAACTATAAAGCGCACTCCATTCACAATACACGCAGAGTATATCATGATAATAAAATTGGGATCGAAGACTAATAATAGTAGCTTTTTAGTGGCCTCCGGTGAACCATTCCTATGTAAATGGTACATTTATGAAAATAACATTTTTTTAAAGAATTAAATTGAAGGATCAATACGAGTAATGAATAATATTTATATGATTGGTATAATGCATTTAGGAAAAACAAACATTTACCTTGGAGTAAAACCACATGAGGAATTTGGTTTTTTGTAAGTTGTCAATATTTTCAGTATCACTTTATTCGAGTTCTCATCGATGCTCAATATAAAACATACATATTTTAGTTTGTTATAATTAGTTAGGAGAAAAGTACAAATGATTATAGAAATTTACTAGAGATACTTTTTAATCTCAGTACAATTATTCAAGATGTACCATACTACAACATCTCGATCTTTCCTATCGAAGTGAGAAATAATCTTTTTCCCTACTGGTCGACATTGTGATCAAAACACCAACAATGTCCCTCTTGTTTAACTAGGTGCTACATCTTGATTTCGATCAAGCCAATTGAATCTAGTTTCCACTCCTTCCAAGTACATAGAAAAAAATATTAATGTCTCATCAACAATATACCTTTCTACAATTGAACCCTCCGATCGAGCACAATTTTGGACATAATCCTTTAGCTTTTTTATATGCCTCTCGTATGGGTACATCTATAAAAAATAAACAGGTTTACCTTGCAATACTTCATCTGACAAATGCATTATCAAGTGAACCATTATGTCGAAGAATGTTAAAGGGTATATCTTTTCAAGCGTACATAAAATAATGATAATGTCTTGCTTGACTTACAGAACATCCCTCCTCTTAAGAGTTCTAGTACATATTTGATTGAAGAAGTTGCATAACTCAACAATTGGATATGATAATTTCTTTGGTAAAAATGCTCAAATTCCTAATCTTAACAATCTTTGCATAATAACATGACAGTAATGTCATTTCAACCCTTCAACTTCATATCATAATTAGTGACATTCTTCCTAAGACTCCCAGCAAACCCATCAGGAAATTTTACATTCTTTATATACTAACAAAATCATCTTTATTCTTCCTAGTTAAGCATATATGCAGTATGTGGTTTGAAAAGTTAACACCTCTCTTCATATAGATGTAAGTTTGGCTTATCTTCACGTCTGCCAGATCTCATCTTGCATTGTCTGCATCTTTTGTTTTATGCTCAATATCCAATAATGTACCTAAAATACTATCATATACATTCTTCTTAACATGCATCACATCAATGTTATGTCTCAAGTGTTGGGATTGAAAGCCAAATAAGCGCAACGAAATTAATTGATCCTAGCAACAGATCTATATAAAATGTTATATTAAAATAAGGATTCGTTTAATACCTTTTTAGGATGACTCAAGAAATCATTCGTTGATCACTTTTTCAACTTCTTTTTGGCCAAGGACTCCAAAGTATCCACACAAACCCGTGAATCACTAGCAAACATCTCATGTCCACTGATTGGAATTTACCTTCTTTAGTTTTGTAGTGCTAGTTATGCCCTCCAAGGGTTTAAAAAAGCTGTTAGATTTTTTTATGTTGGGGATGCATGAATAATATCATATATTATTACCTAATAAGCCTATTTAAATAGGTATATAGAAAATCCTAACTAATTGGGCTTTGCTCCATGTATAATTATAGGCTTATTATTGGGCTTTATAATAACAACATGGAATTCCTAAATATTAGGCCTAAATAATTTAGTTCATTAATTCTAAATTCACTAGGCTCTAACTGTGCAACCCTTTAAGTTTTCATTACATTGGCAATTATTATTAATCACATTAATGATCATAAATAATGAGTGGCATCTAGTAACACATCATTATTATCCAAGTAATGAGAAAGTCAATGATTCAACTAAACCTTTACACGTGATCATTATCTATGTCCTTTTGTCCTAAACATCTAAATTGAGTACGAAATATGGACCATGTCATTCCCATATAGCCCAATCCAAAGATTTCTTAATTCCTAAGTAAGCTGACTGAAGCGAATGTAATTAACATCCCATGTTAATTCATTTGAGCATGGCCATCCATTTTCTCAGCTTTACTTAATGAAAAGGCCCACATATGTCACTCCTGTTATATAGGAGGGACAAATTCCATCTTGATCACACAAATCCCTCCATATGATATGTGACATATCTAATAACTATCCTTACCTTCACTTAACCATGAGTAACATACAATAATATCAAAATGTGAAACTCACATATAGGGAACCTTAAAAATCTCAAGTTTAAGGACCATATTAATAATGATCACTAAGAATCACTCATGACACTTATATAATGATCCATGTAGTGTTCTTAAGGTGGGTCAGTCCAGTATACAAGTTCTCTAACTTATACTCATGTGCAAACTTAATATCTCATATAAGTCACCATACGTGCTAGTCTTAATATATCAAAGCAACCTAATCCATAATAATATATAATTAGGGACATTTAAGAATACAATTATTTTAAGGTTATTACCATAATTAAATATATTACATAGATAATATATATAAATATAATAATTAGAATTACCATTAAAATAACACGATTCAAATTTGCAATTATCAATATGATTAGTTTTAGGGCATATACACAAACATCAAGTTCGTTGTTAGCCAAAACGAAAGGTAAAAGAGTATACTTCTCTTACTCTAATCAAGTTCATCGACACCCCTCTTTCACTTTACACCACTAAATTGAGTATGTTTTCCAAGAAGTCTTTGTGTCACCTTACCCAATTGATCCATGATAATGTTATTAGTAAAAGGATGATGAAAGGCTCTCCTCTCTGACCTCCGATTGAATTCTTTCTTGTTTCTCCATGTGTGACTTCTTGAAAGCCAATGATGATGACTAACATAAGCTATTTTCCCCCTAACTCGAATTGATAGAGTATCCAAATTGCAAGTAGGACATGCTTTATATCTTATCCACTCCACCCAGAGAAACTACTTCGAGCAGGAAAATCATTTATAGTTCATAGCAAAACTGCCCGCATGTTAAACATCATATTTGTATTTGTGTCCCAAGTTTGAACTCCTTTCTTCCAAAGATGCCTCAACTTTTCTACAATCGATTGTAAAAAAACATCAATATCCTTGCCTGGCAACTGTGGCCCGGGATTAATAAGGTCAATATGAAAAAAGACTTATTCATATATATATATCTATGGTGACAAGTTATAAGTAGTCACCACCACTGGTCACATGCTGGAGGACAAGTTCCTACTACCAAAAGGATTAAATACATTTACACTTAAACCTAACCAACCGTTTCATAGGTCAACGAAGAAATTAGGATACCTCTTATCAAATTCCTTTCTAACTTTTCCATTAATGGGATGTCGCGTTACCCCCTCTTTTATTAATTTTCTAGTATGATGCCATATCATATTCTTTGCAGTATGTTTCGACTCATACAATCGCTTTAGCCGAGGAGTTAATGGAAAATATCAAAATATTTTTTGGGGCACCTTCTTTCCTTTCATATTTTTATCTACCAATCGACTCTTCCCATAAATTGGACAATTATCCTCAAAAGTATATTCTTTCTAGAAAAGTGTGCAATCATGTTTGCACACATGGATTGATTCATACCCTAACCCTAACTTGTTAAGCTATTTCCTTGCACGGTAATATGATTCAGCTAATTTATTATTATTTGGAAATGCCTTTTTCAATAACTTCAAAAGAGTATCAAATGACTTATTTGTCCACTTATGTAGAACCTTCAAGTGCATGAGTTTCACCAAGAAGTTTAAGGCTGAAAATGATGTGCATCCCGGATACAATTTTGTTTCTACTTGCTTAAACAGGTTATCACAACTACTATAATTTGATCCAATGTCTCTGTCAGATGCATCCTTATTCCCTTCCACTTCATTGTGAACTATTCCTTCAGGTATATGAAGGCCAATGAAATTGTGTATAATATCCACCATCTCATCTCTATTGTTAAGAGATGCCCCCATCCCTCTAGAGGTCGAAACACTTGCTTCATCATAGTGTACCTAATTTATGTATAATGGATGAAACACATTATCTATAAATGTGCCTCCAACATTGCTAGTATTTAGAATAATAAATTTATACACTTTCTGTATGGGCATCTTACCAAATCGATTTTATCAACAAAGTTTTTAACTCTTTGAACAAATACCACTATACCATTTCAATACTCATCCGACAAGCAACTTAGTAGATGTATCTAACTTTTATCTATAGACATTGTATCATTAAAAAGGAAGAAAATAGCTTTAGGTGAAATAAAGTATTGTAATTAATATTTGAAATGTATCATAAATATACCGTATCACTCCAATTCTAAAGGGTAGGGTTCTATCCCATTCAAGATATTTCTGTAGTCATGTTTTTTCCAATTTATCTACGCTCATCATTTCTTTCCTGTAGAAATTTCAATAGCAACTCCTTATAGTTCTCCAAGTGTGTAAAAACTATACATCTGTATAGTTTATACTCAGGGGAACAATTAGGATGCTAAGATATTTTTACAATATCAAACAAGAGCTAGATAAATTGCTAATAATAAGTACAAGATATATCTCAAATTGTCTAACTTTTCAGGACAATTCAAGGGTTGGTTGGTGTATAAAGATCAACCAACCCTTGAACGAGTCTAAGCTTACAATGTAAATGCAAATGCAGTTCTATTTAAAATAATTGTAAAAATATGTTTACAAAAATTTTAAACTTATAAAACAACATATTATGAGTATTGTTATTTAAGTATCTTATTACTTGGATTGTTGAATTTTTAAAATATTCACAACAATTATTATGTTTTATAATTTACAATTAGGAATTCAAATATGTAACCTATTCTACTATATTCATAAGATACATAATTCAACTCTTTTAGCAAGATGTGCATTTTATGAGTACTTATAAATTTTCAAACGTTTAAAATTTTCAAATTTCTATTATTATATGATTATTTTGTTTATTTTGTCAAAAATTCTTTTTATAAGAAATATTATATATTTTTTTATAGAAGCATAATATGTCTCATGTTATTATAATTAAATAATAACATTTATCATTATAGCAATGAAAGAAAGTAAGTTTCTACTCACAAAAAAGGTAACCACCATTTTTAAATAATTTTTATATTTAACACTAAATAAATAAAATAATTTTTCACCATTTCAATATTTTATAATTCTATTTTTTCAAAAAAAATTTGGCAAATTTTAAGAAGCTTTAGAGTAAATAACACCAAATTAATATCTAGAAGATTGTACTATTAGTATATTAGGCTTAAAAAATAGAGGTTAGCCTAACTAGTATGGCTACATCTATGTGGTTAAATAACAAAATACAAGTAAAAATCATGCATCCTAATGAAACAGATAGCTTAAAATAAGTATCCAATATTAACTTAGAGATATTTAGGCCAATCACCTATCCATAGCGAACATTATACATTAACACACACTCATGTAGGTCTATAAGCATCCTATAATGGAACTTTATGCAGATAGCTTTAAACAAATGTGGCATTGCTATTATACCATGTCCTTGTACATTGGCATCCTAGCATTGATTATTAGTACCTTAAAAAAAGATTAAATAATAGAGTAAGTTTTTATAGACATAATGGGTGAATCTTTTAATAAGTACTATTAATGTTCTTGTTGTAGGTGTTATTAAGCAAATCTTCCATAGTCTTATAATTCTTCTATCCTTTAATATTTAGGAAAATCACAACTTTCCACAATTGTGCACAGGATCAATGTTGTAAATAATCATAACAAGTCACTTATTTAGTAATTCACTAAGAATCCATATAATTTATAATGTCAATGAATTGTTAATAACTTTAATAATTCACACCTTAATAGAATCACAATGGATATAAGTGCATGTAATGAGTAATTTCAATATATAGATGCACCTTTTGAATAATTTTAGGCACATACAATGCAATTCTATAAGCTACTTACAAAATACCTTATAGATACCTTATTCTTGTTATATCTTTAATCTAACTTTATACATCTCACCCTCACCATACTCTTTTGGGCTTGATTTTGTTTATCCTGCCATTGATTCATATAGCACACACACAACCTTTTAAGGATGTCATATATCATATATTATATGTCAATTCATATCTCTTCCCATAATCTCACAATCTTATCTAGTTTTTCATTTCACATTTCACATTTCACATTTTCACATATTTCATGCATTTTCACTTTATTTTTTGGTAATTTCCACAATTCCATCCAATATTCACATAATTCAAAGAATTCACATGATGTATGTTTTGCATAATTTATATAATCAATATAATTCATATAACACGGGAAATTGACATTTTCCATGTCATCTACATAATTTACATATTTTCAAAAAATTTACATACATGTAAGGATTTACAGGATACATATAGTCTCACATAATCCATGTAATTCATATTCTCACATATATACCATATTCTTTTCCATAAATTTTATAGTTCCATATATTTTTACACACATCTTATCACACATTCATACATTTCCATATAATTCACATAATTTGTATACTTTATCTATTTTCATAGGATATTAGTACATTTCATCTCCATGAATTGGAGTTAAAATATATTATTCCATGAGAAATTCAAAAGGAGTATTTGAGACCATGCTCCAAAAGTACTTTCTTAATTTCTCATAATGCTTTTATACATATAAGAATACCCATCTTAAAAATATTTTATAAATAATTTAATGAGTCTCACTTACCCATACTTATCATCCAAACATCCATCTTTCTATTGATCCAATCAAGCAAGTCAATCTTAAACCACAAACTCAAAAACTCAATGAGCTATAAAATAAAAGATGAACCTACATTAATTACCATTTCAAACAACTTTCCACATGATCTTAAAGGCTTGCTTCTTTCTTATTTAACTTTGATCATTTTTCTTCAACTTACTAAAATGTTGAATGCTATTTTGGAATCAACTAGGAAGTATTGAACTTAATCCCTTTAGTTTTATTAATTTGCATCTTTTTAATCATTGTAATACAAAATTTTTTAATATTCCACTATATTTCCTCCCAAACCCGAGGCTATATACAGACCCAAGGAAGGAGTTTTCCAATAATTTCTTCATAATTATTATTCTATTATTTTACTAACTACTTTTTATTCTAAATCTACTTATTCTTGTTTATACAATCCAACCATTCCCCTATAATCATAGCAAGGCCAAAACACGCATCTTTTAAATTCATATTTTTTTAATATGCAACCTTATATTCTACTTATACAAGGTACCAGAAATGAGTAATTGGATGAAAGAAAACCTTAGCTATAAACAAATAAATTCATGGTTACTAAAAATCTCTTCTTAGTAAAGGAAAATAATGGAGTATGGATGTTCTTACTAACAAAGATAATCTCAACATTACCTTTTGACTTGATAGAGCTTTGCTTATCTTTGAAGGAGGAAGAGATGAAATTTGTGCTATTTAGGTGGGGATGGCATGAGAAATAAGATAAGGAAGATTGAGGTTTTATTTTCTAAGCTTATCTTGGTTTGTTAGAAGTAATTATCATCTTTCCTTTTCATTCATTAGTTTTATCTTTAAGTATTTTACACGCATTGGATTTTTAAAAAATAGGCTATAATAATTTCATTCCTTACTTCACTCCCATAAGCCATCTCCTTATCATTACATCTCTTTAACTTAGCCCTCAAGTTTAGCTATTCTAAACTATATTTTTAAAAATTTTTGGGGAATAATAAGATTTCTAATCAGCTATCCTTCTCTTGGATGCCCCTTTTTGGGCTTCCAAATATTTATTTTTATGTAATAATATAGTTCATCATCCTTTAAGATTTCTTAAGATTAGGTCCTAAGTATTACTTAGTAGCTTTTTAAGTACTAAGTTCAATTTCCTATCTTTATTTAGGTTAACATTGTGGTTTTATAGGAAAAATATCATATCTTTTTACCTACTTGAGCCATCATATAAAATTTTTATACCAAGTAAACTAATATGAACTATTTTTATTGGCCATAACTATACATCAATTCAGATTTTTCTAAAAAAGCTATGCCCCGATCATTAAGGTAAGGTTAGCCTTCTTTACCTAAAATTTAGCCTTATTTAAAAGAAAATCTAACATTAATTAGCTTGCAATTAAATTATAAAATTCATATAGGTCAAAATCTTGGATGTTTATTTTTGGAATCTTTTGACAGTTTATGAATCAAACATTTCAATGATAAGTTATGATCAAAATACCACAATTTACACAATGAATTTACAAAAACAAGAATATTTTCCAATTTTGTAATAGTAAGTTTAAACCCTCAAATAGACCAATCAAATATGGAATACTTTCATACATATACATGCATTTACACCCTTATATGCATACTTATGACAATGTATTATTATATCCTCTAATGGACATGTGTATACATATACACATACATACATACATACATACATACATACATACATGCATACATATGCATGTATACAAGCTTAGTAAAAAAAATTTTAAGAGGTGTTCATATTCCAATATTTTTGTTTTCTTGTTAGGGTTATTGCAAAAATGTATAACAAATAACAGTGGTTCTAAAAGGTGAATAGCCATGATTTTAACTACATTCACTAAACTTAGCAAAGGTTCCATAAACTGGTAAAAAATAAGCTACCACATTGATTACTAAAAAATATATTACCACATTGAATTAGCATCCGTTTAAATAAATCGTTAAAATATCTTACTTAGGGCAACTCTAGTGATAGTTATTTTTTAAAAAAAGGAAAATATTATCAATTTGCAAAGGTTAAGTGGACTTAAAACAATTTTCATATTCTAATTTTTTATATAATGTTATTTGTGGTATGAATCGCCACTAGCTATTCTTTTAAAAAAAATACAACTACTATAGCTTGTTAATTTATGCATAAAACCTTATAATATATTAGATACAAATGATTTTAAGAACATAATGATTTTAAGGATGAGTTATTCATAACTCATGGGTGGTAACAAAGTCTATAGGTTAAAGAAAGCCCTTTTATGAGTTTAAACAATCTCTAGGAGCATGATTTAGGGGATTTAATAACACAATGCTTACAATAGGACAATACAAGTAAAGCTAATGAAACCATACATTTTTTATAAAGCATTTTGATAGAGGAAAGATCATAATTCTCCTTGTTTAGCTAATTTTCCCTAAAATCTTACTCCATATGAAGGTTTGATAGCTTAATGTCTTAATAAAGATAAATTTTCTCAGGAAATGCCTAGCTAAGTCATGAAAACTATATTGTGGACTTGTTTTAAAAAATAAGGAATTTAGAAGCCAACTCGTAAAAACTCCAATTGAACCTCATCACAAGTTAGGAGAAGGAAGATATGATAATACAATGCACAATGGAAAATATTGAAGACTATTAAGAAGACAAATATACCTTCTAATATTAGATTGAATGTAGCATTTGTTGTTAATATTATTAATCAAATTATGCATGATCTCTGAGAGAAACACCTTCAAATTGTTCAAAATACCTTAAGGGCACACCTAAAAAAGGAATTTTGTCTAAAAGAAATAATAAACTCAAAATGGAAGCTTACACAAATATTGATTATGTAAGATTCATAACCGATTCCAAGGCCACTATAGTTATCGTAGATTTTGAGAAGGTGATCTAGTCACATGGAAAGGTAAGAAGTAACTTGTTATGGAAAAGTTAAGTATTAAAATGGAATTTAAGGCTATGGCTTAAAGTGTTCATGAGTTACTATGCATTGAAACCATTCTAGATGGCTTCAAAATCAAATAAAAAGGACATATGAACCTTTATTATGACAATAAATTAATAATAAATATCAATCATAAATAAATTAATAATAAATATCAATCATAATCCTATCCAAAATGATAAAATTAAGCATATTGAAGTGGACAATCATTTCATTAAAAGAAACTTGATAATGGTCTCATTAACACACCATATATGCATCAAACAACCAAATTATAAACATATTCATTAAAGAAATATCATGCCTAAGGTTCCAAGACATTATTAGCAAGTTAGGAATAAAAAATATATATTAATTGACTTTATAGTTTTTGATTTCCTTATTTCCTTCTTTTCCTCTTATGTAATACCCTACGATAATATTTAAATTTTTATGAAGATAAAGGAATTTTATTTATTTAGTTAATATTTTATTTTATATTTTTTTATTTTTAAAAATTATAGAATATTAAAATGATACTGATAATAATATTCAAAATATGTTTATTTTATATGGCCATTTTTCTAAGGAATTTCCCACATGTTGAGAATAAATTTTGGGATCATAGGTGCAAGAATTTATGAAATAATTTGTTTGAATTTGATAAATTATTTTTAAGAGTTATGAAAATTTGAAATAATTATTTTAGGAATTTTAAATTTATCAGGCTATTATAAATATGTATATATATGTATATATATTGGTGGAAGGTTGAAAATAACTAAATTAAGAATTTGAATGAAATTAGTTTCATGAAAATAAGTTTCTAAAATAAATAAATGATTAGACTAACTTTGATTTAAAATGTAGGGTTAAGATTTAATAAGAAAGATGAGCTTATAATGGTGTGAGAAGCATAATATCAAAACCCTTAGCTTTTTCTTTTTATATTTTTCTTCTCTTTATTTCCTTTTCTAAAAACTTCTCTTTTTCTCTTTTCTCCCTTTTTTTGTCACTTCCTACCGAATCTCTCGCCTTTTTATTTTTTCTCTTTCTTGTATTACTAATTGTCAAACATTATTGCTTCTAATGGTTTCATCAATGGCTCCAACAACCATTGCTATGAACAACTTCCCTCAATAATCAATTATGTTAGAGAGAGTTAAGCTATGATAGCAAGCAACAAAGGTTCCTTCTCCTTTTAGCATATCTCCCTTCCACCACCTCTTTCTAGATCACATTGCCATCATTGTGTCTGTTACTTATGGGATTGTTGTTTGATGGTCATAGCTCAATGGTAAGGAGGAGTTGCAATCCACAGCTAGTGTTAGACATTAGAAGCAAAGGCCATTTAGCCCTCTTTATTTGTCAGTGTTTTAGTAAGCTCTTACCTCTGGCAAGTTCTAGCTAGGCACTACAGATATAGGTAAGCATATCTATATCATAAAATTTTAATATTTATGCTAATTTAAAGCATAATCCAAGAAAAATCCATTTTTATATATTTCAAGAAAAATGATGTTTTTGCAATATGAGATTTTTATGCTATAAAGTGTTAAAATAGTATGATTGGGATCTATTTTCACCATCAATTTTATTGGCATTGGGTGTTTGAATTTAACTCAGAAAACCCTTTTGTGTGTATGTGATATATGTAAGTTAACTAACAAGGAAAATATATTCTTTTATATTGTAAATTATTAAATAGGATGATTACAACATATATGGAATATTTTATGCTATCATTTTAAAAGATTCATAATGTGATTCAAGAAAATCATTTTTATGCATAATTAAGAAAGGCGATGTTAGCTTAGAAAAACATGATTTTTATACTATAAAAGTCTAATTAACATGAGTATTACCATTTTATTATAAGATAGTATATTCAATAGTGGTGGTACATTCTAGAAAACCTATGTTAAGAGTAAATCTAAATATATGATGAACGCCTTTGCAAAATAAGAGTTTTATGATATATAACATTGAAATTATATAATTAAAGTAGTTTTGAAGTGTCATATCCTAGTATTCTAAGGATTTAGATATGATTTCCAAAACCCTCACTTTATCATCCAATTTTAGATATCTAATATAACACCAACAAAATAAGATTTTATGCTCAAAAGTATTATATTAATATATTTAAAGTATATTCATGTCATTATAATCTAATATTTTGATTGTTTTACATTTGGATTAGGAAATATGTCATATACAATAATTTATGATGCTTTTCAATGATAAATTGGAAAATAAACAACATAATAGTTCAAGAAGAATAAATAGCATGAAGTGAACTTTTTTGAAGCTTTGAATTGTAATATTTTCATATGTGTAAGTTTAACTTTAAATTACCATGTAATAGCACATTTCCGATTTCCTATGATTAACCTAAGAAAGAGATAATAGAATTTCAACAAAGGAGGTTAAAATACTATGATTAGATTCTAAAATAGTAATTCAAGAAGAAAATGAATGAATTTGATATATTTATAAATTATTTTTGCAAATTGTGATAGTAGGAAGAAAATATGAAAAGATAGATATCGATGGTTTCGAAATTTCCAAGGGTGGATCAATGTTATTTGGTAAGTATATATCTCACCCTACATGAAAGTTTTCATAGTATCCATTTAAAAGTTATAATTTACAATTTTTAGTAATGATAAAGAATATATATATGTGTATATATATATATCTATATCCACGTATGGGTTCTTAAAAGTACAATTATGTAGCGTGGATTATGATTATATTCACTTTTGACAATCATATTTGAGTGATATGGAAATGATCCTTGAGATAAGAGAGTATTTTTAGTTGAGTGGATATTGATTGACCATACTTAGAAAGCATGGTGGTGTTATTGTTGATATATACTACTATGTGCCTTGACGTTGCCCCACATGATGAATAGTTACTTTATGTTAAAATTTGCATTGAATTTGATGATATATAGAGTTGAGTCTTGGTAAATTTATTACATTGTGAATTATGTTATGAGTGGCATTGGACATTATGAACTATGATAGGTTGATAATATGGAAGCCAGATGGCAAATTCTAGGTAAATAATTGTGAAGCACATAAGATTGACTTGGAAATTAAAAAGATGGATGGAGATTTGTTTATTATAATTGACTATGTGATCCAATGTGATATTAGAAATTTTTTTGTAATTGAATATTACTATTTGATATAGTTGCAAGAACTTGATATGATTATGTTAATCCAATTCTAGTTAAGCCTTAATGGCTATTTATGAATGTAATAATCACTGGAATAGGTAATGTGTGACATTACAAGGATATTGTATACCACTGAGTAGTTGAGTTTACTATGATTAGAAATTTGAGATATGGAATCTAAGTTATGTGTAGCTGTACACTTAATACAAGGTTTGATTTTGTATGATTCAAAAATCTAGGGAATAGGTTTTTTTATTAGTTTCTAATTTAATATATGATTAGTTTGGTAACTGTTATGTATGTATATATAAAGCTAGTCTCTTGCAAGGTAGTGGTAAGTATATACTCATTGAGTTCTTATAACTCACTTCATTATATTTTAAATGTTTTCATGTCAAAATGAGTATATTTGAGCTTGTTACATCCATAGACAAACAAGACTGTCTTGTTAAAGGATTTTAACAGTTGGATTAGGATCATAATTGAGATAGAGATATTGTTGATTCAATATTAGATGTATTGAATTATTTATTTACGTATATGTTTTGATGTAATATGGCATTATGTGTATTTTGAGTACTATTGTATCAGTAAAGAGAATAAGTTTTGTATTTAGGGCATGTGACCTTTAAGAAGTGTCCAAATATAGGAGAAACTCTATCTATTTTGTTTTTGCAAATTTTAAGGTAAATTTGTAGTCATCACAAAAATATAGAGATTTCTATTAGTTAGATTAAAGTGAATAGCATTAAGGTTTGTGGAAATCGAGTATTGGGATTCACAACCGATTACGATCGATTTGGGGTCATGACATCTTATTTCTTTTCATAGCTATATGACAAATTCTTCCCTTTTTAATTATATCCTTTTATAGATTTAGTCAACTCCTAATTATATGATCTTTATAATTTAAGGATTTAGATAGAGGAATATTCTTCATCTAGTTATAATCTCTTTGTCCATTGTATAGTTGCAACCTATTGTCTTTTGTGTATATACATTATTGTTGTATGTACTAGAAAAATAATAATCATTTCCCCTTTTTCACAATATATCTTTAGAATGTTGAATTGTGCTAATAAATATTCTAGTGCACTCTAAATAAGTAATTATCATCCAGCCTAACTTTCATGCTTTCAACTTATTATAGTAATCAATCAATATTACAATATTCTTTTAACACCATCATATAACATTTTCTAAAGTCATGAGAAGTAGTGTCCTTTCTTATCCTTATCAATTATTTTGTACTTCTTAGTTGCAAAATCAAGAAATGCCTTAGCATTTTCATTTTCAAGGATGCTTTGTTGGATGGTCTTATCTATTATATATTTTATTACCACTAGGTGCATTTTGTTTAAGTGAATCTACTTTTTATGTTTATTCTTTTCACTACTATGACAATGGTGATTTATATTGATTGATAGATGTCAATTAACACTAGCATCAACATTTATCTTGACATAATGTCATTTTTGAAATTATATGAAAACATAAAATGATGGACAAGAATATGGTCAACATTTATATTAATGATGGTAAACTTACTATATTGATTATAAAATAAATGAAGTTTAAACCTTGCATGAAAATTTAGAACATTAACTTTGTACTTAATTTTAGTGGATAGGAGGTTGATTTTAATTAATAATTATCGTCTAAAAAGCTTTCCAAATATTATTTAAAACCATAAATGCATAAGACATTTTTTTTATTTATTACTTGATATTGATTATTTTCTTATAAATTTTTTCTTTAACTCTATCTTTTCATATAAAATACTTTTGATATCTCATTGTTTAACATTCTCTTGATAATTATTTGGCAATTGATCATATTCATTATTAGAGTATCTAATATACTTTTATGATTAAGATAGAGAAAAATAAGAAATAAATTGAAATTCGCATCAAGTATGATGATTTTAATACATAATGTTTCTATTTTTCTCACACTTCATTTTTATTAAGAGAGTGTATAATAGGAGAATCATAACCTTTGGTTCTCTCATTGTATACACTCTAAATTGAAATGGAGTAAAATTGGAATGGAAAACATGGTGGAAACTAATTTGATATATAGTGGTTTTTTCTACACTTTCATTTTACTTTCTTATTGCTAAAGTGTACAAATTGGGGAAATCTAAGCAATAAACTAGAGTTTGCCATCATCAATGAAAGTTTTGATATATAATGGTTTTACTATTATTTTTGCATATTCATGTAAATATGTGATTTTTTCGTTATCGATGATTTAGAATAGTTATTGTATATAAATTTGTAGATATTAGTTTTGTTTACTCCTCCATTTATACCTTCATTATAAACATAGCAATTATAATTGAAATATTATAAATTTGTAGAATCAATTTTCTTTGCTCATTATAAGTTATTTTTATGTTAAAATTCTATAATTAACATTTGAATTACATAGATTAATAAAGATAAGATATATTAAAACAAGTATAACTATTTGTGTTAAATTTGTTCAAAAATAATTTTTTTTATATTCATAATTTCTACTTAGATATATTGTGAAATTTATATGAAAATAGTTCACAATGCTTTTAAAAATTATGGTAGAAGATTCTGATAGCATTGGTTATTTACATAGCATTAATCTTAACATTATCTATCTCTTTCCATTAAGAAGAAGGCTTCTAAGGTGTTTGATTCCTTCAATTTTGTGTCTATTAATTTTAAGGTACTTGATTGCTTCATTTATTGTGAGCCTCTAACTTTTTTTTGCATTTCAATGTGATAATGGATGCTGCTTATTTTATATGCTATCTCAAATATGGTAAAATAGATCCTAGTTATGTCATACCAATTGGTATTATTTGAAGCAAGGCTATTATTCTAGAGTCTTTCAAAGTTTCATGCATAAATGCAAAATATAGTTATGCAAAAATTATGAGTTATAATAAGATTATTGGCTATTGAAATTCACAATATCATATTATAATAAGCAAGGCTATTGAGATATGGTTTATAGAGGTTTGAATTTTTGATGCTCTATAATCTATTGTAACTTACAATTTTTGTATAATCATATTCTATATTTATGCAAGAAACTGTGAGAGATTCTAAAACCTTCTCAATAGCCCTTCATGGAATAGTACCAATTGGCATGACACAATTACAACATTTTTTACTAAGTTTTGAATAACATATAAAGCAAGTGACATGTCTAATCTAGCATTGAAAAATAAAGATATTCAAAAGCTTATAATAAATGAAGAAATCAAGTAATATGAAATAATTACAAGCAATGGATAACCACTTTTCATTTTAATTTGTGTAGGGATGCTATATATGTTTGTTGGTAAATAAAAGTTTATTATTCATTGTAAATATTTTTTTTTGTTACATGTTCATATACTAATATTGAAATAAATAAAATGGTAGAATCAATTTTTGTAATAAATTATCTCCTTTCTCATATGTGTCATTTAAATTCAATCTATTACTATTTGTGTTTAATTGTATAAGAAAAAATATTATAATATAAAAAAGAATTTTAATGCTATTGATTTCAATTAGAGTAAATTCAATTAAAAACAAATTAGAATCAGTTAATAAAATGATGTCAATATTCTTACAAGATTTATACTTAATTTATAAAATTGTTGGTTGTATATATATATGATATATATAAATTATGTTATGGTTTTTTTTATATATGTGATGTATATAAAAATTGTTATATACCTTTAGTTTAATGAATATGATGCGTATTTGATCATTGTAGAATAATTCTAGAAAGGTTCAAGGATTATTTAGTAATGGTTATATAAAAAATTATAAAAGCAAAGGAAATATGTTCTTTTAATATTGGGATATCAACTCTTGTTTAGTAGCTAATAATAAAAATTATTTAATAGATGACATCATCTTATTAAAGACAATAGTGTCTTTTACTTAACTATGTCTAAGTTTATATTTAAACTCTAGTTATTTGTTTTAATTGATGTAAAACATCAACTATAGGCATGAATTGAAAATGAAAAGGTTAAAACATGGCTCAAGTTAAAAATAAAAAAAGTAAAGCATGGTGCCATTTGCAATTTCATCTGAAAGATCTTCTGACCCTAAAATGATTATTTATCTAACAAGATATATTTTCCTTCCAACTTTAAAATACTTCTCTTTATTTTTTTATTTTTTTATCACTAATTACTTTCCAGGACTAAAGTTTTGTTATCTTATTGCTAAATATATGTTGACATGTACTCCTAAAAATGTAAAATATAAAAGCAATGATTTGTAAAATATTTGTGTTTGTCCTTACAATTTAGTTTCTTTTTTCATTAGCAGCATATTTTATTACCTAACTATCATTTTAATGTAATTGTTACAGGTTTGCATAAGTAAGAAATTTGATATCATTTATCTTCTTTGTCATTTTGGAGTATTATCTACTTTTTTGTGACTAGTATTTTCTACTATTTATTCATAGAAAAATATGTAATATCAAGCACTAATTTATCATGAATGCTTATTACATTTGTAAATATTATATTTAAGAGGCTTTTCTAGGAAGTGCACACCTTACATATTAAACAACAAGTATCAATATAGATTTAGTAAAGCATCCACCTTTAATTAGGATAATGCATATAACCTTTCCAAATCCATCTCGGCATCATTAGTTACACTGCACCATAAATGGTTTTACCGACAATTAAATTGGCCTTTAACGGCATAAAAATTGTCGCTAATACTTTTACCGATAATTAGGAATTTATTGTTGATGTTTGTGTCGGCGTAAATGCCGATAAAGACTAGAACAATTGCTGCTAAAGATTTTTTTGTAATAGCAGCAATTATTTAATGACAAACATTATTTCCCCTAATACAGAATTATTATAGCCGATGCACCCAATCTTTAGCGGCAAATGTTATGCCACTAATTACCTTTAATAACTGCCACTAAAGAATTAAAATAAATCCCGGTAAAAGTTCAAAAAATTGCTGCTAAAGATTTTCAGTAATAGTATCAATTATTTAGCGATAAATGTTATTGCCCTTAATTCAAAGGAGCTACTTGATTTTTAGTGGCAAATATTATTGCCACTAATATGGTTGCAATTGACAATTATTAATAAAGCTCATATTCATTACAATTTTGCAAATCAATTTCTATTGTTATAATTTCTAAAGATTTTATTATTATTGATATATGAAATTCAAATTTAATTTTAGTACAAAGAATTTACTACTGAAAGATAATTGAAGTCACAATATTATATCAAATCTCATTAAATTCTCAAAACAAGTTTAGTATAGTTTTAATTTTAACATGATCTTCATATAATAGAAAATAGAAAATCACTTTTCTAATATTCATCCACATACATAAACTAATACATGACATAGTAAATCTTCAATTGTTCCCCGATCATCTGTCTTGAGTATTTATGAATATCATAGAGTATGACCTGAAAAAATAAATTGGATTTAGTTAGCAAATTATATATAGAAACACTTTTATAATTGATTGTGAATTATAATTTATTTGAGTCTTCAACAAAGTATTCCTACATCTCTATAATTTTGTGATCCCTTTCTATTCTTCTATCAAAGAATTCCTACATCTAAGTAATCCAATCCAAAAATGTAGAAGTTCCAAAAAGAGTGCATAATTTAATTTCATAAAGCAATATTGGTCCTCACACTTTAGCATACAACAATGAGTCAATGGTAATATTGTAGTTGGTATAAAAAATTGCATGTCAACGATAATATTTCAGTTAGTGTAACTACATGACATGGATGAATGAGACATGAATATGTAAATCTAACATAGAATTTCATGTACGGATGAAACCACCCATTAAATCTTGGCCCACAAATATATGCTAGGCATTATTTATAAAATATAAAAGATACAAATGAGGATGCAAAGGCGGAAAGTATGTAATAACTTAATGTAAAACAACATGCTATACAAGTAACAGTGAAGCACGTAGAATATCTCACTCTTCACCATTGACACCGATGTATGACCATCCCACCTGATTCAGCATTATTAACCAACAACCATACTAATCTATCTAAACATACATACTTGATCTTTCAATACATTAATTTCTAGAGTAGAAAGATAATATTTAGGTTTAAGTCTGGAAACTTAAGTCCATATGCTGCTGCTAATGGATTTAATTTACTTTAGCTGGATATATAAAGTATATATAAGAACGCATCATGCATGTACCTAATCCTACTCATATGCAATTAATGGGTAAGTTCTAATATATGGTTTCTTATCTTTATCCGTGTCCAGTCCATGATCTAATTAATGGTAACTCTATTAACTACATATGAAAAGTACAGTTCAAGGCTTGCAAATCTCAGTTCCTATAAATTGAGAGAAAAGAACCAATCCCATAACCCTATATTCCCAGCTATTACGTACCATTGCATGCGTGCAAACTAAACAACTTATTTAACATATGGCCTGGGGATCCCAGAAAAGACATAAATTTAGATGTCTATGTTATATTTATGAATTTTATGTTAGGATCGGGAGCCATACAAGTGCAGCGGAATAAACCGATTCATCCACCGGATCCATGCAAAAATGTTAAATTAGAACAATGATTTGTTGAATACCTTTGTGATGACTCTAAAACTCGGTCGTTGATCACCTCTTCAACTTCCTTTTGGCCAAAGACTTTGAGGTATCCACACGAACTCGTGAATCACTGATGAACATCCACCACGAACACTAGTTGGAATTATTCTTCTTTGCCTTGTAGTGCTAGTTATGCCTCTTCAAGGGTTTTGGTCAAGAAAAGGTGCTAGGATTTTTCTATGCTTAGATGTGTGAATAATAATGAATTAACTATTATTACCTAACACGCCTATTTAAATAGGTGCATAGAAAAACCTAACCTATTTAGGCTTTATTCCATGTACAATTATAGGCTTACTATTGGGCCTTATAATTATAACATGAATTTCCAAATATTAGGCTCAAATAATTTGGCCCATTAATTCTAAATTCACTAGGCTCTAAGTGTGCGACCCTACAGGCTTTCATTACATTGGCAATGATCATTAATCATATTAATAATCATAAATAATGAGCGGTATCTAGCAACATATCATTGTTATCCAAGTAATGAGAAAGTCAGTGATTTAACTAAACCTTTTACACATGACGTTATCTATGTCATTTTATCCTAAATATCTAGATTGAGCACGAGACATAGATCATGTCATTTCCCTATAGCCCAATCTTAAAGTTTCTTGATTCCTAATGTAAGCTGACTGAAACAAATGTAATCGACATCCCATATCAATTCATCTGAGCATTGCCATGCATTTTCTCAGCTTTACTTAATCAAGGGGCCTACAAATGTTACTCCTGTTATATAGGAGGGACAAATTCCATCTTGATCACACGAACCCCTCCGCATGATATGTGACATATCTAATATCTACCCTTACATTCACTTAACCATAAGTGACATAGAATAGTATCAAAATATGAAACTCACATGTAAGGAACCTTAGTAATCTCAGGTTAAAGGACTATATTAATAATGGTCATTAAGAACCACTTATGATACTCATATAACGATCCATGTAATGTTCTTAGGATGGGTCGGTCCAGTATACAAGTTCTCTAACTTGTACTCATGTGTAAACTTAATATCCCATATAAGTTATCACACATGCTAGTCTTAATATATCAAAGCAACCTAATCCACAATGATATATGACTAGGGATATTTAAGAATACAATTATTCTAAGGTTATTATCATAATTAAATATATTACGCAGATAATATATATAATTATAATAATTAAAATTACCATTAAAATAATATGATTCAAATTACAATCACCAATATGATTAGTTTTAGGGCATATACACTAATATTTTATAAATTTAAAAAAGAAATATATAAAAAGACATACAAAATATGATAGACAATGGAATTCAAGTAGGTTACCATGTTCAGTAGTTGGATGAATATTTAGAAGAGTAATTTGGAATCCTGACCTTTTTCAAGGAGAGTGGTAATAGATCTAACATATATTATCAATAGCAGATATCACATTAAGTTTCTTACTTATGTATCATTTAAAGAAACTAGATAGTTGGAGGTGTTAAGCATAATAAGACTAAAAAGAAAACAACCAAATTTGAATACGAGGAATAAATTCAAAGCATCATAAAATTCAGATATAGATGAAAAGATACATAACAAGGATTTGAAGACAGCATGAGCATCCATTTTTGAAACAGTTATAGAATCAAGAAAGGTTCTTGAAAGGCATTCTAATTTATTCCATCGCATGTAGTTTAAATAATTTATATGATGTATTACAAAATTCAATTTAAAATTTAGGGAAACCAAACATCTCCAAACCTTCCAAGCACAGGGGCAGTCACATAAACCATGGAGGACAATTTCATCTTTATTCTGCATGACCTGTAAAAATTTGTAACCATGGCCCCGTTTACAAGTACTTGCATTAGTTAGAAGGCTACCATGACAAGGTCTATCATAAGAAATAGCAGCCGAGCCAAGGAGGTTTCAAACCCCAAAAATCTTGATATCTTTATATAGAATTTTCCTTATATATATATTAGTAATTTTAAATTTCCCCTCTACAAAATTAAAATTTGTATATATTTTAGAAAAATTTTGAAACTTAGCAAAAAATTAAAATTCTGGCTCCACTAATCACAAGAAACATTTGACTCTTTAAAGAACGGTAGTCTTCCATATCAGCTTCTAACATATATGCTGAGCATCCCAAAGAATTTTAACAAGAGATAAATATTCATTAGCATTACTGTTAGATCAAACCAAATGATCATGCCCAACACAGAAGGCAAGAAATATTCTGATTAGGAAGATTTTCAGATAAAAGATTTTAGTAACAATTAGAGTCATTAATCACAAAACTCCTGCACATATGCTCTCACTTACTCGTCATCATTTGGAATCACAGTACACTGAATCAAAAGTTCACCTATGCCCAGCCTGTCATCTTGCCAAAATAATATAGATAAGATATTAGGACACTCATTGTCTTCATCTTGTCTAAATTTATTAAATTTTACTAAATTTTGCAGTCATCAGTAAAAGTAACAGTTTAAGTGATGTGAACAAGTCTCCCGCTGTTAGTGAACCTGATATTTCAAGGGAGTTGCACAAAATAAGTAGTATTAAAGCACAAACAAAACTTGTGCAAAATAAATCTTTTGAAAAAAATATTAATTAGTATTTTTGGTGCTAAATCTCTAGATTTAAGTAATTTCCCTCGTTTAGTTGTGAGGCTAGCATCCTTCAAAGAGGTGGGTCAAACATGCATTCACTCTCCCCCACCGTATCCACACTTGTAACAATTTGAGTTACGTTAATGACATAAGAAAGAAAATAAACAATATAATTATCCTTCTATTTATGTTTTTGATATATATTTTTGGCTTGCACCTAAGCTCAAACCATAAAGAGGAAGGAAACTCCAAGCTGCACCAGTAGAGAAGCGAAGCATCACATCTGTCACTTTCACATACATAAACACAAATCTTATCCATATTCCTCTATTCCAAATTCACTATCACTATTTCTACTTTCAATTTCAAATTAATAAAAATGAAGAATATGGGCAAAATATTAATTTTCTTGAGACTCACCTTTTACTGGCCACATGACATTTATTAGCCACAGGTATTCATCAGCAATAAGAGTACCTAAGAGTGCCACAAACATTTAGTACTAAAGAAGTGTCCATTATTTATCCATAACCACTAAATCCTGTTTATATATCCATAATGAAATAACTAAATATTTATGAAAATCCTGACCTAAGAATGAATGCATTAACTAGTATACATGAAAAATGTGAAAACAAAACCATCTTAATGTTTTATATTTTGTTTCTCCCCGAAAAATCTCTCCCAAAAGTCCACTTGCTGAATTAAGCTTTCTTTTCTCCTTAAATGGGCATGTAAAGATTGAGGGTTGTATGGAGGGGGCAGTGTGCACGGATCGGTGTTGTGCTAGACCTTTCATCATAGAATCCATCATAAGTTTCTTCTCTAATACTTGTGTACTACAAGCTATGGACTTTCACACAGTTCTATTGCTTTCTCACTCTTAGAAGGTTTATATCTCAAAAGCTTGGTGTACAAATTCAAAAGATGAAACATATAACCATACATATAATCCATTTTTAGCTCTTTTTGAATAAATTCACTTGTAGCCTTTCCAATATCTTTTGAATCAAGAAACATTAGAATTGAAGTGCTTCCATAGCTTTTATTAAAGAAACAGAGCTTTAATGGATATATACCCTTTTGTTGTGAGTGTTGCCCCGGTTGATAGCAAATTTAATGGATTTGCATTTGTCATCTTCCTTAATTGACCAGTAATGGTGTACTGGAATCAAGCCTCTCATGAAGAAGTTATAGTAATGGGGTTTCTCTATTAAGGTGACAAAATCACAGGCCAAAACATAAATATTCGATTTTATGTTTACTCTTATTTTCACAAATCTCAAGAAATTAATGAGGACCTAAGAAAGGACCCTTTATAGCCCAATCCCTCATCTGAGCCTAAACCCCCTCTGCTTAAAATCACTCATTCTCACAAGGGAATGATACTCAAATTTTGAGCAAAGGTAACAAATGAACTTCCAGGTGAGGATGCAAGTATGAAACTGACTTGATCAATTATTTCAAACAAAAACCTAAATCCCCACAACTTTTGATCTTGGTAAAAAAAAATCATAGATAAGAGACAATTGGCTTGACATACCTTCAATTTTTAGGGACGATGAACTACTACTTCACCATTGGTGTGCCTCTTTCAAACAAAAGTGCCTTCATGTTGGAGCTAACTGTTGATTACTAGAGCCAAAAGCATGTGCGTCCTTTAAGCAAAATGGATTTGATCTCTTGCACAGAGGAAGAATGAAAAAAAAATCCAATTCCTGCTTGGCTTTCGCACCTAGAAACTAAAAATAAAAGTATTAAGAAAATAAAAAAAGATAATAGTTATATTTTTTAAAGATTTAATGGAAATTAAAGTTAATTGCCACTAAATAGTCTAATTATACTAGCAAATATTTAATTGCCAAAGAAAGTTCAATGAATTAAATGAATTAGTGGTCTTTATATAATTGCCACTAAACAATTGCCGTTAAAAGTCCTTTTTGGCATAGTGTTACTAGTTGTGTAATATTGATAGGTATTACTCCCTTTTTTTATTTTTTAGGCTTTTAGGTTTTTGCTTAAAGTTTTTGTTGATTCTATATGCTTAAGGTTTTTTTCTTTTAATTTTGAATGCTTAGGGTTGGTGCTTTCTCCATTAGCTTAGGGTTTCTTGGTCTTTATGTTTTTTGTTTATAGGAACAATATTCACCCATTTCTCTTCATCTTTTTTGTTGACACCTATAGAGGAGGGTATTAAACTTTGCAACCAACGACCTCATATCATGTGGATTTATTGAGTAATTTTAATTTTCTTTTCTATAAATTACCTTTAATTATTTAATCTTTACCAATAAATATAAAAATTGGTAAATTACAAAGTCATACTGGCCTTTTCAACCTGTATAGAGTAGTGCTGGTTATTGTGAACATTAGACTTATTATTTACAATTTAATAAAGGTTTGCCTCTTATTTTATTCATGATGTTCTTTCCGATGTCTGTAGATTCCTTTGTATAATATTCATTTATACAGCTTTTACTTTACAATTTACATGCTAAATTTTGACAGTTTATTTTTGTCTAATATTTGTTTCATTTGTTTTGCAGCATGATTGGATGATTAAGTATGCTTTTGGTTTAGTTCCAATCGTTGAGAGATTGGCCTTTTTCATGTGTTGGTAATAATTTTTACAAAATTTGAAGGATAAACTATGCATTGTAAATATTTTAGTTAAAAAAACTAATACATTGTTCGATGGAATAATTCTTTTATTGTCATTTGACATTATGTACTAAAAATTTTACTTCCCTTGTAGTGTTTACTCTTGCTGCCTTTGTAGTGGAAAAGCTGGTGCAACAAAGTATATCCTTAAATCAATAAGTGAAAAGGACAAGTGTTCTTTTAGTATATTCGAGAGGCTTGCAGTATTTTCTTAATATTGTCAATTGTAACTTGATATTTTCCAAATTTGTTGTAACTATAATCTTTTTCAAATCATCTACTTCTGAAACATTATAACCAAAGCTGAAGTCATTTGTTTAAACGTTGTTATTTGTGTTAATCTTTTACCAGTACCTATGGCTAATTAAAATTGCTATTATTTTATTGGAATACAAGTTAGTAAGTTTCATCTTCCTTAGTCTTTTCTTGGATGTTTCGTTTCGTTAGTCTTTTTAGGGGCTATAATCTGTACTCTTAGAGTGATTTTTAGAACTTGAAACAAAATGCAACCTCATTTAATAAAGATAAAGCAGACTCTTTGCAACTTAATTAATAAAAGAGGTAAGCATTACAATAGGAACAACTAAAGTTAAAGTAATACCCAAAATATTTTACTATAGTGATATTCTTTCTTAGGCAAATCAAATGCGTGCATATTTGTGCCAAAAATTTTGTTTTCACTTTATATTGTTTCCTTAATTGGATGCATTCTCTTTTCAAATTGCAGAGAACTCTAAGTGTTTTTCTTCACGTGTTTTATATTCTTTGCTTCTATGTTGGTTTTGTTGTGTATCCTATATTCTATAAATTATTTACCTTTTTCTTGACATGTTTCATTCATTTTTTGCTTCCATGTTGGCTTTTCTTCACCGCCTTTTGATTTTTCTTTATTTATGAGCCTCGTGTTTCAATTTCTTAGATTTATTGATTTTTTATATTATGTTATAGAAAATGGCTAATGATAAGTCCTTTTATATATCTTACAGAAGTAGACTAGTTCAAGGAGGCATTACGTTATTCATTGACTTGGCATTAGCTTAGAAGTATTGCTTTATTTAATGAAAATGAATAATTACAAGGCCTTTAATATATCTTAAAGAAAATGTCAACTCTCAATGCCTCTTATAATGCTTTTGGCTTTATTTCCATTCTCAAATTGTGGTTCATTTTTTTGAATTTTTTTCCTTTTTTACATGTTTTATTGTCTCTATAATGTATGGTATGCCAATTCATAGGATTTATAAGGATTTTATGGGCTTTTTATTGATAATTGTATTAATGGAAGCCTAGTTAATAAATTGGACTGTCATTAAAAATGGATAAGTGTAAAAAATGACAATCCAAAGCATTTATGAGGATTTTATGGAATTTTATTCATAATTGTATTTGTCGAAGCCTAATTAATAAATTGGGCATTCATTAAAAAATTGAATAAGCTCAAAAATTTGTAAACTAAATGGACCCACTAAAACCTAACTGACCTACCCATACCTAATGTATACTTGAAAATTTGGGTTTATGTTCTACCTAGTTAGTACAGGGTCAAGTTAATGGCACCTTAGTGTAATTTGATTGGGTACCAAAATTCCTTAACCTACCCAAACCTGACTTGCACCCACTTTTAACTGTAATGTAAACAATACGATTTGCATTTATAGTTTCTAGAATAATGTAATGCAAATAATATTATTCACATATATACTTGTTGGAGTAGACATACATATATAATATGATTTGCCCTTTTTTTCATGAATTTGATCTTGCATAAAATTGATACTACTATTTTAAAAAAAATGAATCTAAATTTTTTTCAAAAAATTTTAACTAAAATTATTGTAAAATCATTTTCTTCTCAAACAGTGTTGTGAACACACACCTTACATGCATACAAAATTCATAAATAATATATGTAATTTATTAAAAATGAACCATATGAAAATATCTATTTAAGGGTTATTTTGTAAGTTCTTTAATTAAGAGATATAAATCTGATAATAAAGTATGAGAAAGTGGTTATAAGGGTGGACAAGGAATAAATACTTAATAATCAAACTTTTGGAATAGGGTAAAAGAACCCTTTTCACATATTTAATACACCTTTTAGGCCTTTTTGTGTTTTTCAAAGAACTAAAGGCTAATGGACCTAGAGGTTTTAAGAATATCTTTTAAGGAACTTTTCTTTTGTGATTTCTTCTATTCTTCAGTCATATTTCTCTTACATTATATCCTTTAGGTATCTTATATTTGTGCTCTTTATCTCTGTATATTTTTCTAGGATTTATAAAGGGTATTTAAGGATGGCTGATGGCTGATGGCTGATTGGACATAGGCTATAGAAATAATGCTTTTGTATGGAGGATAGGCTTAACAAGAAATATGAAAAAAGATACAAAAAGTATGATAAAGTATTGAGTAGTACACATTTTTGTCATAGTCATTATGGCAATAAGCATGGTAATGATGGTAATGGTGGTGATAGTGGTGTTGGTGGCCTTTTTATGGGGTAACTAAAGGTATTATGTTAAAGTTAGGTTTTGTTGGTTGTCTATTAAATACAAGGGACTTTACATTCATCATGATCCAAAAGGTGCACAACCAAAGAGGGTTAAATGTGACATGCCAATCTTTCTTATAGGTTATGGTGAGGCCTTTATTCTAATGCTTCCAAGCCATATGATCCAAGTATTTTGGAAAAAATGAGAAAGAGATACTTTGTTCCTATGGCCAAAGCAATCTTTGCCTTTGGATCAAATAACTATTAATTAGCTTTTAACCTCTATGGAATTGTATTTATTTAAATCCCTATAGCAAAAATTGTGTCAAAGGAAAAGCCAGTAGCCCTTTTTTTAGGAAGTCTAAGGGAATAAATAGCCTTTTTTAGGCCTTTAAGCACATACAGGAGAGGAAGTAATTACAATGGATTTTTTTATGCATTTAATAAAATGATATGGATCATTTAACCTTGCTGAACCTTTTTTGAGATAGTGGTTTTTTTACCATTTTTTGGATCTTTTTTTTATGGTAAATACCTCTTAACTTGAACTTGATTTAGATTTCTTTAAGGTAAAGGTTTTTTAACTTGATTTGGACTTCCTTTGAAGTGAAAGTCTTTTAACCTAATTGAGCCTTTTTTTGAGGTATTTTTGTAGAGATTTGGACTACTTTTAGTAACCTAGTTGGCCTCTTTGCAAGTGTCTATTTCAAGATCCTCTTTTGAGGTGGATTCCATGGAGACTTAGGCTCCTTTTAGTGAGATGAGGAGCCTTTTCTTGCCTTACTTTGGGGATTTTACCAAGGAAGAATGTTTGTGAAGATTATTGAAGCTATTCTCTGCTAACTTCACTAATATCTTATGATTAGAAAAGGCTAGTTGAGTGCTAAACATGCTTTTAACTAGTAGAAGATTCAATCCTTCGAGAAATACTGAAAAAGTTCTATATTAAATCCTTTAACTTCTTATATAGAGACAGATATAGTTCTTTTTATCATTAGCCATCCTAGAGATGCTTTCAATTAAGAAACTTTGGGAATCTTTATAAGCCTTCCTAATGAAGGACTTAGGATGCTTATATATATGGATCCTACTTATATTATTACCTTAAGAGCATAGGCTCATGCCATATAGATTTAGAGGCAATCTATTTTTAGTTACTTTTTTACTATTTAGTATGTAGGGATATTTTAACATTGTATTACCAAGAGCTTTAAAATTCTCTAATCTATTTCTCCTTTTCTATGAGTAGTTCTCTATTTTATCAAGGCCATTAAGGGCAAGTTATCTAGGAGGTTTCTATCTTTTACAATGAGTTCTTCTTTTTCTAGAGGGGTATGAGTCATAATGCTTTTGGGATTGAGATATAGAATGTTAGAGGAGTGCTTTATCTTAATTTCAACCACATTATTGTAAAGTTCATGCATGTTGAAGAAATTCTATGTTAGTATTGACAAAGATGTATTTAATGGCATCACGAGCCATGTGATTGCTTCCAGTTTCCTTTTTGTTGATAGGGAAATAACCTTAAGCATAGATATCATAGATGGAATATGCGTGCTCTAGAATAGGGAGGTCAACTGCTATCATATTTCATTTTGTGACATTTTATATTCATTAATTTTTTAAAAAATTTTCACTTACTTATGAACCGCTTTTAAAGGTAATGACATCAATTTATAACTACTACTAAGTATTATAACTATTAACTTGATAACAATTGGGATAAAATTCAAGTTTTATATAGTTGTAAGAAGTAAAATCTAAGTTTTCATAGTTTAAGTAGGTAAAATCCAACAATCTCATAGTTGGAGGGGGTTATTTGTAGTTTTTCTTTTTGTTTATTTTTAGTAGACTTTCCAAAATTATCCATTAATTCAAAAAAATTTATTGTATTCTTATTTCTCTATTTGCTTAAAATTTGTGATCAAACTTAATGCACATATAAGTCTCTTTCTCTCTCTTGTTTCATAAACAAATTATAATGCAATTGAAAATAGAGAGAGAAAGATGGAATAAGTTTGTTAAAAAATTTTAAGATCAAAATGTACAATAATGAAATATTTATTATTAAAAAAGAAAGGTCACATTGAAAAAAAATATTTAATGCTTCATTGGATATCTAAAATGATAAGTAAAAATAGATAAAAATTTCTAAAAAATACAATAAATAATAAAAGATAGAGGAAGTATTTTTCATATCAATAAAAATGAAGAAAGGCTCCTTATAAGTATGAATATTACTATAAAAACTACAAAATATTTGATTTGAAGTATAATTACTGCCCAAAGGGAAAGCTCATCACCATAACTCTTCTAAAGCACTAATGATCCTAAAAGTTCCTCATTCCTTCATTAACTACAAATTAACACCCTCTTATGTCAAACTTGCGACATCCAAACTAAAGTAATAACATAGTACCACTAAGGCAACCACCTTAGTGGTTATGTTTATTTATATTTAGAAGAGATTTAAGTAAACTTTTGACATTACTAAAGAATTGATAATTTACATTGATTTACAAAAAAAATTAACATTTATTTTGACATGGTGGTATTTTTAAAATTATACAAAAACATAAGTTAATAAACAAAAAAAAACTCACATTTAAACCTTGGGTGGCAAATTATAATGTCGGTTGTTTAATCAACTGTTGTCTAAAATGTATTTCAAAAGCCATAATAGAAACTACAAAGGATACCATGTCAGTTTTATTAAATATCAATCATCTAAAAAATATTTCAAAAGTCTTATTGGAAAATGCAAAATAATAGGACATCAATCCTAATTAACAATCATCATCTAAAAGCTATTTAAAGAGTTACATTGGAAACTACAAAAGCATATGATGTCATTTTTTGTTTAATAACTTATATTTATTTTTTTCCTATAAATCATCCTTCTAAGCCTATCTTTCCATATGAAATCTTCTGAAATCTTTCTAATATGATCTTGAATATGATGAGTTTGATTCATAATGTTAGTATTGATCTCTCATTCTACTTTCATCGAGGCAATGTACAATGCATAAACCTTAATCTTTATATTTCTCTCTTATTATATACTTTCTCATTTTGCATTATGTGAATGTCAAATGAAAGAGTTAGTTAATGGAATAATTGCTTATCTTTCACTCTACTTTATCAAAAAAGTGTACAATGGGAGAACTTTAATCTTTATTTCTCTCCAATTGTATAGTCTCTTATTTCCTATGGAGTATACAAATCAAAGAAATTTTAATAACAATGCTCGAGTTTGCATCAAGGATGAAGATTTTGATACATAGTATTTTTTTCATTATTTTTTTTGTATTTGTATCTAAACATATAGTTTTATTTATTGATAATTTAGTATCATTATTTTGTATAAATTTACAATGATATTATTTCTCTTTACTCATTAGTTTGTGCTTTCATTATGAATACAGTAATAAATTTTTCTAAATTTACAAAATTATTTATTTTTCCTCATCTCTCTCTCTCTCTCTCTCTCTCTCTCTCTATATATATATATATATATATATATATATATATATATATATATATATATATATATATATATATATATATATATAATTTTTACTTAAAATTCTACAATAGTCATTTGTATTATATAAATTAATAAAGATAAGACATATCAAAACAAATGTAACATTTTGTATTAAATTTGTTGAAAAATAATTTTCTTTTTACATTTAATTATTTATACAACAAAAATCTATAATAATTGAAAAGGTTTTACCTAGGAAATGGCAAACATCAAAACATCAAATTTTGGGACTAACCAATATCTAATATGATGGCATTATCTATAAAATCTATGAACATATAAATGAATGCCATTTATGAATAAGTTTAAATGAATGAAATTGAAGATTTTAAAAAGAATCTATAGCATTTGAAGACATCTAAATAAATGAATTTATGAAAAAATTCAATTATATGAAACTAAAGATTTAAAAAAAATGGATTGCAACGAGAAATGAATTTAAAATATTGATTGTTATTTATGATCATCTCTGAAGTCCATTTCAAACATTGTGACTTGTAACTATTTATCAAATTGGAATTAAAACATTGGTTTATTTTTTTGTGATCACTATGTATATCCTTTTCAATTAGTGTGATAGTTCATCAATAGTTTGCATATTGTTTTATCACTTAACAAATGTCTTAAGTCATTAAAACCATAGAAATGTTCAAAATTAAGAAGTTAATTTTAAATTAATAATTGATGTCTAACTATTTTGTTCTTAACTTATATATAAGACTTTCTCTTCCTATTTAAAACAAATTGGTGATTTAAGAAGATAATACCCCTTCCATTAAAAAGATGGCTGCTAATATTCCATTAATTTTGCATTTAATGAGGTGCTTCATTTCTTCAATTAGTATGTGCCTTTGATTATCATTATGTTTTATTGCAATATTTTTTTATATAAGCTAGAAATTATAAGATTTTAATGCGTATGATATTCCACAATACTTATAGAAAAAGTTGTCCAAAAGAAAAAAAAAACATTAAAAGAAAATCATATCAATTTTTTCATAGAAATATATATTAAATATTATTTAATGGAGTGATGTCATTGTATTACAAACAATGGTGTCTTTTTTCAACTAACATGTAAACTTAACCAACAGTTGTGAATTGAAAATGAAATGTTAAAGCACGACATACATTGAAAATAAAATGAGTGAAGCATAGTACCATTTGCCACTCCAAAACTCTTCTAACCCTAAACTAATTCTCTATTTAATAAGATATACTCTCCTTTAAACCTTAAAATAATTATCATCGTTTTGTATTTTTACTCACTAATTATTTTATAAGACTAAAAATTATATACCCTTTGGCTAAATATGTAAAGTTCAGCACTCACTAGAAAAGCACGTGACACAAATGTAAGTATTTTTTTGTCTTGTGTTTGTATTTTCAATTTAGTTTCTATTTTTTTATTCAAACTTATTTTGTTATTTATCATTTTGATATAGTTTATACAAGTTTGTAAATGTAAAAATTTAATCTTATTTATTTTCTTTGGTGTTCTTTTGTAATATCTACTATTTATTTATATGTAAATGTTAATACACTAATTTTTCATGAATGTTTATTTCATCTACAAGTATTGTATTCAAAAGGCTTTTCCAAGTAGTGCAAATCTCATATATTGAGTAATAGATACTAAGATAAATTTAGTGAAATGTTTGTCTTTGATTATGATATTGTATACAAACTTTCTCTATTTTCAAAATTTTATTATTCAATTTGTTCTTTAAAGTTGTTTAAATTGAGATTTTGTAGAGTAATAGTTGTTTGCTTTCTATATTTGATTAGGAATAAAGGGAAAATAAAGAGGATAAGAGAGTTAGAAACATAGCAATAGCATTAGTGTTTGGGATAAGGGAGTGAGAAACTAAAGATCAAAGTTTGAGTGGGTGGGTGGGATAGGTGGACATACAACGTTAGTTATTTAAATTAATCAATATGTTGTTATGTATATTGGATGTCAATTGTTAAAAAGTAAACAACATTTAATTTTTCTTTTTCAAAATTTTAGCAACATAGAAGATGTTAGTTTTCACATAATAAAAATTGATGTTGTTATATTTTATGATAGTTTAATGATAGTTTAGAAACTAATGTTAAAATTACATATACTATGACACTCGGTAAAATGTCAGTTGTTTTTTGGCATGTAATTCCTTAAACACATGATGTCTACCAACTATTTTGTAATAGTGTAAATTAAAAAGAATTGAGATATACACAATTTTATTAATTTTTAGAAAACTATCAAAAAAATCTTTTTAAATTTTAATGTATAAATGATTCAAGACAATAAATTTTCTTGCCAACCATGTCAATATATATACACACTATAAGACAGTTTTCTTCTGGTCAAGGGGATGCCCTCTTCAACGCGAGGGAGCTAGAGAGAAAAGAAAAGGGGCCAAACAAAGGATTGCATTTGGCTCTGCATGGGACACCTACTAATCCCCATAATCAAATTAAAACTAGTAATGAAAGAGATTGATGATATCGAAAAAAACTTTAGGGTGAGAAAAAAGTATAATTCATGTGATTATTTTATTAAGATATTTGGGCTTATTTACTATATTAAAAATTAATATTTAAAACTTTAATAATGAGAAAAATAACTTTTTTTTGAAAATTTATTTCTTTCAAATTCTTCATACTTAATATTAAATAAATAAGATTTTTTTCTTAATATTTTATAACTATATTTTATGAAAAACATGAAGCAATCATAAAATGACAAGAAAATGGCCATTTAATCATTTAACAACCACGTACGTAATTAATTATGAGGTGAACCCATCCTAACAGATAAATAAAACATGTAAAACAGAAAGTTATTGGCCAGTTACGGAAAGCTTAAAATCCATTAGATTCTACATTGTTCTATTATACAAAATAAAAATAAATTTGACTGGCAGTTCTCTTGAAAATCACCAAAAAAGAAATAGCTTTTTTTCCCACGTCAATTTCCGACGTCTTTCTGATGGCAAGGAATGAACGCCGGAAAGGTATCACAAAAGACATCGAAAATATTGTATAAATAAAAGAATTTAATTTTATGTTTTTCCTATGTTTTAGTGTGTCGAAAATTTCAACTCCGAACATCGGAAATATTCGTTGGCACATATTTTAAACTACAATGACACATAATCAATTTACGACACTCACGGGCATTAGAAATATCCATGTAGGATGTCGGAATTTGATGGGTCATGATCTTCAACCAATAAAAAGAAAAAAAAAAAACCTTAATTTCAAACTTGGTAGGCCCCTTTTGGATTCTGACGTCCTCAAACGTCGGAAAGCTGTCAGATAGCTTAAAATGGAGCCAGCAAAAATGCAACCCCTTTTTTCCCAATTTCATTTCTTATTTTTGCCCTAATCCTTAATCCCTCAATAGCTCTGGGAGTCAACGGAGGAAAATGGTGCTCGTACTGAGTTTTTGCCCCAATTCATCGCGATTGCTCTCCCTCTTGCTCTACCACCGACCACCTCTTCCTTCTATTATTTTTCGTTTTGAGAGTTCCCACAAGGAAATTCTCTTGCATTAGCATCCGTTTTGAAAAGCTGTCCATTGTCGTATAATCTGGGAATATCAACTTCATTTGACACATGAGTGTGAACTTTGATTCCCATATCTTGATGGGAAAAAATATGTTTGCATATTCTTTTTTTTTTCCTGGTTGTGATAAATCATTACAGTATTTTTGTATTCTTTTGGATAAAATCACCTATTGAACTTGTAATTGTTTGAATATAGAGGTTGGGTTTGTTTGTTGTTAAACTATGTGATAAAAGGAAAGCCTTTATTTAGGATTTTATGACTCATTAAGTACTTTAGTTAATCATAATAAAGTATTCTACTATTTATAATGCAGTTGAGATGTTTGTAACTTATGCTCAATTGGGTTATCAAGTTTTTTGTAAGTGTTATGATAATTGCAGATAGTATGGAAGAAAGAAAGAAAAAGGTTTATGGGAATTCTTATACGATTGTTTAAGCCCTTTACAATTTGAACCTTCTTAGTGTTATGGCATTCACTTTGTATCTACTCTATTCATACACATTTTTGGTTCTTTTTTCTTTCTATTCATGCATTCATATATGCATATTGATAATGTGTTTAACTAGCTGCACATGATGGACCCTTACCTAGAAATTTCCAAATTGAGTTCTTGTTGTAGATGTTTCCTTTGCTGAGATTTTGCCATTTGACAGCCAATTATCACCTCTTTTGTTGTTCGGGTTCATGGGCTTAAACAGCTAAACTATTACCTTTTTCCAGTTTTGCTTTTTGTTGGCATGAACTGTATCCAAGTTAATTCTTTCAACTTTTTCTTTTTTTTTTCGCTGATTTGATAGTAAATCAGTAATTGAACTTAAAAGGGAAGGGGGAAGAGATTCTTTGTTTGCACTGTGGAAGGTGTCCTTGTATTGCTAAATTAAATAGTATGATGTTTGGACTATATTGGAAGAAAACGGCATTTTATGGTTTTTCACAATTAAAGGAAATGAATTTCTTTGACAAACCAGCTAGCATTTTGGAGCTTTCACTCGCATGAAGGATGTAACATTAGTTATTATTTCTTTGATTGTTGGGACAGTTCCTCTTTTCATTTTATTTGATAAGGATCTGGCGTGTGTCATTCTCAAGTTTCTCTTTAGTTCAGGGCTTCCGATTACTTTTGTGAGATAATGGTGTATTATCATTTTGCTGGCATGTGAGAGAAGTTTTTTTCCCAATGTGTATATATATATAAGCTTGGAGCAATTAGGGAAAGCAGCTTGGAGTGAAGTTCAGGTGACGCACTTGTACTAGGTTTGGTACGATACAATGGAATTCAAAATGCAAGGAGATTGATAATGGTAAAAAAAAATTGTCTCTTTTGTTATTAATCATTAATTTTTTAAATATTTCCTGATTTCTTTTTATTTTCGGGTGCCTTAAGCTCAATCTCAACCAATAATTAGCATAATAAAACAGAACAGAACAAAATAAGAATATATTCTCTCGGTGCTCTATTTTCCCCGTCTGGTTCATTGTTTGCTTATGGTAATCTTGCTGATTACCTAAAATTTAAGGTAATTTCTCATTAAGTAATAGTTTCAAAACAATAACAGAGGGAAAAATTATAATTAACCATACTTTCTTAAAGTTGCCTTTGTGGTCACATATCATGCATTGCAGATACTGTGCATAATGGACAACAAGACAACTACAAAGTAAGGGAATGTGAGTGAACACATCAATATATAGGACTATTATAATTACAAAGGCATCATCATTTAGATTCACAGTCCTCAACCATATTATAATACTGCAATAAACATTTCATATTTGCAACATGACTAGTTGATAGCTTGCACAGAATAATGTAGAAAATGCATTTTCCAAAAATATAGATAAGAGAAAAATTAGAGAGCTAAAAATATAAGGAAAGTGAAGTATCGAAAGGGAATAATGTAAGAATATGTTAAGATATGACTATAGTCTAATATAAAGTTTCCCATGGACTACGCTACCAATCAATATATAATTAAATATGCACTAGAGATCGATAAATATTATTACCAAACAAGTGGGTTTCTGCTTTTCACTTGTATGACCGTACATCTTGGAGTTTTTCTATTTGCTATGTACCTCTATAACTAGTTGCTTACATAAATCAAGATGTACCATTCTATAAAGCAGTTGAAGTATTAATATCAAACGCTACGTACCCTTCTTCTTTAAACTATATGATACTTAATTGTTAATGCTAAAAGAATATAGCTTTATTCCCTTCATAATTCAATGACAATAAACATGAGATAAGTAGTTATTATTAGCTACACCTCAGCAGCACCAATTACATCGTTTTGACATTCAGTTTGTTTTCTTTTGTTGTGTATGAAGTAGGAAGCAAGTGGATGTTTCTGCCAACTACTATCCACTTTGATTAAGCGGTCCCATTTTATATTGAATTGCTTTTTTTTTAGCATTGTGCTCCTTTTCATTTTATAAATAATATTAAATTACGTTCCATTTCATTTTATATTGAATTATTTTTTTTAGCATTATGTTCTTTTCCACTTCGTTCTTGGACATGATTTGTTTTTTCATGTTAAAAGTTCATTGGTTTAGTCTCTTTTCTTTTTTCTTTTTGTTGGAAAAGGTTAGAGGCTTGGAACATGACCTCTGTCGAGGTCTTATGTACTATTGCAACATCTTAAGTGAAGTCACCAAGATGAGACTTAAGGATGGTAAGTTTGTATTCTCTTTATTTACATTGGTTTACATAAAAGCATATATCAAAAGGTCAAATCTCAATATTTAGAATTTATTGTTAATTTTCTCATTACATTTCTGTAATCACAATCTTATCTTCTACTTTTGCGCAGAAATAGAATACTTAAAAGAGCTCTTTTCAGGTGTGCTGTAAACGAAATTCGAGGAAGATCACAGTTTTGCAAGTAAAATTGGATTTCTGGTCTTTGTTATAGATTTGGGCAGTTTTCTTAATATGGATGTAAAATCCTTCAAATCAAAATTCAAGGATGAAAAGGAAGAACACGAGGAAGACTGTGAAACTGCATCATAAAACAATTTTTTGTTTAAATTGTTCAAATATTTGAAACTTTAGCAGGTTATTTCGTTGATTTATATGTGAACAATTGTTATATAATTTTGATTTATAATATATTTGAATTTGCATTAGTATATTTTAGATTAGATTTGGAGGGGATGTATAAATTGAAATTCTTTTGTTTTCTTTTGTTGTTTATGAATTAGGAAGCCAGTGGATGTTTCTACCAACTACTATCCACTTTGATCAAGTGGTCCGATGTTATATTGAATTACTCTTTTTTCAGCATTGTGTTCCTTTCCATTTTATAAACAATATTAAATTACGTTCCATTTCATTTTATATTGAATTATTTTTTTTAGCATTATGTTCTTTCCACTTCCTTATTGGACATGATTTATTTTTTCATGATACAAGTTCATTTTTTTTATTTTTTGGTGAAAAAGGTCATAGACTTGGAACATGACCTCTGTCAAGGTCTTATGTACTATTGCAACATCTTAAGTGGAGTCACCAGAGATGGGACTTAAGGATGGTAAGTTTGTATTCTCTTTATTTACATTGGTTTACATAAAGTATATATCAACAACTCAAATCTCAATATTTAGAATTTATCGTTAATTTTGTCATTACATTTCTGTAATTATAATCTTGTCTTCTATACTTTTGCGCAGAAATAGAACACTTGAAGGCTCTTTTCAGGTGTGCTGTTAATGATATTCGAGGAAGATCTTCTGGTCTTTGTTATGGATTTGAGCAGTTTTCTTAATATGGATATAAAATCCTTCAAATCAAAATGCAAGGATCACAAGGAAGAAGACGGGGAAGATTGCAAACTGCATCATGACACAATTTTTTGTTTAAATTATTCTAATATTTAAAACTTTTGAGTAGGTTATTTGGTTGAATTATATATGGACTATTGTTATATAATTTTAATTTGTAATATACTTCAATTTACATTTGTATATTTTAGATTGGATTTGTAGTAGGATGTATAAATTGAAATGCAAATTTTAGATTTCATAATCAAGTGCCAAAAATTTTTTTAAAAAATAGTTTTTTTTGTGTCACATCTGGATCCTAGACGGCTGAGGGCGTTGGCAGAGTATCATGTCATATCCACCTCATTAACGGTGTTGATATGGCAATACCATGTCATTATATCCGACGTCTATGGACGTAAAAAAATATGACGTGTTGTGCCACGTCAACACTAGCTGGCAATGTAGCAATGTCATATCATCATTTCTAATGTCTTTGGACGTAAAAAAATATGACGTAGCAATGCCACATCATCAAAAGTTTCATATATTTTCGATGTCTATGGCCGCTGGAAATGATTTCGAAGATTTTCGACCGCATTTCCGACACCCATGGACGTCAACAATTTCAATGTTCAAATACATCAGAAGTGTCGTTGGAAATTTTCGATGGCATTTCCAACGTCCATGTCGAAAAAGTTCCAACGAGTTAAATAGCAACGTCCATTTGGATGTCATAAATTCGTCAGAGATCGATGTTTTTCCGACGGATTTTCGACGCTCTTGGACTTCGGAAAACGAAGTTTTTCTTGTAGTGGTAATAAAAAGGAAACAATTCTAGACTTGAAGCTAATGGTGGATAACTGAATTAAGATAGAGAAAATAGACAAACCCTGGTAGCAAAATTTTAAAGGTGATCTCCGTTTCTTATTATTTATCATAAATAACTAATTTTATAGAATTTAAGAAAATATCATTTTCATTCTTTTTTATCTATCATATTTTTTAAAAAAATATTTTTTCATTTATTATTTTAAAATTCCAATAAAATATTAATTTTTTTTATTTTTATCCTTCTTTTTTATTTACAAATAATTTATTATTTTATCTTTTCAACCCACTTATATTTATTCAATTGTATTTCTCTTTATTTTTTTAATTATCTCAAAATTCATGTATAAAGTGTAGTCTTGAAAATTTTATTAAAAATAAATAAATTAAATAACTATTTTAATATTTATGAAATCAGTTAATCACAAATATAAAAAGAAATAGAGGAAGTAATTTGATTTATATATTTTTAGTAGATTTTCTATAATTATATTTTTTACATAAAATTTAAAATAATTAAAAATAGAGAAAAAAATATAAATGTATTGAGAATATAAAATAATAAAATATTTATTAATAAAAAAGTTTAAAATTAATAAAAAGGAACATGCATTTCTTTAAAATGTAATAGTTAATAAAAAAAATAGAGGGAGTACAACAATGACGTCACACTTAATAAGTATTATTTTAGGTTAATGTATGATAATTAAAAAAGATAGTAAATAATATTAATTTTGAAAGAGATAAGTTATAATTTATTAATATATTTTTTATTGAAAATTAATTAATAAGTAAAATTATTGAATATTTATTTAAATCATAGAGATAGTGTTTGAAAGAAAATAACAAATACATTCTTTATTTTTTAAAATGACAAATAAATAAAAATAATTTTTTTTCAATAATACTTGAAAAAGAAACAATGGAAGGAATATTATTATCTATTCATTAATTTTATGAAATTCATAACTTTTAAAGTATTAAAAATTACGAAAACTGATGATTAGCTTTTATCAATAGTAAAAACTGTAATCGACCAATCATCAGTTTTCAATTTCAACGTTTTAAAATTAAGAAAAAGAGTTTTTTTTTATGCGTCTAATCCCCCAAAAACTACTTAATCGTTTCGCAACAACGCTAATCTTAAGTCAAAACGTCAGCAGCCAAAGTACACAAGCAAGAATGTTTTCCCACGCTCCACCTAGCCCGTGAGGACACATCTGTCCATCATACTCCAGGCTATTTAAACGCAATACCAGACCCGCACTTCAACTCGCCACTGTCCAAATAATCCACAAACCTATTATCTTATTATTATTCCCAAGCCCCATGCCACAACAAATGACCTTGCTTCTCATAGCTCCGTTCCTCCTTCACATACTCTTCACCACCGTACCATTGCCGGCATCAGCCGCCAGTGGCCAATGGCAGTTGCTCCAAAACAACATCGGCATTGTGGCCATGCACATGCAGCTCCTTCACAATGACCACGTCGTCATCTTCGACCGAACCGACTTCGGTTTATCCAACTTAACATTGCCTGATGGCAGATGCCGCGTAAACCCAAATGAATTGGTGGTGAAAATGGACTGCACGGCCCACTCCATCGAATACGACGTCCCATCCAATACTTTCCGGCCATTGTTCGTGCAGACCAACGTGTGGTGCTCATCCGGTGCGGTAGCGCCTGACGGCAGTCTGATGCAGACCGGTGGCTTCAACGACGGCAGCCGTGCCGTGAGGATTTACAATCCATGTCCGACCTGTGATTGGAAAGAAGACGCTTCCGGCTTAGATGCTCGAAGATGGTACGCATCCAATCATATTCTGCCAGATGGACGGCAGATTGTCATCGGTGGCAGAAAGGAATTTAACTACGAATTCTATCCAAAAACAGATGCAACGGCGAAGAATTTATACAGTTTGCCATTTCTCTTACAGACAAATGATCCTAAAGTCGAGAACAACTTGTACCCATTTGTTTTTCTAAACGTGGACGGCAATTTGTTTATCTTCGCCAACAATAGAGCTATTTTGCTGGATTATAATAAGAACACGATCTTGAAGACTTACCCGCATATACCAGGTGGAGATCCTAGGTGTTATCCTAGTACTGGTTCAGCGGTTTTGCTGCCATTGAATTTGAATTCAAAGTCTATAGAAGCTGAGGTTTTGATTTGTGGTGGAGCCCCGAGAGGCTCATACGAGCAGGCAAAAAGGGGTAAATTTCTCGGAGCCTTGAATACCTGTGCCCGAATGAAAATCACTGACCCGAATCCACAATGGGTCATCGAGGAAATGCCTGGAGCTAGAGTCATGAATGATATGGTCGTGCTTCCAAACGGCAACGTTCTGATCATCAACGGAGCAGCTCTCGGAACAGCTGGGTGGGAGTTCGGGCGAAAACCGGTGCTGAACCCGTTTTTGTACAAGCCCAATGCCCCATCCGGGTCACGGTTCGAATTGCAAAACCGGTCTGACATTCCTCGGATGTATCACTCGACCGCGGGTTTGGTTCGCGACGGTCGCGTGCTTGTCGCCGGCGGCAATCCTCACATATATTACAATTTCACAAATGTGTTATTCCCGACGGAATTGAGGCTGGAAGCATTTTCTCCGTCGTACTCGGAGCCTCGGTTTTCGAATTTACGTCCAAAAATCCTCATTCCTGGTTCCCAAACAAAGCTGAAGTATAATGAGAAATTGAAGATAGGATTCCAGGTGACGGGAACATTGGCGCAGGATTCGGTGTCGGTGACAATGTTGTTGCCGCCGTTTACGACACACTCGTTCTCACAGAATCAGAGAATGTTGGTTCTGACAAGAAACAGAGTGATAAGCTTGGGTCAATCTACGTATCAAGTGGAGGTGACATCACCCGGCTCGGCAATTCTGGCCCCACCAGGTTATTATCTTGTGTTCGTGGTTCATCAAGAAATTCCCAGCGAGGGCATTTGGGTCCGAGTGCTCTAATTTAACCATTCTGTACAATAGTATATTCAATCGATTTATAATTATCCCATTTCATTTCATTTCATCGATCCTGAATCTGTTTGGCAAATCCAGGGCGTTACGTGTTCTCATGGTTTTCTTACGTTAGGACGTACATAGGAGGAAAAGCAATAAAGAAAATTTGTTACTATTGATACTTCCTTTATTTTGCTGTTTACAAATTTTTTCCAATGTAAGGGGATCGATGAAGTATATGATGGAGGGAATTTATTTTCCATCAGGTGTCTTTGTTCAGTTTGCATGTCAATTAAAGTTATTTTAAACGCACTTCTCAACTTGATGGCAGCTAAAATTTTTACTCCTGAAATTTTTATCCGTTGCATACTCAGCATTAGAGTAATAATCAAATCAATTCTGGCTCTACGTTAAAGATTATTGAAAATAATTAATACTTGATATAATATCAAAATCTCTTAAACTAACAAATTAGAAGTTCAATTTCTACCGCCACCAATATATTAAACTTTTGAAAACAATTGATACTCGATACTTAATTCATTGGTATAACGTCACTTGATTATGGTGTACTGAAGTTCTCAAAAATTAGGCAAATTAAAAAAAATGTTAGAAATTTAAGTTGAGTAAATACCTCTTTTAGTTTTTGATTGATTGCCTCTTTATCAATTTTGTGCCTAAAAAAATTGAGTATCATTTTAGCCGTAACTGATAATTTAATGTAATATTTTAGTCCTTCAATCAAAATAAATGTTAAAAAATAACAGTATTAATAATTTGATGTTATTATTCCTATTTTATCTATTATCATGTTTCTACACTTTCAAATGATGGATTATAAATAATTTAGCATTATTACTACTTTTATATCTTTATTTAAAAATGAATATATAACTCTTCTCATATTTTTATAAGATTAAAAAAATCTTAAAAGAAAAAAGAAAAAAGTAGAATATAGGGAGAACCTATTTTATACCAAAATCAAAGAACAATAACAAAAAAGAAACTGTAAATTAAGAGAATATAAATTAATCCATTGATTTTGAATCAGGAGAATGAAAAAGAAAACAATGCTTCCAAAATTTTAAATCAATGTGTTGGCTTCTCCTCCTTCAATTTACAATTTTTCTTGTAATTATTCTCTAATTTAAATATAAAAATAGGTTCTTTTTATCTTTTGATGTCCACCTTTAGCTTATAAGATTTCTTCAATTTTATAAAAATATACAAGAAGTTATAAAATTTCCTTTTTTTTATAATAGAGATAAAAGGAATAATAATGTTAAATCATCTATTATCTATCATTTGGGAGTGTAAAAATAGGATCATAAAGAAAGTAAGAAAGATAAAATAGGAATAACAATAACAAATTATTAATTTTTTCAAATTTTTAACATTTATTTTGATAGAAAAATTAAAATATTACACTAAATCATTAGTCAAAATTTAAATAATAATGAAATTCTTTGACGAATGACAATGATATAAAGGCAATTTATTAGGGATAGAGGTATTTACTCAATTTGGGGTCTACTTAGATGACATGATAGTATAGAATATCATAAGATAAATTAACATGATAGTATAGTAGATGATAATAAAGGAATAGAATATAATAGTATTCAATATTTAATAGACAATTGTATAAGAAGATGATAGTGTTAAATTAATACTATTCATTATTTGTTATATGATGTATATAAGATAGATAGTATTATAAAATATTTGCTTGGACAAAATTATCCCTAATCTAATTAAGTTTAAAAAAGAAAGTAGACTTCATCATCTTTTTACTATACTTTAGTGATTGTAACTTCTTTAATATTTTTATCAACAATTTAATTATTAATAATTATTATTTTTATGAATTTTTTTTTTAATTTTTTGGATCCACTAACGCTAACCTATACATCATAACAAGTTATATTATTTTAAGTTGAAGGTATAAATCACTAAAAAAATTGAAAGTATAAATAGTGGAAAATATAAATAATGCTAATGTTATTATGAAAAAATTAATAAAATGATTATTATATTTAAATTATTATTATTAATTTTATGTCCGAAATTATAAAGAAAAAGGAAAAAGTCTATTACCACCCTCAGGCTTCTTGTGTTGCTAAAGATGAAAAGGAAGAAAAGTGCAAAATTAGTGGTTTGGGCATTCATTAGAAGAGTAAAAAGGGAAAGAGTGAGCAAAAAAAAAAGGCTTTATCCTATTCGGTCTATAATATCATTTCTTTGGAGTGATAATAATTTATCTGGTTTAAAGAGTATAAATTAATTTAATTGTATAATTTAGTATTCCAAAATCAAATGTAAATATTAAACATAGGTTAAAATATGATAGTATACAGTTATAGTGTCAGCCCTCTCCCTTGCCAAACGACCGGGCCCTTACGTTCGATGCAAAGAGAAGCTTGGAACATGAAAACATTCGTCAGCTTCATTTGTCAGTTAATGTTGGAGAGAGTATTTCTAGTTGGTTTTCTTGGCTTCTTTTATATGTGAAAACAATCTCACTCCTCTTAGTGTGAAAGTGTAGACAATTGGCTTCCTTTTGGTGTGAAAGTGTGAACAATTCGTTTCCTTCGCATGCTAGATTTTGTCGAGAACAGAAACGACAAGGCAGCCGTGATGGAGGGGACATTATCGCAACCAGCCAAAATACACGTAAAGCCAATGGTAATTATATCATGATTGACAAAAGCGGCCAAGAAAATGTTATTACTTGTAAGTTAGGTATTCGTAGATACTTCTAAAATTTTAAAATTTAAGTGATATGATAAATTTTAAAATTATTAAATTAAAATTATTTATTTTTAATAAATATAATTAAATAATTTTAATTTAATAATTTTTAAAATTATTAAATTATTTCAAATTTCAAACTTTTAAATTACTGTAGAATTTATATTTAATTAACTTAGAATTCGGTGGGATGGATTCACAATCTACACCTAAACTTACACCATAAAATGATTTCTTTTTTCATGAAATGCATTGTTAGGTTTAAAACCTAATCCTGTGAATTGTCCCCATAAAGCTTTATATTTGATATTTCATCAACAAACTTTAAAATTGACACAAAATATATAATCATGAAAGAAATGTTAACTAATTAATTGAATTCTTATTAGTTGCTTGATTTTTCTTTAATTTATTATAGAAGATGATTATTATAGTCACATGTAGATTGATTGAAATCACATTTTCACATTAAACAGTAACCAAAGAACAAGGAAGACATACGGAAATCGTATCTAAAAAACAAAGAAAACCAATATAACTTGCAAAATACAAATAACTAAACTAGGTAAACAAATAACAAAAAGTAAAAGAGAATACGATTATCCATTTTGGAAGTATCTAGGAGGTTGTCCTTGCTCCGATAATTTCTTCCACAAGTGTTGATATTCAATAGTGAATCTCTGCAATCGACAGCTTCCAACTATTATATGTAAAACTTTAAAAGTGAGACTGCGTACCTTCAAAGCCTTCCAAATTTTCTTATTTGAATGAGATTTGTAAGATAATGCATAGGTAATTTTTTAATTGTTGAAATGATCCTCTTTTAACCTCATTGGATCTGCACAACCATATTCATGTGTACTTTCCTGCTTCATCATATTTTGGTGTTTCTTCTACAACTCAAATTCATGATAGGTTGTATTAGCCTTGAACTTCCAAATACCACCATTAAAAGTTGATTGCAATTTTGTTAAATGTAGAGTTGTAGAAGTAGTCTACAAGATGATAGCCTAACTAGTTCGTGAGCTATAGAAGGGAGCAAAATTGGACTACCACAACAAAAGGATCCTTTCAAATTTTGAAAGTAAAATGGACAGCGCTAGAAATTATCACAGCCAATTTTTAAAAGTGGGGTTTATTGCAATAAGATTTAAAGTGTCTTATTTGTTGACAATTTGAACAAAACTAACTAATTCTTTTTTTTTTGTGAATATTGTTTGCACCATCAAGAACAAAGACATCAAATCACTAAGCAAAAATAAATATGTGTAGCATAACACTAAAAAAGTAGTATGTAACTTGGAGTTCAATGACTACTAACGAAGAGTTTGATTTTTAAAGTTTTAAGTGTTGTTCCCATAGTGTCTATAAATTAGCAGTCACTTGATTTATTTTATAATTAATATTCTCCAATTATAGAAACAATTCTTCATTGGTAATTTGATAGCACTAATATAGCATTGTTGATAGATGTTGATTAACAAAAACACTGATATCTATTTTGACTTGGTGAAATTTTTTTAAATTATGCAAAAATTAAAGATAACATTTTAAAAAAAACTAACATCTAAAACTTGCACAACAACTTTCAAAATTAGTTGTACATTAAACTATTTTCTAAAAGACATTTCAAAAGTTTCATTAAAAATAACAAAAGCATAGGACATCAATCTTTGTTAACAACTATTGTCTAAAAGGCATTTAAGGAGTCGCATTAAAGTTACAAAATCATAAAATGGTAATTTTGTTTAATAATCAATGTCTATTTTTTTCTATATATTTTCACTCGAACTTTCCTATATAAATTCTTCTAATATCTCTCCAATATATTCTCAAGTATAATGAGTTTAGCCTATAACATTACTACTAATCTCTTAATTCATTTTTATTAACTTTAAAAAAGTTACAAGCATTGATTCTATGATTGAAAAGAAAAGCTTTCTGCTAATTAAAAGAGGCACCACCCTTTTTCTCATCCAAATTGCAAAAATTATTCATATCCCTAACCACTAGCCATAGGTTTGCCATATTAGCATTTATGTCTTTTAAGTTATTCCATTGGACATTTTTCAAATCTAAATCAAGAACCAAATACACAATGGTCAAGAGCCAACCGTTACTCAAAATCAATCATTAACAGTTCCAAACTACCCCATTACTTTTCCAGGCCACCTAAATACCTTTAGAAAACCATCATCCTTCGCTAACTTTCATTTGTCAAAAGCTCAATTTCTGAAATAAACATTCAACCTTATGACTATTCATTCTTGTTTCTAGCAAAGCCAATATCTTAAGATTATTGGATTCTAAGAGAGTACTAACTTGGCTAGTAAACCATTTTTTTACACCATTATAATTCCAAACCGATAAACTTTTAAACATGATAAAAAAAATGGTTAAAAATAGACATCTGAGCTTAAGCAAACTGCATCTCCATTCTTCTGGCTAGCATTTCATTCTCTAGTATCACCTCATCTTTCTCTTGAACAAGACTCAGATCTAGAGGATTTTCATCTATACATATTTTATTACTAACAAATTATCTTGTGTCTACTGCTAAATTTAATAAACTACATGGAACCATAACCAGTTCATCAATATTCATTATCATTGCTGAAATATAAAAGACTTCAAAGTAATTTAAGTTGTCCATGTAATTTTCCTTATTACTCTACTTATTACCCTTGTCCTGTTCTATTTAGCTGCTACTAGTCCTCATTATAGACCCTTCCTTTGTAAATAAAACATTAAATAGCACATTTTGGTAATGTGCATTACTCAGTGTGGGTATCTCTAGGTGAAACATCAATTTTCCAGCCTTAAGGAAATTAACCTTAATTTATGCTTCATAGTCATATTCAATAATTTATGCTTCATAGCCATATTCAGGACCCCACCCTCCTTCAAGGCATTATCTATCCTTTATGCCTTAGAACCATGAATGGCACCTTCTTAAAACCCTCATAAATCATTACTTTCCACTAACATGTCATTCTTCCCAAAAATCTTATTGTTAAAAACAATAAAATGTGAGCTATTCATTCTTTGGCCTCTACATGTACATAGCATAGTGTTCTTATAAATGTACATACTTGCCATAAGTAAAGCATATAGTATAGTGGCTTTCATATTAGAAACAATAATGTTCCCTTTAAAAATTAAATTTAGGAAGCAACTTCTTAGATAGATTTATTTCAACATATATACGAGCATAATGACCTCTTGCTCATTTTTCCATAGTAACATTAAAAGTTTTTCCAATTCTATTCCTAATAAACATGAGGAATTTTTTTTCAAAGTATCAAATAGGCAAGTTTGGAATTCAAATCCAAACCATAAGCTTCTTAATCACTTCTTCAGAGAGGCCAAAACTTAGATCTCATGTTCACATTATCAGATAATTGATCAAAAATAACCAAAGACCATATGTAAGTGCAAATTCATGGTTTTTAACTACATTAAATCTCACCAAATAGTAATCAGCTATAAGGTTTATAATATTTAGTAATCCATTCCATTCCTATAACTGCTATAATTCCCTTTCTAATATTTGAAATCCAATTTTTTCCTAGCAGTTGAATTGTTAATTTTTTCTCCATAAAAAGTTCAATCTTTCTTCTTCTAATTTAAAGATAATAATTTTAGAGCGAAGCCTCTCTTCATCCATATCCTCGATAACTTTGAAGCCATAAAATTCATCCTTATCCTCTTTAAGGTCTTCCATTACCAAGCTAGTCCTTGCAACTTTATTTTTCTCATTGTGCCTACTAACTAATGAATCCTAATATGACTTTGTTATGTAAACATCCTTCTTTGTTGCATCTTCCACTATCACGTCTACATAAGAAACAATTTGTTTACCTTAATTAATGAAGTCAATCTCAGCTTATTTAATTTTCTTCATGCTTCTTGATAGTTGATCTTGCTCCTCCTTAGAAAAATCATGATTAGAAAATTTCCTAGTCTCCATACATGCCACACACAATATTTTTAAAAAATTCTAGTAATGCAATATAATTCTCATGAAAGCATATATCTTACAACTTTTCTTTTATAATAGTTCCCTTAAGATGTTTTCATGAGTTTTAATGACCTCAATTTCAAGTTTCAAGTTACATGGTTGATAATATAATACTTGCTATATGTTTTCCATTAACTTTGAATGTCTAGAATTTGTCCTAATCTCCTATCTTAAGTTTTTATGCTTAAAATCTTAAAAATATTTTAGTCATTTAGGAGAAATTTAAAAATCAATTTCCAAAGTATGGAAAATTAAAAGAGATGGAAGATCATGCCTTAACTTCAAGATATGTCATAAAGTGATTCTAATCTTCTTCCAAAGTTAAGCACAATAAGGAAAATTCATCACTCATGCTTCAAATGAGTATCTCTATCTTTGTTCTTTTTTTATGGATCATTAAAAGTTGAATTGCATGATACTCTTTATCTACTTGCTTTTGTTTAGTTAAGATAATATTGTGAAAAATATGCTTAGTTGTGATAGCATAGTGCTTAGCTATTATTGTTATATGCTTCTTGTCATTAATTATCTATGGGAAAAGCTTAATAGCTTTAATCTCCTTTTAATCCTTATTACATATTCTTTCATGATTATCTTGAGCTAAGTCTCTTGATTGCTTAAAACTTATGCTAATCATGTTCTTTCATAAAAGACTCTTATTATCGAGATATGGATGCATAGATTATTTCAAATGGTTTATTTTTAATCTTTTCCCAAATTAGTTTGAACATAAAAGTTGACTGATTTCAAATTACTTAAATCTTTTATTATCTTGATATTTTGTTTTCAATTGAACATGTTTGAAAGATTTAGTTTCAATAAAGCATTTTGAAAAAGGGGATCAATTTAAGTGCTTTTTGTTAGATTAAGAAAGACTTATATTTGCTATATTTCAATATGGTTATATATTTTAGTAAACACATATGTTTTGATCCTTTATACTTTTCATATTTTCAATCTACTTTATATTTTTTTTAAGGGGGAACATATTTTTAAAATTTGAAAAAAAATTAATGTTATTTCATTAACGGAAAACATAAATAAAATTGATAGCATAATTTAAGGGAGACTTTGAAGTTATCTAATTTATATTATGGCTCACATTTCTTTTGACATTAAGGGCTTTAAATGTTTACACGCATTATATGCTATTTATGCTTACTCAAATAAAAAAGGTAGAATGTTATATCTTTCAACTCATTTATGTGATGAATATTTTTCATATGATCATGATATACAATCCTTAATAATCTTGTTAAAATCATATGACATGAATATGCCCTTTGCTTACAAAAGATGAATAATATAGCTTCCAATGATGTTAATCTTTTAAAATACTTTTATCTTTTTTTAAAAAAAGAAAATGATAATGAAAAATAAGAGGAGATTATAATGATATCACTTATATGACATCACTTGCTTTAATATGATTACTTATCATTTTTATTGATATCAAATAAAGAGAAAAGATCATCGTATACATATTAGATTAAATCTTTGTTAGAAAAGGGGAGATTATTAGCCCCAAAGTTATATACAATAAGTTTTAATGATGACAAATAAATTATTGCATTAGTATTACAGCCTTTATACCAAAGTATTATAAAATCTTCAATAGACATGCTATACTATGGTTATAATAGCAATGTTTGATTATGTGCTTAAAGATTTATATCTTATACAAGCATTATTGGGCATATGATTGATGAATATACATGATATGATGATTAGTGCATATTCTTCTACTAATTTGTTATATATTTTATATCAAAATTATGCATATTAATATTTTAATATATTAGATTAGACTAATTATATGGATTATAAAATTTATATATATTATATAAGAAAGTCTAAAAGTATGAAAAGTGAACATTGAAGTAAAGTAATAAAAGATTTTGTTATGCTCAACTAAAAAATGAACAAGAAAGAAAGAACAAAAAGATGAAATCCAAGTATTGAAGAACTTAAAGATTAAAGTTTTGGAAGTTTGGAAGCATTAAAAAGAGCCTAAGAACTTCATTGGTATAGTTTTTTTTTTTTGTAAAGCTTAGACTTTTTTTGTAAAATAGAGTTTTTTATCATAGAAAGCTCAAACATGTCTTTAAAAACTTAGCATTAAGCACAATGTTTTAGAAATGTAACCCACAATCATACTTTTATAAGATAACCTATAGAATACTTTAAAAACTAATGAGATATGAGAATTTTGACTTTTGGTCACTCTTTTGACCATATCTTACAAATTACTTATTATTTAATTGCAAAACCTTTTTCATATAAAAATAAACTTAATGATCTTCATTTTCTTGAAATGATCAAAATATGAAATAGTTAAAAAAATTTCAAATTAAGTCCTAAAATTAGATTTTTACAATACAGTCTTTCTTACCTTAACTCATTGTTTTAATCATATCTTAAATTTTTTATTAGATATGAGTATGAAATAAGTTATATATGAAAGTAGACTTAAATACATTTTCAATGATTGGTCATTTGCTTAAAACAGACTTAAATGCAAAAGTTATGACCTTTTAAATTTGAATTTATAATTTTATCTTCAAGAATTAGTTACACAATTGGTTCTTCTTGTTCAAGTGTGTCAATGATAGCTATAAATGGATATTTTGTATTTTAAATGGCTATAATATCCCATTAGCTTATTATATAAGCTAAGAAATATCGAATACAACATATAGAAAGCCTAAACTTCATCTTTTTACTCTTTCTGTTATATAAATCATGATTTGAGCTCTTCTTTATGAAATTCTTTAATTCCAGGAGCTTTATTTGTTTTATCCACTTTATAAGAGTGTTCATTTGAGTTGCTCTTCATCTTATATTAATTTTTATTATATTTTAGGAAAGGAATCTCAAGGAAACCAAAAGTGAGGTATCTATTGTAAATTAAGAGTTTCAAGTAAGGAATCTCAAAGAAAGTTGGTTTTATTAAGAAAAAAAATTATAAGACTCTTTCAAGTGTTGGTTGAAACTTGAAAGGATAATGAATCGAAACACAAACTTGGAAAGCTTGAAGAGTAAATATACACCTTGGAAAGGATATCTAAGTGGGAACCACAATAAATTCTTATGTTTAATCTCTTTACACTTTCTCCTTTTACATTTAACTTCATACTTTATTTTTAATGATGATATTTGTTGAATGTATTGTGCTATAAAGCTTACCTTAATGCTTGGATGATTAAATGGTTAAAAGAGAAATCTATTTATACATAAGTTTCTTGATAATTTATTTATGCACAATTGATAAAATTGTTGAATATATTGTGTTATAATGGTTATCTTAATGCTTGGATGATCAAATGCTTAACAAAGATATATATATTTATGCATGAGCTTTTTAATGATTTATCTATAAATAATTGAATGAGTTAATTTATATAAATTCAATAATATAATATATCTTGAGTGTAAACATCTTTATAAAGCTTTATTAGGTTTACTTGAATTAAAATTATATTTATGACTTTTTAGAATTAGAAGATTTTTAAAAAGAATTTTAAAAATGATAAAAGTTTTCAAAATATCCAATTCACCTCCTTTTGGGTATAGGTTGCCTTAGTCTATACAATAAATATTTCATCATTTGATAGCATAGTCATTCGTTAGAGATTGGGCATCACCATTCCATAGTGCAAATAAACTTTTTACTCATTCACTTTTTTTATTCTTATTCTATTCAATACAATCAAATGTAATGTTAAGGATTTAATATTCATTGTGTAACAATGCTTTTTTACTTTTAATATTTTATAGAAAAAGGCATTGAATGATAGGATATAATTAATTGCATCAATATAATAGATTCATCTACTATGTATAAAGGGAAAGTCTATTTAATTAGTAAGGTGATATAGTTACTAATATTTTTGTGCAAAAACAAATTTAGACATGTACTAAATCCATCATTATAGAATCTTTATAAAGTGAAAATATTCCACAATCTTATGAAAGATGTGAGAATTATAGTAGCCCTTAAATTCCTTTTTTTTTTTTTGGATGAGAAAATTTTGAAAACAAAAATAAAAGATGTGATATAACAATAAAATAATTATCAATAATTCCTAAATAGCATTTACATGTGTATAATTTTTTTCTAATTTTTATGAATTTTAACTATAAATGCTATATTAACTTATAATTTTTTAATGATATTTATTTGTGAAATTTAAAAATACACACACACACACACACACACACACACACACACACACACACACACATATATATATATATATATATATATATATATATATATATATATATATATATATATATATATATATATATTAATCTTATAATTAAAAAAAACCATGTCCATTACATAAGAGCTGAGAAAGAATTTATATAATCTTAAAACAAAAAAATATACATTTTTTCTTTCCATAATATGATTATATTTGCAACCTATTTATCTATATTTTAAAGTGTTAGAAAAAAGTAACTTGTAATTTGTATCATTAATACTTTACCTACTTTTGTTAAATTTTCATTTAATCCTAATGAAAATTATCACATGATGTGCTCCCTTATTAACCCTTATTTAATTCATAATTTCACCCATCATCATTTCTAACTTGATCTTTAACATAAAACATTAGCCCTGGATGCCTTTCCTACCAAAATTTGTGGGTTGTCATGACATTCTATAAAATAATAGGAGAATCATAATGAGAAAAAACTTATGCATTGCCTCAATATAAGGAATCAAGAAAATGGCACCAATAATAGAAACTCAAAGATGTAAATTTTCCAAAGCTTAAGATTGAGGAAGAAATGAAGAAAGAAATGATAAAAATAAATTTTCTAAAGCTTCATTTTTTATTTAATCGAAGAAAAGCAAAAAATATATAAAAAGCATTGGGTTCCATTACATTTGGACAAAAATAAACATAAGTACATAAAATATTAATGATGCTAATTATAAGTGATTTATTTTTCAACACTTAAAAAATTATAGATGGCAAATTGCAAATAGAAAGATAGCAATAATAGGTAAAGTCTAATTTCTCCTAATCTTAATAAGATATAGACTAGTGATTTATTCCTCTTTTAGGACAAACACATGAAAACTATAAATATTGAAACATGGCTATAAAAGAATAAAATGCACAAACATATATATGTTTTGGTTGCCTTTTGACACTAACTAATTACTAAGTGATTTTGCTTGTTGAAATAGAGTTTGCATTTATATATTATGACCATTGCTTTCCATGTATATGTTCAAAAACAACATTCATTAAGGTTTTTAAGGTTTTAAAATTAGAAATTGAGTCAAACGTATGGACTATGACATATAATCTATTGAAATTTTATATTGTACTAAGACATAACAAGTTATACTTTTATATGCAATTTATTAAGATGAATAGGTCATACTTTTAGGTGTAATCTATTAAGCATACTACAATAACTCTTTACTAAATGTTTTACAATAATGACTAATACAATGTTACCTTGCACCTTGTTGGAACTTACAACATAAAGATTAGCTTGATGCCCCATAATTAACAATTTAGGGACCAAATTAATATTTGGAGTAAATTATAGAGAATAATGTAAAAATTTAGTATTATATTATTGCATTTTTTGGCAACATCTGTTTCTATTATATTTTATTGCTTATAACTACATTTATACACCCTTACTAGATATCCTCTTTTTCCTTTTTTTTTTCTTAACAAGAATGTGTATGGCACTTTAATTATTTTTACCACCTTAATCACAAATATTTCTAAATACCTTGGTTAGTTATAGTCAATCTTAATCTATTTTCTTATTATATTTAAAACATTTCTTTGGAGACTAGCAAATAAAAAAGTACAAATTAAAATGCACCACTTTATGGTATAACAATGGCCTAAAATCATTATATGTCATTCATTATGTGTAGTATTGCACAAATCAATGAATTCAAGCATTTAGGTCCACTTACACTGTTATTTTGATGTGTTGAAGTCTCTTATAATAATAACACAATATGCTTCAATATGTAATATCACCTCATAAATCTAGTGATAGCTATAACTATTATAGATTTATCTTTGGTTTGATAATTTGATGTCAGGAACTACTTACTATTTATGTGTCATTGTTTACTTGTTGTGCTTGCCGCTTTTTATTTACATATTCAAAGAAAGGTGAAATATAGAAAAACCCCTTTAAAGTTTTCATCAATATCAAATTTGGTACATGAAGTTCAAAACCTAATAAATAACCCCTAAACTTTCTAAAAAATTAAAATTATTTATTTTTGTTTGAAATTAATGGCATGTGATATAGGTATGCTTTTTTTCTTTGCTTCAAATATAGAAAATAGAGTTTTTATGGTATGGAAACTAGTGGTCATTGTCGCATCCATATAAAATAAATTAAATATTATAATATAAAAAAATTTAGAATGTTAGAAGTTAAGTTTTTAGAGATCAATAGAAGTAGGTTGTAAAATCTAGGAATTTGACATGGAAGTACTAATCATTTAAACAGAAAAAACAAAACAAAAATGACAAAAAAACCATTAAACAAGGATGTGGCATGCATGAACATCTAAGACAAGACATTTAGACGCATGAAACCTAAAAAAATCTTCTAGATAACTTTTGAAAATATTAGATAAGAATAAAAACTAATAAATGAATGTAAATAATAATAATATAATACTATTAAATAGTTATTTATAAAATTATATTTTTATTATTATTATTAAAATTATATTACTATTTACTTGATAAAAAGTTGACCAAAATAACAAAGAAAATGTGTGTAGCCTAGTGTACTTATCATACTATATGATCAAAAAGGTTCTATAAAAAAATGATATTTCCATGATCTATCCTGTTATGAAACTAATAAATAAGCCAGATGGGAAATCTCTACTATTTTCTTATTGAGTTATACATCTCCCTAACTATCATAGGAAAAAATCATTACCCATTATTTTATTACTTTAGAAGTGCCTATAAATAGCATCCCTCCTTTCCTTTTAAATACAACACTCCAAAGTGCCTTCTTATATCCTTCTTTCATCTGAAGTTTTTCTTGGCCCTAAGATTGTGCTCAATCACAAATCTTCCAACTATAAGTAACTCTTTGTCTCCTATTAAATAAGTTACATATTAAAAAAAAAGTTCTTCCTTAAAATTATTACTTAAAAGATCATAATAAATAAATAGTGATAATTTTTTTAGAAAACTACTACTCACATTCTCAATTATCTATTATGAAGTTATAGTATATATATGCATTATTTGCCTCATTTATTTAGATTTCTTATTATTAAATTCATAAAAACGTCCATATAAGATAGTGTTCTTTACCATTTGGCTATCATTAGGAATGCAAATTTATTATTATTATTATTATTATTATTATTATTATTATTATTATTATTATTATTATTATTATTATTATTATTATTATTATTATTATTATTATTATTATTATTATTATTATTATTATTATTTACTAGTAGGTTGTCTTTGTTCTTATTGTTTGACTATCAACATATATATGGATTGTTGTTTAATAATTGGAGTTTGTGAAATAATGTCATACACACCACCTTGAAGGTGGCCATTTATTGAGGTTTCATATTGAACCAACGGAAATAGAATGTGCATAATAACTTGAAGGTTTTTCTTCATATGTTGCATGAATACTTTTATTGTAAATATATGTATAAATATAAATAATAAATAATATATATATATATATATATATATATATATATATATATATATAAATACTCTAGCAATAAAGGTATATTTTTAAATTCTAAGTAAAGAGAAATAAGTAAATAAAATAATAGGGAAGAAATATTGGCTTGGTGCCATTTGTAAAAAGGAGAGTTATGGTGGAAAGGATGGATAAGGGTGGAAGAGAAAGAGCTATGGTTAACTGGAATAATAAGGTAGAAATTTATGTACCTTACTATTATTCTTTCACACACACTCTAAGGATAGTACATTTAGATTTTGAATATTTGATTTGGAATTTGTAAACATTATACTTATATTGTAATTTATGAATTCATAAGTATATTATTGTTTACCTCTATAATGTAGTAAACAGCATATTAGATAGTTGTTTATTGAGTATTTATGCTCATTTTTAGTGAAAAATGTATTTTTCAGATTACATAGAAAAAATAGTTAATCTGTATGGAGCCTAAGACTCAAATGAATGGTACTGGGATTTCTTTAGAGCATGCAATCATTATAGATTCTAGTTTCATTACATTATGATGAAAGATATTTATAGACTACAACTAATCCATCATGTTGAAGTTGTATACAAACTACTGCCATCTCTCTAGCTTGTGAATTTTTATGATCCTAAACTACCACCCCTATAGTTATAGTATGTAAAACAGTAGTAAGTTATTAGTAAGGGACACTTTTGCATGTCCAATATAGGTCCGTAGAATATATGTATGTATATATATAGATCTATTTTTAGATATAGACTACTTTTGGATGAAAATATAAAATATGCACAATGAAGTCAAGTTTTCTTGAATAAAAATGCATGAATATAAGAAATGGTTTATGAAGGACATGGTATATAAGAAAATAAAAACAATTTTAGTAAATTTTTTAAAAATAAAATATATATTTATACTAATAATACATAATAAAATAGTATTAATAATAACATAATAATAAAAACAAAATATGATAGAATATTTTGTAGTCATAGACATGATCGTATTTATCTAAAAAGAAGAAGAAAAAATGATTTTCTTCCAAATACTAAGCAAACAACAAGTAAGCTTGTAAAGATTGTTAGTAAGACACTTTTCATGCCAATCATGATCTAAAGAAATCTAAGTTATGACAATCATATAGCAATTTTCACATTTACATTGGCTAATATTTAATTTAATTCTATTACTACTATTGTACATCCTATTATGAGACTAACGGCATAATTAGTAGTAGTCATATAGCAATTTTTACATTGACTTTGGTTGGTACCTATTTATTGGGTTTTAGACATTGGCATTCATTTTGTTCCAATTTTTGAATTACATTTTATAACTTAAATCTTGTAAGATGACTTTCTTTTTAAATTATGAATAAAAATTTAGTTCTTAAGTTGTAAAATGTTGTCTTACTATTATTTACTAAAAGCATAATACAATGCAGCAAACTATAGTATTAGACACACAAAAGCATATATACTACAATAGCAAGAAAAGTAGTAGCCTATACAATGAAATTTTGATAGTTAGACTCTAGTAGCTTGTGTAATTAAACTTTATTTTACAAGAAAACGAACTAAAAAAATTGCAATATTAGTAAATGAAAGGAACCATTATAAATTGGTCATGGCTTTCTCCCTTAAATTCAAAGGTGATAGCACCTATTATATAATAACAATGACTATACTATAATTACAAAGATATAACAATCTTAGTAAATAAGATGAAGGTAGTTGTTTGACACAAAGACAAAATACTCTCTAACTTTATGCAACAACGATAATGTTTAGGCCTAAAAATCATATCAACCAATAAATCATTTGTAAGTAACACCGATAGAAAAGAATATATGTATAGTATTGCATACTAAAATCCTATGATGGAGTACATAGTATAATGCATTATAAATCTGAGATTAGAAGAAGCATAACATTTAATTTGCTCTAATCAAGGCTTGAAATTAAAAATCTTCATGGAAAGGTTAATTGATATGCATATAATGGGACACCATATCATGTAATATAGAAATTTCAAAGAACATTATAATGATGATGCCAAAAACAATCAATGTACAATTGACCTTATATCAATGCCACCATGACCTAAACTTATTAAATGGATTGGTGAAAGATTTTTCATAATAGCAATGATATTCTTCTTGTATGAAAACTTATTTTGCCCATAACAAACTGAAACTTCTACCACTATTTACGACTAAATGCAATAAATTTCTTTTCTATAAATTTAATAGAGTATCTGTAAAGTACATACAAGGCTTATACTAGGATATGTAGCAGTAAGAAATGAATTAAACTATAAAAGGTATTAAGAAAAGTAAATATGAAAACTACTATAAGACCATTAGTTTCTATACCATTATAGCTCTATTTTCCAAGTCCAAAGCAAAGAAAAAAAAGGCATACCCACATCTCAAGCCATTAGTTTCAATTGGAAGCAAATTATTTTAATTTTTTAGAAAGTTTAGGAGTGATTTGTAGGCAATGATACATACCTTAGGGTAGTTTTTTATATTTTTCCCTTAAAAGAATTTGCAAAGGCAATGCCTACATTATCATTATCACAAAAATGTTATAGTTGTTTAATATTATTATTACTCATATTTTCAACTTGTGTTGATCTAATGCATACATTTACTATTTTTATCCTACTAATTGTCTCCAAAATTATTAAATTTATCTTATCTTTTTTCTTAGAAGAATCATTTCTATTGAAGTACGATCTTTGTATTTGAATCTTAATCAACGCTTTAATTTCTCATAAAAATTTTATAATCATTAAAATTAGGATTGTTCTACACCAAGCCATGAAAATATATGTAAAAATGGAAAATGACAATTATTTCATCTTATTTGGTTTTTTAAGAAGAAAACTTCCACTTGCTAAAGTAATTCTTCACTTAAATACTAATAATTTCTTAAGATTACACTGCTAAAATACTAACCCAAATTGTTTATAAGAATAATTGGGAAAATATTTTAGTATATGACTAATGTAATGGTGTATTGATTATCAGATTTAACTACACATCAAATTTAACTTTTTTTAAGTCAAATATTATACGTTATATAATAACATACTAATAGTTAAATATGATAGTGTACCAGTACATCACTACATCAGTCGTGTACTATAAAATTTTTCAATAGCTTTATTTTAATAGCAACTAACAAAACCTTGTTATCATGTCACTAATTAAATTTAAAAAGTAGTTCTATTAATTATATTTTGTTCTCTTAAATCTAGCTTATGCATTGATTTGATTTATTTTTTGTTTATTATAATTTTTTAATAGTAAGAGTAATAATTTACTTAATGTATAGATATATAATTTTGAATTCAATTCAAATCCTAAGCACAATAAGAAATAAAACCCTTAAAACAATATCGGATGCTATTGCACCATTAGTGTTCTAGCTTATTTTTTATAGTTTTACTTTTAATTATCTCTTTCCATCAACAAGTTTTTATGTGGTAAGAGCAATTTTTTTTTTTAATGGAACACTTATGCATGCAAAGAAAACTTCCAAATTATGATATTTAACAATATAATAATTTAGTCAATCTTTTTGAAATTGAATTCATTTTATTTTAGTAAAAATTATTTCAATTTTTTTCAAATGAATTATATCATTCGGAAATTGTATTAAAAATATTTTTGATTCATTTACAAATAAATATTTTATTTAAGCATATTGAAAAATTAATATAATTTCATTAAAAAATAAATTTTAATAATATCATGATAAATAAAATTTTAGGAAGAAAGCAAATTCTTTATATGACATGTATTTTAAGTCTAATAAAATGAATTTTAATAAAATTCTTAATAAATTTCATAGTTGTACAAATATAATTAAAATAATTTTAAATGAAATTGAATCTTTTAAACTTAATTCTAAACCTTATTTAAAAAGGAAATATATTTGAATATGAATTAAAATAGTATCTTTAGTCATTTTAGCATTTTTTAAATATTATGAGCCATTAATTTACTAAATATTTACATGCAATATTGTGAGATAAAATGCAAAATGCAATAAAGTACAAGATTTTTAAGAGATATTAAGTATCACTTAAGTAAAAAGCTTTTCATTTATTTTTATTTATTATATATAATAAATAAATTAGTATGTACATAATACTTTTATATAATATTCTATTTCAATGTCAATTTTGATGTGTAGCCTTTATTATCTAATTGTGTTTTTATATTTCAAAATTTTTAATATATTAGATCTACAACTATATATTTACATTAATCTAGGGTGAAATTTTTTGTACAATACATATTAGCAACTCTTTAAATTTAGCTATTAAATGCTTGAATGTTTCAGCAATCAGATCATTTAGGTAGCATCTATTGTCCGATTTGTAAAATCTTTCTCACATTCTCAAGAATAATTTTTAGAAATGTGAGATTCGTTAAATAAATAATTTTATTATTTTTTTAAAAAGTGTTGCGAAGATTTGACTTAATATAGATAAAGTGACCACATAAATTTAAATAAAGCCAGCATATAAACATTGAAAACTATGAGATAATGTTTATTATATTTTTTTATTGTAAGCTAATTTTATCTTCCACTATGAGATAAGCTGTTAATGTCATGCATTATTAGTTACAACATTCTCTTCTTAACTATATCATTTTAATACCTAAATATAAAGAGATTTTATCTCCAAGCTAAACATGTTTCTTAATGAAACTCTTATTGGTTTTGCTATAAATAGTTGCCTTCACTCAATTTGAGATAGAGAAAAAGCATATTAAACTTTCTCTTCTAAAAAATATTTCTCTCACACTTTATTGATAGGTTTAATTATTTTGTTATGCCTACTACTTGCTTTAGTTATGCTTTGTAAAGTAGAGGAGTTTGTTGTATCCCTGGAGCAATTTACAGTCATACATCCTTACATGAAGGGAGGGTGATGATTTCTTGAGGACAATGACATGTCTTACACCTTATACTACCATTATTTCTAACTTTATCCAACAATCTCAAAGAATTAATGGGTAATGGCATTTACTGACTCTAGCGCCACTATTGCTATTACTACTATGTCTAATAGACCACTTCTTGCTATAGAAATAGGACCTATTCATAACATAACTCCTTTGCCTCATACCCTACTTTATGCTAAGTCATTCTTGAACATCTCCAAATTAAAGTGTTTGATGGATAGAACTTCAAGTGATGATAAAAACAAATATAATCCAAATTAGACATGCATAGAGTTACAGATACCTTGACTAATACAAAGCCAAAATAGAATGCTAAATTTTGGCTACATGGCAACAAGGTTTGTTGTCACACCATATTGGATACTTTATCTAATGAGCTATTTGACATCTATTATAATTACAAGGAAACTAAATTAATTTAGGAATCAATGATCACCAAATGCTCTATAAAGGATGCTAGAAAACAAAAGTTTGTAATAGAAAATTATTATCGATGGACTATAACTAATGATAAGGAAATCAAAAGCCAAATTAGTAAATATCACAAATTGCTCGAAAACCTGAAGGCAGAAAATATCAATTTCCAATAAGAATTCATGGTTAAATTACTCATAAAAAAATTACCAAACTTATGGAATGATTACAAGTAGCAATTTAAACATAAATACAAATAGCTCACTCTTAGAGAATTGATCATGCACATTATAATTAAAGACACTAACCATAAGGAGTTTCAATCCATAAAGGCAAAGTTATTGGCTTCAAAAGCTAATGTAATAGTGTATGATCATTCATACCAAACAAGGTATAATAACAAATCCTCTTTTAATAATACAAATAAGTATAATTTCAACCCCAAAACTAATGCTCTTACTAGTAAGGAGAAAAAAAGGTAGTTGTTATGTATATGGGAAATCTAGTCATCATGTCTTACAATGTAGAAAGTCAAAGAAAACTAATAATCCTCCTAAGCCAAATGTCAATTTGATTAAAGGAGAAGAAATTAGTATTGTGGTTATTTATTAAGTTAATTTAATAGCTATATGAAAGATTAGATAATAAACTCAAGGGCTAATAAGCATATTTGTACAAATAAAGATACTTTTACCTCTTACTCACTAGTAAGAGCTGAAGAAGAACTAATCTATTTAGGAGACTCTTGAATAGTAAAAGTTTTTGGAAAAGGTAAAATCCTCTTAAAGCTCACATTAGGAAAAACTCTAGCTCTTAACAATGTATTACATGTTCCCAACATAAGAGTCAATATAATTCTTGTGTTATTATTGGGAAAAAGTCGAGGTCAAAGTTTCTTTTAAATCTGATAAAATTATAATGACCAAGAATAATATGTTTATAGGCAAAGGATCTTGTAATCAAGGCTTATTTGTATTGAATGTTCAAAACATTCTAAATGAGAATGCTTCTTCTTCTATTGCTTATATGATTAGCTCTACTTGCTTGATTAGTCCTTATAGTTTATAGCACTCTAGGTTAGAACATGTAAATGCCTTATATGTGAGAAAAATGCAAACCTTAGGCCTAATTTCAGGAATAAACTCCTCTAATGATGATGTTAAATGTGAAATATGTGTTGAAACTAAATTAACTAGGAAAACTTATAGATTTGTTAATAAAGAATTAGAGTTATTAGATTTGATTTATACAGACCTAGGAGATCTAAAATAGATATTAACTAAAGGTCGTAAGAAATATTATATAACCTTTATAGATAATGCTTCAAGATACACTAAAGTTTATCTTCTTAGATGAAAAGATTAGGTCTTAGAAATGTTTTTACATGATAAGGCTAAAGTTAAGAACTAACTAAATAGGAAAATCAAAAGACTTAGATAAGATAGAAGAGGAGAATATGGAATGTTAGATGACCTTTATGAAAAGGAAGGTATAATACATGAAATCACTCCACTTTATTTTCTAAAATCTAATGGAATAGTTGAGAGAAAAAAATCAAATTTTAAAAGAAATGATGAATACATCATTAGTGAGTTCCTCGAAATTAGATAACTTATAAGGAGAAGCTATTCTATCTAGGTGCCATATACAAAAATAGAATGCCCTTTAAGAAAATCAATAAAACTCCTTATGAGATATGGAAAAGATTTGCACCAAACTTAAAATATTTAAAAGTGTAAAGATGCCTAGCTAAGGTCATGTTACCTGAACCTAAGTAAAAGAAAATAAGATTAAAAACTTCTAATTGTATGTTTGATGGTTATGTAGAAAATAATGCTACATATAGATTCCTTGTATTAAATAGTGATATACTTGATTGTAACATAATAGTTGAGATAAAGAACGTTGAGTTCTCTAAACACATTTATCCACTAAGTCATAAAAATTTTCATGTAACAAAGATTTTAGATGCTCCATTATCTAATATTGAACAAATTAATAAGGTTTTGAGAAAAAGTAAAAGATAAAGAAAAAAAGACTTCTTTTGGAAGTAATTTTTATACCTTCACTATTGATAATGATCCTTTATCATACAATGAAACAATTTCTTCTTCTAATGCAAAATTTTGAAAAAAAGGCAATTAAGATTGAACTTGATTCAATTTTACAAAATAAAACTTAAGAACTTGTTAATCTACTCCTAAATGCAAAACCAATTAGTTGTAAATGTATTTTTTAAAAAGAAATATTTTCTTGATGGATCAATTAAAAAGTATAAAGCACGCCTCCTTACAAAAAGTATTAGCCAAAAATAAATATTGATTACTTTGATACCTTTGCACTAGTGACTAGAATATCTTCAATACATATTTTATTCACTTTAACTTCTATTTTTAAACTATTTGTATATCAAATGAATGTAAAAATTATTTTTTTAAGTAGATATTTAGAAGAAAAAATATATAGAGAGCAAGCTGAAGGCTAGAAGGTCTTAAGACAAGAGAATAAAGTTTGTAATTTAAAAAAATCTTCGAATGGTTTGAAACAGGCACTAAAATAATGGCATGAGAAACTTGACTAAATTTTAAGAAACAATTGTCTTTCATGTGTAAAAGTGGATAAATGTGTGTATACGAAATCTAAAAACAATGAAAGTGTAATTATTAGTCTATATGTTGATGATATACTCATCTTTGGAACAAGTATTGATAAAGTGTTGAAACTAAATTTTTCTTAGCTTTAAACTTTGGTATGAAAGACATGAGTGAAGCTAATACTATATTAGGTATTAAAATCATAAAGAGAGAGAATGCCATGATGTTATTACAACAACATTATGTAAAAAAACTTGCTAGTACTCCTTATGATATTAATACTAATACAAGAAAAAATTTAGGTAATTCAATAGGTCAATCTAAATATGCTCAAATTATTGAGAGTTTGATGCATCTAATGAATTTCACTAAAGTGAACATAGCATATGCTGTGTGTAAACTGAGTATACATACTCATAATTCTAACCAAGAATATAAGAATGTATTGATAAGGCTTATGAGATATGTAAAGGGTATTATGATTATGGCATCACCTATAGTGGATTTCTTATTATATTAGAAGGATACAATGATGCAAACTGGATCTTTGATTTGGATGAAACAAAATCTACTAATGGTTTTGTGTTAACTTTTGGTGGTGGAGCAATGGCTCGAAAATCATCCAAGTAAAAATTATAGCTAGATCCACCATGGAATTAGAATTTATGGCTCTAAAAATGGCTAGAAGTGAAGCTGAGTGGATAAAAAATTTCTTATCTAATATACCATTAAGTGCAAAACTAAAATCTTTGGTATCTATGCATTGTGATTTTCAATTAGTAATAGTTGTTACTAAGAATAAATCTTTTAATGGTAAAAATGAACATAGTCAATTGAGACACAAAGTAATTACTCAAAGATGGAATAATTTCTATTGATTATTTAAAATAAAAAAGAAACTTAGTTGATCCTTTGAAAAAACCCTTAGATAAAAAACAAATATTTAAAGCATCGAAGGGAATGGAACTAATGTCAAATCAAGAAATTTAACATTGATAGTAGCTTAACCTATGTGATTGGCAATCCCATGAAGTAGGTTCATATAAGTAATAACAAGCCAACGTTAGATCTAAAAGCACTAAAATGAATGAGTCCCTCCTATAGTATATGTGAATAGTTTTTTGAAACTATAAAACTAGTAAAGATGAGTTAAGCTCCTAATAAATTTCATATCCCTTATGGGTAATGTATTTATTTATAACGTACACTTGATGGAATCACCTATATGAGTGTGGAATGGGGCCACCCTTATGGATCCTGACAAATCTTTAAAGCACTTATGAATACCCAAGCATATGTATGGCTTAATATTGTAAAAACATTTTACATAGAAAAATAATTTATTAGTGTAAAATGACATGTAAAAAATTTAGCTTGCAAAAGTTTTATTAGTGCATAGAAATTATAAGATTTCACAAATATTTCTGTAAGCTATATCTTATTATGTCTAGATTTGGTTCATAGTCTAAACAACACTAAATTGATATTGTCACTTTAATTAAGAGAACCTCACAAACTATCTTACTTTTTATACTTCCTATTTTAAAACTTTTTAAAATAAGTAGGGGATTATTAAATAATTTTACTATTATTTCAGAAAGGGTTAAGAATATTTGACTTAATATAGATAAAGTTGTTACATAAAACAAAATAAAGCCAATATACAAATATTGAAAACTGTGATATAATGTTTATTATATTTTTTTATTATTAGTTGGCCTTATCTTCCACTATGAGATAAGGTGCCAATGTCATGTCTTATTAATTGTAATGTTCTTTTATTAGTTGCAATGTATTAATACCTAAATATGAGGAGATTTTATCTCCAAGCTGAAACATTCCTTAATAGAACTTTTATTGGTTCTATTATAAATAGTTTGCTTCACTTAGTTTTGAGATAAAGAAGAAGCATATCAAACCTTCTCTTTTAAAAAAAAATTCTTACACTTTATTATTAAGTTTAATTATTTTGTTGTGCCATGTACCTACTTTAGTCATGCTTTGTAAAGTAAAGGAGTTTTTTGTATTCCTAGGGGAATTTCTAGTCATACACCTCTACATGAAGGGAGGTTGATGAATCCTTGAGGATAATGACATTCCTCATGCCTTGGAGTGCCATTATTTCTAACTTTATTCAATAAATTCTTATTTTTGGCTCCAATCTTAGTAAAATGTTCCTATAAATGTTAATATTTCTAAAACTATCTTTATCTTAATATTCCCTCAAAATATTATCATAGAAGATGTGGGTATCTTATATTTTTATGATATGTGAATGTTTAATTAATATAAAAAAATTATTTTATTCATTACCACTTATTGCTGGTAATTACTGTCCACCATTATCCATATAATAACTACCGTTAGTCATCATTCATTTTTAGTGAGTATTATCAGCTACCACCTACCATCAATGACCATCATTTATCATCACCCACCACTAATAGGTGATATGGGAATGTTTAATTAATATAAAAAAAGTGGGTATCTTATATTTTTATGATATGAGAATTTTTAATTAATATAAAAAAATTATTTTATCCACTACCACTTATTGCTGGTAATTACTATCCACCATTACCCATTAGTAACTACCATCAGCCACCACTTATTTTTAGTGAGTATTATTAGTCACCACCCACCATCAATGACCATCATTTATCATCCATCACTACTAGTGACTACCATCCACCACCACCCATAATAAGTGACCATCGTTAACCATGATCAATTGCTAGTAATAATTATCAACCATCACCTACTCCTGACGGCTATCATTTACCACTATCCATTACTAGTTATTACGACTAATCACCACTTATGTTGATGGCTGTTGCTAGCTATTACCCATCTCTAGTGACTATCACTAACTACCACCCATTCTCAATAAAAATCACTAGCCACCACTTACCATCAATAACAATTTAATTTTTAATAAGAATATTTTTAGTAATCAAATAGCATTTTTAGGACTAAAATTTTGTTTCAACCCCTATAAGATTGAATTCATACCAATTTTGATTCTCATTATAAGTTTGCATCAATTTGATTTCAGTAAAATTAACTTCAAGTTAAATTTAAGTCCTTTCGTACAATAATTTATGTGCTTCATCTCATGTACAAATGTAATAATTATATCCAAATCTAATGAATTTTACATAAATATTTATTCAAGTAAATTAAATTCATTATTTAATGGCAAGGTGTCACACACCTAAAATTTTAGGATTTATTATATTTAATTTAACCAGTAATTTCATATATTCACTAGTAACTAAGAAAAGTTATGGAAAAGATGAGGATAAATATTTAATTTAAAAAGAGTTTTAATATAAAAATAAGTGTAATTAAGTTAAATATAATATTATGTGAGATTAGAATTGAAATAAGATGCTTCAAGAAGATTTAGGATCGTTATTTTTGAAATTATCCCCATGAATTTCAAAAATACCTAATGTGTCCTTATGGTCAAATAAAGCTACTAAAGGCCATTTTCCTTTCCAATTTTTCTAATGGAATTCAACCCAACCAAAATCTTAAGCTCTCATCTCTAATTCATATCATTTCTAGCATTTTCTTAGTCAAATCCTAAGAAATCAAGTCATCATCAATTTTTCTCTTAATAAGGTATCATTCTTGTAAAGTGCATCTTTTAAAGTTAGTTTCATACAATTTTAAGGGTTTTGAAATTAATGGGGATTTTGGGAAAATGACTTCCTCATTAATTTATGATGAGAGGAACAAATTCTAATTTTTATAGGCAGCCTCCAATCTTCTTCATTCTTAATTTGAACTTAGTAGATAATCTATTTAAAATAACTTAATTTGATATTGTTGGTAGATGTAAGTAATTTTGAAGATTTTCATAAAAATTGATGATTGCTAATAAGAACATGTTAATGAAGTTTGTTTATTTGAGTTTTATAAGCTAGAAACATGTTAAAGAAGATTATTTTATGCATTTGAAGAGTTATGTTATGTTTCAATAATTTTAGGTTGAAACTTGCTTAAGTTTCAGTGAAAATTTGGTGAAAGACCAGAAAATTAAGCAATATTCAAATACAATATTCAATTATAAGCCTTCAGAGCTTCCAAGGCATTAATACTTAACTATGGTAGTCCAATATAATGCCAGGATTGCTTTTTATATCTTAGTATTCGAATACAATATTTAAGTATATAGGGATAGCACTATTTAATTAATTTCAAATGGTCAACTCATTCATTTTATATATGTTTTGAGCAAGCCATACATCATTAGAAAGATAATTGAGTATATTTTTTAATAGAATTCATTTCACATCAAATCTTTTGTATGTTTTAAGATATCATTAAATTAGTGACCATAGCAGAGACTTTAATTAGAGAAAAGTGACTTTTTTGGGATTAACATGTATAGATCATGAGTATTTCATATTTTACTCATTCTTTAGTAAATAAGCATTTCAAGAGGATTTGCTTGAGTGAAGTTCCATATAGGATACATTCCATAACCACTATATTCATAACCTTTTAATTAACGGTAAAATATTATTTGAGGTAAAGGTAACTTAGAGTGTGACAAATGGATATAGATCGTAGTTATGAAATTTGATATCATAAGATTGAGACAATATAAAATTGTAATTGTATAGGCATTTACTCAATTAAATTGAACTATGGTAGTTTATAATCCAACATAGTATTGATTATATTGGTTTATAATTCATTATGGTATTAGACAATATCAGTTTATAGTATTAGATTATAGTAGTCCATATTATTATAGTATTGGATGATAATAGCTTATGTTCCATTATAGAAGTAAAGTACTATTCCTAATATCTTATTATAGGATTAAATTATATTACTATATATTCTAGCATAGTTTTGAACTCTATTATCTTATACTTCATAATAATATTGAACCGTACTATTTTGTATCCAATTATAATGTTAAATTATACTATCTTGTACATTATTATAGTATGGAATTTTAATTTGTTATAATATATTATAATATCAAATTATATTAAGTTATAATCTACTATAGTAATGAAATATATCACCCTATATTTAATTATAGTATTGAATCATACTGTCTTATATTATAATGATAAATTATACTACCCTATATTTTACTATAGTATGAAATTATATTATGTTATATTCTAGTAAAGTATTAAATCATATTACCCAATATTTCACTATAGTATTAAGTCATATGAAGGATATATCTTATAATGGTATCTAATTATATCAAAATTTGTTTCATTATTATAATAAACTCTTGTACCATATATTAGTTACTATAAAAGATTTTATAGGTAAGCACATTTGACTATCATCGCTGATTATATAGTCTTACATTTAAGTATTACAATGGCTTATATATAGATATGTGTTTAAGTATTACAAAAGATTATATATATGTATATATATTAGAATACCATAATTAAATATTAATGAAATTTGTATTCTTCAAATGGTAGTAATCAATTACCATAGTCAAATATAGGTCTGAAGAATTCACCTTCAAAACTTCATACTTAACTGAGTATAATCAAGTACTTCCATTTAATCCTTACAAGTTACAAAATTTAGTATATTAAATGTTTAATATTATGCTTGAATGTGGTTAATGGCAAATCTAAAAGCATTGCTTAATTGAATTTCTAAAGAGTAATTGGATTGTCTAGTATTATTCCATATAATGAATTATTATGATGATGATTTTTTTTATATAACCTTTGAATCTAATTATGTATGTGTGTGATATGTTAATAATGATGAGAAACAGAGGGACTGATATGGAAATATGATGAAATAGCACTAAATTGAAATACGAGATTATTAATAGGGGAATAAAGTGAGATAATTGTTATTAAAATGTGTTTGTGGTACCAAAACCTAGGTTTTCTTTGTATGGTATTGAAAATTAAGTCTTAGAAGCTCTCGTGTATAAATAATGCCAAAGCATAACTCTCCACCTTAGGGCTCTTTTTTATAAGAGTTAAAGCAATTTTGGTAAGTGTCTAGGGTTGTCACCTCATATCTTATTATCAAGCACTTATGCCATATCAGACACCATATCCTGCCTAAACATTTATAAGGACTAACCAGTGGGAATGATAGATAGATTGGCCAAGTAGGCAAGATGAGAGTAACTCCTAACATTAGAGTTAGTTTATTTTATTTCCAACATTTATGTATCAATGTTATTAATGGGATTTGTGTTTGTTAACTGAAATCTATAAGATTACATTGTTGTCCAATAATGTAATTGTGTGTAATGGTTATAATAGTAGAATCTAAACTAGGGTAGCGCATATGTGTACAATTCTGTATTTCTCAATTGAACATTGCTTGTTATTGTTAGTAAGTAATAATGATGTAGAATATATGATCTAGAATGATAGATATGATTGTGAATTGTTATGATTGCATGTAAAAGGATTATAAAATAAATATGGATATAGTTGGGGTGGTGATTAATAAGTAGGCTATCTACTTATTGAATCTATAAATCACTATTGTTTGTTTAAAAATATTTTATAGATTTGTCTATAACAACTTCTAACTACCACAATCAGCTCAAGAGTAAATGTCTCCTAGACTTCTTTTGAGATTAACCATAATCTTGTAAAGAATAGTAAGAAGTGATGTCGACTTATATAAATAATACAATATAAGCTACTACATAAGATTAGATAAGCTTGTGAAAATTCAAAAATAGGTTCCACACTGATCATGACCAAATTAATTAATTTAAGTCTTACAATTAAATATCTAATGAGATTTTAATCTCTTATAGATATCATATTAGATCGCTAACAATTAACTATCTAATGAGTTCTTTATCTCAAAAAGCATGCTCTATAATTATCCCATTATTATCAATTAAATTTTTTATTTTTAACTAAAAAATTCAAATTTACATTTTTTATTTAGAATGGATCTAAACAAATTAGTAGGATCAACACTTGTCAAATTCTTAACAAATCCAAATCTCTAATGAGTTTGAAGTGATAGGTTCTTTTATATTTTGGGATCAAATCTATCTAGACCCATCCAATCATTATCATTATAATTCTACTCCACCATATATCCTTTCAAAAATAAATTAAACCCCACTAAACCTCACACCCATTATTAAAAGGTGCGGTGTTCCCATGTTGAAAAATGTATATGCAAGAATATTTATTGCAAAGATAAATAAATATAAGATTGAGCCATCTGATAAAATCCCTCTATATGATTTTATCCATGATCTGTCACTTGTCTAAGACTACTACCAAATTTGTCTTTGCTCCAACTGAAAGGAATAGCATCTGGAGAATGATACGAATGAGAACTTCAAAGCTGTTTTTGACTAGCACTTCAAATATGTCAGAAGATCTCTTCTTACATTAACTGACACTTAGGAAACATCTCGAGGCTTATGTTTCATGACTGCTACATATATAATTTCTAGCTTTCCAAACAATACCCAAGACAGCAAAACACAACAAAGTGATTTCTCAATTTCAGCGAGTGAGACAAAAACTATGTCATAAATTTAGCAATGTCTTGGAAGGAAGTGAGGTTCAAAGGTCCACTGTCAAATTTCTAAAATCTAGAGCAGTACCACAGCCAGCTTTATTTCTGTTACATGAAACAAATAGATTTGTCCTTAAAAACTCCTAAGATAACAAATCACAGCAAAACTTTAAAATAATAATAAAAAATCAAAAATCAAATGCTTCAACTACTCTAGCCAAATTCCTAACTAATTTTCATCCCATTAGAAGGATCCCCATCCGGATTTTGCTACACTAATCTCCGAAATTGGAAGGGCAAGATCGGAGCTTGAACTAAACCATCCAAGCTTATCAATGAGTTTCTTGAGCAAGTCACCAACTATGTAAGAAAGTACTGAGGCCAAAGCTCCACTGCCAAGATAGTACGCTACAGTTTTGAAGTATGTCACATACTTAGTTGGCTTCTGGATATAAGCTTTTGCTATGGCAAGCAGTGTGATGCATACCAGAGAAGCTACTGCAACTGCTGCAAGCTTTAAATCCTTGCTGTTGCTCTCGTAGAACGCGAAGCCGTACACTATTGGCGGCACCAATCCGAGTACGAGGAAGGAAAGTATGGCAACGGTGGCATGGAGACTGAAATTGCCCCTCTGTCCCAGTGTCATGAAGTACCTGTCCACTTCTGCATTCGTTTCATCGTGGGTTTTTGTGAATTCTTCAGATTTCAGCTCCCAAAGCTGCAGATACTCGGGCAGTGATGTTTTAATATTTGCACAAACTAGTTTAATGGAGTACAATCAAATTCTATGGCAAAGTCATGCTTAAAATGTTTCATATATAAACTTGGGCAGTTTCGTAGAATTTAGCATCAATTTATTAGAAAGAAAACATTTTCCGTAGGAATAATATAATTTTGTGTTTATAATTATATAATATTAAGATAATACAAAATATTCTACTTGCTTAATGTAGAAATTTTTTTACCCATTACTGCAAATTGTAATTTGACAAAACAGAGTCAAAGAAAGATCCAGGAGAACTTTTGGGAAAAATACATATAAAATGGATCATATCTTAAATGATTTTACTAGAAATATGGTGGGCAATTGAATTTAGTGGAAGCATTGATTCTACCTCATATAGCATTTCTTTGAGGTAAAGATAAATGTAATAATGATAAGAGAGCATATTTTTTGGCTACATCTGTAATTAATCTCAACATTACAAGAGGTTAGAATTGAATTGATATTATGAAGCCTCTAGCAGCTTCAGTCACTGATATATATATATATATATATATATATATATATATATATTCTTGAACTTCAAAATTTAATAAAAATGTTAAATGATTAAATAGCAAGAAGCAAGACAAGAAAGTGTCTGACTCACATGATGAACAAGGATGAAAAGTCCACCAATCAGATTTGCCAATGCCAGAGCTACGATGCTTACTGCAATTGCAGATTGGAGAACAAGATAACATAAGCTTAATGAGTAAACCATTCCGAGTTGCAGACCAAAGTATATCTTACATTCCATATAATATCTAAATGAAACCAAATTACCTGTCCCAACTCTACTTGAATGTACTTAATAATTATGCCATTAAAATGGTAAATTTGCCATGAAAGAGAAGTTATTTTTCTAGTGATTGAATTGTGTCAACCTTTTTTTTTTTTCTTTTTTCGAAGAAAATGAAATTATTTCAAACATGATAAAAAACATTCTCCAAAATCAGATTTTTTTTTTGACAAAACAAACAATTAAACAAGCACACTTTAACTCTTACATGTGGTAGCATCAGCACTTGCTGCAGAAGTCACAACACTGAGACTTGCAATTGATTCAGTCAAACCACCATATACAATGGCTTTCAGAATTTCCCATTTCTTGCTACTTTCTGGTTGTTGAAGCACACCTTCTTCTGGTATAGGAACAACTGTTGTGCTCACAGGAAGCACTTCTTTAGCTGGCCATATTATAAAACGTCACCACATCATTTCAATGCAGTAAATTGCAACATACATTGTTCAAAAGTTAAAAATTATTACCTGTGGTTATATCTGCAGGCTCACCATGCAATTTAGCAGTAGAATCAATTACAGTTTCTTCGGGTTTACTGGGCATGAAGGCAATGACTGCCCTGCCAGCAGCAGTAAATTTCTTCTGTAATGCATCTTCATCCTTGGGTTCAGCAGTGACCTCAGAAGTACTAGCTCCGTCTCTCCAATCAACCACTGGAGTCTTGTTTTTTGATATGTCTTGAGGAATTTGATCTTGTGCGATTTCAATTTTACTTTCTAAAATGCAGATCAAGGAAGGATATACCAATTACTGTTATAATCAGCAGAAAATTTGATATAATCTTGGGTTCTTTTTTGTCAGAAAACAACTTCTGCAGGAAAAATCTCTTATTTATGTAGTACTGGAGCCAAGACCCAAAGATAAACGAGCTAAATGTGTTTCAATATTTTAATGAGATCAAATTTGAAAATTAGAAGTATTTTAAATTATACACATAATTATAAATGAAATTCCAAGAAAGTTAATGGGGTACATGCCCAAACTAGCTCCACCATTGTATTTGTGCATGTACAGGTAAAGGATTTTCATGTTGTTTTCCGCCACGGCAGAGGGAAAAAACAACTACTCTAAAGAAGTCGAAGATTACTATAAGAAACAGATCAGCTAAATTCCTAGATATCATGTTGAATTTGGCAGATTATTTGAATTACGACAAAAAAGAAAAAAAAATAGTTTATTTAGATTGCCTGTACCTTGAACTGCGGCTTCATCAGCGATCACTTGTTCAACCTGCGGTGTTTCCTTTTGTGAATCAATCACTGCCACAGACTGATCTGGTGCTGGAGGCTTAATTTCTGGCTCTCTTTTTTTTATCACTTCATTTGCAAAAGCAAGCAGTTATATTTGTCAAGCATTTTGAAAATATAATAAAACAGAAGATAATACGATAATATTTCAAGATCATCAAATCGAACAGAATCACCCTGAAACTCAGAAGTAACAAATCAATGTTCACTCTAATTAATATTATTCTGAAATGATTTTTTATATTGATTGATAATCATTTTGTGTGTTTTTGTGTCTATAAATGGTTAACCCAAGTAATAAATACAATACCATCTTCTTTTGGTACTTCATCCAGGTCTGCAGGCACCAAACTGGAGAAGATCAAACTTCCTATTCCAAACCATAAAGAAATTGTAAGAATAGCAAACTGCTTAATCATAAATAGCTGAAAATTTGGAGAAAGAAACAAAATGTCAGGAAACTAGAAATGAAATCAGCAATGTGAAAATGCCAATTTTCATTTATTCATTTTCTGTCATCACATACAAAAGCTAGTTTTCTTAACAACCATCATCACTATTATTATAAATTACTATCAGTGAGAGCACTGCTAGAGACATGGCAAATGGCTCCCACAGTTTTTGGCATGGCCCAACCATTAAGGCCCCACAATTTGGTGGGCCCTACCTGATGAGTGAGGGCGTGCTAAACGACGTGAGCTGTTCAACGTGTCCCAAGCATTTTTGCAACAGTGATTATATCAATTCTATCACAAAGAAGAAAAAGGGGTTCAATGAGCTTAAATTATGAGTACCTATTGGAATGATGAAGCTGAAGCAAGACGTGCATCTAATTGTATCAACCGGCTGAGGCTGCACCAAAGTTGGAGCTTCTTCCCTTTCTCTACTCTGAATCAAGACCTTCTGGATACAGGACTTGCAATTTGGACAGTAAAATTCTTGTGTTTCTTGCCTTTGATAGACCCTCTCCAGAATAAGTTCTTGCACTCCTGGCCGGTTTTCTATTATTATATCAACATTTTGAACTTCAGTTCTCACATTTTGGAAGGAAGTAGAATCCTTTAACATCGGAGGATTAGACTTAGACTCTGATGAAATCTTGATCTTCTCAATCTCCTCATATTGAAGGCCATTTGCACCATTCACAGGGATTCCAAGATTCTCTGCACTGAAGCTCAAATTCTCGTCTCTTGAAGTCATAATTCTGGGGATCGAAAACTCGATATTTTCATCTTGAACTCCAGACAACACATTTACGTGTTCAACAACTGAAGACAGAGAACAAATCAAGCAGAGTAAAACATATTATAACTTTTACCGAATACCATGAGAGCGAAGGAAGAACTAACAGAAACAAGGTAATGTTGTTGGGATCTTAGTTTTGTCAGAAGAGAGAAATATAGCATCTTCATCTCTCCATACAGAGACCTAATATCTGATTTCAATGGTTCTTGTCTATGCATATCACCTTAATTAGGTACTGCAATCACCATAATATTTAAACAACACAATTTGTGTGTATCCACAACTAAGATTTTTGGCCATTTAAGGTTCTATTTCTGGGATAAGCAGGAAAACCACAATAATATACAAGTTGCAAGAAGAAATTTGGCTGAGAATTAATTGAGAATAATTATGAGCGTGGGATTAAATACAATGTTTCTTTTCTCCAAAATGAAGGCCGAGACTGCATTTAGTTGTTCGCTAATGCTCCGGTTTTGTTTGACAAAAAATATTTTCAGTAGAAATAATCTTAAATCCTAATTTTTTTACTTATATTTATTATCATAAAATATTAAAATAATAGAAAATATTCTATATATTTAATGTTATATATAAAAAGTGTATAAAAAAAATAACATCTATAATATAGAAGAAGCTATTTTTTTCCATCATTATTTAGTTAAAAACTTGGAAAATTTTAAAATTTTCCCTACTTATTATTATTATTTTTTTTTTATAATATTCAGACCTCAAAAGTCTGAATAAATTATAAGACAAATAACATTGATCTTCTCAAAATTTTGATCTAATTACACTTAACACTCCACATTTTTTAAAATTATATACTTCCACTTCTAAAGCACTTTGATCATAATAAAATACAAATAACATTGCCAAAAGTCTTTAATTCAAATGACATTCGATATTTCTTGAATGCTTTATCTTCCGTTGCATCCAGGATTCGATCTTTAATTCTTGTGTGTGTGCATCTAGTGGCTTAATCACTCTTACTATTATCAAAAAATAAAAATACAAATAACATTAATCTTTAACTTGAACTTCCTTTTCTTATACCGTCTTCCATGATTAAAAGACTCTTTCCCTCTAGTTTTACACACAAATATGCCATTTTAAAAAAAAATAAAAATTATCTCTATTTATTATGTATAATTGTATTGTAATATTTTTAAATAAAAGTTGAAGAAAATTATCTTTTACCCATAAAGAATAATATTAGAGAAAGAATTATAATTCAAAATTAATATCATTACATTTACAATGTAGAAGTACCGTCACTGGATGGAAGTATTTAATTCTAAAAAATGAAGAATACTAAATATGATTTAGTCAAAAGGGAATAACAATGTAATTTTCCCTAAATTCTATTTCAACCTTTCAACAATTTTACCCAAGTTTGGTCCCTAATTATAATGTATATTAATGAAATGGAAGCCCTTTATTTATATGCAAGTAATTAATATAAAATATTGAAAAATTTTATGGTACAATATTAATTATATGATATAGTGGTGCACACCAAATCTGATCGTTAAAATATCATCGCATGATATGCAAAATTTAATTTTTAAAAATAATAAATTTAATGTACAATCACATATAATAATATATTAATATATCACTTAATCATTAGTATTTTCCCTAAAATATTTTCTAACATTGCAAAAAAATTTGCCGGTGTCTTCTAGTCATTGCCTTTTTGTTTTGTTCAAATCAAAATTTGGGGACCACAATTGGATACAGCTGGCAAATATATTGAGGGGAATGTGTGGGAAAACAAGTCATGGAATCAGCTTAAACTCCACCGAACAGTCTCAGCCTATTGAGTTTCAGCAACAACTCTCTTGACAATATTTAGAAGGATGAATATTAGTTCAAAGTCACGTCATTCTCAAGAAAGAATGACGGTTCGTTTTTTACCACAAATATAACAGTATTGTTTTATTAAATATATAAAAGATAATTTATTTTTTGTGAAAAATATATAATAAATTAATTTAGAGCTGGAATTATCATCTAATTACGTGAAAGCTCCTGCATTTTCATGAAATTTACATTAATTAATAAATAATATTTAAAATTAATTTAAAATAATATAATTAAATACTATCAATCATTTGTTATTATCATAAATAATTTTTGGGCGGTAATGAAACTATCATCTTATAAAATGACGGTTTCACATGAGACGGATACCATAGACAGATTTAGATATAAACCTTCGGGTGAAACAGTGATTGAGAAGAGTAAGAAACAGAAGGAGGGTTAGAATTTCATAAACCTGCATTATATATATATATATATATATATATATATATATATATATATATATATATATATATACATATTATAAAGTGAAATATAAAATAACCCCTTTAACTTTGAATACTCCTTCAATTTTAAAATTTTAAAATCACACTTCTAAGTTATTCAAAAATTTGAACTTAACACTCATTACCAACCTAATTTATCATTTTTATTAAATTACATAATTTTTATAATTATTTTAAATAAGAATTATAATATTATAATATGTTATTATTTTTTTAAATACTCTATATGTTATATAATTGATAAAAATTAAATTAGATATATAGTATTTTAGTTAAATAATAAAAAATGAATTAAGAAATTATATGAGAAAAATAATAAAATAAACTAATATACTATAATATTATGATTCTTGTTTAAAAAATTAATTAAAATTGATGTACGTAACTTGATAGAATGGTTAATTAAATTGACAATAGATACTAATTTTATATTTTATGAAGTTTAGGAATGTGAATTTTAATTTTGTAAAGTAGTAAAAGGAAAAATCTAACCATCCCAAAATTGAAGAATATATTTTAATATTTTCCTATATTATATACATCAACACAAAAAGAATGTACAAAAATAATACTTTAATAATATTTTTGTTAATAATAGTTTATATATTTATTTTTGTACATATTTATTCCACCATAAAGCAAAAAATTTGAACCCGCCGAATAGTGGGGAAAAGAGCAGAAAAATAGTTCAATATATAAGGCCAGTTGAAATTTTTGCAAGGATTTTATATGAGAAAAATACATGAAATATTTTGCCTCCACTAACATCAATTGCATAAAAACTTTTCAAAAATTTTCTCATTTTTCTTCAAAATTTATAGCTATAATTGGTAAGTTACTGAAGTATAAAAAATTTTCATAAAATTTGCCGGAGTAGGTACTAATAAAAAAATTTTCGTAGCATTTTTCACAAATATCTCATAAATTTTTGCACTTTTAATTTTTCCCATTTTATCTTCTCCAAGACACTAGTTTCAAACTTAGTTGTTTCAAGCAACCAATGTTTTTGCCTGTCCATTGGTATGCATTTTCTATATTCTTTGTTTTTAATAACATAGGAGTGACTATCCCATTAAACACATATGCAAATATCAATTATCAAAATGGCCATTTCTATATTCTAATAAATCTACCAAAACTAATAAGATTTTAGGCCATTTGAGGGTATATTTAGGAAATGCATGATACAGTCCTTTTTTTTTTTTCGAAATGTATCATTTATTCTTTTTTCAATAAATTATAAATTTTAAAAAATTGTGAATTTTACAGTGTGTGAAAAAAGAATGAGCAAAAAGTGAGTTAAAAGGGATGAATTAGGAGTTCAAAACTAAATATAGCACTATTATTTTTATATTTTTATTATAATAAAAATAATTAAACCATTAAATATATATAAATTAAAAATTAAATTCTGAATATAAAAAAATATTGACTCTTCAGAAGTATCGAAAATTATTTGAACTTTCAATTTATTTATTTTTTACTTTTATTCTTATATTTTCCAAGCTGGATGCAACGTATTTTTGTCCAAAATGGAAGGCAATATTGCATTTAATTTTTTTCCGCAAAATTACAAACTCTCACTGTTGCCTGTGACTCAGCGTCTTGTCCATATCAAAATCAATGTTTTCAATGGGATTACCCACAAACAAAAGAAAAAAAAAAGGGTGGGGGGATTGACGGAGGAGTCGACCGGAAAAGATATTTTTGGAATCAGCGGAAACCCTATCATCAAATGGTCTTAGAGTGTTGGACTCTTCACCTCAACTATTTTCACTGATATTCTCCCTCATGGGTAAAAACAGATATAATATTTATATTTCATGCGTTAACGGTGTAGTTGTATTTATATTAGGCCACGTACGAAATATTACCATGAAGTTTAATATTTTTTTTCAAGTGCAATAAAATAATAAAAAATAAAATTAATAATTTTTTTAGTACCAATAAAATAATTTTTAAAATTTATAAAATTATAATTTTATATTTAAATAATAATCCATCCATATAATTTTACTCCTCAATCATATTATTCAAAGATAAAATTATTTATATAAAAAAATAAAAATTTATGTATAGTTTATTATTTAAAAATAAAATTATAATTTTATATAATTTAATAATTATTTTATCAATATTTTACAACTTCAAAAATGAAATTATTAATTTAATAAAAAAATAGAACATTTAACAATATACGTATACCATGCAAGTATACATGAAGAAGATATATAGCATTGCTGCCCTCACATACACTAACAGATCAAAAAATTGTGCAAGAAAAAATAACACTTCAATGTATGTATATTTGTCAAAATTTTAAATATTTGTGTGTGTGTGTGTGTGTGTGTAAAGGAAAAAATTTTGAGTCAAGAAGAAGAAGAAGAGAAGGCAAAGAAGCCTTGTACAGCATACAAGTTGAAATTTTTAAGCCTAAATATGGTAAAGTTTTTGAGAAATTTGCTGTCAGCAAGTGCACTTTCCACAGCATTCCATGTTCAGATTTTTAAGCCGAGTTTTAAAGATTTTTCTTTTATCAGTTCCATTTTTCCAGAAAACATGCAAGTTTTTGAAGATTTTTAATTCATCAAGTCCATTTTTTTTCCCACAAACATCTCACAAATTAGAATAATAACTGATTGTTGCAGATAGTAAGAAAATCTAGGAGTAAGAAAGGGAGAAGAAGAACAAGAACAAACCCATGTATAATCTCCACATGAAATAAATAATAAATAAATAAACTAATATATATGCTGAGAAAATTAAAAATATTCTTACCTTCTATGACATTGACATTTTCTATTGTAGTAATCTCGGTGGTGGTGCTGCTGAGTTGAGTTGGGCGTTGCTGTGCTTCAGCAGCTTCCTCCATTTGTTCTTAACACTTCAACTCAAAGGATAAGCCTTTGCCTTTGTTTTTCTCTCTAATAAATGGCAAAGCACCAATGTAATAGCTAATTTTAAATGGGGTTCTGATGACTAAGTTGTTGAGTCAAAGGTTGTCTTGCATGAAGGGAAGGTGTGGATTTTGAAAATGTTGATTGGACAAAGATACGTGCCATACCTTGTGGGCCATACTTTGTTGTGCATACTTGCTGGATTCTAGTTGGCAGAGTGAGAAGTATATTAATTTTAAATAAATTTTATTTATTAAATGAATATAGATATAAATTTTGAAGGCAACACTTATAAAGGAGGATAATTTTACTGTTAACCTCAATTTTAAAAAAAAAATTTATCAAAAATTTGCGTCGCAATAAGATTTTACTAGAATATTTAAAAAAAAATTTGGAAAAAAATCTAGTAAAATCTTATTGCGGTGCAGGTTTTTGGAAAAAATTTTCTGAAATCGAAATTAACAGTAAAATTGCCTAGTATTAATACTCATCATTTATAATTGAAAACCATCACGATATGAAAAATTCCTCAAGTGTTCAAAAATTTGTAATTAACAATTCATCAATGAAATTAAGCATGGTTCAAATTTCCAACAATGGTATTATCAGAGCAAATCGGTTCAATTGGCATGAAAATGGCCCTGTTCATGCAAGCAAAAGTAGAATGCTCATGTAGGGAAAAAAATAGTAAAGCAACAAAATAAGTATTCTGCAAAATTTCAAGACTCTCCGGGAAGCAGGAAGAAGCGACAAGAGTATGATAACAAAAGGAGGCATTCAAAACTAAAGTAACACGACGGACATGGCCAAGCAAGAAGAAGCAATATGGCCAAAGTTTATGATTTTTCAAAATTATGGGAAAATGTTGAAAAATGATAATTTAGAAAATTCATAAATCTCCGGGAAACTTTATAATGAGCAAAGTCTTAGGTGATATCTTTTAGAATATTTGTAAATGATAGATACACAATTATAATGTTGAATCGTATATGTAAAAAACCAAAATTCATAAAAAAATTTATTTATAAATAAATTATAGTCATTATTTATAATAGAAGATCTAACAATATAACAAAAAAAAAAAAAACTCCCCAAATATTCAAACACTACTTATAATCAAGAACTCACCAATCAAATATTCCATCAACTTTCCAACAGAAACAAATTAGTGCAGTACAAGAACTGCCAACTGGCGCTTATGGCATGTGACTTTTACTGTTAGGTTATTAAAGACTTCTGGTTTCTAGTTTCCACATTTTGTGGTGTGAATTCATAGACAAAACCATGGCCTACAGAGTTATGAATTTGTATTCTTCCTTTCAAATGGTGTAGCTAGTCTTGTTTTAAACAAGAGTTGACTCAAATTTTTTTTATGTGCAATGATTTAAAATTTTATTCATAATTTAATAAAAACTAGCAAACCAATCCCGTCCTACGCACGGTTTGTATATAATTAAAAAAATAATATTTACAAAATCGAATCAGATCAGAGGGTCAGATTATCAACCGATGCTTGAAACAATTTGAATCGACTTTTAAAACCATTCTGGCAGTTAGGCTAATTAGAACCGGTATGAATTGAATAAAATCGATAAAAATCAGATTAAATTGGAAAATCGGTCCAATTTTTAAAAATGGTTTTGGTATTTTTTAAAATCTTTTTTTTTTTACAAAATTGGGTTAATACTTTCAAAGATCCAATTAATAAAATGTTCTTTTAAAAAAATATTACTAAAATAATAAAAAGCCCCATTTTTTACATCATAGTTTGTTATTAATTTTATGATAATTTTATTTATTAAATTTATTATTTTATATAGATTAAGACTTACATTTTGCGAGTAAATATTTAATTTATTTATATAATTTTTAAATTATAACATTATCCTGTCTAACTATTAATTTAACTAATTAAACCATTCAAATCATGAAACAGGAGGCCTTCTGATGCCTAGTTTAAATTTTAAAATATTAATAAAAAATAATATAGTAATTTAATTACATATTACATTTAATTTATAAAAATAATAAATTTTAAAAAATATAAATTATGTGTCTTTTCTATTGTTTAAAATTTTATTATATGTAACTTATATAATTATATAATAGTAAAAAAATAATGATAAAAGCAAGAATATTCATATCGTATTTGGTGTGATGAAACAAGAAAAGTGAATGAAAATAAAACAGAAAAATATTTTCATAATTTGATATATGAAAATAATGATGGAACAAAATAGAGAATGAATATTTAATGATAATAATATTCTTAATAAAAATATAATTTTTGGTACCTAATAAATAACACTACTTATTTTTTCAACTCAATATCAACCAAGTTCTTTGAATATTATTCTAATATTTCTTTTTTTAAAATTAAGAACAAATTGTTAAAATTAGCATAGTTAATTAAATCTAAATTGCATTCGCTTCACGAAGAAAAAAAAAGTTGCTTGCAATTTTTTTAAACTATACATTACATAATTCATGATTTTTGTTTAAAATGTGCCATTGTTACTAGTTGATTCTATATATTTAAAATTCTATTATCTAGCTTTATAAATTTATATAAGTTATAAAATTAATTAAACTTAAATATATAAATAGATTTTATACAACCATTTATTCATGTAATATTACCTTGCAAGAAAATTCTTAATATCTTTTTTACCTTTTGTCAAAAAATTTAGTTACATTTATTTTTTTAATAACATAAAATTTTCATACTCATTAAAAGTATAAATAATTTTCAATTCATAATAAATCAACTTAATTTAGATATACATGACATTATTTAATTAGTTAAAATAGTATCATTTTTCAAGTATTTTTATATCAATGTATTTTAATAATTTTTTCAAATTTTACATGCAAATAAAAAATTTAAATTCAAATTGGGACAAATTATATAAAATATTTTAATAAATAATTTTTATTAGTTTATTTTATAATTTCTTACAGCTTTACATGATGAATTCACATATCTCATTGATAAAAATAAAATAATAAAATATTTTTAACTTATTTGAAATATTTTTATAATAAAAATGCTTGTAAATCATATTTAAAATAGAATTTGATTAATTTAAAAAAACTTTTTTTTAGCAAATATAGAAAAATAACACATAATATCAAGAAAACATTAAAAATTTTAAATAAGCTAACTTAATTTTAATTTTTTAATTTTTTATTAAAAATAGATAATATAATTGACTTGTTCCATTTATATATTTCATATCAAAATTTTAATTTATTTAAAATTTTTTATAATAAAAATATTTTCAAATCATGTTTAAAGATTAACTTTATTTAAAAAGACATATTTTAATAAATGCAAATAACTTATCCATTGATAATATAAAGGGAAGTAAAAGTTTAGCAAAGCAAATATAAAATATGATCTTAATAATTAATTAATTTTTTTAATTATGTTTGTAATGTTTATATTATATAATGTGTGAGTTATTAAGTAACAAAATTAAAAAGGGTAATGTTATGGAGAACTTGACCTCTTAAAAAGTTAAGTATTTCCATCATCAAATTACATTTAATATATTAAATTTTACATTTTTATTTTCATTCACTTGTTTTGAAATTAAAAAAAAAATAATTCGATAGTGAAATGCTAAATCTATTAAGAAGTCAAACTCCTAACAATATTACCCAACTTAAAAAATGAAATATGTTGTAAATTATTTAATTAAATAAAATATTTTATTTATTAAAAATAATTTTAAAATAAAAATAAATTTTATTATATTTATAATATTAAATGCATTTTATTTCAAATTTAAATAGAAGGAGCGAATAGGAAAAATGAAGAAAAACATAGAATGGTGTAGTTAAAGTGAAGAAAATAGTATTTGAGTTATAAAGCCTACATAAAATCTCAATTAATATGTTTTCAATTAAAAATATAATGCTTAAAAATTATTATCAGGAAAAATTAACAAAAATTAAATAAATAAAATTTAACTTAATTTTTAAATATTATTTCAAAATATAAATGTGCAATTAATTAATTTTGTTAATAATATTTATATTGATGTTTTCATTTAAAATATTTATAAAAATTTAAATATATAATATATACACTACCTAGTGATAATCTTAATATATGAGTTATAAATAATAGAAGTAAACATGAAAAATAATAAAATACAAAATGAAGCAAATAAATAGAAAAAAAAACAATGTCTAAGCTATAAAGTAATCATATATAATAAGGTAAATCAATTTAATTAAATAAAAATTTTAACTTACTTAAAATATTTTTATCATAAAAAAATCTATTCTGTTAAATTAATTGATATTACTCATTAGTGTTTGAGTTGTAAATTATATAAATAAAAAAAAGAACTATGTGAAATAATCCATGATTTATGAAGCCTTAATAAAATTTCAATTGATATATATCTAATTTAACATATAATATTTAAAAATTAATATCAAGCTAATATTGATAAAAATTTAAATAAATAAATCTAGTTTTTAAAGATACAAAATGTAATTAATTATTTCAATTAATAATTTTTGTAGTAAAATTTTATTTTATATAAAATATTTATAGAAATTCAAAAATAAAAGATATAATATTATATATACTATTTATGAATATTTGAGTTATAAATAATAGAGGTAGATATGAAAAGTAAAAAATATAAAATTAAATAAATAAAAAATAGTGAAATAATGTTTGAGCTACAAAGCAATAAGAATTAAAAATAAAATATGTAATAAAGTAAATTAGTTTAATTTTATAAAATTTTTAAATTATTTAAAATATTTTATCCTAAAAAATTATAATGCATTAAATTTATAATACCTAATAATATTTGAGTTATAATTGTAAATAATATAAATGAAAAAAATAAAAATAAAATATGGTCGGTGTTGGGCGGGAAATTTTTTTTCCCACAACCCAATACAAAAAAAAGTAATCCCTCCGCCCAAAAAAACCTCGCTTTCTTAGCAGTATAGAAATATAATATAAATAGAATTAAAACATTTGTTTAGATAAAATCATCCATAATAAACATATGGTTTGAGGAATTATTCTTTTTTACATGAATGATGATAATCAGTAATGTTAAATGACAATTAACGATCAATAGAGATGAGCAGTGTAGTGTACAGATCATCAACTATTGTTAATCAGCAACAATATATGGTGATAAATAATGGTTAAATTCAATTCACAAGTTCACTAATAACTTCAAAATGTCATCGTTAGAGTTAAAAATAAAAAAGAAAAAGAAAAATTTTTGTTCTTAACTCATATCATATCCAAAGGGAACAATATGATAATTTTATCCTAAATTGGAATGCTTGTTCGGATTAGATTTACCCTGCCTTGGTGTGATCACAAAGGCCTGACTAAATTAAAATGTTCTTTTTTGATCGATGGATTCAAATATTTGCTAAAATAGAATAGTACATATTCTTATATTACCGACATGCTTTTTTATTATGCTCCAAACAATTCCTAAATCCTAATTCAAACCAAACTGACTACGTTGGAAATCAACTTTGTATGGGATATGTTTATAAATATTTTTTAGTTATAAAAATAATGAATTTAAATTTGATTTATTATTTATGTAAATCAATTTTATACTACCACTTAATTAATAAAAATATTAATTTTTTTTGTTATTGATAAAAATTATTAAAATCTATTACTTTTTTTATGATGCAACATCTCCTTATTCATTAATTGTGTAAAAAATTTATATTCAAAGTAAATTTAAACTAAAAATAATAATTTAATGATAACTAATTTTTAAAATTTTAGAGAGAAGCCAAAAAGTAAAATTTTAAAATATAATCCAAAGTTTTTATTTATTTTTTATGATGTATTATCTTCAATACACTAACTAACAGTATAAAAATATATTAAAATGATAACAATTCAAAATTAAATTTAAACAAAAAATTTGATAATTTGAAAGGTATAACCTTCAACAACCCATCTCCTTAAATAATAGTTCAAAGATTTGCAAAGAGATTCGCCACGAGAAAAACACACCTGAGATCAAAAGAAATTAATATATAATAGTAACAGGATTTATTAAAATATTCAATAAATTAGATCTTCACATATTGTATTAAAATAATCTTAAGAGTTGACAATCATAATTTTTTGAGATAGATATGCATGTTTCCAGGTGCACAAGATTCCAAATGAATTTTACAGATATGATGACAAATTTGATTGTTGAAATATAGGAATAAAAAAAAATGGCTGGTTTGTTCTGAACACAAATTAGAAGCATCTTTAAAAATAAGGCTTTATTCATGTTTTGTTGGAATAGCGAGAGAAAACAGAGAAAAAAATTTAAAATTTAATCTTTTCTTTTATTTGTTTGAATAAAAAGGAAAAATATAAAAATAAAATATATAATTATAATAATTTAATCAATTCAAATTTAAAAAAAAAAATTTTTAATTTTTTATTCAAATTTAAAAAATTCCTGCTGCAGTGAATAACGTTGATTACATTCATTCAACAAATCCAACTAAATAGCCGTGGTTGTTAAGTGTGTCTAATATTTTATCAATAAAATATGATTTAGTAAAAATTACATTACTCTTAAGCAGATATTATTTATTAATGAATAAAAGTTTAAATTTTAAAAATCACACTTATATCTAAATTTTAGATAATTATGTTACTCAATGATTTATAAAAAATTTAAAAGGCATTTCAAAACATAAAATAAGATTTTTTTTAAATTCTTTTAGTGATTAATTATGATAATATATTTTATTGCTTGCGGTGTATCTCGTGTGCTTCGTTGAAATCAGATCCCCCGTTACGAGATCCCCTCGCAAGATTCTATTATTTATTTATATTAAATTTTATTTGGGGAACTGCTAAATATATTTTTTTTGTCAGACTATTGAATGTGAAAATTAAATACTCAATTGTCGCGGCACTTTTTGGGGCCCGCGTCTGTTGGGGGTTGCCCTGCTTCTTTTCTCAATCTTGTTAAATCCGCACAGACGCACGTGCATATTAATATCGTGTCGAGAAATTTTGGGTCACAAAATCATACTCCTGTTCATTCCTTTTTATCAATTATAATTAATCAATTTTATAAATATTAAAAAAATTATTTAATCTATTTACTTTTAATAAAATTTTTAAAATTATGCTTTATATATAAAATTTAAAATAATTAAAAATAAAAAATAAAGACAAACAAATTGATAGTATAAAATAATAAAATATTTACTAATAAAAATTAAAATTAAAAAATATTTAATAAATTATTAAAATTTTAAAAAGGTAGATAAAAAGAATTTTTTTCAAAATATGGTAAATAAAATGGAATTAAGAGGGTATAATTTCAAAAATCTTAATATTTTTATGAATATAATTTTAAAAATGTTATATTATTATGTTTGGTTGAATTCATTTTTTTTAATTATTATAATATTATATTTTATAAATTTTTACAAATTTTAAAATATTATTAAATTTTTAAAAATATCCTTAGTGTAAATTTGACCAGGTAATAGGAAGGAGTTAGAAGGAAAATTTTGAAGGAGTTAAACCATAATTTATTAAGAACTTGAAAAAAAATTAAAATTTTTAGCTATTAGTCATGAACATCTTAAAAGAAAATACAAGATTGTAAGAAAAGCTTTTTTTAATTTTTTTTTAAACTTTGAAATGGCTATATCCAATCCAAATATATACAAGACTTGTCTCTATCAATTAATAGTGAATGGTTGTCTTTTCAATAAAATGGTTGGTGAACAATAATTATAAATAATGATGGATGATATTCAATAGTTATAAATAATAATCGACAACAATTAATAGTGATAGTATTTGAATTAATTTAATATATATACTAATAGTTGGAATTGATTCAATATCACCTCAACAATATGTTATTCAATTTAGAACTTTTATACAAATACAACACACAATATCGATAAATCACAACAAAGAATTAAGAACTAAAAAGCATAATTTTGAATAATTAATATTCATACATTTTACACCAAACAATCAAATTTAAGTCTTTATATATCAAGCACTAATACAAATTCAACTATCATAATAAACTCAATCTTAAGTCTAACCAATTAACCAACTCTTAAATTTGAATTAACTATTACATTCACCCGTAATTCAAATTCTACAATGATTTCACATGCAACATGCATCTAAGTTTTTCAAACCTTTCTATCTTTATAGGCTTTGTCACAATATTTGCAATCTAGTATTCAGTTTTACAATGAACAAGTTCAATCCTCCTTTTATGCACCTAATCCCTTAGGAAGTGAAATCTAGTTTTGATACAATTGTTGTAATTATGTAGAACTAGATTTTTAACTAGATTAATTATTGATAAGTTATCTGTCATAATCTTTATGAGTTTGCTAAATTTTATATGCATCTATTTTAGCATATTTCCTAGCCAAACTACTTGAAACCCACTGCTCCAAGCTGACACGTACTTTTCTTCATAAGAGAATATTGCAACTATTGACTATTTCTTAGAACTTTAAGCTTAAACAAGTAGCCTGAAGTATTCTTTCTATCATTTTCGTCACCACTCCAATTTAAATTAAAAAATCCTACTAGTTTTTTGCTATAACAATTTCTTTTCTTGGAGTATAACAAACCACAGCCACATGTTCATTTGACTTACTTTAGAATTCTTTTGGCTACCATAAGGTGTGAGTGTTGAGGTTTCTCCAAATATATGCTAATTAAGCTCACTTCATAAGTTATGTCAGGCCTGGTGTTGCACAGATACCTCAAGCACCCAATAATTTATTTGAACAAAGTAAGATTCATTAGTTAGTCAGTCATATCCTCTTTTATCAATTTAATACCAGTGCCAACTAGTGTTTTTGAGATGTTACACTTATTCACATTGAATTTCTTTAGTATGTCAATTGCATACTTCTTTAGTGCATTATTCTAAAGGTTTGAATAAATTCCATTTCCAGAAAATAGGAAAGTTAGCCTAAATTGATACTTCAAACTCATTTTTCAACACTTCCTTAAATTTTTTTATTTCATCCTTATTATTTATAGTCAACATGAGATCATTAACATATAAGAAGATTAATAGAATAGTTCTATATGTAAATATTTTCACTACTACAAAATTGCTTATTTATGTCAAATGTTTAAGGGATTAGATGTTAGTTTTGAACTATCATTTTATTAAGTATCATAGTAAATATTTTATAATGCCAGTTAGAAAATCATTGTGGAAAATAAATATTATATTAGTTCCCATAATAAATAAACTATCATCATTTCTTGTAGATCAAATAATTTGGTAACCTATCATAGTTAAACACATCAATTTTTAATTAACATGAAATGTTTGTCTAATATTTTTTTAAAGTTAATTTTTTCCTTTCTCACTAAAATATATATGACTAAAATTTAATAAATTTAGCGTCTAGCCAAAAATGTATATGTTGAACTAAAAACTTGAAAGGCCATAACTTTGTTAATAAAGAAAGAAATATAATTGAATAAGTGCAAACAAATTAATAGTATAAAATAATGAAATATTTATTAATAAAAAATAATAGAATTAGAAAAATATTTAATAATTTGTTAAAATTTTAAAGTAGTAGATAAAAAGAAATAATTTTTTTTAAACTATGATAAACAAAAAGGAGTTGAGAGAGTATAATTTCAAAATCTTAATATTTTTGTGAACATAATTTTGAAAATGTTATAATATTATGTTTGGTTGAATTAAATTTTTTTTAAATATTATAATATTATATTTTATCAATTTCTATAATTTTTAAAAATATCCTTAATGTAAATATGACTAGGTAAGAGGAAGGAGTTAGAAGGAAAATTTTAAAGGAGTTAAACCATAATTTATTAAGAACTTGGAAAAAAATTAAAATTTTTAGCTATTAGTCATGAACATCTTAAAAGAAAATGCAAGATTGTAAGAAAAGCTTTTTTAATTTTTTTTAAAACTTTGAAATGGCTATATCAAATTCAAATATATACAAGATCTTTTCTCTATCAATTAATAGTGAATGATTGTCTTTTCAATAGAAATGGTTGGTGAACAATAATTATAAATAGTGGTGGATAATATTTAATAGCTATAAATAATAATCAACAATAATTAATAGTGATAGTATTTGAATTGATTTTATATATATGCTAATAGTTGGAAATGATTCAATATCACTTCAACAATATGTTATTCAATTCAAAACCTTTATTCAAATACAACACACAATATCGATAAATCACAACAAAGGCTTAAAAACCAAAAAGCATACTTTTGAATAATTAGTATTTATACATTTTACATCAAATGAACAAATTTAAGTCATTATATATTAGGCACTAATAACAAATTCAACTACCATAATGAACTTAACCTTAAGTCTAACTAATTAACAAACTCTTAAATTTGAATTAACTATTACACTCACCCTTAATTCAAATTCTACAATGATTTTACGTGCATCATGCATCTAAGCTTTTCAAACCTTTCTACATTCACAGGCTTTATCATAAGACCTACAATCTAGTATTTAGTTTTATAGTGAACAAGTTCGATCCTTCTTTTATTCACTTAATCCCTTAGGAAGTGAAATCTGGTTTTGATATATTTGTTACAACTATGTAAAAATAGATTTTTAACTAGATTAATTGTTGATAAGTTGTCTGTCATAATCTTTACATGTTTTCCAAACTTTATGTGCATCTATTTTAACATATTTCCTAACTAAATAACTTAAAAGCCACTACTCCAAGTTGACATGTACTTTTCTTTATAAGAGATTATTGCAACTATTGACTATTTCTTAGAACTCTAAGCTTAAACAAATAACCTAAAGTATTCTTTCTATCATTTTCATCACCACTCCAGTTTAAATTAAAAAATCCTACTAGTTTTTTGTTGTAACAATTTATTTAATTGGAGTATAATATACCATAGCCACAAGTTCATTTGACATACTTTAGGACTCTTTTGGCTACCAAAAGTTGTGAGTACTAAGGTTTCTCCAAATATATGCTAACTAAGGCCACTCCATAAGTTATGCCAGGCTTAGTGTTGCATGGATACCTCAAGCACTCAATAATTTGTTTGAACAAAGTAGGATTCATTGGTTGGTTATTCATATCCTCCTTTATCAATTTAATAGCAGTGCCAAGTAGTGTTTTTGAGATGTTACACTTATTCATATTGAATTTCTTTAGTATGTCAATTGCATACTTCTTTTAATGCATAAACATCTTTCTAAAGGTTTGAATAAATTCTATTTCAAGAAAATAGGAAAGTTAGCCTAGGTTGACATTTCAAACTCCTTTTTTAGCACTTCCTTGAATTTTTTTTTATTTCATCCTTATTATTTACGGTTAACATGAGATCATCAATATACAAAAAAATTAATAGAATAGTTCTATGTGTAAATATTTTCACTACTACAAAATTGCTAATTTATGTCAAATGTTTAACAGATTAGACAATAGTTTTGAATGATCATTTTATTGAGTGTTATAGTAAATATTTTATAACGCTAGTTAGAAAATCATTGTGGAAAATAAATATTACATTGGTTCCTATAATAAATAAACTATGATAATTTCTTATAGATTACATAACTTGGTTACTTATTATAGTTAAACACATCAATTTTTAGTAAAAAATCAACATGAAATGTTTATCTAATATTTTTTTTAAGTTAATTTTTGGCTTTCTCACCAAAATATATATGATTAAAATTTAATAAATTTAGCATCTAGTAAAAAAATGTGTATTTTAAACTAAAAACTTGAAAGGTCATAACTTTATACTCAGTTATTAATTTTATATTGATTTCATGTAATTTTTTAAGATTTATCTATCTGCAAAAGTTAAAGGTGTCTTTCCTTTTCCTAGGATCATGAAAATGTTTACTTTCATGGGCCCTTTTTTTTTTCATTTTTCCTCTATCTATAATCATTTTTAATATCCATTGCAATATTTGATCAAATACATAATAAGCATCTAACACCTAGATATAATATTAAAAGTTATGCAAAGGGAACGTATGAGTGAAAAATCAAAAAAAAATGAAAAAGGCAAAAATTTAAGAAATGGAAGTAATAAAAATGCCTTTTATGGTTTGAACTAATAACATGGAATGTAATCATTATTTGATTGATTTTGATCTTTATTGCAATATTTTATCAAAAATATAATAAATATCTAACATTTAAATACAACCTCAAAAGTTATATAAAAGAAGAAAAAATATTAAAAATTATGCACAAAAAATAAGAAAAGGAAAAAAAGTGAAGATTTAATAAATAAAAGCAAAAAAGATATATCTTATAGTTTAAATTAATGGCATGGAATATTAAGATATTTGCTTCATGCTCGATATTAATTGAAGGAGTATCAACAACTCATTGATGTATAGTTAATGTAGTCATTATTTAATCAATTTCGATCTTTGCTACAATATTTCATCAAAAATATAATAAGTATCTAACATTTAAATACAACCTCAAAAATTATACAAAAGAAGCATAAAAAATATCTTAAAAAATATGCACAAAAATAAAAAATTGAAAAAAGTGAGGAAGTGATAAATAAAAGCAAAAAAGATATATCTTATAGTTTGAATTAGTGGCTTGAAATATTAAAACATTTGTTTTATGCTCGATATTAGTTAGAGGAATATTAATAGCTTATTGATATATAGTAGAGGATGAAAAGACATCTAGGGTACTATAAATGAAATTAGATAGAGACGGGGATTGAACTTAAAAATAAATAAGAGGAGAAGTGAGAGTGGTAATAAAAAAAATAAGATATGCTTTACTTATAATGCAAAAATACACTATATTTAGGGTTCTTATCATACTTTTGTAATATTTTTAGATATCGGTTAATTCTAAAATCAACCTCATAAATTTTCTTATTTTCTTAGCAATCTTCAAATACCATAAATTTTAAAATCAATTGAGTAAAAAAAATAATGTCTTAAATTTTTTTAATAATTTCAAAAATGTGTCTGTTAAAATAAATATTAGCTAATCCTAAAATTAATGTCTTAAATTTTCTTATTTTTTCAGTAACTTTTAAATACCATACATTATGATATCAATTAAGTAAAAAATCAATATTTTAACTCACCTAATAATTTCAAAAATATCACTATATCTAAGAGCATGTCGGTTAATTCTAAAACTGACATATTAACTTTTCTCATCTTTCCAGTAGCATTTAAATGTCATATATTACAACATCAGTTAAGTAAAAAGTATTATCTTAAGTTTTTTTAATGATTACAAAAATATCATTACATCCAAATAGATATTAATTAATTTTAAAATTCATATTTTAAGTTTTTTTATTTTTTTAATAACTTTCAAATGTCATATATTATGATATCAATTAGGTGAAAAGCCATTATTTTAAGCTTCTCAAGAATTCCAAAAATAGCACCATATTAAAATAGACATTGGTTATATTTACTAACTATCATCTTATTAGTCCTAATAATTTTAAAAATATCAAAGCATTAATACCGATATTGATCTTGCCTTTTACTGATGTCTACTTACTAATGTAGAATTATAATTCTACAATAAAGTTTGACATAGAAATCATACATACAAATGCATTATTCAAAATTGTTTTGATGGAAGAACTTATTAATTCTTCTGTTCCAAGATCTTAGAGCCCATTTAAGTTTATAAAAGGCTTTGTTAAGTTTGTAAACTTATTGTTCACTTCTACTATCAAAATTAGGAGGCTGCTTTACATAGACTTCTTATTTAACATCTTTATGTTACAGAGCTACAACCAATCTTGCAATCTCTATTCTAGCTATAAAAAGAAATACTTCATGATAATTTAAGCCTAGTTTTTGCAAGAAACCTTTTATCACCAACCTTGCCTTATATTTTTCAATTTCATCATTTGGCTTGATCTTTGTCTTATATATGCACTCCACATCAATGGGGTTCTTATTTCTTGGTAAATCCACTAAATCTCGAGTGTGATTTTTCTCTTATAAAATTTAGCTCCTCTTTTGTAGCTTCTACCTAAGTACTTTCCTTGATTGCTTTATCAAAACTTACAGGTTCATAGTCTTTAAACAAAGCTAATTAAGGGGATAAGATCTCTTTCTTCAGTTAGTGAGTTATTTAGAAATATTTCAAAATCATTAAACCTAATTAGAGGTTTTCTACTTCTTTTAGGTTTGGATTGTTGCTGTTGTGAATCAATTTGATCTTTATCTAGTATTTACATCTGGTTATCCCATTCTTAACACCTTTTCCATTTTAACCATTAATGGATTATTTATTTCTAGCTAGTCGTTACTTTTCCAATCCTAACTTAAAGTTTCATCAACTATAACATACCCCTCACTATGGATAATATTATTATTAACTGGATCAAATAGCTTGTGATCTTTAGTTAAATGATAGCCAATTAACATTATTTTATTATTCCTTCCATTTAACTTCTTCTTTTTCTCTTCTAGCACATGTGTAAAGGCATAAAAAGCCAAACACACTTAGATGACTCACTTAAGGTTTTCTTCTTATTCATACTTTTTTAGAACTTTACATATTAGCTTCTTAATAGGTCACCTATTTAATAAGTAAACTACACAATTGACTACCTTGCCTTACCCTAAATTTGATTGGGCATGTTCTTAGTTTTGAACATGCTTTTCACCATATCTTGAATAGTTGTATTCCTCCTTTTTGCTACCCCATTGTCTTAAAAAGTATAGGATGTAGTCATCTTATGAACTATTGCTTCTTTTTTCTAGTACTTGTCAAATACGGTAGAATTGTATCCATCCCATCTATTCTTAATGTTTTAATTAGGTTGTCATTTTTTTTTTCAACCATTGATTTGAAAATTTTGAACACATAAAAAACTTTATATTTTTATTTAAGTATACCCAGATTTTTGTGTTAAAATCATCCACAAAGGTGATAAAATAGTTATTTTTATTAAAAGATATTATGTTGAAAAGCCCATATACATCAAAATGTATTAGTTCAAGAAACTTGGTGATTCTACCTATGTTACTCTTCTAAAATGCTCTTTTATGTTGTTTCCTAACTATGCAAGCTTCATAATATTTGTCGACTTATGTTACTATAGGCAAGCTAATCACCATCTTGGTTTTTCACAATTGGTTTAGATTTCTAATTTTTAAATACCTAAATTTTATGTGCTATAACCATCCTTTTTCCTTTACCTGTAGTAGCAAGACATTAATAAGTCTTATTATCAATCTTAACCTTGAAGGTTTTATTTCTTAACAAATATGCTTTTAGTATATCTACAATATTTATGTACCCCTACTCCATCTTCATTAAGTAGCACTTTTCAAGTAATTACTTAAGGCTTAAAAAATTATTTTTCATTATTAGAACATAAAGAACATTTGTTATGTAGCCATGTCCACAATCCTTCTACTAATTTATTATACTTCCTCTTCCTTCTACATTTATAGTGTTGCCATCTACAAATTTTACCTTTAAACTCACTAGTTTATTTAATATGGTAAAAAGATCCTTCCTCCTTATCATATGATTAGAATAGCCTATGTCTAAGAATTAGAAATTAGAACTGTTCTTTAATTCATCATAAGTAGATGTTACCATTAGTAGTACATGTTCTTTCTTTTGATCTTTTTGAGCAAAGTATGCAGCTTTTTCTACTTTCTTGTTAATCTTCTTAGTTCAACACTCATTAGCAAAATAGGTGCATTTTTTCTTTTTACATTTATAGCATTGTATCTAAGATTTATCCAATCTCCTACCTTGATTTTTTCCTCTTTTATTGCCTCTCTTACTGAACTTTTACTTGTTTGAAGTATTATCACTATTTAAATTTTCCTTTTCTTCTCGTATTCCATTTGATTTGGTTCCATGTAAGCTTTCAGATGAATTATTGTGACCTCTACCTCTTGTATATCCGTAAAACCTTCTTTCTTTTCTTGTAGAACTATTGCCTTTATCCTCTTTAATTTGAGACTATGATTAAAAGGCTTATTCAACTAGTTTGTCTGACATTCTTTCATTTAATTGCTACATGTATACCTTTAGAGCTACTTGAAGTTCATCAAGACATCTTGCTTAAGTCCTTTGATTTTTTTTAATGCTACCATGATATAATCGAATCTTCATGGAAAAGCTTTAAGGATCTTTTCAATGATTACTAAATCCATAGTTTTGTCTCTATTATTTTTCATTTTATTAGTTCAAGAGACAACCTTTGCAAAATACTCACTAAAACTATCCTTGTTCTCCATTTGTAATAACTCAAGTTGTATCTCTAGAGTCTATAATATGATTTTCTTGATCTTTTCTACACTTGTGAAATAACTATTCAAAATATCACATGTACCTTTTACTATTATACTTTTGTTATCTTCATAAATACAACATTATTAATGCTTTGATGAATAAAGAAGAGGGCTTTATGATCTTCCTTCTTGTTTTCTATATACATCTATGTTTGGGATTTGGTTGCATTATCTCTAATTTCTTCCACACCCTTCATCACCATATCATGAACTTCCTGTTAGCCAAATAATGACTTCATCTATAGACACCATTCATCAAAATTCTTTCTGTCCAATATTGGAAACACAATGTAAAATGACCCACTTGTGCTAGCCATAATCAACCTAGCTTTTGATACTAATTGTTGGAATCGATTCAATATATATACCACCAGTTGGAATTAATTTAATATCACTTTACTAACATGTTACTTAATTCAAAGCCTTTATATAGATATAACACGCACTATTGATACATCATAACAAAAACTTAAGAATTAGGAAGCATGTTTCTTAAAAATGAATGAATGAATTCTCCTTTATTAAACAACCAATATTTATGCATTCTATATCAAATGAATAGATATAAGTCTTTATATACTAAGCTCTAACTATAAACTTAACTTTGAGTTTAATTAACTAACTAACTTTTAAAATGAATTAACCACTACGTATAGGTGATGATGGATTAAGCTATTAATTAATAGTGACAAGACATTACTTAACAAAAGGTCTAACCAAATAAATTTCTTACATGACTAAAATAATGGCTTTTTGACTGGAATACTATGTCTGAATAATTATATTTCTTAAATATTGTGCATGAAAAATTATTGCTCGAAACGCTTAAAATTATTTTTTTTTGTAAAATGCACTGATCACGGGAAGGGGCACCTTGTGATTAGTCTAATTGGGTACAGTTGGGCCCCTCCCATGATCAGTCCATTTTTTTATATTTTTAATTTTTTTATTTTATCTAATTTGTACTCTATTTTATATTTCAATTTGGACCTTTTTTTAATTTTAATCATTTTTAATTTGTGAACCTTTATTTGTTTTATTTTTAATTTTTACTTAATTTGTATTTAATTTTTTTTATAATTTAGGATGTTTATTTGATATTAATTATTGAATGTTCTAAATAATAATTAATAATCTTATTAACTCTCATAAAATTGTACAATATATATAATATAATAAATTTAGTAACTATTATAAGATCGTTAGAATAATTAATATCTCAATAAATATAAATTTTGATATATTCTTTTTTAAACTTATTAGTTGGAATATTTAAGTTATAAAAATAAATTTTTAAACAATAGTTTATCAATTGTGATGTATATATCTTTAAAAATCTTTAACTAAACATGAAATAAGAAAATAATTTACATCAAGAAAATAAATTTTTTATTAGTAAACTATGTTAATCCATAATATGATATAATTTAATTAAAAAATTACATATAGATTATATATTTTTAATTTTTTAAAAAATCATAATATTATAATACATTATTTAATTTTCATTCTAGCACATGTAATATTCATGTTATATAAATAATAAAAATAAATTATGTATAAAAAATTTAATTTAATACTTAAAAATAAAGTACTGAATTATATGCCAAAAATTATTAAAAATTAATATATTATAATATTATAATTCACATTTAAAAATAAAAAAGTCATATCATCTGATAAAAAATTTAATTAATTAGGATAGTAGAATATTAAGTATAAATTTAGTAAAATTCAATCTATAAGTTTTAATTTTCTAAAATTTAACAGGGTAAATTTTAATTATTTTAAGGTAAGTTAAAGGTGGTATTTGACTTTAACATCCAAAAAATAATAATTAAAATAATTTTAGGTTAATAATTTACTCTCTACTAATTTTATTAGATAACATTTTTTATAAAGAAAAAATCATAGATGTATATTGAGAAAGGAGAAACATGGTACTTCTATATGTGAATATTAAAAATAGTACATAAAATTATAGTAATAAAAGAAAGCAAGTTCCTTTATAAAAAAATAAGAAGTTATTTTGTCATAATTTTTATATTTAATATTAAATGAATAAAATATTTTCTCTTATACTTTTATTTTATAACTTTATTTTTAAAAAGTGTTTTATAATGGAGTCTCGGAAGGAAGAGTAATTAAAGGGTAAACACATAAAATATAAATATTTATTCTTAATTAAATTAAAATTACATGTATTTTAATATTTTTCTTTAAGATAAAGGGCAATAATTTTTTAATTTTTCTGCCTGAAGATGAGTGGCATTCGTAAAATATATCTACTTAGTTTTTTACTTCTAGATGAATAATTGGCATCGTTTTTCATAGTTACGTGTAAGTATAACCTTAAATTAACATCATAATAAGTGGCATTTTAGAATGTTTTAAGGAATTTTAAGTAACAATGTAATGAATGGAATTAATTTAATAATATGATTTGAATTAATGAATAAATGTGAAATTTTTTTTTCAATTTGTATAATTTATTTACAAATTTGGATAATATGATAAATAAAATGTGAGAAAGTATTAAATTTGAAAAAAATAGTTATGAATCAATTAAATAAATAAATTAGATATAACATTATAATATAATAATGAATTATTCAATCACCAAAATAATGGCTCCCAATCCCACATCGAGGGCGTTGCTTTGCTCTTTGCGGTCGTTGATCTAAGGAATGATGCTATTCATCTTCATGATTATCCTCATCATCATCATCTGCGTGAGTCAGGCGAGTCTGACCCCTAAAGGGTGAAAAGTTCAAGTCTTAATGGGAGGATTGAAATGGTGGAATAGAATTTTTCAATGTGAAAAACCCTTGTTGTTACTGCTCTGGGGATCCACTAACATACTCATTCGTAAATGCAAACGGGTCAACAAATAATGCTATTAGAGAATCAGGAACTTGCTGAGTTGATTGTGATGGTGATGGGGTAAAGAATGATAACAGTGGAGCATTATGAGGGTGCTATAGGGGTAATGTCATACTGTATGATGAGCTAACATCTCCATTTACTAAGACTTGCGATGAGGGGATATAAGTTAATGGACTTGCACCTCCTATATCAACCACATCGATGAAGGGGTGTAGAAGGAGGGGATATCTACTTTTGTCATTGATGTATAACCATAAGGGATACTTTCATTATTATCCCCTTTCTCGAGCAAAATGGGATCCTTAAAAAATATGAAGTTGTGGTCTCTTCTACCACATTTAGGCTCGAGAATGGATGGTCTCGGTAATTCATTAGTTGGATAAGTACGTTGGGAAGCAGTCATATCTCGATACTTTCCTAGTGCACGTAGTATGAGGTGACATTCCCAATCCATTATCTCCCTAAATTAATTGTATGACTGAGATGGAGATTTTTCGACACTAAGCTTGCATAATCTCTCAGCTATATCAGCCTATAAAGAAGTAAATTTTGATAATTTAATATATATTATATTTTGAAGAAATAATAAAAAAGTGTGTGAACATCTTTGGTTACCATAAATCCTAAACCACCACTAGCTAGATGAATCCATCGCCTAGTGTATCTCCAGTATCATGTTATGTAGCCCAAGTCATGGTGAAGAGCATCTGTCTCTATCTTAGTTAGCGAAAGTATATTACATCATGTATTCCAAGCACTAATGAATATCACATACTCTTGCCACCAATCTTTTGACATTTTACCCCAAAGTTGTAAAGTATGATAAGAACCTAAATTAAGTGGCACTTGTAGGATTAGCTACCGTTGCCAAATTGGCGAAGCACATAATTTGCATGGTGTCATTCTATGATATGAAAGCATATGATGGGAACTAATGCCAATCATATGTCAGGTGAGGTCAAACAATACTCTGGTATAAGCTACTATACACTAGAAATGTCAAAAAGGCGCCAAATAATCTCATTACACAAGTGTAATAAAAATAAGCATATCATTACATGTGAGACTGGCTTCATTAAATACAACAAAGTTGGCTTTCCAACCTAATCAACTCTCATTTAATTAAGTAGTAATCTATATTAGTATAAGGCCATTGCTAGCAGTCGAGGAGGTAGCCTAATGTTCTTTCACTTGCGAGGAATATAAATTATATATAATTTGTTCGAATATTTTAAGGTATTATAAGAAATGCAATATAAAAATCATATATGATCCACACTTGAAGCTCAATTGTGGAAGTACGAGGTAGATGTCTAACTAAGGATTAGGATACGATGGTCTTGTTAGTGCTAAAGTGGGAAATTGATCCCACGCCCATAAGTATAATAGGTACAAATATCTACCAATGTTAATCTCATCACATTTAGTGGCAATACATAATTTTCTATACAAGCATGTCAAAATCATTGACCCCCAACTATACCGATTAGTATTTGTAAAATTTTTCAATAACGATAAATATATCAGCAACACTCTATGGCCTGAGGTGTCGGGTATAAGGTAACTGCCTATGAGCCTTAAGACATAGGCATGCGCAAAGCATCGTATTTGTTCATCATTTGTATCATCTAGTAAGTGGCAGTACACAATTCTCTAATAAGCATGCCAAAACTGCTGACCCCTAAATATACCGACTAGCATCTGCAAAATTTTCCAATAATAGTAGATATATTAGCAACATTCTATGGTCCGAAGTGTCAAGTATAAAGTAACTGCTTATGAGCCTCAAAATGTAGGCATGCACAAAGCACCGTATTTATTTATCATCTGCATTATCTAGTAAGTGTCTAAAGTTTGCTATTAACTAAGTAATCCTCAGATGTTGGTCTTGTAAACATTTATCGGGCAGTCTAACCCCTAATAAATATTCACACATCCTTGGCTAATCATATTCAGTGTATCTAAAGACGAGGATGCCTTCACATAACAAACCTAACTAGATAGAGATATCTTGTAGGGTAATGGTGCACTTTCTTGAGATGGTGTGGAAAGTGTGTATCTTAGGATGCCATCGCTCAATGAGTGCAGACATCAGAGCAATACTAAAATCAAAGTGACCAAGCTGGCTAGCACTGTAGAAGCCTGGCTATTAAAGATAAGGGACAATTACAAGTGATGGATCAAATAAGTGATTCCTATGGGTGACACATCATAACTTCAAGATTTGATCCACGTTCACATGCTAATTGAAAACATAGTTAACACATATAAAATTAAGCAATTTTTATTAAGGAAATACACTTACCTGGCCTAGCCACTTGACTTGTGAAATATGTTTAGACTACAAGTATAATAGGGATTCATCATGGGGCCCAAGAGTCACAACATAACGCTGACTAGCCATTGGAGTCGAGTGATATGAACTATGTCGAACTGGATGAATTTAATCAATTACACAACTATAAATTTGTGTAAGTCTTCCAAAATGCAGCAAGAAAATAAATAATTGGATATAATAAGACAAGCATAATATACTGTTCAAAAATAATAAGTTATCTAACTTTTATCAATATGTCAATAAACTATGTATAGTCTAGAGACATGTATAGTAATAATTTTAAAGAAAGGTTATCTGTTGACTTTTTGGAGTTAGAGGTATCATGGCACATTCTGTTGATTAGACTGATAAGTTATGTGGTTGTGCCCAATTTGCCTACACCTCTAAGGTTCTAATGGACTTTCTCTCCGATCTATTTCATTTCTTATTCATGTAGAATGTGATCGACCACTAGGATGCATCTGTACTGGATCCGGCATTAGTATTGGCCCATTTAATGTTGGTCAATGCTCCATACCACCGATTGCCCAAAACTCATAGCTATAAGCCTTTAGCATTGTCTTTAATTAGAAAATAAAATTAACATACTATAATGGATCCAGTAAAACCTTCGTACATGCAACAAACACATGTTAGTAGGACCAATATTCTACTTGAAATTCATCACAATCACATGTTCGATTGCATAGGCTAATTTTGTAAGTTCGACCAAACTATTTCTAAGTCAGGTCATACGGCTCCTCTACCTCAAAAGCCGACCCTAGGCAGTCAAAATGATGCCTATGGCAAATGGATATTTTTTGAATGCAGTCTTGAATCTTTTTTTTAGATGTCCTTGCTAAACACCTCGCTTACCTGTAAGTATGTTGCAATAGTCTCTGCTCAGTTAACAAACTATGTATTTAGTCGATACAGTATAGCTTTGATTAACCTAGTAATTGGTAAAAATCTAACCCTTTTGAATACACTATTAATATACTCGAATAAGTTAGTTGTCATGTGCCCCTATTATCGGCCTTCCATATCATAAGCACAGTTCTATTAACTTTTTGAGATATTATCAATCTAATTAGCGGCTCTTAGGTGTAATTAACACAGTTTATCTAACTTGCAATCTACAATATGTTACTCATATTAGTAACCTGTATCACATATTGTTATGATTGAATAAATAATAATTATGATAGGTAATGACAATTAATGATATTAGGGTAAGTAATATGCAGTAATGGTAGTAAACATTTTCTTCAATCATACTGTCCTAAAAGTTGAGTTTAGATTACTAGTGATATGTCTAAGGCAAAACACATGATAAGCATAAGGGGTTGCCACCCTACACGTGAGTTTGCAACGATAACAAGTATTCTAAGATGTCTATCTAATATCAAGCAAATACCCTACATATCCTTAACGACATTTCATTAAACATTTGATAAGAATCAAGCCCATGTCTTGTATGTTTTTCCTTTTACCATGACAAATGCAAAAGGCATAACTTTTCTATCGCTATCCTGTGACATCATGATAAGCAAGACCCCCTTTCACTTTCTATACAAAAAAGTGTCATCTACTTGGATTATCGATTTCAAATGGTTAATTGTATCAATGTATGACTTGAAAGTTTAAAACACTCAATGGAGCAATGTAAATGGCTTATCTTCAAAACTACTCGGCAAGCATTCCTTGCTAACAATCTCGAAGTAAGACCTAGGATTAAAGTGTTGCACTATTGCTAACCACCTCAGTAGTATAGAATATGACTTCTCCCAAATGCAAGAGTAATGGCTTGCTGTTTGCCCTTCCACACCTTCTTATAGGATATTAAGTATCCAAAAATATCATGGATTCGGTCAATGACTTCTTAGATGGACACACTTGGATTTTCGATCACCATGGCCACAATGTAGTATGAAATGACATATGTGTCCAATTTTAGATGATTTATATAAAGAGAGGCAGATACATATGTATGAAGCCTATTATATTTTGATATTTTCTAATGATTCTTTCTCAGCTTATAACATGTTCTAACCCTCTAATTGCATTATACATTATAGTGAGGGCACTAATATTTTTTATATTAACTGAAAAGTAATGCACATAGAATGAGTGGTGAGTCTAATTGAATATATCTTCATTGCATGGCGAAATAACTTTTGGTCCACATATCTTAAACCCATATATGGCTCTTGATTTTTATTTATATTTATGTAATTTCTCACTTCAGGATAATCATGACTTATGGTAGCTTTTATATTTATTTGTGAAAAAAAGGTAGTAGTTGATTCTATATATCAACTTATAGATCTTGTTGGGAATGTATTTGTAACATCTTCTCCACTACCATCATCATCATAACCATCATTATCACTATCAAACTCTTCAAAAACATCATCATATGCACCTTCCTTTTCAAATTCATCCATGATGTCCTCTATTTCCTTCAAGAAAGAGAGGGATTAAAATAAGCCATAGTTAGGTTAAGAAAAACATGGCTCTAGAGCATAATCGACAATAAGGGTGTGAAACTACTAGCCATATTCAATTTGCCTATTTATTAGTTTTATACTAACAAGGTACGAGTTGTAATATGATGGCCCACCATTAGTTTTGTGAAGTTGGCTAGTGGACAATAGTGTATATGGTTCACTCGCATTAACTAGTTGACTTGCTATGTTCAAATCCAATTCCACAGTTGAGATATGTGCATATACTTTTGGGTAGGATAGTTGATTAAGGAATGTCACATTCGCTTCCCATATTCATTGAATGTCATCATCATCTTCCAACTCACACACTTTATACCACGTTGGATTCAACGAGAGTGGATACCTGTATACCAACTCAATTATGACTTGATTTTCATTAAGTCGTAGCTTTTGCCTAACTAAATTTTTCAGTGCATCCAGGGTTATATTTGATATAATTCTTATTATTTTGATCTTATGACGCTTAAACATATTGCCCTGATTCATCTTATAAATTTTTCTATTCGCATAAATACAAATATTTTTTTCCTTGGTACTCATTTTGATTCCTACCATAGTTAGGTTTATAAGTCATCTCAAGAAGTAAATTTATTCAATATTGAAAGTGTTAGGTTTCAGATCATCATACATAATGAAAAATTAAAATTTTGATCTGAATTTTACTTAAGATCCATACAAAAGGGCATAAATTAATGTTAAGATTTTACCTTTATGTGCTCGTATTCTTTCTTAATAAAATCTTGAGAGAGCGAGATGAATCACGAATCAAATACCGGCCAGAAGATACGCCATCTCTACGGTATCCACATGAAGTGAATGATGACTTCTTACCCTCCACGAATATGCTAGGATATGTCTCTCTCTCTCACTAGGATTAGGATTAGTGCATTTTGGAATTATTTTAGGATTTAATGGTAACTGATGTGTGTTTAAGGTGCTACCTTCAAGTTCCTTTCATAAAATTAAGGCATACAACATTCCTAGTCCTACTAGGATAATATTTTCAAAATCCTAAAATCACTTAACAACTATTACCTTATCCTTATCATAGAGAGAGTGAGGAGAGATAGGACTTATCCATTAATTATCTAATATTAGATAATAATATTATCTCATAATATAAATATCTAATATTAAAAATGTATATAGTTATCAAATATTAAAAAATAATATTATCTCATAATATAATTATCTAATATTCAATAATATAATTATTTGATATTACTTTAATATCAAATAATATCACATAATATACTATATATATTATGTGAAAATATATTATTATTTTAATAATAATTATATACACAAAAATAAGTTCAATTAATTAGATTTTAATCTAATTAAAGCTCAATTAATTATTGTCTCATTCCTACTCCTTTTATGTGATCCTGTAAGTTCTTACTCCATTGGTAATAACTCATTTGTGGACTATAGATAGTGAATGATATCTAGCAATACATTACTACCACCCAAGTAATAAGAAATGTTTGTGACTTAATATTCATTTAATGTGTGAACAACACTTTGCAGTATAATCTCTTTTGTAACAATATCCAAATCGAACTAGAGGTATGAAATGCATCATCCTTATTGATGTTTAATTTATGTTTCTTGATACTGAGTAGATTAACTTAAATAAATTATCAATATCTCATGTTGATTCATTTTAGCATGGCCATATATTTTTTAATCTCACTTAATCAAAGGGTCCAGGGAAATCACTTCTACTATGTAATAGGAATAAAATTCTCATTTACATCACTTACATCCCTCTGCATGATTCATGACACACCTAATCAATATCTTACAATACATTCCGATTAAAGGTGGTATAGGATGATATCAAAGTGTATGACTCCTCATGTTAGGAACTGTAATGACTTCAGGTCAAAAAACTATATGCTTTATGGTCACATGAGAATAACTAATGACATATAATAATTTATGTAGTTTTCTTATTACGGGCCAATCCAGTATATCTATTCACTAATAATGTACTCATGTATTGACTTGATATTATATATCTATGATTCATAATCATCAGTAATAATACATACACAGTCACTATATATACTAGTCTTGATGTATCTCTTTCGCAATAATATTTGATTAAGGGTATTTTAGAAATAGTAAAACTATTCTAGGGACAATTATTATATTAAGGTATAAATTACGTAGAATAATAATAATAAAGAAATAAAAATAAAAATATAATATTTTCATTGCTAGGAAATAAAATATAATACATTATGTATTATTATAATCATCTTTATGATTGACTCTTAGAACACACACCAATAGAAAGATGTTTCATAATTACAGAAACAACTACAATTAACTATTACTACATTATTATTCATAATTATTTCATTCTTATTAGTTAATTAACTAATTATTTCACATGCCAATCATAGATATTTACATACAAATATAGTACTTCTATGCAAATAACAATTTATAGTTTATTATTTATTTAACTTCCTATAATACTACATTTAAACACATGTGTAGAATTTCTTATTTAAATTATCTTTGAATTTCTTTACTTTCTTAAATTTTCAATGAAGTAGAAAAATTAAATATTTTCAAGTTTTAGGAAGAAATAATTTTAAATATGCTTCATTATAAATAATTAATTTTTATAACTATTTTAAATATATAATTTAATTTATTTATTAATAACTACTTATAAGTTTAATTTAAGTTCAATTTTAAAATTCAAATTTTGTGAAAGTAAATATACTAAAACAAGTTTACAAAGAAGGGTAATAAACAAGTTATGGGTTTTTGATTTGTCATATTCAATATGATGATAATAATGATAATAATAATTTATTATTATAAAATATTTATATAAGTAAAAATGAACATAATTATTAAATAATAATTTATAATAAAAATTATTACAACAAAATAAATAATCAAATAATAAATATTATAATAAATTAATTAATAAATTAATAATTTACTAATTTTAATAAAAAATTAATGATTTAATCACAATAATAAAATAATAAATATTCATAATAGAATTATAACTGTCATTGTTATGAAAAAATTAGATAAATAATTCAATAATAATTGAAATAATAATAAATCTTAACAATTAAATTCAATAATGAAATTAATAATATTAGTAAATATACAATATTCAATAACATAGAAATAATTAATAATATTAATAAAATAATTATCATAAATATTAATTATGATAATATCAATAAAATAATAATTATAATTAATAATAATTAGATAAAAAATTATTTCATTTTTATAATAATTATAATTTAACTAAATAATATTTAAATAATAATAAATAATAATTATATATTAATAATACTATTAACATTTACCTAATAGATAAATAATATTACTAAATATTATTTAATATTAAATGTATATTAAATATTATAAAATTATTTAATTATTTTAGTAACATTATATTTATTTTAATAATTATTATTTTTAATATTATAATATTTTTAAGGCATTAATATTTAATAACAATAATAAAATATTAATAAATATTACAATTCATGATTAAATTAAAATTAATCATTAATATCATTATAATAATATTAATTATTATTAATGCATTAATAGTAGTTGAAATAACAAGAGTAATAATAAAAATAGTATCAATAACATATTAGTAATTAATATTAAACAATTATAAAAATAATGATATTACTAAATAAAATAAAAATAATAATATAAACAATATAATAATTATTTCAATAACAATTATAAGTAAATTATTTTTTATAGTAATAGTTACTTATAGAGTAAATTAAAAATATTTGAACTAAACGAATTAGGTAATCAAGAGTCATTCCTTTCCTTTCTTTTTCTTTTTTTCCCCCTTTAATTCTCTTTCCTGATTTTATTTCCTTTCCTCAATGAGTCAAGAATAATAATGTATAATTTTAATATTTTCTTTCTTACTTTTGGATGAGCACCTACATCATTTCTCTTAATCACATAAAAGAATTTCTTTCAATTGTATATAAAATACCTAAAATAATTTTTTTATATTTTTCTTAATTATATAAATATTTATTCTTAATCAAATCAAAATTATATGTATTTTAATATCTATTCTTAATTAAATCAAAATTTACAGTTTAAAAAATATTTTAAAATTTTTAAAATCTTACATTCTACCTTCAACTAATATTTCTTAACAATAATTTATTATTATTTTTAAGATTTTCAAGTATTCAAATTTTTTATTTTCTTTTTTAATAATGCTTAACTCACAAGCATAATAATTCAAATCATAACAATATATACAATATACATAATATACTCAAATTACAAACATAATAATATACTCAGATACCATAATAATAAAATAAATTAAAATAATATAAATAAATTAAAATAATACCTACAAGCAAAATAATATAGGAAAATTAAAAAAGTACATATACCATAATAAGCATATGAGAATAACAAATACAAATATAATAATAAAACACTTAATCAAATAATAATCTAGTTACAATGCCTAGTAACAATACAAAATAAAATTAGGGAATACTTGTAAAAATATTACATTGAACACACATTATATTTTCATATGATCTAAAAATATTTTTTCCTAAATAAATATCTTACTTGAACTGATAGATTCTATTTTCTAATTTGTACTAGTAAAAAAATTAGAAGATTCATATTATGAAAATGAACCTCTAAACTTGTATAATGAACTTTCGAGCTTCTATTTTCATAGAGTATATGCAATATGAAAATAGAATCTGATCAAAGTATGGGTAATATGTGCTTGGTAGTGTTATATGCAACAAAGTGTGGGGATATATAATGTAATAATGGGTTATGGCCGTTGTTGAGAAGGGAGAATTTTTAGGTTGCTATTGGAGAGGGGGATATGTAGTGAAGGAATCATAGGAGAATAGTTGGCTTGGGTCACGGGTTGCAACTTTTCGTGACCAGCAACAATCTGATTATGAAAGCTGATCGAACATGATCAACTGCTGTTGGTCACAGGTTGCAGTTTAACATGATCAGGTTACTCTAGTCACTCGGAGCTATAGCTTGTGACCTAATGAATTTTAAAAAAACAAATTAAGCATTTAGGGAAAATGTAAATCCGATACAATATTTTGGTAAATTATTTTCAAATAATGAGGCTAATAGTCAAAAAGCCTTAAAACAATCCTCTATCAGGTAATTGTGGAATATTTATCTCTTTTCTTGTAAATATTTTGGGGAATAATTGGATTGAAACATTCTTAAATAATTCTCTTAATTTTAAACTAAACATGAAATAAGTCTAATATGTTGGATAAAGATTTATTAGGTTGAATAAAACTCATTGTCTTTGAATATAATTTTTATCCCTACTAAACAAGTCAGATGCTTAAATATCATAATAATTTTATAATCATATTCAATAAACAGTAATACTAAAATTTCCTATAAACAACTTTTTCCCTTTCAAATTACGGGTTTCCATTTAAGAAATTAACAAAAGTGCATGGATATATATATATATATAGATGCGCGCTTGCTTTTCAAAAACCTAATGAACTTACACATTTATAACAAGCATTAATATTGAGTCAAGTTTTTCAGCTGCACGAACTAGCCGCCCCAGTAATATTGTGAAAATTCACGTTTAGCACGACATCGGTCTTTTAAGGTTTGTACGTTGAGGAGCAGGCTATGAATTCTCATTCATTATTATTTTGTCAGCTCAATTATTACTTGCAGCAGCAAATTTATTACTTGAAGCAGGAAATATCTTTGCTGGATTCATTAAGCCCACTCAGTCATCGTGTTTTGAAATTCAATGAGAACAAAAATATGAAAAAAAATTAACGAATCAAGGTTGAATTAGTTCAACAATTAATTCGAACGGTTAAATCGAATTATGTATTTATTATTTTTATGTATAAGTGTGAAAAAATAATATTTTATATTAAAAATGTAAAATTTATTATATATTATTTTACAATGTTATTTTTTTTTTAGATACACACGTAATATTTTTTAAAAATAATGATATATGTACTTAATCGATTAAACTAATTTTATTGAATCAGACAATATCACATATATAAAATATGATTTCTTACTTATATATAAATAACTATGGGAGATAAATATTGATTCATTTTATTTTATTTCTTGGTTTAATCTATATATATATAAATAATAAATATATGCATATATAATGTATGAATAATGATATATAATATAATAATAAATAATTAATAGTTTAACATCTATATAATAATTATGTAATATTAAAAAAATACAAGAATGTTTCTATTATATATTTACAATGCAGATTCGTAACCAAAAGGACCTATAGGCTTAGCGGTAAAGGCAATCGTTGTGGCTGCTAGCATGACTTGGGCATTTTATATCCATGTAATTCTAAACTTCATTTTTCTTAAATAAGAACGAAATCCAAAATTCATCCGAATTATCAATTTACTCTGAATTTTCAAATTTTTAGCGGTTTGTACCGATTGAATCCAAATCAATTATTAGGACGGATATAAAGCTTCATTCGTTCTATCTCATTCCCAAGTTTTTATCGGATCAATTCAATTGGTCGGGTTTCCAAATAATACTCAGTCACCACTTAAAAGAAATACGTTTCTTATAGAAAGAAAATGAGAAACCTAAATACAAAATTACCTAGCAATGATCCTTTACTAATTATTAATTTAGTTTGTGAATATTTAGTTTAACAAAAAAATTTATTTATCAAATTACAGTTGATGAAAAAAAATTTACTTTCATCATTTTTAATAGTTTAATGGCATTTAATGTTGTATCTGAAGTTTTTTTTTCTTCTAAGTGGCTTGGATTCAAATTGTATTATGCGACTTTAACACTTTTAATATAAAGAAAAAAAATTATCATCAGTGTAGTGCTTAATATTTTTTTTTTGCATGATTAAGTTTTTTTATTAGTCATTGGTTAAAACTTAGAACTATTAGCTAAATTGTTTCTATGGTAATTCCTTGATATCGTGGATTCGTGGCCATGATGAATACATGTGTTGATAGATCATCTAAATGTACCGTTGTCTTTCTTAGTTTAGAACTCAAGTTGTGAAGGCTAATTAAAAAGATATGCTATACTAACAGTGTTCCTGGAAAAAAAATATCCCGTGTCTTGAACAAGTATCATGCAATTAAAAACAATAAGACGAGGGCAGTAGCATGGAAATAATTTAAAATAAAAAAAAAAATTAAGACTTCATCTTAATGAAAAATTCACGGATACCATTAGCCTATGATATCAAGTCAATAATTTAGTTTGGAAGTCATATAGATCCGACAAGAAACGGCATGAATTTATGGTTAATGAAAAGGTGAAAGAATTTTGAAACTATTATCTATGTTAGTTATCCATACAGTGATGGATTTTTCTTTTAAGCAATAATTATAATTCAAATAAAATATTTTACAATAAAAAAGTGCTCGTATGGTAACATTCAAGCAAGATAATCAATGTTAGTTATCCATGTTTTCTCTTTTATTATAACAAAAAAATACAAATAAAAAATATTCATTGTAATGAAAATATTAGAAAATAGTGCACATTAAAACTGTCAACTATAATTTTATAACTTTCTAATAATTATATTTATATATTTCTTAACTTTTATGAAGTTTTTTACATAATCCCTATAAATATCCACAACATTTTTTTAATACTTCAAACTATAACATAATACAAATATTTATAACTCAAAATATTTTCTTAACAAATAATTCCAACCCTATTTTAATCCAAAAAAATCTAAGATAAATAAATAAATAACTCGGCATAAATAAAGCAATTCCTAAGTAACAACAATTAAATTTTTGAGTCAACAAATAATAATTTTTCTATTAGTTGATTGAACAATTCAAAAAAGTACTCGAGGGAGAAATTTTACTTAATTTACTCCCGTAAGAATGAGAGATCTTTATTATCCTGGGACAGAAAGCGAAGGGTAGTCTCACCACGCTCCCTAAATTTTTTGAATTTACATATTTTGCTCATAATTTTTGAATTTTTTTGAAAAATTCATATATAACCTCTAAAACTTAAAATGATGGTAATCTTTATGATTGCCCAAGAGTTTTAAAATTTAGAATGATGTGATAATTCTAAAAATTATTAAATTGAAATTATTTAATTATATCAATTAAAAAATAAATAATTAAAATTGATTAATTTCAATTTAAAAATTTTAAAACTAATTATGACACCTCAAATTTTGAGTCAAATTGAACAATTAAAATTTTAATTCAAATTAAAGAATTAGTAATTTTCTATAAGTTGATTGAACAATTCAAAGAAGTACTCGAAGGGGAATAAATTTTACTTTACTGCCGTAATTACAAGAAATCTTTATTATTCAAGGACAGAAGCGAAAGCGAAAGGTAGTGGCCACCCTAAATTTTTTGAATTTATATACTTTGCTCATAATTTTTGAATTTTTTTTCGAAAATTTCATATATAGCTTCTAAAACCTAAAATAAGGGTCCATTCTATGATATTTCAAAGGTTTCAGATTTTGAAATGATGTAATAATTTCAAAAATTATTAAATTAAAATTATTTAATCACATTAATTTAAAAATGAATAATTATGATTAAATAATTTTAATTTAAAGATTTCAAAATATATTACATGACCTTAAAGTTTAAAACCCTTAAAGCATCCACATTATTTGACTTTGTTCAATAAAAATTTGATAGAATATATATGGTTTTATTTTATAGAAAAATAAAATTAAAAATTTATATGCATTTATTTTTATTATCTTAATATATTTTACGTGCTATAGATATATATTATAATAGCCAAAAGCAATGACAGGATGAAAATTCTCTCCTTAGTGTAATGTAATTTTTTTATAAAATTTTTATGTAAATTTTTTATTTGAAAATATAACTTAAGTTACTTATAAGTTTTTTTAGTCAACTGCATGACACGATGCATGAGAAAATAAAATTTAAGTCAATGATTAAAATTTTATCTCATATTCATTGGTTTGTTTGGCTCGTTAATAAAAATTAAAAAAAATAATTCATCATATATTACATATAAATATAAGAAAGAAATGCAAAACACTTCATTTAATTTTGGAATAGTTGGGGTTTGCCCCAATTTTAAAATGTTAGAATTAAACTCTTAAATTATGCAAAACTTTTGAATTAACTCCTATCATTAATTTATTTAACCTCTTTATTAAATTACAAATTTTTCCGTAAGCTTTTTAAGTAAGAATCACAATAAAATTGTGAAAAAATGGCAAGGCAAACCAATATCTAAATATTGGGATTCTCATTTCAGAATAATAAATAGATGATGTATATTAATTTCAAATTTTATACTTTTAAGGGTTTGATTTTTAAATTTTTATAGTTTAAGGGTGCAAAGTCCAATCACACTTAAAATTCAAGAGTATTTTATATTTTTTAAATATAAATATAATAAAATTACCCATTATCATAGATTTTTTTTAAAAAAAAGGAAAATTAAGTAAAATGACAAAGTTAAAAATCTAGTGAATATAATTTTTCTTTTTTTTTGAGACATATCAATAAAATCTTGGATTATAGAAATATCTTGTAAAATGTAAAGATTTTTCTTTTGGAAAATGGGTTGCATATATCAATAAAAAATTTAATCTAAACATAAAATATGTATAAGTTTTAATACAATGCTAATGAAAGTTAATTTTATTACTTTTATTCTAAATATTCTAAATTTAAAAATGTGAATTTTAATGAATAATAATTATTGTAAAAAATAATATTTTTATATTAAAAAAGTACATTACTAAACTAAGTTTGATTTAATCAAAAAATAATAGCAGATGTTCAAAGTTATTTACTTAATACTAAAAAATTAACATTTTTAAGATTAATTTAGTTTGACTTCAAACTTTTCAAGAAGCATAGTCAAACTAATTATTATGCCTTTGAGAACTCTAATATAAAAAATTCGAAATATCAATAAACTTCAATTAAGATGATTTTTTTAAGCTTGAATTTCTTATTTTTAATTTACTATAAAAATTTAAAATTGATTTATATAAAAAGTAAAATTACTTATATATCTAAAGAGAGAGAAGATAAAATGATAAGATGGTCATTAATTAAATTAAATAGGAATAATTTTCTATTTTTCATCTGATATAAGAAGTTTATTCTATAGTGAGGTAGGTGTGACCAACCAAACAACTTAAAAATATTCTATTTCTTGAAAAGTTACATTTTTTATGTAAATTTCTATCAACTAAATAACATTTAATAATAATAATAATAATAATAATAATAATAATAATAATAAAATGACTTTACAAAAGAGTACGAATGACAAAAAAATACTCAACAAATTGTTACATGGAATGGTAATAATAATAATAATAATAATAATAATAATAATAATAAAACTGAATAATCCAGTGTTAATTATACGTAAATAAGATGAGGATTAGAATAATTAAAACAAAAATATATAAAACAGTGGATTCAAAAAATAAATCCCAAAATATGTTTCACAAGTCGGCCTGTATTTATAATAAAAAAATTAAAAGCATAAGAATAAAAGATGAATAAAAAAAGGGTAGGGTGAAACAACCACAATACACGTGACAATAGAAGTAGAAACCTAAAGTTAATATTTAGATAGATTTTATTAAAATTTTGCATAGTTTGCAAGTTAGCCTCCTAATGATTTCTGTCTAGTTTTTGCACCATTTCAAAAGAAAATACTACCTTACTTTATCCCTTACTCCAAGAGAGAGAGATAAACATAGTTAAGTGGGATGGGCTCTATTATATGAATTCTGCTCCACTGCATTGTATTTATTTCTCTCTTCGTGAATAAGGAACAGTGCTTTACTCCAAGAATAAAATAACATTTCTCCTTTTCAAGCCCATAGGGAAAGAAATAACATAGTAGATGGATCTCGCAAAAATAGAATCTGACGGTCGTACACTTCCACTCTCTTTTTTCCTTTTTATTCTCCTTCCAAAATGAAGATTTTCGCTTAAGGTAGTATTTCTTGAGAAAAGGAGTTCTTTTTTCTGCTTTTTGTCCTCCCAGCAGTCCTAGTTTTTTCTCTTATAAGAAAATGGATGTGCACGTCAGACCAAGAAACACTAGCGGCAAATGCAGGGCATAATAAACCTTCGTAAAAGTTACCACCATTAATAAAACATAAAAATATTGTAACAAACCATTAATTATTGTTCCAAAGTTGATGGAAATGTTCGTTACACATGCACCATATTACAGAGCCCTCGCAAATATCAACATGGCTTGTTCCAAGCAGAAATTGTGTCCTCAGGTAACAACGAAGCCAACAATGCCTTCAAAAATATGCAGAACAGTTGTAGAAATGGTGCAATTTGTGACCTAATTTTTCCTTATTGTTAAAATGAGTAAATGAGACATTTATTTTAACAAGACAAATAAGTCAATTAATATATATACATATAAGGTGGTTCAAACTTTAATCATGAAGAGATCCCAAAAACAATGTCAAATGCCATTATACCATGAAAAGTTCCAATTAAATGAAATACCATTTTATGATAATAATAATTTGATATCATGGCAACGATTAATTTATTGCAGATTTGCTTTTATACCATTGTTATGTCAGCCAAATAAGTTATGTCACCATAGGGTTTTTACGTACTTACAATAATTTTTAAAGATAAATTTTATGGTACTTCTAGAGTTTCAAAATTAAGAATGATATATAAATTTAAGAGTTATTAAATTGAGATTATTTGATTATATACACACACATATAGGGGGAGAGAGAGAGAGAGAGAGAAAGAGAGAGAAAGATTGCTAACTTTCATATTTATACGTTGAAGTTAGTACCATCTACTTTTTCAATTAATGAAAAAATAATATGACTACTAAATTAATGATAATAAAATAATAAGTGGCATTTAAATAATTTTAATAAAGAAATATATATTTAAAATATTTAATATAACTTCACTTATTTTCTTTTAACTTGATATTAAATATATTTATTAACTAAAATAGTTGTTGGTGATAAATTAATTATAATATTTTTTATTATTTTATTATCATTAATTTCATATATATATATATATATATATATATATATGAAAGTTAACCATCCTTTGTATATATGATCATACAACTTCAATCTAAGCTTGTCAAATTACCTCAAATCATAAAACTTAAGGAGCACCGTCACGACCACTATCTTTTAAGCATTCACAACTAGCAATTTATGGATAATAATATTATGACATTTCTAACAATTATTTTATGAAGAAAAATATATATATATCCTAAGTTGATAGTATAATTATTTATTATATAATATTTTTTATTATTTTATTATTATTAAATTAATAATATGATTTTTTTATCCAAATGAAATAGTGGAAGTTGCAACCTTTACTTTTTTATTTAAATAAAAAATAATAATATTAATTTAATTTCAATAAAGTGATAAGAGATATTTAAGTAATTTTAATGAAAATTAATTTAAGATATTTTTATCAATTTCACTCATCCTCTCTTATTTTCATAATAAATACAATCATTAATAAAAATAGTTACTGGTGGTGGTGATAAATTGATTATAATACCCATTATTATTATTTTATTATTAAATTAATGGCATTTTTTTTGTTCAAAAGAAAATTTGAAATTTGCCAATCTCCATATATAGAGATATAAGAATAATAATAGGATAGAGTGAGAACAGATCAACTTCATACTGCCATACCCAGTGGCCTTTGTCATTTGCCTCAAATCTACTTTGTCTTTGCTTGTAGGGCAATTGGGTTACCATTCTTGTGATCCACCAAGTACTAATGTCCCATGAAAAAAAATCATAAAAATTAAAAATAACTAATAAAAAATTAAATTTATATATCTATGCATATTAAAATTTCACACATAAATAATACATAATATTTAATATAGTGTGACAATATAAGTCTAAAAATACATATAATTTAATTAATAATCTCAATAATTAAATTACTATTTGGTCTTATTTTGTTGTATAAACACATAAAACAAGTCATGACCTATCAGGTCATAACTAGCGTAGAACTTATTTTCTACTTTTCACAAGCCTATACTATACCTAACTTAGTATCATTATACAATTACTAATAAACAGACTAATTTTTATGAACATTATCAAAAATATTTTCAATTAGGGTTTTTACAAAAGCAAATTCAAGGCTATATACAAGGTTCAACTACACTATCTAACTACAATCTATTATGATTTTGTTTGTATAGAAAACATATATGGGAGATTTCTACTCCTAATTAATTGGTAGAGGTTAGGAAGCTTCAATAAATATATCTAAAAAATAATTAACAACAAAAATAATAGACAAGATCTCAATAAGTGAATATTCTACTTAAAATAATCAAATAGTTAATTTCTCAACCTTTAATGATGTTCTATCATACATCAATAGTTACTTACAATCACATTACACTAGTAAAGAATTGATAGTTTACACTAGTTGATAGATGTTGTTTTACAACAAAACTAACATTTATTTTAACAAAGTAATTTTTTTTAAATTATATGAAAACTTAAGATGGCGGATAAGAATGCCAATGTCTCAACATTGGGCAAAAAGTTACAATGTTGATTTTACACTCAATCTCATCTAAAATACATTTTAAAAATCTCATTAGAAATTGCTAAACCATAAGACATCAATTTTAGTTAATAGCCATCATTCAAAAGGTATATTGAAAAAATTTATTGAAAATTGTAAAAGCATAAGATGTTGATTTTGTTTAATAATCGACATCCAATTTTTTCTATAGATCTTCACTTAAACTCCATCTTTCCATATAAACTCTTCAACATCTCTCCAATATACTTTTAAGTATGATGAGCTTCATACATAATGTTACTACTAATCTCTCACTCCACATTCATTAATAGAGTATATAATGGAAGAACATGAACCTTCATTTCACTTTTATTAAATAATTTCTCACTTCCCATGGAGCAAAAGTGGAATAGAAGAGATGATAAATAGAAGAATTGTTGAATTTTCACTTCTCTTTCATCAAGAGAATGTACAATGAGAGAATCTTAACTTTCAATCTTCTCCAATTGTATATTATTTCATTTCCTAACAAAGTATACAAACTAGAAAAATTTAAGCAACAATATTGAAGTTTGCATTAAAGATAAAGATTTTGATAGATAATGATTTCTTTTGTTATTTTTATGTATTCATATAGATATAGATGTATACCTTTTGTTTATTGATGATTTAGCATAGTTATTTTATAAAATTTTGTGGAGATATTGTTTCTCTTTGCTTATTGTTTGCACTTTCATTATGAATAAAGTAATGGCAATTAAAATTTTTTAAATTTGCAAAATTATTTATCTTTACTCATCTATATGTTGTTTTTACTTAAAATTCTATAATAGGAATTTAGATTACACAAATTAACAAAGAAAGGACATATTGAAACAAATATAACATTTTATGTTAAATTAGTTTAAAAATAACTTTCTTTTCATATTTGGTTATTTATATAATAGGAATTGGAAATGACAAACATAAAAATGTTAGTTTTAAGTTTAATCAACATCTAATATGATAACATTTTCTTGAAATATATGAGAACATATAAATGGATGCTATTTATGAAGAAATTTAAATGAATGTAAATAAACACATCTAATGAATGAATTTATGAAGAAATTTTAATAAAAGAAATTGAAAAAATTTAAATAATGAATTTATGAAAAAGTTTAAATATATGAAACTGAAGAAGTCTAAATGAATAGAACTAAAGATAATTTCAACAATGTCAATTAATGAATAACTTACAATGTTAATTTTTTTTATCATTGTGTAAATCCATTTCTATCATTGTGATTGTTCATTAATAATTTACACATTGTTTTAATATTTAACCAATATTTTAAGTCATTGCAATCATATATATGACTAAACTTAGGACATTAATCTTTAATTAATAATAGATATCTAGTTATTTTGCACTTAGCCTATAGATAGTGCTCTTTAACATCAAATCTATAATCTTTCAAGATAGATCTCCTTCTATAAAAAGAAAGACTTATAAGTTAAAGGTGTTGATCTTGATATTTAACATTACCATGGCTATTTGGAAGGTCTAGAGAACTTTCAAAGTTTCTTATAAGAACTTATATCCATACCTTGGAAGGAACCCTAAGAGATTTATAAATTTTTTTCAATAGCTTAAATAATGTAAATACTATGGTTTACACTTATCATCTCAGAGGCCTTCTCTATTGATGGATTTTAAAAACTAATCCTTTTAGAAAGTTTTGGAATTGATCTAAGTTACTTTCTAGAACTTGTATCCACACTTCAACGATGAACATAGGAATTCTACAAGTTGTTTTTAAGAACTTCAAACAAGAATCCTTTCAAATTCTTTATGGAATATTTGTATTCATTGTTAAAATGTTGGACACAAGTTCTTTAATTAAAGGAACTTTGAGATATTCTAGTTCTTTTCCAATGTTGAATACTACAATCTATAGACTTTTTCTCAATCTTAGAAGTCATCTTTTATGGTCATAGGTATTACATCAAATTACAGTTATCTTCTACACTTAAATAACTGGTTATGAGCATATTTGTAGTTTAATGAGATTGCCATGATCATAAGATTTGAAACATTTCTAATTGTATGGTATTTATGGCATGTGTTGTCCTCTTGTTGATATTTTTATTGATATTAAGCTGCTTTATTTGCTATAAGGTTCTAACTTTTCATTTATTTTAATGTAAAAATTGACATGTTGCTTCCTTATATGTTGTGTCTAACTTTGATACACATTCAGTAGGAAGCATGCCTATTTTTATACTAAAACACAAGAACCTTGAGAGGTTCATAGCAAATAAAGTAATCAAACATCTCAAGATCAATAGATATAAAATTGATTGAATCAAGAACCTTAAAAGTTATCAAGTAATATAGAGGAATTACAAACAAATAATAATTACATTTCTTTTTAATTTTTGTAAAGATGTTATGTATTTTTATTATAAATATAAAGTCTTTTATTCATTATAAATAATAATTTTTTTCATTGTATATATTCATGTACTAGTATGGAAATATATAAAATGGAATAATATATCTATGTAATGTAGTCTCCTTTCTCATTTTTGTTTTATTTACATTCAATTTGTTGTTGTTCTATTTAATTCTATAGTAAGAAGAAAAGAAATCTATTTTTTAAAAAATACATTTAGCTATTATGATGTTAGTTTTTTTTCATGTAATTGATATTAAACATTACTTAATATAACAATATCACTATATTAGAGATGACGGCAGTTTTTCATAACCGATATGTAGTATAAATTTTAGATGTCAATTGTTATGTAGTAATTGACAAGGAAGCTTAAGCCATGAGTGAAAATTGAAGATGAAAAGGATAAAACATAGCATGAGTTGAAAATAAAAAAGAATGAAGAATGATGGCTTTTGCAAATTTCATTCCAAACTTATTCCAATCTTAAATAATTACCTATATAACAAGGTGTGTCCTTATTCTAACCTTAAGATGATTCTCTTCAATTGTGCTTTTGCTTACTAAGTACTTTGTAAGATTGAAAATGTAGTTAGTTTGTGGCTAAATATACAAAGTTTAGCACTCTTTGAAAAAATATAGAACATAAATCTGAGGATTTTTTTCTTATATTTGTTCTTGCAATTTAATTTTTAGTTTCCTAATGGATCCTATTTTTTGCTTATCATTTTGATGCAATTTTTACAAGTTTACATAAGTAAAAAATTTGATCTTATTCATCTTTTTTGGTATTCTTTTGTATCATCCACTATTTATTAATATAAAAATATGTAATACACTAATTTTTCATGAATACTTATTGCATCTATAAGTATTGTATTCAGAAGGCCTTTTTAAAGAGTGCAAACCTCACTTATTGAGTAATGGCTATCAAGATAGATTCAACAAAACATTTATATCTAGTTGTGGTATTGCATACAAACTTTTACCATTTTCAATATTTTATTATTCAATTTATTATTTAAAGTTGTTTAAATTGGGATTCTTTAGAATAATAAAAAATATTGGCTTTCTATATCTAGTTAGAAATACACAGAAAATAGGGAGGACGAAGGAGTGAGGAACATAAGGATAAACTCAAAGTTTGAAATGAGAGAATAAGGAACTAAATGTTAGGGCATATACATAAAGTTAGGGTTTGAGATGAGAGAGTGAGGAATAAAAGGCTTGGGTTTAAGTGAGTGAGGTAGGTAGACATATAACGTTAGTTATTTAAACGAACTGACATAGTATTATAAATATTAAATATCAATTTTTAGAAAGTAAATGATGTTTAATATTATTTCCCAAGATGATAGAAACATAAATGACATTAATTTTTTAGGGATAAAAACTAGTATTATTTTTATATTTTACAACACTTTTCTAGTTAACATTAAAATTATACATAGTAGCCATTTTTTGATATATAGTTCCTTAAACACTCGATGTCAAGTAGCTATTCTATAGTAGTATTATTTAACATCAAATAATATATATTAACAAGAATAATAAAATAGTAAAACAAGTAATTTTCCTTATGACTCTTAAATCTACCTTAACCCCTCATAAAAGTTTATCCTTCGTCCTTTGAGTTATCTCGCCCTTTCTCCTCTCAATATTTTTCCCTGAATTCAGTTCCATTTCATATTTTCATTTCATCAACTACCTTAATCACATTTTTGTATCACATCAATTCATATCCCCGAATTAGGATTAATATCTCAACTATAAATAAATTCAATCATAACTAATTGTACCATTATATATAATTACACATATCAATAGTATATAATTCTAATACAAGCAATTAACTAGGTGTTTGGTAAGGATACTTAGCTACAATAGTTGAATATGAGAACCATAAAGCTCATATTTGACTATTATAGTCAAATATCTAGTGATAGAGAACATCTTGTATTTTGATACTTGATTATAGTACTTAGTTATAGGCCTTGATGTGGTTACAATTGAGTACCATACTCGAGTATTTAGGTCCACAAGTGAATCCTCATTTGAATACTCAATTATGATAATCGAGTATGACTTTTTAGATTCCATTCCTAGGACTATATTCAATTACTATATCAAAGTATGAGCTAAAATTTCTATCTTTTCTTTGAATTTTATCGAACAAATTGCCATTTTTCTTAGTTTTTCACTTCATGACAACATAATACTATAAGCACAACATTTAACTATGTTAATCCTCTAATAAACACAATTATAGTAAAATACTCATACAAATTCCCAAATTAGCACACTTATTCATTAAAAAAATTTCAAAATAAATAACATTATTTCAATAATAAATTTACATCTTATATAAGGTTAAGTAGATTATGTACTTATAATTTGTATGGAAGAGATAAAGGAAAACTTAAAAGAAGTTAGAATTTATCCCTAGCATCATAAATTAAAAAATTTCAACAAAAATCCATAATTTCCTTTTCTAACCCAAGTTTCAAGAAGATCTTCAATCAAAACTAAGAATTAGTAGGAATTTACTATATTTGAAAAGAGGTAAGAGGTGTCTCCTTATAATTCCTAGCCAAAATTTACCAAAATTAATAAGACTGAATTGGAAGAATTTGAGAAACAAGATAAGGGAGAGAGAACCAACTATAAAAGTAAGGAGAAATAAGGAGAAGTTGAGTTTTTAATAGCCTTATGAGGAAAATTTTGTAATTCTAATTAGATAACTAATAATTCAATTAATTCTAAGGGCTTACCAAACTGATACAGGTAACTTTGTCATATTTCCCTCTCAAATTCACAAGTTGCTCCTTTTACAACAATAGCATTAGACTTGTATGCCTCTTGTCTATTTAAAGTGAAAACACTGGCTTGATTCTATAATGCATTCCTTCCCTGGTTAAGTCTACTACCACTTGATTTAAATGTTGTTTAAGGCCTTATTGAAGTTATAAATTGTGTTACTTATGCACTTTGTTGAGGTACTAAGTAATTCATGTTGTAACCGGGAAGATTTCCAAAATAGTCCCTTCTTTTGTGGCCTATTTATCCCTACGGATAATATATCAAAGTTAATTAGGTACAAGGCCCCTAATTTTTATTCCCACACTAAACATATCGTGGTGGTCCCCTTCGATAACTTCCTTTCCTTTGAGGTTGTCCCTATCCAAAGTTTGCAAGATCATTAGAACGATATGGTTAATTTTCTAGGCTTATCCCTTTTGGAGGTTCATTAAAAATATTTCTATGATATACAAGGCTTATAAAAGATTAGCTTCCCTCTTTATAAAGATCATTTACAGAAGACATTCTCCTTGCACTAAATGGTTGAAAATTAGTTTCTTCTGTCCTATTTCTCTTTTTCCCTTTGGATTATGCTTCCCTTTCTTCCTTATTCTTTATTCTAAATTCTGCCTGTAATGCCTAATCAACTCTATCCTAAAAAATGATAGTTTGGGTGATGTATGTAATGTTTAAGAAGTGATCTTGAAGTTCATATGCAAATCTTTACACCTTAGCTCGTTCATTTGGAATTAGATATACTACATAGCTAGATAAATAGATGAACTGAGTAACATATTCATCAATGGTCATGGATCCCTACTTTAGATACATATATTCCCTAATTTTGACTTTTTAGACATTAGTTATCCCTTCTCTTTCACACACACACACACATGGAGTTCCTCAATTTACCATATCTTTTTCTCATATTGCATTTCAATTTCCTAATCTGGAACTTATCATATCAGATGAGAAACTAACAATGCTATATATTGGATTACCAATGCTACAAGCCAACTGATGATAGAATTCTTAGCACTCAATGTTTTGACAAAATCATCACAAGAAATGAAAATCAATATCTCAACAAGTATGGATTCCTTTATTCCTAATCGCCAATTTCTCGTCCTTATTAGAGATCACCGATTGGTAAATTCTCCTCTTTTGTCAATTGCCGTTGATTCCTCACCCTTGATGCAAATTTGTTGCTACTACAAGATAGGGATAAAATATAAGTCATAAAGTTCACTACATTGAACTCAATACATGGTTGGACTAGACGTATCCTGATTTGACATTCCAACATGGCTTTGATGTATTAGAGTTAGGGAAAGTGTGCAATTCAAAAATAATAAGGGGTCAAAACTAAATATTGTGTGGGGCCAGTACTTGTAAATTTGAAGCACTATGTTGCTGACAAGTGCCCCATGTTTCAGTGCAACATTTTTCTTCAGTTGCACTATATTGCACTATAAATGGCACATCTTCCATTATCCTTCATTGTATAATTTTAAATATTTAAATAAGGAATATAAAAGATATGACTTAACCTTTCATTTTTTTTCCTTTTCTTCGATTCCATTTTCCCTTGTTATCTTTCCTTCTTAATTCTCAAACATATTCTAAGTTTCTTTAACACTTTTAATATATAGAAAAAAAATTACCATCAATGTGCTTAATATATTAATTTTGTATAATTAAGTATTTTTTACTAGTCATTGTTTGAAACTTAAAAATATTAACTAAATTGTTTATATGGTAAATCCTTGATGTCATGGCAATGATAAATACATGAGTAGATAGATCATTTAATGTACCGTTGTCATTTTTAGTTTAGAACTAAAATTATGGAGGCCAATTTAAAAAATGAATGCTCTCAACAGCGTTGTTGAAAAAAATATCCCATCTTAAACATGTATCATGCAATTAGAAACAAGAGCAATAACATGCAAATAATTTAATATGAAAAAAAACCACAAGCATTAATTTTAAAGAAAAAAATCACAAATGAAAAATATTCATTATAAAAAAAATAGAAGATAATGCATGTCAAAACTTTCAATCATAATCTTGCAATTTTTTAACCACTATATTTTCTTATTTCTTAATCTTTATGAAAGTTCCCATATAATCCTTATATATAAATACTCATGGCATTATTTTTTTTTTTGGAAAAAATGAAAATCTCTCCTTCAATTTAAGGTTGATTGGATTTTATTTTCTTTAACTTTAAAAATTTGAAAATATTACTGTTAAAATTTACAAAACTGGAAAATAGCATACATCTTTAACTTAATTAACCATTTTATTAAATTATGTATTTTTATGAAATTTTTAAATAAGAATCAAAATATTATAAAATATTATTTTATTTTATTTTTTGGATAATAATTTTGTACCTTATATACAAGTATTTAATAAAATTAATTATATAATTTAATTTTTATTAATCATATAATATAAAAATTATGCACAAAAATACATAAAAAATTAACATACTATAAAATTTTGTTATTGTTTAAAAACTTCATGTAACAAGCATATAATTTGATTAAATTGTTACTTAAGTGGATGGTGAGTGTTAATTTGAAATTTTGTAAATTTTGAAATGTTAATTTTCAAAGTTGAAAATAATAACTAACCACCCCATAATTGAAGGAGCAACTTGCATTTTTCTCTTATCTTTTTAATATTTCAAACTTTTATTCAATATAAATATTTATAATTCAAAATACATGTTTGACAAGCAATTCCAATCCTACTTCAATACTAAAATCTAACAAGAATAAAAAGATAACTTACTAAAAAAAAAGAGCCAATTACTAATTTATAGCAATTAAAATTTTGAGTCAAATTGAACAAATGATAATTTTTATATAAACTGATTCAACAATTCAAAAAGGTACTTGAGAAGGAAGAAATTTTACATTACTACTGTCATAATGAGGAAACTTTATCCTAGAACAGAAGCAAAAGCCAAAGGTAGTATACCCTAAATTTTTTTAATATTTTACATATTTTGCTCATAATTTTTTGAAAAATTCATATATAGACTCTAAAAATAATTTCATAAAAGTTCTGCACAGTTTGCAAGTTAGCCCCCAAATGATTTCATTCTAGTTTTGCCCCTTTTCAAACGCAGGGAGAAAGAAATGAGGGAGCACCATTTTTAAGGTATTCACTGCAAATAACTTGAAGTTGTCTAATTATATAATTAAATAACTTTAATTTAATGGCAGATATACCTATTAGGTTACCTTGAATTTTAAAACTTAAGGTGTATAGCACCATTTTTAAGGTATTCACTGCAAACAATTTATGGATAATAAGAAAGATTATGACATTTGTAACAATTATTTTACGAAGCAAGAAATGGTAAAATAAGTTTTCCTCCTAGAAGCCTTCTTCAACGCCTTACCATGCCTCTTGCATCTTTTGAGCCTAAAATCATCCAATCTTTTCAGTTGTAAAAGGAAATGCACTGTTAGTATGATTTGGTTTAGTTAATGTCAAATGGATCTCAACGAAAACAGCAGAGGCCTAAATATTGCATAGAAAAATCAAGGATTTTAAATATTACATACAAAGTAATGTCCCTTTGGAAGAACTCACCCATTGACTCGGAATGTTAATTTCGCCTTCATCCTTAAGCATCTTCAATGCCAAATAAGAGATGATTTCACCCTAGAAAAATGGGTAAAAAATAGAGTAAGTGACTAAAAATATAGGGTAAAATGCAATTAAACCCTCAAAATTATGAGATGAATGCAAAAAATAGTTAATTCTATTATGCATCAAGTAAAACTCAATATGAACTATTCGATTTTATGCATTGAATGAATGCATGAAAAAACTCATTGCCAAAATTCAGTCATTTCAAAGATACAATTGAATACTTAGACTAATGTTTGTGGCAATTAACCCCGTTTCCATTAATTGACATCCAAATGCATAACAGCAGCATCCAACTCCTTCCTCTTCCCTTCTACTTCTTTCTTCACTATCAGCACCAATCTCCCATTCAATCGTCGTTTTTTTTTTTTTTTCTCCTTATCTTCATACCATTACAGATAATTCGTTGCTTACTTGCCCAGACCATCGATTTTTACCTCCAATCGCTGTTTATAATTAGTTTAGGTAGACAACTAGCAAGCCATTGAGCTGGAAAGAACACGAAGGTTGAATGTGTTTATTGGAAGTTCAAATTCTCCATGATCAATCTTTTAAAATTCAGCCTAACCAATGATTCAGGAAGATGGCTGCATGAAAGTTGGATTGGTTTAACCAATTAAATTTAATAGTCGAACCTGTTGACATAGTTTAGATATATAGACATATTATATACACACACATAAAGATATGAAACGAAAATTAAATCTACTCAACTAATATAAGTATATTTTTAAAATATAACAAATGATCCAACATAATTTTAGTTAAAGGTTGATAACAAAAATTTTATCTCTAGTTTCAATAACAATTACACAAATCTTGTTCTTTTTTTCTTTATCAGTACTAAGGTTTTATTTTTTTTATTTATTTTAAAATGTCCAGGTCAAGTTCAAGTCCAAACACTTTAATAAACCCCCCCCCGGGGGGGGGGGGGGACAAAATGAATTAACAGGTTGAAACGAAACATCGGTTCTATTGAATTCGGACAGGTCAATTCAAATTTTTGTCTAATCCATTTTTATGGGTACATTTGATTTTTTTTTATACCTGGGCACCGATCCAACTAATAAAACAACATAGGCCGATCTAAGTTTCAAGACGTTGTCCCTGATTTTGAATGTGTTAACTCATTGAGAAACGGGCAAATTCTGAAGTTTTCACTTTTTGTTTTACTTTTAAGGGGTAATATGAAGGTTATTTTACGGTTAAAATACCAAATTAATATTTTTTACGAAACTTATTTCCGTTTTACTGTCTTTTCGAAACTTATTACCAAATTATGCGTGGAGGCGGGAGGCGCCATTTGGTATGGCGCCACATGGGCGGAGGCGCCATCCAAAATGGCGCCTTTGGGGGCCTTGAGGACGCCATTCAAAGTGGTGCCCTCGGTCCATTTTTTCTACTTTTCCCTTTTAAAAATAATTAATTTTGATATCATTTGAAAATAAAAATTATAAAAATAAATAATATATGATTGTAACTGAAAATAAATTTTTGAAAATAAATTACTCATTTTATAATTATATTTGATGTCATATAAAAATATGTTAACTCCACTTTCATATCTAATACATAAATTTATTATAGGAATTAAATAAGAAAGTAGTTAATGATAATAATATAATGAATAGAAATAATAAATATTTAGTAAATAATTAAATATTATTTTAAAAATATAGGATCAATAAAGAATAATTACATAATTTATATTAATGTCTCTCAAAATTTGATGTAATGACACTTATTTTTTATCAATTTTTAAAATTATAAACTTCCAACGCTTGGAATTATATTATTACAAGTAATTATTTAATATGTTATTACACATAAGTAAATTTATTAAATTATTCAGTAATATTCTTTATATACGAAGTTGAAGATTGTTAAAAATGAAAAGAAATATAATGTAATAAATATATTTTTCTTATTTTATATTTATTCCAATAATATTCTTGTCACTTTATATTTATCTTAATAATTTTTTTTTATTTTGTAACAGAGTAAATGCGAACTGACGAGGTTGAAGATAGCTGAAAATTTTAAAAACTGTGATTATTTTGTTTCAATAATCTTTTCATTTTGTAATGAAATCAAAATTGTAACATGAATTAGTTATTTTTTATTTCGCCAGAATGATAAAATATTTTGACAATGAGAGGGAAAAGTACCGATTAATTATTTTTTAAGAAACTATTATTCGTTTCATCGTTCCTTCGAAACATTTTATCGAAATAAGCACAGAAGATACGCATAGTGATGGAGAGACGCCAAATGACGTGTAGAGGTACGCTAGACGAAATGGTGTCGTTCGCGCTGAAGGGAAGGGACGACAGGCGATATGGCACCCTCACTCCTCATTTCTAAGTTAATTAGCCGATGACTGTGTCGACTGTGCACCCAAGAGACTTGTATTTTTGTGAAAGTAAGATAATTATTGTTATTTATTTACTTTTACATGGTAAATAAAAAAAGAGTAGATAAGTTAAAATACAAAAATACATTTATTTCATAAACTATTTTCCGCTTTACCGCAGTTTCAAAACTTGTTACTTAAATACGCAGGGCGCCAGACTGTTTGGCGTTATCGCCCGCGCTGAAAGCGCCTTTCAACATGGCGCCTTCGTTGCAGCGAATTTCACTGCGCGGGTTAGGAGGCGCCATTTCACTTGGCGCCTCCCCAGCAAACTTAAGTTTATAACTTAGGGGGTTGGGAGGCGCAAAGTGAAATGGCACCTCCACAGCCCCATTTTATAAATTAATTAAATTTTATAAATTTATATATTTATTTATATAATTTTGATTTCATATTTATTTATACAATTTAATTAAATTTTATAAATTTATATATTTATATAATTTTAATTTTGAAAAAAAATTAAATATTTTAAAATTTATATATAAAAAAATTACTTTATTAATAATTTGAAAAGATAGTAATCCTTATATAAAAAATTTATATATTTTAAAATTTATATAAATAAATTTGTATATAATAATTTATTTACGAATTTATTTACAAATTTTTTTATACAAATTTTTTTACAATTTTTTTATATAAATTTATTTGCAAATATATTTTAAAATTTATATAATTTTATTATAAATAATAATGAAATAAAAATTATATAAATAAATATATAAATTTATAAAATATAATTAATTTATAAAATGGGGCTGTGGAAGCGCCATTTCACTTAGCGCCTCCTAACCCCCTAAGTTATAAACTTAAGTTTGCTGGGGAGGCGCCAAGTGAAATGGCGCCTCCCAGCCCGCGCAGTGAAATTCGCTGCAGCGAAGGCGCCATGTTGAAAGGCGCCTTCAGCGCAGGCAATGACGCCAAACAATCTGGCGTCCTGCGTATTTTGGTAAATAGTTTCAAAACTGCGGTAAAGCAAAAAATAATTTATGAAATAAGCGTATTTTTGTATTTTAACCGAGTAGATAATTATAACAGTTGTGAAAGTATGATAATTAATAATATTAGTTATTATATTTGGTGGATGTCCTTGTCATCATTTTTTACAAAAAAACCAAATATTGCAATGATTTTAAAATTTATTATTATTTGTAATTGTTCATATGCAAGTAATTAAAAATGTCATAGTAATTAAAATCATCATAAATGTTAATGTTTGGCAATAAAGTAGTAAAATCATCCTAAATATTGATGTCTGGCAATAAAGTAGTAAGAAAAATGTACATAAATATACAAAAAACATAGAAAAGAAAGCTAATGTCTACGTAAGTGATGTCCAGTCCCACATCCAGGATCGGTAATGTGGCGGCCGTATCTACTAACCCTCTGCGCAGGCTCGGGAGTCACATCCCCGGTGTCTGCTCTACCTCCAGCTCCCGCTCTGCCTCTACCCCTGGCTCTCGTTCTGCCTCCACCTCTACCTCTATCTACAAGCTCTGAGTCATTTGTCATCATGCCACCATGTGCTAATCTCTGATCCTGAATATGCCAATCAAATACAGGACGATATGGCTGCGATGGACCAGCATCATCGGAAGGAAAGGCATAAAATGCAGATGAAACTCTTGGTACGTGTGGAAATGCCTGGAATGAGGATGGAACACCAAGAGGGAGCTGGTACATCTGTGATGACGACGACCCATATAGTGCGGCTGGGAACATGGTGGAGGATGAAGGATCATCAGGTGTAGTAGGGTACACATGAGATGAGGCAGTAACATCAGGCATCATCGTCATGGTCTCCTGTGCAGTCGAAGGTGGAATCTGCTACACTGTCGAAGCGGACGGAACATCAACCTGCGACGTATGCCGTGGAGCAGAGCGACGTCATCGGCGAGAGCGAGGCTGATCATGGTCGCCCTCCGCAAGGTCTGGGATATGATGGGCCTGGGGAGCTGGCTCCGCATGTGAGTCAATAATCACATGATCAACCTGCTGAATCGCATGAAGGATGGACTCCGTCGCTGATTTAAGCGCATCGAAGGTGAACATAACCTGCCCCTCAGGGGTAGTGAAGTCCTGTAATGAGGAAACCTCATCTACTTGTGCAAATTTTTAACATTAAAGTTAGTTATAATACTAATGCATTTAAAGAAAATCAAATACAAAAAACTAGCACGCAATATTACCACAAGGTCTAGCGCTCCCCTGACAGGTGTAATACATCGCCTGGTAACCCGTCTGTACCATGTCATGTAATCGGAACGTGGTCCCAGAACTAGGCGTGTCGTCGGCTCGGCGGTAACGCACAAGTTTTGCCGGATATCCCAGAGTGCAATATACGGCTGATGGCGGATGTGCCACTCCTCGTCATGCCGACCGGACAAGTAAAGGCAGTGGACCTCCGCCACCTGTTTCGGTGGCTCTGGAATAGCCTGGCGTAGTCCAAACTGCCGCAAAACCCTATCAGGCTAGTGTCACTCGACAATCTGAAAGTGAATGAGCAGCACCACTGCTATCCACGTGTCACTCCCGTCAAAGCAGTACTCAGGCAGTGATGCGGTGACCTCCTCAGTGTACGGGATCCAAGCGATCTGCAGTTGCAAATTTGGATTGTCATTTAAATACGATAATGGAATGGACAAAGCCCTAAAATAAAGAAATCCATTATCCCCTACGTACCTGGTCAAGTCGAAAACGGTCCAGTACGTATCTGTAATGGGGTAGGCTGTGTGCCGGACTATCCTGGAACGTCTTCTGATAGTGCCACCTGCCAGGTTCAATAATAAAGTTAAACAACTTGGTAGTAAACTTAATTATAAATGAAAGTTAAAAAATTTTCTAACCTATGCGCTAAGGGGCCAATCCTTGCATCCCCCTCTGGTATGTCTAAAACCGCTATCGCGGGAGCGATAGTGGGAAATCTATCTCAAGCCTAGAGTTGCAGTAGTAAGCAACAACCTCCAATCTCCCTGTAATCCGGAGCGATGGCCTTGCAGAGCTCTCTGTACAGGTAGGCCAAGCAAGCAGACCCCCAACTGTACGTCCTAGCCTCATGTAAGTGTCCGATCAAGGGTAAGTGCATGAGGTGGACATATGTGCCGGAGTGGTCTGGAAATAACGTCCCACCGATAAGTTGTAAAATGTAAGCTCGGGCGAATCTCTACACTGTCACCTCATCTGCATCATCTGGAAGATAAGTGAAATGCCTCTCCAACTAACTCATCCTCAGTCGCCTCCCTCGAATGACATTCTCATCCACCGGTAACTGAAGTCCCAAGTACTCCTCTATCAGCCCTCCCCATCCCCACACAGTGGGCCCCGTCACTACTCGACTGTCAATGGGTAGGCCGAGCTGAAAAGCAACATCCTGCAGGGTAATAGTCGTCTCTCCCTGCGGCATGTGAAAGGTGTGCGTCTCCGGCCTCCACCTCTCTACAAGAGCACTGATCAGCTGATGGTCGATCGACACAAACTCGCACATCGCCAAGCCGTAAAAGCCTGCCTCTCGTAGAAAGGGGACAATCAACTCTGGCGGCTGCTGGTGATGGTAGTGATGAGCTCGTCGAATCCTAAGCACACGGTCAGGCTGCAAAAGAAAAAACAGCACCAGTTATCACGTCTAACAATTCAGAAACAGTTCATACTCGGATTAATTAAGGTATAACTATTTCCATACATGGCCTGCCCAAATCGACTGGGATATGTGTAAGGCCTGAGCGGTCAGCAGCGAAGGATCCCGTGGTCCAGGATCAACGCGTCGGGATGTGGATGCCATCTGACACGATAAGCATTACATTAGAATGAAATTTAAACACACACTAACTTAATGATGTTGTCCAATTTAAGTACAAATAATATATCTTAAATTTAAGGTGCAATATATATAAATAATATCATAAAATGTAAATAATAAAAAAGTTCACATTACTAGTAATGGGGTAACATATATATACATAATGATGTGCAATTTTACAACCGTTAAAAAAAATACAGTGTGCGACCGTTACACTTATGATATTGGTTAACATACTTTGAAGCATACATGTGAAAGTAAATAATAAAAATCAAGGTGTAGAAGGGCCTTCCTCCCCATGTAGCAGTAGGCAGTGCCTATGATTGTGTCCTTCCATCTTACAATGACCGCATTTTTACTTTACACCGCTCTCCTGAGGCCAATCCATCTCATTTCTGATCCGGGTCAACTTTGGTCGTCCCCTTGCACGTAATCTTCCATAATTTGGAACTAGCAGAGGAAATGGTGGTAGGTTATTCCATTACGACCACTCCCCGATAGGCCACCACTCAAATTTGTAGCAATTCAGTAGTGTGTCAAGTCTGTATACAGCATCGACATATGGTTCCCAAGATATGTTAATTGAGGCACAAGCAGCAATAAGATGAGCGTAAGGATACCTATATGCTTGGAATTGTCCACATTCACATTGCCCTTTGTCTAATAACACTTGGACAACCTTTCCACATGACCCCCTGGCCATATCAGGGCCCTCTACCACCTCAAACCTAGTCCCTTGTCTATTATAAGCACGAACATGGTAAAAAGAAGCACGTGACTGGATAGTCGCAAGCTCCTGTCTGAATCTGCTTGCGTATCTGTGACCTTGTTGTAGGTCAGCGTGCGCTTCTTTTTCCCTTTCCACAAAGTACTTGACACATCTATAGTATGTTTGTTGGACAAAGCCTGTGATTGGCAGCTTCCTCAATCCTTTGAAGAGGCCATTGATGCACTCTACAATATTAGTCGTCATATGACCATATCTTCTGCCTTCGTCATAAGCAAGCATCCACTTCTCGTTCGGAATAGTGGTCAACTTCTTGTGGATCTCCTCATTGGCTTTGCTAAGATTGTCCAATCTCTCCATAGCCTTTTCCCAACTGGGCTCATACGCTGAACAGAAGGAGACAAATAGGTTAACCGCGTTGAACTACCAGGTGCACAAACTTATAGATGAAAGGTTCAACAAAGAAATTATGCTATAACACATACCAATCTTAAGGACAGCTTTCCTCACATTGTCATCCCTGCACTTCTTACGAATGTTGCTAGCGATATGTCTGATACTATACCGGTGATAAGCATAAGGAGGCTGCCACCCCAGGCCTTCGATGGCTACAGCATCTTTTATAACTCGGTGCCGATCTGATATCAAGCATATTCCTTGCTTGTTCGTGACATTTACCCGTAGTAATGCCAAAAACCAACTCCAGTTTTCATAGTTCTCCCTGTCAACAATGGCAAAGGCAAGAGGAACGGGGCATTTATTACCGTCCTAGGTCGCAGCAATCAGTAGCACGCCCCTAAACTTGCCATACAGATGCGTGCCATCAACTTGTATGAATTGCTTGCAGTATGGAAATGCGGCAATGCATGGCTTGAAAGCCCAGAAAACTCGGTTGAAAACATGTTTCTGCGGATCGACACGATTGTCAACTGTGACAAATTCTTGGGACTCCAACTTGAACAGCGCCTGGTCACAATAACCTAAAATGTCCAGCCATTTGGGGAGCACTTCATACGATTTATCCCAATCACCGTACACCTTGACAATTGCCTTTTGTTTTGCCTTCCATGCTTTCCTGTACGAAATCTTGTACCCGTACATGCCTTCCACCCTCTCTTGTATAAGCGAGATTGAAACATCTTGCTTCATTTTAATCATCTCCAATATCAGGGAACTAATGTACTCGGAGTCCAGAGACTTGTGGTCCTGTGTCAAACTAGCATTAACACATGTGTGGGGCCCTGAAAATCTAGTTATGGTCCAAGTGTTACAATTCTTCAGTTTCGCCGCTCTGAGGTGGAAATTGCATTGGTCCCCAAATTTATCACACTTCACGCTTAATCTTCTGGTATCCGACTCCTCCACGTAATAACTGTGGTGCCTTCTGATGTGGTAATGCTTGGTTGCAGCAATTAAAGCCTCCTTGCAATCGAACTCTTGCCCAACCTGTAAGTCCTCCATGTCGTAATCATAGGTTGGTTTCATTATTTTCGAAAATTCATTTGGATTCCGTATGGCATCCCAATCAATGTGAGAGAAGACAACAGCTTGGGGGACACCATATGATGTTTGTGCAGCATTACCACTCCTCACACACCGCGTGGGTACACTGTCTCCATGTGTAGTCGCACGTTCTTCGTCATCAGTGTCACGATCATCAGCGCTACTGCAGGACACCTCATCATCTTCAAAGCCAAACTCTAGGTGGGCATCCATTAATACGGGATCGATAGATTCTTCTTGTACGACCGGCAAGGCACTTGATGAACCTATCAATGTATGTGGTGCATTTACTGGGAAAACACCTGCAACAGATGAGTCCAACGCAGGAGTATGACCATCAGAAATGTGAAACTCAAATCCACCTGTGTAAGGAGGGCCTTCTCGCACCATCGAACAACCAGTGTTGACATAAGCCACTGGATCCACGGGTGGTGCAGTTCCTGGAACTCTTTCATCAAAACCAAGGTTGGCAGCGCGCAATTCGAATGTGATTACGTCCACGTACAATTCCATGACTATCATCGTCGGATGTTGTTCGTAGCTTGCTATCGCACATGCCAAATCTTCATCGTCGTCCAATTCGTATGCCATGTACTGAGCCTCTGTTTGATGTTGTGGAAACCTGTAAACAATCTTCCCCATAGCTTAATCTTCGTGAAGCTTCAGTCGGGCATGAATTCTCTCCTGCAAAACATCCATAGTGTTGCATCCTCTTAATTTCAATGCCTTTGGGGGAGGTCCATCATACATTATCCCCATTGATCCCTCAACAATTGTACCGTTTGAATATATAAACGCAATTAAACTTTTCTTCATCTTCTTACTTTTAGCTGCACAATACTCGCTGCACCCCCACAATTGACAAATAGTCTCATATACAAATTTTGTTCTCGTAAATGAGTATACTAGTATTTAATACTATAATTAAAAATGAACGCGATGTATTACTATTTTGCAAGGTATTCTGTTAATTCTACGTAATAATAAGATTATTTTTTCTACCAAGCTAATGTTATTTCTTTTCCAAAACTAATATAAAATTAGGTTCAATAATTTTATCTATGGTTTTGTTTATCTCTTTCAATTAGCATTTTTCTTAGTGATTTTGCACAAATTATACTAATTAAATTAGTTAGCCAATCAAATACACTATCTTTCTTATTTTTACGGCTTTTTTTCACCGTTCACACCTACTACCAAATAGCAACCAAAATTATGTACACATTATTATTGCCAATACCTCCATATATATTTAAATTCTTCCTAAATAAACCAAGGATACCTATATTTTTTTCAGGTACGTTTACTATTCTTCCATTTAGAATACCTACTATTTAAATGCAAAAAAGTCCAAATTTGCAATAACAATATCCTACTTTCTTAAGGCTTTTGGTTAAATTCACATTTCCCAGGATCTTTTTTAGTACCTCTCTTATGATACATTAAGATTTCACATGAAAAAGTTCTCTAAATATAGCTTTCACCCAGGTCGTAAGACCTATATTAGGACATCCTTCTTTATCTCGTTTGTTATTCTTTTAATAGCACAACCTATCACATTACATATAAAGTCCTACGAAATTTTCATAAATCATAACTTCACATCTTAAATCATAATTTCACATCATAAATCATAACAATCAATATAAAATAAATAAATCTATATTATTAATATCATAATATTCTAAATAAATTTCTCTACCGATATAAAAAATATTTTCACTATAACTATATAAAAATTATAGTATAAGCATAAAATTCCTAAAAATACTAACCGGTAAGTATTCGGAGAAGTAAACAGAAAAAAGCCTCTGTATGAAAGAAAATTTTGTTAGATAATTTAATAACTTCAATCTCTAAGTAAAACTTATTAGATATTATTGTATCAATTAAAAAATTATGCAACAATCATACTAAATTAAATATATTCTGTAAGATAATATATTAAAGGAATAAAAATAACAATATATATAAAATTTTATTGATGTATATTCAATTTAAAATATATTGTTCAAATTTTTATATCAAGAAAATATTAATGAATTTTAAAAGATAATTAATTTTTATTCTTAACTCATCTCATTAAAACTAAAATATATAGTTAGTTATTTCAATCAGCATTTTTCATAACATGAATTTTTCAAAAAAATATATTTGATCATTAAAAATAATTTTATGTCAAAAATATGATATTAATTTTAATTAATATTATTCAATATATTCCATTTCAACTTTTAATACAATGATTGAAGAAATAAAGAAGAAAATCATCTGCAAGGTACATGAAATGAAGAATAAAAATATTTATATAAATAATAGTATATGTAAATTTCATAAATAGTATATTTTAAATTTTAAATATACTATTTAAAAATTATCATTAACAAAAATTTAAAGATATTTATATAAATAATATTTAATTCAATCACTAACTTTTTTCTATAGATTATAATATGAAATTATTTATTTTTGTTAAAAAAAAGTATATTAAAGCTTCAATTCACTTAAAATATTGTCATAAATTATAAAATATAATTAATGATTGTAAAAAAAATATTATTAATAACATGTTAGTTTTCTAAAAAATATAATATGTTAAAGTTTCAATTTTTTTTAAATCCTAGATCATCACTTCACATTATAAGTCATAATAATCAAAATAAATTAAAAATTATAATATAAATATAAAAAATCTACAAATACTAACCAGTAAAAATCACAAACTATCACAGACCACATATATTTATATAAATTTTTTCTAAATCCTAGATCATCATTTCCCATCATAAATCATAATAATCAACATGTATTATAAATTATAATATACATACAAAAATTATAAAAATACTAACCAGTAAAAAATATAAACTATCACATATCATATAAATTTGTATAAATCTTTTCTAAATCCTAGATCACCATCTCACATCATAAATCATAATAATTAACATAAAATAAATATTATAATATAAATACAAAAATTATCAAAATTTAAGCAAATAAAATTTATAAATTATAACAGAAATTTCTTTCTAACTCCTAAATCATCATTTCATGTCATAAATCATAATAATTAATTTAAAAAAAATATAACATAATAACAAAAATTATAAATATACTAACCAAACAAGAATTGACTGGGATCAGATTTGCTCCAAAGCAAAAAATGCTTCTAAATAAAATGCACAAAATAAAGAACGGATGATGATTTATGAACGAATTGCGGCTACAAGTTTTGCAAACAAGGAAGAGAAGCAGAGCGCCTGCGAAATTGTTTCTGAGTGAGAGGATTTGAGTAAGGAGGGGCGGCTGCAAAATGGTTTCTGGGTGAGAGGGGAACGAGTGGGTATAAATAGGAGGGAGGCGCCTGATGAAATGGCGTCTCCCAAATTCAAAATTCAAACTTGGCGCCCAGGGCGCCTTTTCAAATGGCGCCTTCCATACAGAGGGCATCAGTTTGAATGGCGCCTCCCGCGTGGAGGATGCCACTTCAAAAGGCGCCTCCAAGGGAGAGGACGCTATTTTGAATGGCGCCTCCAACCCCTTCGGGCACCATTTTGAATGGCGCCCTGCGTATTTTGGTAAAATGTTTTCAAACTATTGTAAAACGGTAAATTGTTTTGAAAATTTGCGTAATTCGGTATTTTACCCGTTATTTTACTATCCTCCTTGTTTTCCTCATTTTTCCCATTCAGTGGGTTTGGATCAATTGAAAAAGTAATTGTGTTAAGATTTTGATTTTTCAACTTGGGATTCATCTTTCCTCTCTTATGATGTTTTGGATAGTGAGGATTTGAATGTTTACTGTGCCAATTATTTGCAGATGACACCTACAGACAGTTTTTATCAATTTGGATGGCAGTTACGATAGGAAAACTAATTAATCATTAACATTAATTTAAGGATTAAATTCTCCTTAATTTAAAATGAGAAGGTGTTTTGCACGTCACATAATTTATGTAAGGGTAAATTCCATTTTACCCTATAAACTAACTATAACATACAAAATGTAATCTTCCAAATCTGCATCCTCAAAACACTGAAGATCAACTTTCTTATAGCCCATAAACTTCCAATATCCGCAGCCAACATTTGGCAAGATTTCTTTCCCTTGAGAGGTTGTCTAATAATTTGCAGATATTTGTCACATTCTGTTATAAGTTTGATACTTGTTGCTTGAAAATTTTGGCTCCATTTTAACAGCAGTCTCGGAGCAATGAAATAAGCCTGCAGTTTATCAAGACAATCTCCTAATCATATCTTTGCTCTCAGTAATTATGGATTAATGCCTTGTATCAAAGCCACCCCAAATAATGCTTTCCCCCTAGTTGGACCTCTTGCCTTCATCTTATAAATCTATATCCATATAATGAGGTGAGGCTAGAGAGTTTAAGAGTGCAGGATTGAAGCGGCGCAATAATGAGAAATTCTTTTATTCCAGAACTCAGGTCTAATACAATCTTTCATCCTGCAGATCATGCATAAGGCTGCCTTAGGTTGCACCGTTGCACCAACTTAACTTGATTCCTGACCCACCAGATAGAATAGGGAATGATGACAATTGGGCATGAGTTCTTAATGAACCTGACTGCAATGCTAGCCTGACTCCAGACGGAATCAAAGCCATTGCACTATGTCCCTAGGGAATATATGATCAATTCTTATTGCCAAGCTAGCACTAAACCATAAAGCCCCAGCAAAGGTAGTTTAAATGTAAGTATACAGAACTATAAATTAATTGCAGACAATGAAGAGAAGAAAAAGATAAAAATGAAAAATGAAAGAAAGAAAGAAAAGCTAAGCTCAGTTTCTCTTCAAAAATTGACCCACTGCTTATTGGGACAAAATGTAGATTACTTTTCTGGTAATATACTTGAGCAAATTCCTTTTTACTGCATCTGATAACGTACTCAATCAACAGCACAATCAACTTTTATTCTTTTAACTTCATTTGATAACATAAACAACAGCACAATCAGCTTTGGCCAGCTGAAGATACCCAAGAACTTACAGCTGACTGATAGGAAAGCATAATATAATGCGAGGAAATTTTCAATAAATTCAACCATGACATTCCAACCAACAATGCCAATTTTGCTGGAATCATATGGCTACCCAATAACTCATATTGTCAACAGACTTTCAGTTATGAAGAGAAATGTCGAGGAGTTCTCCCATTAAGCCAATAAATGATTAATGTACATTCATAATCCAAGTGCCAAGACTGGGGTTCAAGACATTTGATGCTCGCTGAGCTAGTAATGACATCTACCGAGCATCTCCATGTATTGACATGCTAATGATAACGATGCCAAACACTACCAAACAGACTAAAATGTATCTCACTAGTGACATATCATGTGAAAACAAAACGGCACAGCAACCAACCAATCTCCAGAGTTTAACAGAGCCAAGTTTCTTGAATTTTTCATTCTGCTCATTGTAGAGAAATGCTGTTGTAAGGAAAGAGGCCGTAATTAGTAACTACAACACTTCCATAACAAGAACCATTTAAACAATACTAAATCACACATAATTGTTGACCATCAACAGCAAATATTCAAAATTATGAGAAAAAGATTAAAAATGGAAATGTTATCCAGTTTAACAACAAGAGTTTTAACGGAATCAAAGCCCCATTCTTCTTCCTAACCCCCCCCCCCCAAAAAAAAAAAAAAAAGAGGAGTCCCATGAACCTTATAAATGTAGCAGACAGAAGAGGACAACAGGAAACCAGAAACTTTGGAAATGTCACCCCTGTAAGTAAATGTTAGAACTTTAGGTCATTGGTTTGTTCTATTATATATGATGTTGAAGAGAATTTCCCACAGAAATTGCAAATGGTGTGCATAGCACCGCATATTATACAATTTAAAACCTAACAAGTAAGGAAAAGACTAGACCCATTATAAGCTATGTACTCATTTGAGTGTTCTTTGATTGTAGGTATTGATATCCCAATGTATGTCTTCACCATTATATGAAACCCCATCTCTTTTCTGGGGCTTGATTGTTGATGAAATCATATCAATAAAACAGTTCCCAGAAAATTTATTTTTCCTGAAGGGAGAAAAAGTGAATCATGACCTGATTCCAGATATCGTAACACAAAAAATGATGAGAATATAGTCATGAAGTCACATCCATGGAGGCCATCTCACAAGGATAGGCCCCACACCTTGTGAGAGTGCAACCATGGATGTAGTTCAATGAGTGTCTCCCCAGCACCACTCCTTGTTACATTGGCAATGACAAAGAATATAAGGAAGCATTCCAGCCAAAAGATAATCAGTGCCAATACCTCACTTCAGTTGGTTGATGGGAGGAAGACCCTAATAAGTTCCTTTGCAGTAACCTTTTTCCTACAAGTAGGGCATTTACCCTGAGCAGTTATTGCAGCCTTGATGCAATTCTTACAAAAGATATGGCCACACCTTGTTGACATCTCTTCAACCAATGGGCCCATACATATCGGGCAGTTAAATACAGGCTCCTTTGGAGGCTGGGGAGGCTTTCTAACATTATCCTGCTGCAAATAGAATTCTCATCACATTCTGAATCAGCATAACTTCTAACTTTCCTAAATTTTTTTAAGACAACAGTTCTTAGATATCAGGCTCAAATAAAACATGCATCCTAATATAAAAAGCCCTAAAATCAAGTCACTGACAAAGTAGATGACTAGATGGTCAACAATAGGTTCAACATACAAGGAGAGGAATGAAACAGACATCAATGAAAGCTTCAGAAAGGCCAACAATCATGAAAACTCAGGCAATAAAAATTTAGCACATTCCAAAAGGATGAAGAAAATCCCATCATCTTGAAATAAAGAACTGCTCTAGCACCAACATCTATGAAATAAGTAGCACTGTTTTCACTAACCTACAGCCTGAGGTAATGTCAAACTGAACAGGGTTTGCATGAGTTCCATCACAAACAAATCCCCAAATCTCTGTTTATCATTTTGTCAATAGAAAGCAATCACCATATATATATATATATGTATATATATATATATACAGCCAACTGGAGTTTCTTAGGCCCGTCCAAATACTTCTAGAAGTTTAGATAGTCTTTATCAGCCAACTGGAGTAACTTTGGTAAGACTACAGAACAATTTTCATTTTGGAATGTCCCACAATAACAAGAATCAAGTAACACCAACACTGAACCATAAGTAGAGAACTTTAAGCCACAACTTCATTAGCTAAAATATCAAACAGAAAACATTTAGCAAAACAAAGCAAAAAAATCAAATTCATATAACCAAACAAATAATATAAAAATGAGAAGCAGATAACACAATGATGTAGCAAGAGATTCTATTACCATAGGACTGCTACTCCCTTCGAGGTTTATATAAAGATCACAATTAATAATTGTTTGGCTTCGAGAATTTCTTCTTCGTTTGTTGCAGTTAATATTGGTCACCCTAGTCCATTCGTCTGTCAGAGGTAAACAACTTCAGTTAACAGATAAGAATTATACAGTGCCCATTCATCATTCAACAGAAAGTTGGGCAGTCAGGGGCACACTTGAGCAGACAGCAATTATTCGGAGGAATCAGCAACTCAAAATATACTTATAATGCAAGACATCCAGCCTCAGTGACTATTAGATTAAAAAATGCTCACACTTCAATATGGTCTCTACTGGGTTTCCACAGCAGGTGATCTTTACACAAGCACACCAAAAGGCTTAAATATGCCTCATTCACCTACCTAAAGTAGTTGGGCTGAGATAAGTCAACTGGCTAAGGCTACTCCCAATATCAATTGTTGTCTTCTACATATATAGAATATACAATTATTGGCCAGAAAAAACAGTAAAAGAATCTTACTTCCCAAGCCACTACTGAAAGTAGACAGCATATTATGTAATTTGTGTTGTATTTAGGCATTAATTCAAGCATGTCAAACTGCACGAATGCAGAGTTCAAAGGTGCAGAATCAATGTAATGAAGTCTAAAGGGATAAAAAATTTTAAACAAGAAATGCAAACAAGATAAAAGTTTCATTAAAAAGATCAGAATGATAAATGTTTCATCGTGCAACTAAAAATGAAAGAGGGTGTGGTGGAAAAAAATGGAATAAAATGTTTACCTAAGTCCACGTCAACAATAGTCCTCCTGTGGTTTCTTCTTGAGTTGTTTTTAGCCTAAGATAAATGAGGATGAACAAAGATTAACTCCCATCAATCATCCAACTAAGGCAGATAATAGAAAGCAGAAAATAGTACAGAAAGGGGCAGGCATACCTCAGCAAAAGCCCTAGGGCTAGATTCAATAACATCATCATCAATAGCTTCCACATCAATTGTTGCAGGCTGTACAGGCAAAGCCTGTGGTTGCTGACCAACTTGAACTTCTTGATGCCCTGATTGGGTTGAAGGTCCCTCCTGCTCCTGATTCTCAATTGGTGGAGAGTTAAGATCCAAGTCCAAAACTGTCTTCCTCCGGCGATATCTTCTGACAACAGGCCCTCCAACCACCCGACTGCTCATCTTATGCACAGCATTCCCCTATCCAAGTCACTTAGAGTCAAATTCAGGCATCCAGCAGAGGCAAACTTCTCTAGACAGAAGACAATGCATAAGAACCAAAAAATTGAAAATTCTGATCATTTGGACAATCAAAGAGCAAGATGAGCATTTACAAGGGTATAAGCACATAGATGAACTAACAAACATGAAATATGATTCATCAGTTTTCTCTATTTTATCCCCAGGGACATTAGATGCTCGAGCAAGAAGATCAAAAGATTGGAACAAGCACAGAAATAACGATCAGCATAGAATGTGCATTTGCCAAAAGGAAAAAAAAAAATTATGTAGGGAGACAACAAGACTCTAATCTTTGATTGTCAATACACGAGAGGGGAAATTTTCAAAATTGACATGTTTTCCTCGTAACACCATAAAGAATGACTAAAAAAAAAATCCACATCTTCGATATAGCCACACCGTTACAAGATTTTAGCAGTACAAAGGAAAATCTCCACCTTCAAATCAAAATTACAATAACTAGTTAGTTACCAAATATCCTTGGAAAAAGGATCATATTCTAACAAATATCAGTTTATTGATTACAATGTGAGACGGAAGAAATACAATTATCAAGCACTGATGTTCAAAATTTGAATGAAGCAAATGATCCGTTATAAAAAACAGTAAACAACCAAGGAAACTATCATGGAGAAATCAGACCGACTGAATTCATCACATCAACGAAAACTTCAGAAAAACACTATAAATAAAAATACGAAACAAAGCTGAACATTTCCACCAAATTTCTGCCCAAGAATAGATGTTGAAAGTACTGTGCAAGATGGAATTATCACATTCAGAATACAACTCTTTTACCGAAATAAACCACAAATCATGATCAAACATTCAGATAAGCAACCGATCAGCCAAACCAATAGACTTGATAAATTCGACCGAACCTTCCCAGGAAAAAAAAAAAAAAAACCCCGAAATTCAGAGTAAATCTCAATTCAAACAGCATAAGGAATCAAAATTCCGAGAAAAAACCGAAACTTTAAAGCAAATTCTAACCTAAAGCTAGTTTCTGAAAATCCTTTTAAAATTTTGAAACCGTTAACATGAAAAATCAGCATTTTTCATCAATAAACTGACAATCAATCATGCAAACCAGAAAACAAAATCATCCAAAATCGAATCACGGATTTGAATCTATTCTCGGCCGCTAGCGGCGGCGAGACTTGCTCGCCCTACTTCTCTTCATTCTAAAGTCGAGTAACTCAATTCCTAACCATCAAACACCATTAAATCTTACCGAAAAATTACTGCTGGATGATTGAGGAGTGATTGCGTAAGCAGTTAGAGAGAACCCGAACAATCTCCGGAGCAAGATGCTTTCCTCTTTCACCAGTATGGTTTCTCAGAAGATGGGAGTTTTAATAAGCTAGTCAAAAGCCCCGTATGGATTTTTGTTCGCAGCTTCGCTTTCAGACGGAGTGTGAACTGATGGACCAAACGTGCATTTTGAATTTGAGGGATTAAAATCAAAATCAATATTTATAATTAGGAAGTAAATTGATTAATTTGTAAATTAATGAAATAAAATTTTATTTAAGCAATTCGAATTTGCAAAATTTATATTTGTTTATCTATATCTCGGGGTCGACAAGAACTTAGAGCAAATAAGTACTTTAGTGTTTCCTTTTCTTTTGGCTTATAGCCCTCGTATTTAAAAAAAATTAATAATAATAAGTACTTTTTAATGTTTGTTTGGATTCTCCTTTTAAAAGTAATTTTTAGTTTTTAAAAATAAAAATATTAAAAATTTATTGAGCAACATATTTCTAGATTTTATTTTTAAAAATTATTTTAAATATTTTTAAACTTATTTTTTATTCTTAATGATAATTTTATAATTAAATAAAATTTTTATTTATTTATTTCACCATGCATCATCTATTTTTTATTTTTTTAATTCAGAAGTAGTTTATAAAAAAATTAAAAATAACTATTAAGAATAATTTTTAAAAATAAAAAATAAAAACATATTCAAACACACCCTTATTTTTTCTTGAACAAACATTCCCTCATAAAATTGTGCAAAAAAATTAAATGTTAATTACTAAAAAATATTGTGTAAACTTATTTTTGAAATAAATAAATAATTAAATCACTAAACGCATATATATAAGGACTAAAGATCAAATTTTAGATATAATAGAAGATACTCAAGGAATATTTCAAACAAATGTTAAATTTTTTTTAATAATTATTAATAAAGAATTGAAGAGAAGAGATATCCTTTTAGGGAGTTTTTAGTTTAGGAAATTTTACATTTCTAGAAAAATGTACATTTTTAAAAATATAATTTCCAAGTATGTAATTCATTAGAATATAACACTCTTACATATAGTTCAATATATATTCTTGAAATTTTTTTTTAGATTTCTAAAAATATTATATTTTCATGTTTAATTCATACTTTATATCTATGAAAATCTTATTACTTTTTTAAAAAATATCTTTATTAATTTTTTATCATAAATTATAATAAATTATAGATTTAATTAAAAATATGTGAATAAAGATTTTTTAAGGCCTAATAAATTAATAATTTAAATTTTATTCAATTAAAATATAATAAATAATTTAATATACAAAATATTAAGATTTTTAAGAATTTGAATTTAAATTTTTCATATTATTAATTATATAAGTAAACTAAAAGTTATGTCTAATATTAAGATATTAGTTTTAGATAACTCACACATTTAAATTTTTATTTTTTTTTACTTCTAGGGCATTAAAAATTATAAAAAAATAATTACAAATTTTTATTGTAATTTTTATGCAAGTAAGAAAATTTAAAAAAATATATTACATGTGAATATGTAATATTAATCAATATAATTATACAAATCATAATTTAATATATTAAAGTTATTTCATGAATCCTTTTTTTAATTTATTAGAATATTATATATAAATTAATAGGAGTAAAATTTAAAAATTACTTATTTTTTACTTATTTAGTATAATTATGCTTGTTATCATGAAAAATTGAAAATAAGAAATAAAATTAAAAGTGAAGAATGAAAATAAAAATTTTTATAATAAATTAGGGTATAAAAAAGGATAAAATTATATTTTTATTTTAATAACAATATTTTCATCTCATATAAATTTAAAATACCCAACTTCCCTTATAAAAATATTATGGAGGATAAGTTGAATTAAAAATATTTTTGAGAATATTACATTCCTTGATATTTTTTTTAAAAATCTTGAATTAAATATAAGAATGTAACATTCTCATGAAATATTTCTAAGAATAACAATGCCATACCACCCAATAGATAATTCCAAAAAAATGTTCCAAACAAACTTCAACAATTAGATTGATATCACCAACATAATTTTTTGTTGCATCAATAGCAAACACTTCATTTATTTCGGGAGGGATTTGACATATATATTTCGGGAGAATCAGCATTTTCCTTCTAAGAATGTAAAAAATATTTCATAAATCAAATAGCCCCTTAAGTTTTTCCTTTTTCTGTGCAAAACTTCATGCACAAAATTACCTAAAATCATTAATTGAAAAAAAAAAGGATTTGTTTTGGTACAATCATAAAAAAAAAAAAAAAGTTGTGCTCATATGATCTTTTGTGAATTTTTCAAAAAAAGTTTCATAAAACTTATAATTTTTTCATAAAATTTTATAACTTTTCCATATAAAATAAGGGATGTAATTATTCACTTAAAACTCATATTTTTTCATAGGACATCAGAACTTTATTTATAAATTACACAATATGAAATAATGATCCTGCAAGATAAAAATTTAAGAAGTTATTGCTAGATCTTATGAAAAAATCATAAACTTCATATAAAGTGTTGTGAGTTTTATGAGAAAATTGCATAAAATTCCTAATAGTTGTACCGGTACACCCTATTTTGAGAGTATATTGAAGAAATTTCCAAAAAAATATAAAATTATTAATAAAGTGCGATTCAATTCCTTTTATTTATTTATTTTAATTTAGATGGCCTTGATTCAAATAATATACAATAATTATATATTTTGATTTAGATGGCTTTGATTCAAATAATATACAACAATTATGCAGAAATTGTAAATTTATGAAGAACATCTGAAAAAGAAAAAAAGAGTACGGTTAAAGTATACTTTTTATTCTTTAATTTTCAAACAAATTTTATTAATGTCCATTAACTTTTATTTAAATTAATTGCACCATCAACTTTCAAAATAAATGCAAGTTAGATATTTTAAAAAATCATTAGTTAATCAAATGAAAAAAAAAATCTTAATAGCATATTTGGTAAGGTGAAATGGAATGAAATGGATGCAAAATGTTGGTTTGGCAGACCATATACAATGAAAATGTAGTAAGGAATACCCATTCTATTAAATAAGAGAATCATCATTCTATCACAAAATTTATAAAATGATCATCTTCTCATCTCTGAAATGAATTTTTTTACCATCTTATCGTCATTAATTTTTCTAAATTTCAAAAATACCCTTTTAATCGATTTTTTTTCATACTCTCGTCACTTTGTGCTAAAAAACCATAGGGCCATACGTAGATAACACCAGTTTGTACCTCGTAAGCAATGACATAATTACAAACGCAGCAAGTATGATGTCCTTAAAGTAATGCAAATTAAATTGAATAATTGCTTTATTTCTAATTCCTAATTTTCTTATTTTAGTATTATAACAATCTATAATTTTTTATATTTCTTTTTTTAAATGTCAGATAATATTAATATTGATATTGATATTAAATAATTTTTTTAGTATAATACATTAAATAATTTCAAAAGTGGTTCAAGTATATATTAAATAATTTCAAAAGTAGTTCAACTACAATAAATTTTAATATAAATATGACAATATTATCTTTTTATATAAATATGATTTTGATTTTACTCTTTCTTTTATTTTTCAAAGATATTATTGTTAGAATTCATCTCATTTCATTAATATTTTATTGCATCAAACATGATTAAGAAATGAAATATCTATTTCATTCATAATTATACCAAACATAATTATAGAATGGTCTTTCCATTCTGTTGTAACAAGCATAACATAATGTTGCATTTAGTTGGATGGAATGGATTGGAATGAGAATGAAATAATTATTTCATAATTATATTTGGTATAATAATAAATAAAATAAGCATTCCATTCCATTTTTATATTTGGTATGATAAAATTTTGATGGAATGAAATAAAAAAAAAATATTAGTAACGATAACACTTTTAAATTAAAAAAGGTGTAGAAACCAATACATTTTTATATGAAAGATAATATTGTTACACTTTTTATGTTTTAACGCATAGATAATTTACATTAAATTGATTAATTTATATATATATATTAAATGATTAAAATGAATTTAATTTAAAATTATATTACATACAATTATAAAATATATTGTTGATGAATGCATAATAACTATTTCTATATTGATTTGACTTAAAGTATTGTATGCTTTTAATTTAAAAAAAATCGTAATGTTGCCGATATGTATTATATATAAAAAGATATTGCTAATAAATGCTTTCCATTTCTCATGTTGTTATATTCATTTATAGTATAATGTTATTAGAAAAATTATAAATTTTTAAAAGCAAATATGAATGACTTGAAGTGTATGTTATATTCATCACCATTGTGTTTTGCTAAAAAAAGTCAAATTTAATATATTCAGCAAGAAGTTTGAAATATTTTCATATTTATAATAAAAGCAATAAAAAATATGCAAGGTTTTGAAAGATGGTTTTGAAATTTTGAAATTTTAGTAAGGATAATATAGTCACAAGTCTAATCTATGAATGATAGAATGAGTCATTTCATCACTTTTATTATGAAATAGATATTTCATCATCTGATGAAATGACAATGGTCATTCCTTAAGGAATGGGCATTCTTATCTTACAATGCCTATTAAACATACTTTTGGATCATTCTATTTCCCATTTCTATTCCACTCTATCTAACCAAACACACTTTGGGTGACTAAATGGAATGTTTACTAGATAAAAATAATGTTAGATGGCATTTGATAAATAGGATCATACATTCCCAATAATCTTAATATTCTTAGGAATGTGATTTTGATGAATTTAATTTTTAGGATTTTAACATTATCATATTTAGTTCATTTAAAAATATTCAAGTGAATGTTACAATCTTATGCTTTAATTAATTTGTATATTTGTAAAAAAAATTATTAAATTACCAAAAGTATCCTCATTAAAAATTTGAGTGGTCAACAATGACAAATGATAGTGGAAGATGAATAACAATTGTCATCGATGGTGAGTGGTAACAATAGCAATCACCCATTGTGGGTGGTGACTAATAGTGATCATTAACAATATGTAGTGACTAATAACAATTATTGATAATGGGTGATAACTAATAGATGTCACAGTTGATAGGAATAACCCATTAGTAAAAGGAAGGTTGTAGTCGGTGTTAGTTATCAATAATAAGTAGTAGTTATAGGCAATGGATGATAGCAATGGTAGTTATCATGCTACAACCCTAACCTGATCATAATTGGCACAAAGCTTGCCTTTTGATTTCCATTAATCTAATTCTAGTTATCTATCTCATTTCTAAATAATGAGCAAGATGCATATATAAAAAAAGATGGTAATTTAAAAAGAAAACATTTATTGAAAATCATTAAGGGTTCTACAAAAGATAAAAAAAGTTAGATTTACTTATAGTCTTGTTAGAATAAGGATAAACTAGTCTAACTAACTAAAGAGAAATCAATTTAAATATCTCTTCTACCTAAACCTATAAAAGAATAAGGTCAAACATATACTATATAAAAGATCTTGAGCTACCATATTACTATTAGTGAGCTTTAATGGAATCTAGCTTTAAAGAGGTAGAAGTAGAAGCTTGAACTAAGAATCAACAAAATAGATCATGAACAAGTGAGTTCATAACTCAATGAGTGAATAATCTATAAGAACAATAGCAAGTTATAATTGCTTACCTATCGAACTCTCTTCCTTTGATAATTCATATCATATTTAAGCATATTAATAGGTAAAAATCAACAAAATTAAGGTTAAAACATAGCCATTTCCTTTTCAAGTTGTTATATAAGAACATTCATGAATAGTTATACTTAAAGCAACATCTCATTTAAAATAATAAATAATATATAAAATACAGTCATCCATCTTTTGACTCTTAGACCAATTTTATACCCTCTAATCCAATTTTATATCCTACCTACCTTGCTTGAGGAATTAATGATTTGATATACAACTCACATCTTTTTCTCATTCATAATAATTCAAAGTAGTTCAAATTCATAATTAGTCATAAATTATATTCATTATAATCATTATACCGCATTAAGTCTACATGTATGATCATATAATACATTTCATTCTATGATTAATGCAATAAGTTTATTATAACACATATTATCTCATACAAAATCTAATTTCTCATTTTATGATTACCCAATTATGTACTTATCTTATAAATATTATAAACTACTTTATCTTAATATTTGAAGGCCATACACCCTATATGGACCATTATGAATTATGAAAACATAACATAGGTTAGGTATGGTATACTACATGGTCATCTTAGTTGTGACTTTTAAGTGATGTTTTATGAGTAATTCAAAAATTATAAATTTATTATTTATGAGACCCATTTTATATGAAATTAAACTTAATTAACTTTTAATAGACTAGTCATTTGCCTAAAGTAGTTAAGATTTGAAAGTATTATACTTTTTAGAAGATAGATACAAAAATTTCATTTTTCAAAATCTTGAGTTTTTGACCTTTTTCCACTATTTTAGTGATATCTTAAAATGTATATAATATATTCACTTAAAATTAATTTCATTTGAAATTAGACTCAATTACCTTTCCAACAGCAAGTGATGCTTAAAACTGGCATAAAATGAAAGAGTTATATCCTTTTAAAATTAGCATAAAATTCAAGGGATATTGAATTGGTTGTATAATAGATTCACCTACCTTGAACTTGCATCCACACAAGTAGAATCAATTGTACACTCGATTTTTATGCCTAGATTTCCCTTTGGAGAAGAAAATTTGATTCATCCATGAAAATTACATTTTTTTTGCAAATTCATTATTCATCTGATCATAAATCCTTTCCAAACACATTTATTAAACACCAATTCTTGATACAATTATCATTACACTTATTTCTTGTCTCATATTATCCATTTTCATCATTTATTACCCACACAACATTAAATCAAACATGTTCTAAGCAAAATCATAAGAATTCTAATATTACATCATTATTATCATTTCTTCATAAATCAATAAATTTTAACTACATTATCTACTCATTTTTTATAGAAAAGGATGTTAAAAAACTAGCTTAGAGATCACTTAACTTTAATAATATCAAAATATATGGATTCTACAATTACATTTTAGAATTTCCAATAAGAATTAAATATCTTCAAACTTCTCCATCCACTAAAAAGAAATGAGAAGAATTCTTAATGAAAATAATGTTCTATCTTAATTGAGTGCAAAAATTAAGAAAAATCAAATTTCCCCTTTCTTGATTGATGAAGTGGTGGAAGAGAGTGTAGAGAGAAATGGGAGAATTTGGAAAATGAAGAGAAATAGGGGAAATTTGGGGTTTGAGGCTAAAAATGTAGATTAATGCCCCAAGAGCATTTTTTCAAAAAATGCTCATAAACCTTTTTTGTACTCACATACTTACTTATATCAATTCAAAATTTTATACTTTATGATTTTAATAAAATTTTCCTATCAAATTTTTTCAAATTCATATTCCCTTATTCTTAATTTTATCAACCTTATTTTATTTTATATTTCACACATAAAATTTTAACTTAATCAAATTTATCAGTTACTTCAATTATTCTTTCTCATAAAATAATTTCTAATTTACTATAATTTAAGTAGAGTGTAATAATACTTCTCCTTTTAGAAGTATTCATCCTTGAATTATCAATACACATGATATTCTAGTTTTAGTATGAAAATTTGCCTATATTAAACTAATTACAAATTGAATAGATAAGGATATCATGGTTGTATTTTGGACTCTAATTCCCACAAGGCCTCTCCTACTCCATGATGTTTTTAACAAACCTTTACAGAAGGAACTTCTTTAGATCTTAGTTTTCAAACTTAGTAATCTATGATCTCTACCGATTGCTCCTCCTAGGATAATTTGGGGTCAAGTTGTAATAGTCCACCTCAAATCATATGAGAATCATCTAGTAAGTATTTTCTAAGCATAAATATATAGAATACAAGATGGATACCTCCTAAGCTATCTGATAACTCCAATTGATAGGTTATCATTCGTACACACTTGAGAATTAGGAAAGACTCAATGAAACATGGTGCTTATTTACCTTTCTTCCTAAATCTTATCACACCTTTTATAGGTGAAACCTTTAAAAAAATCATATCTCTCACTTGAAATTCTAATTCTTTCTTCCTTTTATTCTCATACGACTCTTTTCAATCATGAGTTATCTTCAATCAATCTTAAATAATTTAAAATTTTTCTAAGGCATTAGTCATTAAATCTAGTCCTAAAAGTTTTACTTCTTTACGTATGGATCATTTTAGTAAAGATCGACATTTTTTGCTATAAAGTGCTTTATAAGGTGCCATCTAAATGTTGGATTAATAATTATTATTATAAGTAAACTCTATTAATGGTAAATACTTTTTGCAAATTTCTTCAAATTTTAATGTACAAGACCTAAGTATATTTTTCAATATTTAAATGGTCCTTTTCCAATTATCCATTGTTTATGGATGAAAAGCAATCTTAAATATCAATTAAGTTCCTAATGCTTATTAGAATGACTACCAGAAATAGGATGTGAACTAAGTACCACAATCTAACTCGATGGTATCTAGGACTCCATGTCATGGTACAATTTTGTTAAGATATACCTAAGTGTATTGAATTGTAATAAAGGTAGTTTTAACAAGAAAAAAAATATGCTGACTTTGTCAATCTATCAATAATAACCCAAAATGAATCATTTCTTTTTTGTGCTCTAGATAACCTAATGGAGAAATCCATTGTTCTATTTTAGTATCATAAATAGTTGGTTGATTCTAGCTGGACATTGATATTCTACTTTCACTTATTGACAAGTGCGACATTTTACCATAGAGTACAATATATTCCAGTTAGATATTGATGCTTTACTTTTACCTATTGACAAGTAAGAATTTTTACCATACGGTCTAATACATCTCTTTTCATTCTCTTCTATCAGAAGACTTATTTCAAGTCATGGTATATTTTTACTACTCTTGGGTGCATAATATAAGATAAACTATAAACTTGGTACATTGATTCATTTTGCTCACTTGTTAGTACCTAAATTCTTTCTTGGTGGCACACTACTCCTTTTTCATTAACAATTAGATCATATTCCAATTCTTTAGTTACCTATTTTACTAAAGTTACATAGTTCAAACCGCTTTTCCATGCATCCTTAATCCTTTCTATAAGAACATATTAAATGGCTACATAAGCTAACACCACACCTAAATCTTCAGCTTATACTTTTATCACTTTACTTATGAATTTCCTATTAAATGTGTTTACTACAATATTGGCCTTGCCAAAATGATACAAAATAGAATAATTATAATTTTTAACTAATTCCATCAACCTCTTTTATCTTAAATTAGGATTTTTTTCGCTTAAATATATACTTCATGCTCTTATAATTTATGTAAATTTTAATCATTTATTTATACCAATAATGTCTTCATATTTTCAAGGTGAAGATTATTATTGCCATCTTTAAATCATGTGCAAAATAATTTTGTTCATATTTCTTCAATTAATGGGAAGCATAAGCTATCATATTGCCATGTTGCATAAAATTACACTTAAATTTAATACTTAATACATATAATACACCATACATCCTACAATGCTCAAAGGAAATGCTAATACCAGTGCTAACGTCAAACATAATTTTAGTTTTTAAAAGATATTTTCACATGTATTTATCCACTTGAATTTGACTCCTTTTTATATTAATTTGGTTAATAGTGTGGAGATTTTGGAGAAATGTTTAATAAACCTCCAATAATAATTTTCCAACTTGAGAAAACTATGAATTTCTACAATTGATTATGGCTTTAGCCAATTTTTTACTAATACAATATTCTAGGGATCCACTCCAAACTCCTTCTTGCAACACCATGTGCCTTAGATAATTAACACTAATAGTCTAAAATTCACATTTAGAAAATTTTGCATATAATTAATGCTCTTGTCAGGTTTGCAAGACTACTTAAAGATGTCAAACATGCTTCTCCTCACTTTTCAAGTGTATCAAAATATCATTTATAAAAATAATAATGAATTTATCCAAATATGGCTTGAATATATGATTCATCAAACCTATGAAAATGGTGGGCATTAGTCAATCCAAAGGATATTACTATAAACTCAAAATTATTATATTGAGTCTTGAATGCAGTTTTAAAAAAATCTTCTTTATGAATTTTTAACTAGTGATAACCCCTGTGCTAATTAATATTAGAAAAGTACTTTATTCTTTAAAGTTAATCAAAAAAATCATTAATAAGAGGAAAAAGGTATTTATTTTCAATAGTGACCTTGTTAAGCTATCAATAATCAATACATAGCCTCATTGACCTATTTTTCTTTTTTATGAAGAAAACTAGAACTTTTTAAAGTGAAAAGCTTGGGTGAATAAGGCTTTTTTCTAGAAGATGCTATAACTACTCTATCAATTCTTGTAATTTTTGGTATACAGGAATTGAAGCAAGTTCAATGCCAAGCAACAAATCAATATGAAATTCAATGTCACGATCTAGTAGTAATCCAGGCAACTTTTCTAAGAACATATCAAGAAACTTCGTCATTACTAGAGCATTACTAAATCTACGACTAGTTGATTTAGATCTTGCACTAGTACTAAACATGTTATGCCTCCCTTCTAAATAAGCCTTTAAGTTTTAATACTCAAAACATTGCTAATAGAGTTCATCAACCTATCTCTTTGAAATTCAATAGGTATAGAGTCCTCTATGGAAAATATAATAAATTTATCAAAACAATTTACATATGCATGTTACTCAAACACTTAATTCATCCCTAATATTACATCATAGTCACTTATATCAAGTAAAATCAAATCTATTGACATTGCTTGAACATGAATCTTTATAGAATAGGTCTCTAATTTATGCGTGGCTATAAAGGATTTCTCTACCAAAGTCATTACAATTAAAAAAGGTGTTCATCCCTTTCATGGGTTTAACTAAGGTAGTAATAAATTTTTTTTTATGCAAAAAAGTGGGTAACACTGAGGTTGAACAAAACTTTAATAAGAAAGATTTCAATAGAAATAGTACCTATCACAATAGCATTAAAGGCATGAGCCTTTTAGCTGGTAAGCATGTACACTCAAGCTTGATTCCCACTCACTTCTCTTCTTTAGCCTAAAACATTGGCACTCCTTAAAGGTGTTAGAGGGTTTTTAGAATTTAAAGCTGATGAAGGATTTGGATTATTCCTTTAAGATACAAAATAACTCACACCTTAGCTTACAATATTTTCGAGGTAATCCTTTGTCTTGTGCTCAACTATCTTACATTTAAAGCATTATCCCTCAAAATATTTACAAAGACCACTATAGTGGGAATGACATTATGAACACTAAAGTTTAAAAGTTGTTAGCTAAAAAGAGGTTTGATTGAGTTCTTTACTATTCAAAATTATTTCTTGAACAATATCCACCACATGTACCTTAAAAAAATGGTGGCCTATTAATGGAACCATCTCCACTATGCCTAGAAATAGCTTAAAGAAGCTTCCCCTTAAAGAATATACTTAACTTAGTCTGTTAAACTAATTTCTTCTCCTACTTCCTTTTTTAGCTTACCTTTTTTCCTCTCTTGTTAATTCTCATCTCAAATGCTAGTGCTTAGTCTACCACCTTTTGATAAGTGGCATCATAGTCAACATAAATTCACTTAAAGTAGAAATCTTTGAGGTCATGCATAAACTTTTCAATTTTAGCCTTTTTCGTAGAAATCAAATATAAAGCATACTGAGATAACTAAATAAATTGAGCACCATTTAATTAGTCACTAAGTCAAAGGATTTAATTGTGGATTCCAATTGGTCACTATATTTATGAACTAATATTAGGCCACATTATCCAATTAGTGGCTTACCAATTCAATCAACAAAGAGGTAGGACTTTGTAGCATCCTATTTAACCTTGCAATATGCTCAAGAAATTGATGTGGATCCATTATTGGATCAAAATTGAAGTACTTAGGTGTGTTCAATTAGAAAAACTCATGCACTATTTTAAACCTATCCCTTGTTCCCTTTTCAAGTGGGGCATGTTCACTTTCTCATTCTCTTTCATGTTCTTGACTCTCCTTATGATCACTCAAATTACTTAAATATTCACTTGGTCATTTAACAAATTATGCCCTAATTATTGGGTAAGGACTACATTGGCCTAGTTTAAAACACATTTTAAAAAAGGTATAGTCCAAAGTGAAAATTGTTGATTAATTTCTCCATTAGCCTCTTGCCTATCATTATGAGCTTGAAAACCTCCAAATGATTCTTCATCTCTATAGCAATTGACTTATGCTTGACTTCGTGTTTTAACTATCTCATAATTATTTATAAATTTTTTAAACAAACTAATAGTAATTCAAGGAACTAATAAGTAATTCATCAATCAATTCATTAAATAATTCAAATTATGTTATATTATACACAAGCTCCACCACCCATTATAGGGTTCATAGAAATGGGACTAGTGATAAGTAATTCCAAGTGTACATATACCATTGATACAATTTCAATCAACATCTATCATCATAGCACAAAGACATAATCTAAATGCTATATACCATTAAGTACTTAGGCTATGCTCTAATATCACATTTTGTACAATCTTAACTTGATTGTGATTAACATGAAACCTGTCTTTCAATTTCCACATCTTAATCTCAGTTATCTAGCTTATTCCTAATTAATAAGTAGGATGCATATATAAAAGAAAATGAAATTTTAAAAAGGAATCATTCATTAGAAATCATTAAAAATCTTACGAAATATAAGAAAGTTAGATTTGTTTATAATATAGTCAAAATAAGAATAAATTGGTCTAACTAATTCAAGAGAAATCAATTTAAATATCTCCTCTACTCAAGCCTAGAATAGAATAAGGCCCAAAATATACTATGTACAAGATCCTTATTACTATACTACTACTAGTGAGCCCCTATGAAATTTAGCTCTAAAAAGGTGGAAGTAAAAGGTCAATTTGAGAATTTATAAAATGAATTACAAATGAGTGAATCTGGGACTCGATAAGTGAATAATTTATAAGAGAAATAACAATTCATAATTAACCTCCTATCAAGATACCTTCTTATGACAATTTATATCACATTTAAACACATTAATAACTAAGAATCAATAACATCAACTTGAGAATATGTAAAATGAATCATAAATGAGTAAGTTTGGGGTCAAGTGAATAATTGATAAAAACAATAATAATTCATAATTGCTCTCCTATCAAACTATCATCATTTGACAATTTGTATCACATTTAAACACATTAATAACTAAGAATCAATAACATTGAGATTAAAATATAACCACTTCATTTTTAATATGTCATATAAGAGCATTCATGAATAGTTACACTTAAGGTCACTTCTCATTTAAAATAATAAGTAATAGATAAAATACATTCATTCATTTTTTAACTTCCAACCTAAGCTTATACCCTACCTTTCTATTTTCATCATTATTTCTCTTGAACCAATCTTATATCTTACTTATCTTGTATCAAGAATTAACCATCAGTTATTCAATTCACCTCTTTTTCTCATTATTCACAATTCATAGTAGCTTAAGTCATATTCATTATAATCATTATACCACATTGAGTCCATATGCATGGCTATATAACACATTTTATTCTATGATTATTGCAATAAGTTCATTATAACATATTATATCATACAAAATCTAATTTCTTATTTTGTGATTACCCCATCATGTACTTGTCTTATAAATATCATAAACTACTCTATCTTTAATGTTTGAAGACTAAACACCTTATGTTATACCATTATAAATTATGAAAATATAACATGGGTTAGCTATGGTATATTAGATATTCATCTTAGTTATGACCTTTGAATGATATTGTATGATTAATTTAAAAATTATGAATTTATTATTTATGAATACTTATTTCATATAGGACTCAATTAACTTTCCATAGACTAGTCATTCATTCAAAACTATTAAGATTCAAAAGTGCTATACCTGTTAGAAGATAAATACAAAAATTTTATTTTTTTTAAATATTAAGTTTTTGTACCTTTGTTTATTATTTTAATGATATCTCAAAATGTACATAAGATATTAATTTAGAATTAATTTCATTTGAAATTAAACTCAATTATCTTTTTAATAACAAGTGATTTGCTTAAAATAAGTATAAGATGAAAGAGTTATATTTCTTCAAAATTGACATAAAATTAGGGAATGGTGAATCAATTGCATAATAGATTCACTTGCCCTAAACTTGTATTTGCATAAGGAGAATTGATTTTACACTCAATTTTTATACCTATATTTGCCTCCTGACAAGGAGAATTAATTGTACACTTAATTTACTAATGAAAATCACCTTTTACTATGAAAATTTTATTGTTCACCGACCATAAATACCTTTCAAACATATTTGTTACAATCAATCCTTAATACAATTATTAATATATCTAAGGAAAATCAAATATATTTAATTCTTAAATGTCCTTCATCATTTATTACCCATACAACATTAAATCAAACAAATTCTAAGCAAAATCATAAAAATCCTAATATTTCATCATTATTACCATTTCTTCTAGATTATTCACTCACCTTGTATAAAAGAGAATATTATAAAGCTAGTTTGGAGATCTTTTAGCCCTAATAATATCCAATAGGAATCAAATAACTTTAAACTTCTCCATCAATTAAGAAGAAATGAAAATGATTTTTTATGAAAACAATATTATTACCTAAATTAAATGTAGAAATTAAGAAGAATTAAATTTCCCTTTCCTTAATTAATGAAGTGATGGAGGAAAGTGTAGAAAGAAGTGGGAAATTTTGGAAGATGAAGAGAAATAAGGGAAATTCGTGATTTAGGACTGAAAATTTAGATCAATACCATAGGGGCATTTTTTGGAAAAGTGCTCATAAACTTTCTCCATACTTACATACTCACTTATACTTATTCAAAACTTTATACTTCATGATTGTAACAAATTTTTCTCATCAATTTTTTAACAAATTCATATTCACATATTCTTAATTTTATCAACTTTATTTTATTTCATATCTCACATAGAAAAACTCCTTACTTAATCAAATTTGTTATCGCAATTATTCCTTCTTATAAAATAATTTCTAATTTACTATAATTTAAAAAGGGTGTAACATATTGGCAATAAGTGATGGCCCGTAGTGATTAACTATAATAAGTAGTGATAAAATAAGATATTAATAGTGATAAAATCTTAATGGAAGAGTGGTCAAAATAGTCTATTTATATGACTAAAACATTCCTATGCTATAAGAATGTAGGATACCACTTTCTCTCGTAAAAATATTTTGAGGAATATTAAGTTAGAAACATTTTCAAGAATATTCACATTCCTAAAAATATATCTTTAAAAGTTGAATCAAATATGTAAATCTTATATTCTCTTAAAATATTTCTAGAAATAGGCAAAAGATTTTGCAAACTAAAAAACTATTGAGATAAGAGAGAAAGGGATTTCAAATTAGGATAGAAATTTCTCTCTTGCTATGAATTCCTTAAGTTCAATAGCAAATATGGTAACCAAAAACTATGAGAATAGGAGTGAGAGATTTCAAATTGGTCATAATGAATAGAAGATTCATCAATATGAAATCAATTATTACTCCAACCATTTCATCCAATTTTCTACTACTCAATAATTATTTTACCTCATTAAGTATAGCAATTAAAGAATGATTAGGAAGAACATCTATTTGATTACTAATAAAATTGGAAACATAGCATTACACAATTCTTATTTAAGGCTTTTAATGGAAATATATAGTAAGAATTTTGTTTTTGATATAAGAAGATAGTCTTAAATATGAAAATAGGGCTTTTTTTAATTTATAATTTTTTAAAAATAAAGTATTTTACTTGAAGTAGAATATGTTATAATCCAATTAGCATTCCGTCCTATCATGTAGAATTTTTCCTTTTGAAAAACATATGATCTTTCAAAATGTTTAATATTAAGTTTATTTTGGAAGTTAGGTAATATAATTAATTCAAATTAAAGTTAATGTATGTTATTAAAATTTGAATAAAAATCAAAGTGTGTATTAGACACTTCGACCATGAACTTTTTAATTTCAAAGAGCAGACAAATTTTTTTTGCCTAAATTTTTAAAGACATGGAATCATACTATAGTAATTTATTGTTGGACAATAATTTTACACTTGAACGCAAGGTTTATACAATATAAATAATGTGAAATTAGTGTTTTTTTTAATAATAGGAGTAACAAGTCACTTGATGTATACATAAATATTAGAATTCAAACTCAAAATATGAAGAGAAAAAAACTCCAAAAGTATCTTCCATTGCCATTACAATGCTAGAAGTGTAAGGGAAATTAATGTTATTTATTGATGTAGAAGGTCTAATTACTCATATTAAATGATAAGACATTAAGCTATGCATTTTTTCAAACCAAAAGGTATGTGAAGGAAATCTTATTACCCCAAAATAAATGTGTTCAATTACCATTGTTTTCTTAAGTAAAAGATAATTTACTTCCCCTTCTTTCTAAGCTTTAATTTATGATTTAGATTAATGGTAATTCTCTTATCAACTAGGGAAATGAACAAATGCCAATGATAGTGAAGGATAACTCCTTCTCGAAGAAATCTTTGTTACTTTACTCAATGATTGCATAGAGTGTAAGCAATGTTAACTTAGGAAAGAACTTAGGGTTTAGAATTCATACCTACTGATTTATATAGTCATGCAGTTAAAAGTAGGATTGTCTAAGAGGAACTGGACTACATGATTGGCAATTGTACTAATTTTAACATTAGAGGGTGACAACTGATAGTGGTACAACTATTTATTGTTATTGTATCGATGTCAAAGATTGTTTAGACATAATTAGTGTGCACATAAGCAAATGTCCAAGTACAGGTGAAAGGGCAAGTAATGTGGGCTGCCTTTCATTTAATGTTTTATTTGATTGGTTTGGCAAGTGACCACTAAGGTCGAGGAATAGAATAAGAGTCCTATGGGTGAAGGAGAAAGTTAACATAGGATGGTAGAAGGACAAATGAATTTGTTGGTAATATTAATTAACAAAATATTATCATAAAAATTTAAAATTTCTAAACTCCATTGATTTCAATTGTAACAAAAAAATAGGAACTACACCTTAACAAATGTATTTTTTATTTAGTGATGGCAATTTATCTCCATCAAAATTCATCCATGATGTGTGGAAATTAGAAAGCTTTTAGGCCCATGGTAACAAAATGAAATATTTTTTTAATAACAAAAATTTAAAACATATAAAATTTTATATTTTAATTCTAAACATGAAGAGGAAAAAGTTTAGAGAGAACATCATGTACTACACCAACTAAGAGTGCTAATGGAATAAAATAATATTTAGCCTTTTTGGATAGGGCAAGATCATAATTCCTGTGCTACAAGGTCCTAACTTATTCCAAGATTTCAAATATTATTTTTATTTTTCATTAAATACATTTTAAATTAGAAGACTTAGACTCTATTTCACGTAAGTAATTAATAAGTTAGCTAATTATGTAAAAAGTGTATTGTAAAATTAGCAATTAAATTGGTTAAAATTATAAAATGATAAAAAAGAATATATTAATAGGAATAGATATATAAATTTAAATAATTCATGCTTATATAAAGATTAAATTATATGAATGCAATTAAGATATTCAAACTAAAAATATAGTATTTAATATTTAATTAATTATATTTTATAAACTTATATATTTATTTACTCATATAATTTTTATTTTATTATTTATAACAAAAATATAATTACTTAAAATATAATTAATTATATTTTATAACATTACATATTTATTTGTATACATATTTTTATATATTTATAGATTAAAATAAAGATATAATTATGTTAAATTAAATTAAATGCATTTGATGATGCCATAAATTAATAAAAAGAATAAATATATATTTAAAATTTTTTAAAAATTAGTAACTTATAAATTATAAATTATTTAAAATAATTTATTAAATTAAAAGTTTTTTTTAAGTTAGTGCATAAAATACCTCTAGAATATAACTTATAATTTATTAACTAAGTCAATAAGATATAAATTAACCTATTTGTTGTGTGAAACAGAATCTTAAAATTCTCAAATTATATGTACATAGGTTTGCTAATGTTTTTATAAGTATCAAGTATTATAAAATGAAATTCACATACTAATTGACATCCCAATTTTAGATAATAAAGTACTAAACTAATTTGATATAATTAATGATTGCACTTGAATTTAGAACTTAATTATATTCGAGTATTTTAAGAGGGCGTGAATTTATAAGTTGTAAAACACATAAATTCAATATATTTTTTTTCATCTTAATTATCTTTCTCTCATGATTCCTCGAAAATTTTTCTAAGGATCCATTAGCCTATGAGACATGAAAATATAGCAAATTCAATCTTTGATATGGGGCATAAGGAGGACATATTTTGCTTCTATTGCCATTCTCATTAGTAAATTGTGAGTAAGCTTGTTACTTGTAATTACCCGAGAAAAATCATCTATATAATAATTTGAATCTTCATAGATAAGCAATCCTACTCTTACAACTTCCATCTACAAATTTGACACCCTCCAAGCATAACACATCATCATATGATTGATTACAAGTCACGTAAGAAATATAACTTAAATATACATGAACATATTATTTGGCTAACCACAAATTAATATATCATTTACTTAACTGCAAATTGATAAAATGGGAAAAAGTGAAACTTCTTATGAAATTTTATTTCTCTTGAAATACAATGAGTTGTTGCTTACCGATATAAGAACTTCATTTAGGAAATGAAGTTCTAATTCTTGAAAAGCTTATAAGAAAATTTATTGTTTAAGAGGTTCAACTTCCTAGAAGAATTTACTTCTCAAGTAAACCAAAAGACCCATAATTTTAAAAAAATTATGTCACGGCACTAGTGTTATGGGAGAATGAAATATGCGAGACCACTCTTTTCTGCTTTCTCTGACGTATACCTGAAATTTCCATCACTTGTCTGGTTACATGCTTCATGCCATAATTTGAGACTTCAAAGTGAGTTAAATTTCGGTAATGGTTTAAAAAAAATGGCGATGGCGTGGGGCTCAACAAAGCATAAAACAATATATTTTATCCTACCAGTAAGACTAGTACCCATAGTGTGATAATATGAATCCAAATCAAAATATATTTACGTGTGTGCTTTGAACAAGTTCTAGAATAGTCAACAAAATCAAGAACATTAGGATTTAAAACACGGAAATACTTAGAACAGAACGATACAGCAGAAATGGGAAACCCCTGCCTGTTAAAACACATCAAAATAAATATAATGGGTTTATTCTAGACAAGAGCAATCTGCAAATACAATCCTGCATGAGTTCATTTATTCCATCTCAAGACAGTTCAATGGCTGCAATATCAAGCTTTCAAAGACTCTCCAGCTTTTGCAAGGTCTTCAAGTGCCTTAGAGATCTGTCCCTCTGTCAAACCTTCCAATTTGATGCCTTTCTCAACTCCCATGTCTGCGACCAAAAAGTAAGAAAGACAATGACTATACACGCTTGTACCCAACAGCGTCTAATTAAAGGAACCAAAAAATATACACGAGACGAGGGTTCATAAATCAATACCACTTTCTCTCAGCAGCCAAAATAATTAGATAATAAAATGGCTACAAATGCAAGGTAAGACAGTGAATCTTCAGTGGAAGCATCCCTATATTCCCAATTAATGACCCGGAGTTCGAATTCAAGAACTGCCCAAAACCCTCCACCGGAAGCAATTACCAGAAGCAAACTAATATTATCATAGTTCATATTTTCATAAAGCAGGCAACAAAAATTGATATCCTCCAATGAACCCTTTTTTTATCTATCTTAACTCACATTTTAAATTACAACAGGAAACTTCTTCAATTGTTGATCAATTTAAATAAATAAATAAATAAAGGACCAGCCTCAGATATAACCATCCTTCATAGTGACATAGATAGCTGAAAGATATGCCAAAAACGGTGCATTACTTCCATCAAAATAGGAGCAATTTGCTGTTGACATATTATTGATTTTGAACAATGAATTAATTCATGCACAAATAAATTAAAAAAAAAAAAAAAGGAGAACAACGAACCAATTCCATGCCCAGAAGTGAGCTCTGCAGAGTTTGCAGTAAGCAAGAAGTCCCATTGCTAAATCTCCACTCCACTCATACTTGGGAGATTTGATATTTTATTATAACCGAAACTGCAAATTGTCATACCTCCCCTGTAGGTGAGAACCTTCTCCATAAACATTCAATTTCATTTAAACTCTGTTTTAAGAAAATTTTCATATCATTAAGTACCGTGCTTCACCAATATTTTCTACAAAAAGCAGTGCTTTTTGGTCCCTTCTTTGCTTTCTTATGTTCAATGTCAAAAAGCTTGAATAGTTAATAAACTTACAAAGTATCCTCCTTCAAAGAATATGGACGTAGGACAGCTAGGGTATTTTTCTCAGTTGTTTAAGATTATGGACTTTAAGAGTGAATCAATGTCAGAAAGTTTGGGCAATTCAAGATCTATGGTTTGTATGTCCTCGGAAAGGCAGATTGTGGGCAGAAGAAAGGTGTTCAGGAGTGATTAAGGGATTCTTTGGGATGGAGTTTTGATTATGATAGTGTTAATGCTGAGGTAGATAAGATACAATTATATAGGCCTGAAAGAAAGAGTATAAGGCTGTCTGTCAATGCATTGAGGTTTAGGAAGATGTAGAACGAAATGAATAGAAATGAAGAACAAGAAGAATCTTAAGTCTAGGAATCACACCTAGGCTTCCTTAGGCATCATGCCTGGATTGATTGTGTCACACAACCAAGAAAACAAGCATCTCATAAACTGGATTGAATTCACAAAAGAGAACCCAGAAAAAGATCAAATAGGCCCCAGAGGGTTATTCCCAAATTATAAGAAACAAAAGAACAAAAGTTTCTGCTTAGAAACCCCTATTTTCGGTATTTAAAAACCAAAGCTGAGAACAACTTTTACCTTTTTTTTTTCAAATTTACTTTTGTTATTACAAGAACATAATGGCAATTTTGGAATGGAAGCACCTTATCGCCACCTCCATCCTTCTTCTTCATTCTATCTCCCCGTCCTTCCCTTCCCCCCCCCCCCTCCTTCTTTCCTTCCCTCAGTTCTCCTCAAACAAACCAAAGAACCCAAATAACCCTAAACCCACAACCCACCACCACCCCCACACCCACTCTTTCCCTCCCTCCATTCTCCTTAGGCAAACCAAAACACCTCGAATAGCACTGCTGGTACAGCCATGACTTCAGACTCACAAAAAGCCCAGATTTTCATTCAAGTCTCACGACTCCTTCACTACAACTATTCTCAATCAAAATTCTAGACAAAACTAATTCCAAATTTGATTGAATACAAAAGCTTCCCCGCGACCATAACTAGGGTCAAACAAATCATCAGAAAGGAACCATAGCAAAGTTTTGATATGGATGGAAAACAAAGGGAAAGAACCCTGAATCAATGTTGAGCAGCACTTGAGAGTGAGAACGATGGTGACTGGTATTGACTGCATGCCAGAAACTAGCTCTGGATCCTGTTCCTACGTTTTCAATATATTATTCTTGTAATTTCTTATCTCTATTGATTCCAAATATATTTTTATTCTCTAGAGCTCTTTTCAAATTTGATTCACAAAACTGTTTAAACAAAACAAAACTGAAAGAAAACACACTCAAACTTTGCCAAAATTCTTAAGAGATTAAATAAATATCATAGCAGACTTTGGTTGGAGAGAAAGAAGAGAAATTTTTTGAATTGGGGAGAAAATAAGGGAGAAAAAAAATTAAAATTTTTGAAATGATTAGGAAATTATGACCATGCATTTCACCTTAAAATTTTCTTTCCTTCCTCTTTTCTCTTCATCCAAATAAAAGAAAAGATTAAATCATAAAACTTAAAATTTTCTTTCTTCTCACCCAAACAAAGCCTAAATTACCCCCAAGCAGAAAACTCCTTACTAAGGTTCCAATCCCCTCACAATCAAGAATGTTCAAAACCAATGCTTGAGACTCCTTTTGTAATCCTCTAAAAGATAGTTTCATGGTCCTACTTAAATCAAATTATAAAAAGAATCATAAGAAATATCAACCACTAATAAAGAGAGGTGAGTTTGCATAAATATACTTTCTCACAGGCATTCCACACTTTTTCTTCTGAGTTAATGTTCTTATGCAAAGAATGTTTACAAAAAATAAAGGAGGTTATCCATTTTCTTAGCTAAATCATTTCAGTCACTTGCTCTCCCTAGAATCGAACCTATAGAACTAAAAACAAAGAGAATGGCACGTGTTCCTCACCTGGATGATATAATTAGCCTTAATGTGCATCTTAGAGTATGCAAAACTTCTGAAAACATAGAATTAAAGATAAGGGCATGCTTGGATATCTTATTGTTTTTGCGCTTTCAGAAGCCATTCTCAAAAATTATTTTTAAAAACTGTCTTTTCATTTCAAAAACTAGTTTTGAAATAAAAGAAAATAAAAAACAGAGGGTGGTAGGTATTGTAAATAAGAAAATATTTCATCTAATTACAAAACTAACATAAAAAACAAGAGAAAAAGTAAAGAAAATATTTAAAAGATATTTCTATTAAAGTTATTTCTGTTTTTAAGTTATATATTTGGAGTTATAGTTTTTAAAAATAGATTTTGAAAACAAGTTCTTCTGTTTTTAAAAAATAACAATAAATAAATAAAACTGTTTATAAAAACAATAAACAAACAGACCCTTTTATGACCTTACAATTCCAATGACGGTAAAGAAAACTTAAAAAAAAAAAAGAAGAAAGGTTTAAAACTTAGTCATAACCATAAAAGTCGGGTTATTTTCAGGTATAATTGATATGCCATAAGTTTATATTTCAAACAATCGATTCTTGATATCACTGCAAACCAGATAGTCGAAGCTCACCACCAATATAAGAATATGTCGCAACTCCACTTGAGTACATGATATTTGTTTCGAAATAATAACAAAAAATAAAAATAAAAAAATCAATCCCAACATGATAATATTCTTTTCTTAATTCTTGCAAATCCTCATATGAAATTAATGAGACATGGGGCTTTGGAATGATAGAATAGAAAGTGAATGCCAAGTAGAGGGTGAGAAACATCGAACACACATACAAATACATAGAAAAGTAAAAGATGGGTGATACCATATCGTGCCCATAATTGTGGTTCAATGCCCCTGCATTCACGGATCAATATTGGCAATTTCGAGTTCAATGTCTTCAACTCCTTATAATTTTTTTCCACAAATGTCCTGGAGAACAAATATAATAAATAAATGGCTCCTCTTAGTCTCTTAGATTAGACATGTTGAGGTTTAATCCACAGAAAGTAAAATATAATTATATAACCTCGTAGCCAAGCTTGCAGGTGACGACTGGCACATCAAAAATCGAAGCTCCTTCAGGTTCTTTGAAAGGTTTTTCCATGCCATTGCTTCTCAAGAGGCAGAAAGTAAGAATATTTGTGAGATTTTGTTTACATCACCGCACAAAAAAATGAAATGGAGGCAAATCTTACCAGCTCATTGGAAATAGAAAACTACACGGAAAAATTCGACGATGCAACAGTATATGGATCAATATAATATATAAATCTACTTCTTTCGTTAAGATTGTACCTCAAAAAAGAATAATCCAACTGATAACAGTTACAACCCAGCTCCCTCTGGAGTAAATGCGGGCGAAATTGGGGATTTCAGTTCTCAACCACAGAAATTCTGTGCAAATGAAGAGCTCGTAGCGTGGCCGCGCTCCACATAACTTGCGAAACGACATCGTTTGGCGCATCAATAGACATCCCCATGAACCCTGAAAAAATGAAATAAAGAACCACTCTACCGAAGATTTAACGATCTCCCTCCCTCGTTGGAGCTACCCGGCGAGTAGGGTGCTACACAATATTATTAATTCAGTAAAAATCTATTTTTGTGTTTATAAGATTATATTCTTATTAATCTTATTTCTAATTAAAAATTTATATCAATTTAATTTTATAAAATTTAATAATTTTAATTATATCTATTTATTCATTTATCTTATTCATATTCCTATTTATATGCATATATATTGATTCATCCATATTAATTTCAAAATAAATAATTTGAGTTATTATTGACCAGGTTATATTTGATTAACTTATAAATAATTATTTATTTATTTATATTTATAAGATATAAATATGTATATTATATAAATTAATATTATGAAACAAAAAATTTCTTATAATTAAAAAATTTGTGAATTAATCTAATTTAGATATTTTAAATAAATTAATATGATACCTTATATTTAATCTAATTTAAAATAGAGATATACGATGATATTGATTCTTCCTTACAAAAAAAAACGTTAAATCAAATCCACTCAACAATATTAAAATCCATATGGTTCACAATTGTTATCGTTGAACAATCTTGAAATTATCAAACATCAAAAAATGGATTTCACAGTATATATATATATATATATATATATATATATATATATATATATATAAGATACAATCTCAAATATTATTATAGAAAATTCATATAATCTATTATTTTAAAATTTATTTAATGTATGTTAATGTTAAATTATTTAATAAATTATATTTAATATTAAAATAATTTAGAGAAATATAACATTAAGAAAATAATTATTTATGCAAAGAAGAACAAAGAGACATTATAATTATAAAAAAAGAGTAAAAATAAAGTTTACAAATTTTGATACTATTAATTTGTTTTGAGATTATACCAATACATATAAAATAATGATAAAAAATAGAATTAAAAAAAATAATAATGTGACGGGATGAATAAATAAATGAGTTATATTAATCATATATTCAAGGATCATATATTATTTATAATTAGAATCATTAAAGTAGGTTGAAACTTATGGGAACTCACAAGCTGACCCGTTAGCATGCAAGTTTTTAAGGATTCAAACCTTCATTTTAAAAGTTCTAAGAGTCTTAGGTTGCAATTAACCCACCTTATGGAAAGTCCTGTGGTTTGCACAAGCTGGCTTGCGAATGGGTCAAACAACAGGAAAAGGTTTTGTCTTTTTTCACATTTCTAAATTTTATACAAATCTATATTTTCAACCCATACAAAACTATACTCCAATTCTCCATTTTTAATTATGTTGGATTGTGTTATAAATAATTTATAGATAATATTTTTATAGGTATTTTATAACTTATTTTTTTGTATATATAAGTTTAAAATGCATTATAACTAATTTCTAAATGAATATATGGTACTTTTAAATGATTTTAAATTTTTATTATTTAAAAGTTAAAATTTTTCTAGAAATTAATAATTAAAGAAAAAATGCTCATGGGCTAGTTTAAGTCTGCAAGGATAGAATTAGAGCCTCCATTTTTTCAACTCATGAAAAAAATGGGTAACTCTGATCCTAGCCCTTTTAATGGCCAACTGATGTAGGCTAATTCAACCTGTCTGTTCCCTACCTCTATACATAACCCATTTAAATTTTCATACTAGATTATAAATAGATAAGTGGGACAGTAATGATCTATCTACTTTTGACTCAACTTATATCTATTCTAACCCATTCTTTTTCTACCTTTAGATCATTGTAAGACTAAAAATCTTCAAATTTTAATAATTCTATATTTGAGATAGAATATTGAATTACTATAAGAAACTATTAAAATTTAGAAAATTTTAATCTTAAAAGAACTAAATTGATTTAGAAATAAAATTAATAAAAATTTAATTTTATAGAGATTAAAATAAACTTCTAGCCTTATTAATTTTGTCATATTCAATATTTAACTTTCATATTACTAGTTTAACATCAGTCTAATTTTTTTTTGTCATAAAAAATATGAAAGTTCTATTTTATTAATTTAATTATTAACACAATTAGCTAAATAATATATTACAATAAATATTATAATTTTAACTAACAGTTAAAAAGCTCACAATATTATTATGAAAATAAAAGTAGATAAACAATATAATAGACAAAGAGAATAAAATAACAAAAGATAAAGAGATTCTCTTATACATGAATATGCAAAACTTTTTCAAACTCCTTAAGTACCAAGTAATAACTTTCACAATTAGTAATGATAATTATTTCTAATTGATAATTATCATGTATCAATAATTATTTATTATTGGTTGCAAAGAGATATTAAACAAATATCAATTACAATAACTAATAAATAAATTAAGAATATTTTAAAGATATTTAGGCAAATAAATATTTATAACCCTCTCCCTTGAATTTTCATTTTGTAAAAAGTATGCCTTATTAAAACTTTCACTGAAAAAAATTCCAATAAAGGAAAAACAATTTTGATGAATAATCTACCTCATTAAAAACCATGCCAGGAAAACTTACTAGGAAAAAATTATGATCAAGAAAAAAAGAGTAAAACATGAACTTAATTTTTTTGTTGAAAATATCACGAAAAATCTGAGTTAATGTCTTTGCTAGCGATTTAACCTGGGACTACCTGAACAAATATGTTATGATAATCAATTATCACAATCCTTTTTGTAAGCATAAGAAAGGGTTATTTCCTTTAAAGTATTATCCCTCTAATTGAACCATTGCACATAACATTATCTTTATATGGATTTCTTGAAATTTTTTTCTTGAAATTCAAGGGAATTGATTCTTCCCTTATTACATATATGTTAGGAAAATTACAGCTGTAATTTATCTTACTAAGAAGTATGACATAGATATATCAGTATGGATCAAACTTTGTATGGATCAAAATTCATACAAATAATCTCATATCATTATTCAACAAAGATATCAAAATTTATGTTTTGTTTTGTTTTAATATCTTCCAATTTGAAAAGAACTATATCTTGCTAATAGAATTTTTTAAAAGATTTACTAAGACATGTATAATTAAAAAGATATTTTAATATATCAATTGTACTATGATATAGTACTTTGGGACAAAAAAAAATTTCATGATTTTTTGGTGTTTAAAGTGGATCCTTATTAGTAATTATTAGTATTAAGTGATTAAACAATCATTGAGGAATGTGATTTATCCATGTAAAAGGATCTTTCCATTTGATTAATGAGTAAATGCTTAATTTGCAAGTTAAGATAAAATTTAATTTCCTTATTTTTTTTCAAAATCTTTCATCTCTAACTCCCTTTTCCACATATTTTATTACCTTTAAAAGCTTTATATTAGTTTCAATAACATTTAAATTATCAACACATGCAATAATTATAGTGAAATCACATTAAGATTTCTTAATAAAAACACAAGGTATTTTGTATATACTTCTTATAACAAATATTTACCAAGATGATTATAATATATTCATCCTCAATTCATATAAAAATTTTTGTAATTGAATTGAATGTATATCTCAAATATTCAATTTACATAATGTAAGTATTTAAAATCCTTTAGGGATTATAATATCATGATCAATTGTTACATGTGAAGCAAAATATAATTAAACTCTTCAGGTGCATATTAAGTTTATTGCTAAAAAAATTGTATCTACCATATAAAAATAAATATTTCTCATAACCAATAACATTCTTTGTAAAGACCTTTATATTGTAAATCATACTTTCTCTTTACAACTTCAATTTAATTTTTTTAGTATAATGATATATTTGCACCTTATTAACTTCATACTTTTATGATGTTTCATTGGCTTAGTTCCTTTTGGGTATTTCTTCACTTTATAAGTAAATTTAAATTTTGCATTTCGATATAAATTATATCTTTTCTCTTTTTATTTTGATCAATAATTATCATTCTATAATTTTAAGATCCTCATTGATAATTTCTTTTCATAATTTTAAGCCTTATATTATATATAAGAGTAAACATTATTGACAGCTATTTTCTTTTGGGTTTCATCTTTCTCATTAGAATATAATCAATTAAGATCTCTTTATTTTAAAAAACTTTAGATACCTGAACTTCTTCTAGAAGTTTGTCATTATATCTTAAATTTCTTCAAAAAATTTAATTCGTCAATAAAGCTATTCATTTTCCCTTTCTTTACTTTAAGGATATTTGTATTTAGAACTGATAGGTATATTATGCTTCAAGCATATTCACAAATCAATTTTTATTGAGAAATAAATTGTTGTACCTAAGTATCAATATGAATAGGAACATTCGTAATTGGCATATTTTATTTATCCTTTTTTTGTTAATAATATATCTAAAAAAATTTATATGTTATAAATCAATCATCTTATGAACTTTTGCCTTATATCACTTTGTATAAGAATTAAGATGCATGCCATATTACTTCTACAGCTACATATTTTTTGCCTTTTCTATGAATATAGTTTTACAAATGAACTTATATTCTTTGTCATTTTTCAAGATCATCTATGTGTATTGTGGTGGAAGAAAAAAATATATTACATATTCAAAAAAAATTATATGTAAAACTTTTTAGCTCTTGATCAAAGCTAATTATAAGGAAAATTACATTTTTTTTAGCTTGATGTACATATTGCAATATGTGAAGTTGCACATCCCTCAAGATGATAAAGGGAATCTTGTTCTCTTGAATAATGATACAATTCATAACTTGAGACATTAAAATTATTCTAACCAAATCATTTTATATATAAACATACTTTAGGATGTTCAACAATCACTCCCATTGGAACATGATAATCCTTAAAAGCTTTAGATATAAATTCACTAATATTACCAAGACACATTGCTTTAATTATATAATTAAGAAATTGTGCTCAAAGTCAAATTTAACCTAACAATCTCACAAACATTAGGTTATGGATTTACAATAAATTCATATGTGATTAAAATCATAAATTACTCAAATAGTCCATATAGTAAATAAATAAACATATATCCTCTTGTGTTCATTTCAAAAAATATTAGGAAACCAATTCCAACTTTAGCTAACAATAGCCTCAATGCCTTATAAACAAATGATCTTGAGAACAAATAATACATAAAAATTTATCAAATTGAAAAATCTTTTGGTTCTTGAATTAATAGCTTTGTAAATTTTCAAAGATTTTTCGTACCATTATTGATCTAGTTAGGTCCATTTAATCATTGTATATAGTAAAAATATTTTGGTCAGTGAACTTCTAGTTCACATTTCTTTCAATCAACTTGATATATATGTATATACATATTAAAAAGAAAATGATGATAACTTTATCAATACGTTTTTCTCACTTAAGTTAACCGTTATAATATAAAGATATTCAATATCTTATTATCTTAATGTAGTATCTATTTCATTGAATATCCTTAAATCTTAATCAATATTTTCAGGACATAATTGATGACTTGCATATCTTCTGGTAAAAACAAATTAGCTCTTTAAAAGTATTAAATTAATTTTGTACTAGCGGATATTATAATAACATTGTTTTACCAATCATAAATTAGGGAAATTATTTTTTATTTTTAATAATGGCATGATCATTGCATTATCTATAAAATATAAATATTCAATATTATTTCAATTAAAAATGAAATTATCATTACTAATTAAATTATGAAATCTTTTTTTTAGGATATGCAAGAAATTTGTCATATTAAAATGTGTTATATCATAAGAATTATAGCTGAGAGGATTATTCTCATCAACAAAATTGACCTCTCATAGATAGATATACTTTTAAAACTTCCAACGCCCTTCTCACATTATATTGATAATATATACTTTCAAAACCTTTTAAGTTCTTATTATTTTTATTATATTCTCCAACTATTAGTAGTGACAATTAATAGTAAGGTTATTTGTACTATTCTTATAATTATTATGATTGCATAAATTAATTTAATAATTTTCACATATACAATTATAGTTATGACTTTATCTATATCTAAACCTTTAATCACTAAGGCTTCACTTCTAGGAATGAAATAAAACTAGTTGGACATGTGTCATGCTTTTTCATTTAAAACTTAAAATTTTGTTTAGCTATCATAAAGCGTGAAAATCAATCACTTCAGGGAATATAATGAAACCAATTGCATAGACTTTATATTTTTCATAAAAATACTTTTAATTGTAAATGCATTCCCTTCAAGAAATGCAATGAGACCAATTAGATAAGTTTCATATTTTTAATGAAAAACTCGCTATTATATTTAAATACAATAAGGTATAAATGGAAAAGCAATTTCATGATAATTAAAGAGAGAGAAAAAATAGATAATACAATTGATAAATAAAAATATTAATAATAATAGATTAAATTTTACTTTATTTACTTATTTCATCTCTTTTTTAAATTTGTCAAAGGACAAAGTGATCCTTTTACTATAAGAAATTTAATTTTGAATCCTTTAAGATGATACCAATGAAAGTCATTATCTTTGTAGATGTTTGCATTAATGCTTTATTCTTTTCTTTAATTATACCTCCAAAATCAATTGTATAATAGGTAATTCTTACTTTTAAGGAACATCAAAGATGAAGGTTAGGGAGAGGAGAAAGGCTCTCTTCACATATGTTTATGACCTTATAGTTAAAGATTTCCCTAATTATTTTTTTTCGAGCTCAATAATTCTTTACCTGGATTCTTCTATATTTATTGAAAAGTTGCTCCAAATCATACGAATGTGTCTTTAATGCGTGTGTATGTGTGTGTCTATATATATGTATGTATATATGTATATGCTATTACAAATATATATCACACAAATATATACCCTCAATATAAAGCATTGAGTTAATAAATAATATAAGCACCTTTGTTTATTGATATACTCAAAATGCAATAATAACATTTGAGAAAGGTTAGAAAAAAATTGAAGATGCACTAATCATTCTCTATGGTGGAAAATGCCATAGTTAAGTTTAAAAAACTAATAACTGATAATTGATGAAGTGGCAATTTAATGCTTAAGAAATAATTGAAGAATAAATAAATAATCATTTTTGTACCGAATAAATAAATGAAATAATATTCACTTCCACTTTTTGTAGAAAATTTTTAATAAAAAAATTAAGTATAAGCTAAAAGAAAAAAATCCACAAATTTAGAAAATAAAAGAAGAATTCAAATTTTCAAACTGAAAGAATTTTGCACAGATAATATATTATAAAAATAAAAGTTGAATGACAGAGTAATAGATGAAGAGAATAGAATAATACAAGAAGAGAAGATTCTCTTATTCATAACTATGTAAAACTCTTTCAAAAGTTATATTTTACACAACAAATAAGTTAGCTTATAGTTTAGGTAACTTATAAATTCTGATTTAAAAAGTTACCTAAAGTAATTTATTGCTTATAAGCTACTACTTTTTTAAATTTTTTAAATTTATCCTTATTCTTTTTATTAATTTATAACACATACCCTTTGTAATATAAATCTAAATAATTTTTATAAAATATAATTAATTTAATTTTAACATAACTATATCCTAATCTTAAATCATAAATATATAAAAATATATATGTAAATAAATAATATCATAAAATATAATTAATTACATTTTAAGTAATTATAATTTTATAATAAATAATAAAATAAAAATTATATACATAAATAAACATATAAGTTTATAAAATCTAATTAGTTAAATATTAAATATTATACTTTTATTTTAAAATTTTTAATTATATTAATATAATTTAATTTTTAGATAAATATAAATTATTTTAATTATATATCTATTTCTATTAATATATACTTTTTATATTATTTTATAATTTTAACTAATTTAATAACTAATTTTATAAAACACTTTAACTAACTTGTTGACTATTAACTATCAATTAACTTATCAATTACCAACTACTTTATCAATTATTAGTTACTTGTGTGAAATGGAGTTAAAATCTTTTGTATTTATAAACTCTTAAGCATCAAATGGCAACTATCATAATTATTAATGGTAATTATCTCTAATTGATTATTATTTATTATTAGTTACAATCAAATGTTAAGCAAATATTAATTACAATAATTAATGGATAAATCAAAGATATTTTAAATACATCCAGATAAATAAATATTTATATGTTATGAATAATTATTAAATGTGGATGTCTATAAGTCAAATGTTATATCTCCAATTATAATCAATTATATCCCTAATTATAATTAATTCTATTTATCAATTATTAGTTACTTGCGTGAAATGGAATTAAAATCTTTTGTATTTATAAACTCTTAAGCATCAAATGGCAACTATCAATATTATTAATGGTAATTATCTCTAATTGATTATTATTTATTATTAGTTACAGTCAAATGTTAAGAAAATATTAATTACAATAATTAATGGATAAATCAAAGATATTTTATATACATCCAGATAAATAAATATTTATATGTTATGAATAATTATTAAATGTGGATGTCTATAAGTCAAATGTTATATCCCCAATTATAATTAATTCTATTTATGAATTATCATTATGAGATTACAATATTTGATCAATTTGTCTTATAAATATAGGCTGTACAAATCATTTTGTATATAGTTGAATGAAATATTCTCCTCCCCCTTGTGTTTCTTTCTCTCAATATATTTCTTATTCATCTCTTTCATCTCTTTCTTTTATCATTCCCTAAGTATTTAATATTTTCATAACACGTTATCAGCACGAGGCTTTAATCCACTGAGGTAATTTCTTCTGAGCATAAATTATTTTACTTAATCTTGTTACTTTATGCTAATATAATAATCCTTCCATCTCATCACATTCTTCTTCCTTATTTCCTTTATATTTTGATTTTAATTTCTATAACAATTTTAATGTTTTTCTCGAAGAAATAATAGTTGTAAAATATTGAATATGATATGTAGAAATACAAATAAATCATGAATTAAATTGAGAAAAAGAAAATAATTCATATGTCATATTATACCTTTGAAAATTTATTCTTGAATGTTAAATGAATGGATTTTTTAAAATGCATGTTAGTTTTTAGAAAATGTATGAGTATTATATATATATGGTACACAATTATGGATATATGGTAAATCCTTAATTATGTTATTATCTCGTGATTAAAAATTTGTTATGAAAAAAGAAATATAATATATATTATGTTGAAATAGAAAGAAAATTTACTTGTATCATAAAGTTTGGCTTTATGCAAAGATGAATACAAATATTCAAGAAACTAAGTTTAGAAAAAGGAAAAGAATTATCTAGAAGCAATCGGTGTATAAATATACATATAACCTAAAGCATACTTTTTATAAAATTGATAAGATTGGATTAATAGTTATATGATTAATATGTTGATTAATAATTTTTTCAATATTCAATCTTTATTATATTGAAAATTTTCTCATTTATTTTTACATATTTGTAATAGTATTATGGCAGATCTTGATTTGTAACTCTTGATATTATAAAAAAAAATTTTACCTTGTGATAAAAGATTCACTTATACTTTGTGATAGTTTAAAAGAAATATATGATCCCAAAAAAAAAATTCTCCACCTTCATGCATCCAATTTGCTCATACAGTAGCAATATTAAGAAAAAGGATTTTAAGAAATATTCTAAATTAATTTCTTATCTCCTTGTGACTAAACAGATTAATAAACATTTGATGAGCCCCATTTGACTAACTTTGTTCCATTTCCTGAAGCGAATGTAGCAACACACGACTATTTTACTTATTAAGAAACTTATAGTCTTAGATGTAGTCGTGATCATGTCTCTTATATCAAAAACTCAACTTTCCACTAGAAATGGAAAAATGAAGAAAAGAATGATAAAAAGGTGGGTAAAATAACAAGAACATATGTGATAGTCAAGGTCATTAGTTTCATACTTGTTGTACTCCAAAGCATTTTGTTAACCTTTACCAAGAATTGCTTAAATATATATATATATATTCTGCATGTGAAAAGGGATTTGAATTGATTTTCTTGAAGAATGCTGTAGTTATCTATTGTCTACTTAATTTTCTATAAGTATACTTATTTCAAAGTTGTTAAGAAGTTTTTATAAAAAAAATTACTAAATACAAATATTTGACCTTTACCCTATTTCTTTTGAAAATTTAATTAGCAAAGCATCCTTATTATATCAAGACATTTAATTTATGCCCATGATACATATAATCATAAATTAGTTTTGTTTTAATGGTCTTTTTCATTAGCCAATTTTAAAAGCATTTCTATAATATCTATCATTTTATATCAAGTTATTCGAAATTAATTTATATAAGTAATCGTAATATCTGGATATGTAAATATACACCTTATTATGGTTTGTTCTTATTTGGTTACTATGATATCACTCTAATACTAACTAATTTTACTTAAATATGTCACAACCTATTTCTTAGGAGATATTATATGGTTACTGAAAGGCTTTAGATTGTAGTATAGCATAAAATTGTGCACTATTGAACCAAACAGAATTATAGGTGGAGATATTAAAGGTAAGTCAAAATATATGCGTACCTTAACTTTTTATGACTTATTGGGTTAAGGATATTTACTATTTATTGATGTAAAATTTTATTTTTCTTATTTAGTAATGCAAAAAGCCAATGGTAATATTATATTTAGTACTATAAATTTAATTGAAGGCTCCAGAAGAGCTAATGTTTTGTTATCTGGAAGAACAAAATTATACATTGATAAAGTATTATATTCTACTAAATCTCACAAAAACTTATTCAGTTTTAAAGGTATTCGTCAAAATGGATTTCATATTGAGACAATTGATGAAAGAAATATTGAATATCTTTTATTACTAGTATGATCTCAGGTAACAAAATACTTGAAAAATTACCTATTCTTTCATCTAGTTTGTACTACACATATATTAGTACTATTGAAACACATATTATAATAAACTAGAAGTTTATTAATTCAAAAAAAATATTTACTATTTGGCATGAATGATTGGGGCATCCCGAATCACTAATGATTAACAAAATTATTGAGAATTCATATGGGCACTCATTGAAGAACTTGAAGATTTTTTCAATCTAAAGAATTCTCATGTGTTACATGTTCTCTGGGTAAATTGATTATTAAGCCATCACCAGCTAAAGTTAGAACTGAATCTCCAACATTTTTGGAATGTATACAGGGTTATATATGTGGGCCTATACACCCATTATGTGGACCATTTAGATATTTTATGGTATTAATAGACATATCCAGCGAATGGTCTCATATATGTTTACTATCAACTTGTAATCTGTCTTTTGTGAGATTGCTTGCTCAAATTATTCGATTAAGAGCACAATTTCCAAATTATCCTATCAAGTCTATTCATCTTGATAATGTGGTGAATTCTCTTCTTATACTTTTTACGACTATTGCATGTCAATAGGAACAAATGTCGAACATCTTGTAGCTCATGTTCATACACAAAATGGTTTAGCTGAATCATTTATTAAATAACTTTAATTAATAGCACGACTTATGCTTATGAGATCAAAATTTCCTATTTCTGCTTAGGGACATGCAATTCTACATGCAGTAGCACTCGTGCGCATCAAACCAACTAGTTACTATAAATACTCCCCTTTACAATTGGCTTATGGTCAGGAGCTAAATATTTCCCATCTTAGAATTTTCGAATGTGTAGTATATATTCCAATAGATCCATCACAATGTACTAAGATGGGACCTTAAAGAAGATTGAGAATATATGTTGGGTATGATTCTCTTTCTATTATAAAATATCTTGAGCCAGTGACAAAGAACTTATTTACAACACATTTTACTGATTGTCATTTTGATGAATCAGTTTTTCCAACATTAGGAGGAGAAAAGGATAAGCAGCTAGTCAAAGAAATTACATGGAATACTTTGCAAAATATTGATCCTCACATAAAGCAATATGAACTTGAAGTTTAAAAGATAATTAATTGCCAAATGCATTCACTGACCTAAAAAGAGTGACTAAGTCACATATACTAGTTATTAATGCTCCAATAAGGATTGACATCCCCAAAAGACAATCCATCAATGAGAAAGCTAATGAGTCTAAGGCATGTCAAAAGTATGGTAGACCAATAGGTTTAAAAGATAAAAATCTCCGCAAAAGAAAATGAGTAATTATTGAAGACGAGCCTATTAAAGAAACAGATACTTCTGAAGAATCTAGAGACATAAGAAACAATGTAACTCCAAAAGAAGTTCAGATACCTGAAAATAATAAAGAAGATGAAAATAAGGAGATCTCAATAAACTATGTCTCTATAGGGAAAGATTGAACTGCAAAGAAATACTTGTCAATAATATTTTTGTATATAATGTAGCACTTAATATTATGAATGATAATAAGGATCATGAACCTAGATCTGTCAATGAATGTTGACGTAGATGTGATTGGCCAAAATGGAAAAATGCAATTCAAGAAGAATTGAATTCACTTAAAAAACGTAAAGTTTTTGGACCTGTAGTCCAAACACCTGAAGGTGTAATACTCGTTAGGTACAAAAGGGTATTTATGCGTAAATAAAATGAGAAAAATAAAGTTATAAGATATAAAACATGGCTTGTTGCCTAAGATTTTACACAAAGACTTAGAATTGATTATGAGTTCATTTATTCTCCTATGGCGGATGCAATCACATTTCTTTATCTTATTAGTCTGACAGTACATGAAAAATATGATATACATCTTATGGATATTGTTACAGCTTATTTATATGGCTCACTTGATTATGACGTCTATATGAAAATTCCAGAAGGATTTAAGATACCTGAAGCATATAATTCAAAGTCCCGGGAACTTTATTCAATTAAATTACAAAAATCTTTGTTTGGATTAAAGTAATCTGCACGAACAAGGTATAATTGTTTTAGTGAATACCTGTTAAAAGAAGGGTATAATAATGACCAAATATGTCCACGTATTTCCATAAAGCAAATAAATTTTGAATTTGTCACCATTATTGTATATGTTAATGATTTAAATATTATTGGAACTCTTGAAGAGATTCAAAAGGCAATTAATTGATTGATGAAATATTTGAAATGAAAGATCTTGGAAAACAAAGTTTTGCCTTGGCCTATAGATCGAGCATTTAAAAGATGAAATTTTTATACATTAATCAACTTATATCCAAAATGTCCTTAAAAGATTTTACATGGATAAAGTACATTCATTGAGTACCCCAATGGTTGTTCGATCACTTGATGTGAAAAAAGGATATTTTTTTATCTCGAAAGGATAATGAAAAGGTTCTTAGTCCTAAAGTACCATATCTTAGTGCTATTGGTGCATTGATGTATCTTGCTAACAATACAAGACCTGATATAACTTTTGTTATGAGCTTGTTAGCAAGATTTAATTCCTTTTCAACTTAAAGACACTGGAATGGGATTAAACATGTCTTTCGATACATCAAAGGTACTACTGATATGGGCTTATTATGTACAAATCAATCTAAACCATAGCTCATAGGTTATGTAGATACTGGATATTTATCTGATCTACACAAAGCTCAATCTCAAATAGGCTATTTATTTACAAGTGGGAATTTAGTAAATTTATTTATTGAGGCACATTTTACTGTAGTATTTTAAAAGCTAGTTCATACTATTAGAATTTTTTGACTGAAAGATCTTAATTGATATCGTCATGAGGGAGAATTAATACGCACTGTACTCTTTTTTCCTTCGTTATGGTTTTTATCCCACTGAGTTTTTCCTAGCAAGGTTTTTAATGAGGCAGTATTGTATTACGTATTATATGGACATCCAAGGGGGAGTGTTATGAATAATTATTAAATATGGATATCCACAGATTAACTATTATATCCTCAATTATAATCAATTATTAGGATTCAATTATATCCCTAATTATGACCATATTATTAGGTTCCAGTTATGATCAATTATACCCCTAATTATGATTAATTCTATTTATGAATTATCATTATGAGATTGCAATGTTTGATCAATTTACCCTATAAATATGGGTTGTGCAAATCATTTTATATATAGTTGAATGAAATATTTTCCTCCCTCTTGTATTTCTTTCTCTCTATATATTTCTTATTCATCTCTTTCATCTCTTTCTTTAATTATACCTTAAGTGTTTAATATTTTCATAACATTATAATAAATATAAGTTATATATATAAGACAATTGTACTTAGATTTACAAGGCAATTAATAAAATAAATAAATAAACAAAAGCAATCAACAATGTTTTGTTTGTATTATTTGAATTGATTTTAAATATGATTTTTTATTTTTTCATATATACATATTCCCTTCTATATTATTTTTAAATTTTTTAATCGTTTCTCTATAAAAATAATTAAGTTATCGTATTATAATATTTTAGTCATTAATAATTAATTGAAAATTTATTTGAAATTCACTATACATGTTTCTATTTGATTATATTCTATCATATATATATATATATATATATATATATATATATATATATATATATATATATATATATATATATATATATATATATATATATATATATATCAATAAGGCTTTTTCAACAAAAATGCTCTTAGACTAATTAATTCTTAAAATGTTCCTTTCAAAATTTATTCTTGCAATACTCTTTTTTGCCATATTAACATAGAAAGTAGGGAGTATGCCACACAACAAATTAACTATCAACAATAATTAGTTCATTTTGGATTGGCTAATCACTACAGATGGTGGAGCCACTCATTTATAAAAAGGGATTCTCCCCTCCCATTTGTGTGGTGCCCTCAACCACTCTTGAAGTCTTACCTTTCCCCTTCTTCAAGTAATTTCTCTATTTTCTTATTTATTTTTGAGTCGGTAGATTAATTATTTAATTTGTGTAGAAGTGATTAATTGTAGTTATTTTAAAAGTTCTATTTACAGCATTTGGAAGATCAATTTTAATTAGTAGTGAAATTTTATAAATATATTTGTGTTTTAAGCATAATTTTTAGAATTAGATTGATCATCAGACTTGATAAGTTATTAGTTTATTGGTTCACTAGTTCAACCATTGATTCACTACTTAAACTAATTTTAAATTAAAAATATAAATTATATGTATATATATATAATATTAATTAGATGTATACATATATATACATATATATATTAGTATTATATATTTATAATAACAAGGCAAGATAAAAATAAAAAAAGTAATACAACATTAGTTAATGATATAAACAAATAAGTAATAAAATATAAGTTATATAATAATTTATACTAAAAATATTTTTTAAAAAAGCATAAATTTGATTAATCTAAAATTGTGAAGGTATTATACCTTCATTGTTGTGAAATTGTAAAATTTTTTACTTTTTGTAAAAAATATAAAATTGGTTATGAATTAGTTCACTAGTTTAGTTTACTAGTTCTAATTGATTCACACTAGTTTTGCTCTATTCATATGCATTTCCAGTCCAACCAGGATCAATTCATTAGTTGATTCACTAATCCAACTTGCTGGTTTAGTTTGATTTTTAAAACTATAGCCGTAAAAATCCTAGGGCATTGGGGTTTAAGCATTAGTCTTATTTATGTAGTAGTTATTAAATTTAGCGAGACTATGCTAAGTGTTTATTATATTGTGTAATTTATTTTCCTGTTAAATTGTATATTTTCAAATATACATCACAAGCTAAAATTTAATTTAGATATTGTCTTAAAAACTTTATCAGTGTTATTTAAAAATCATAATTCGAAAACAATTTGTTTGTAAAAATGATTTTGTATTTATCTAAAAAAATAGAGGATGATTTTATTAAATAATATAATTGCAATCAATAACATAAATATGTTAAGAAAACATCTAAAGGCTTTTTTACTTTCTTTTTTGAAGTTACAATTTTCAAGATTTCATTATTAAAATACTTATCTAGAAAAAATTATTTATCTTTAAAAACATACAAAGAAAAATATATTTTTAAAAATAACAACTAAATGAAAAAAATTTTTCTTTTTAATTCTATTTTTTAATAATTATAAATGAAATTGACTTAAAAGAAACATTAATATATGGTAGAAAATTGGATAATGGTCACTTGCTTAGAAATATTAGAAATTATAAAAATTATAATTCTATATATGTAATGTTTTGAAATATTAATTATATACAAACCTTTATTGATCCATTTTTTTCATTTATTTATGTTTTGCAAAGTAGATTTGGACGTTACACAAATTGACACCGTTACTTGCATCTTGCTTGGGCCAAAGAACACATGATACTCATCGTTCACACTAAAATTACAGTTATTCATTCATCATTTACACTAAAATTAAAATTGTTCCTACTAGAGTGTAATATTAGTAAGTCAAAGTTAAATATAAGGAATTAAAGAATCAATTTACGTAAAAAAAAAGTAAAAAATGAAAGTTTTGACCTTAGCAATCCCGCAAGTACACGAGTTAAGTCGAGTTATAGTATAAAAGATTATCGTCTCCACAAGGATTATATGTTAAATACTAACTAAATTTCAAGTAAGATTATCTAGGCGAATCGATTAATTTTGGGAATTGAGGGTAAAATGTAAAACAAAGCTTAACTATAAAAAATAAGGTTTAATTCAATGAAATGAAGGCGTACTCAGCTTAAGGATCCCTTGTACATTTCATTAAGGAATGAATATAGTCCTCTAACTTGGTTTACTGTTAATTAAGATTGCTGGATTATCAAAACTAAGCTATACCTCATTGCAAGGCTACTATTGCAAGGCTACTAGCTACTAACCAAAAGATTAAGTGCCCAGAATTACTCTAGTAATCACTCATCTAGGTTGCATTAACTTGCCTAGAATCCATTCTTGGACATTTCATCCTGTGCAAAAAATCCAATTAGCTTAATTCCTAAATCTAATTGATATTCCCAATGATCATGCAAGGTCTGATTAATTAATTAGTCATTTCAACCTAGAATCAATTAATCCATAACACAAATCCAATATTCCGGATATATTAGTTTGCTCCAGCACAAAATAGCATAATCAAATCATAATTTAACAGTAAATCAAGTTAGATTATATAAAATTCAGTTCCATAACTCCATGAACAAGTTCACCCAAGCTGAGCACAAGGGTTTAGTGTGAAAACATTACAAAATTAGAAGAAAACCAGAAAACAGAGAGGGAAGTCAAACAATTCATGAAGATCTACAAATTTCTTGCTTGATTCCTCAATTCCTTGCTTGAATCCATGTTAGAAGGTGCCCTTGGTGAGTTTGGATCTCTCCTAGGGTTTTTCCCAGCAGCTCTCCTTGTTAATTCTCAGTTTCTCCTCTCCCCTATTCAAAATTTCGCACAAAACTTATATTGGTGATGAACACGGGGTCCAACACGTCCCGTGTTGTACCCCGTGTTTCTCAGCGAAAGTTGAGTAGCACAATACACGTTGTGCGACACGTCCCGTGTTCTTCTCCAAAGTGTTAAGCAGTAATGTACACGGGGTATGACACGGCCCATGTTGTACCCTGTGTTCTTCAACGAAGACTGATCAGCAAGTTACACGGGGTGTGACACTTCCCGTGTTTACCTCAGAACTGAAGGGCAGTATGATACACGGGGTATGACATGTCCCATGTTTACCCCCGTGTTCTTCTCTGAGTAGCTCAGTGAAGCCTTGAAGCATTCCAAAAGGGAACATGGCCCTAAACACGGGGTTCCCATACCCCGTGTTCTTTGTCAAGTGAACAAATTTTCTTCAATTCTTCACAATTTGAATGGTTTTGCTTCCGGATCCTTTTCTAATGCTCATATGTGTCATTTCAAGACCTGAAAACAAAATATAGAGCATCTAAGTATCCTTTTCAATCAATTTGCACAAAATACTAAGTAAATAAATGATGAAACATATAAAATTTAGGTGCATTTGTGCATTTATCAATTCCCCCACACTTGAATCTTGCTCGTCCTCGAGCAAGGAAGTAAGAGAACAAGAAAATTTACTCCAACTTTTATTCTCTTCTTTTTCTTCTTTTTATATATATATATAATCAGGAAATCATTCAACAAATCAAAGATTAGGATCAAGTCATGCCAAGCAACTAAATGAAAATAAAGCAACTAAACAAGTCAATCCTCAGCATAGAAGCAAAAAAGAATAGCCTCACAGGTAAAGTGTTTACTCTCACTCTCAAAACAAGGCTTGTGTTTACTCTCAAATCAATCAGCTCATGACTTAATGCTACCATATGCTTGTACAAACTCTAATCTCCACTACTATAATGTAAAATGCATGCAAATCAGAGGACTTTATTAGGAAAAAAGGTAAGGATAAGGGAAAGGAACATCATGGGGTGAAAAGTGATAGAACCCTGAGTTTGTAAGAAAAAGATACATTGGTCATGAATTTGACCATTGCCAAGTTCCAATACTCAGCTTAACCTATTACCTTACATTAACCCTTGCTCCAACCTCCATTCTTCTCCTTTTGATTTTCATCATTTTTTTTATTTATTCCCAATAAGATTTTCTTCCTTTTCTTCTTCCCCAAATTATTTATTTGACACCATTTATTTTATGGTGTTTTGTTGCTTTTTTATTATTATTTGTTTGATTGTTTCTTTTTTTTGAACAACCAAAGTTATAAATTAACTTATCCAACTAGCAGCACTAAGTAAGGACTTCTAAGATAGCCAAACTCATATAATGTGTCTAAGTTCCCTTCAACTCTAAGGTTCAAGTTCACTTGGGTAGTGGCTTTGGATGTACATGGTATGACTAGGCTAGAAATGAGGGTCTAAGGCTCAAGGTGGCTAACTAGGGGAAAAGCTAAAAAGTTTAGGGTAAATTAAAGAAGAGGATTCAAATAAGCCAAGCAAATAAAAAGGGTAAAGAAATATAGCCTCATCATTTTTGACATGCAAAATACATAAAATGTAGCCTCAAAAAGAGTAAATGCAAGTTCTAGAGCAAAAAGTTAAGAGTGATGACATAATCCCTTAAGAAGAAAAATGAGCTTTGATTTCTAATGTGAAAATTGCTCAAAAAGCTCACAAGGGTCAATTATGCTCATTACTCTTAGCTTCAAGCTTTAGATTTTCCTTACTAGGTTGCCAAATATTCATTAAAGAAACAAGGTATGAATCAATCACTTTATTCAATAGATTGCCTTAAAATTTTTACACACATTTTTTTTTATTTTCATTTTTTTATATCATTTTTTATTATTTTTTAATATTTTTTTTATATCATTGAAATTGGAGCAAATTTCAGTACTCTAAATCAATCAAGTAAGTTCAAGTGCAGAACATTGCAAACACTACTCCCCCACACTTAAAATTGGACATTGTCCTCAATGTACAAAAGAGAGTAAATGGGAAAAGAGACAGATAATAGATGGGGGACTGAAACTTCCCTGACATGTGGAGTATGGTGGCCCAGTATATCGCTGGGAGATCTAGAAGTAGAGACAGATTAGGAGAGAGAGAGAGGAGACTGGTAATCTAAAAGAAAGAATAGACAATACTAGAAAAATAGGCGGTTAGTTATTACAGACCTTAATATGAGAAGTGCATAGTCAATAAAAGAGAAATAGGTAATATAATAAAGAGTAAATAAAAGTGTATAGTCAATATATGTACAAACTAATAGAAATAGAAATAGAGATGAAGAATAAGTAAACAGAAAACAGAATAGCTAAGTAAACGATCCAATCCGGGCTACTGAGTAGAAGGGTCCGGATCAGCTGGGGAGGAGGGATGGAAAAGGTGGAACAGGGGCTCCACCATGCTCTCGATGTGTCTGGAGTGCCTATCCAAATCATCATAAAGTCCCTCGATCCTCAACTGACGCTCGGATATCAGCCGGAGCTCAGCCAGAATCTGCTGCTGACCAGATAGAATATCCTGGAAGTAAGCCTCGGACGGAACTCTGCTCCCCCGCAGAAGATGATGGACCAAAATCAGGAGCTGGATCATCTCCTGGAATATGCTGCTCCTCCTGCTACTGCTATTGCTGCTGCACAGGCTGGATCCCCATAGCTATAAGAATGCCCCTTCGAAGGGGTGCCATGTGAGAAACTATGGTCAGGGATTCATATAGCCGATCAAAGACTCTCAACCGTCTAATAGTCTAGTAATATATGGACCATCAGCTATGCTAGCAACTCTCCTGTCTGAGGCCTGGGCCGAGAACAAGTGGGCAAATGCTCCTCCAATGTGAATGGGCACTCTCTCAATCATGCTGTATAGGAAGAGAATATCAGAAGTGCTCACAACCCCATGACTGTGCCCCCGTCCACTCAAAGTGTGACTAAAAATGGAGTGAAGGACTCGCCAGACAACCCTCCTAAGGCTAAACGCCTTACTCTTGGTGGGATCATAAGTGTTTCCAATAGTTATGTCAGTCCAAACTCGCCACTCCTGGGTCCCGTGGGGCAATCCTACTAGCATGTCGTGGTACTCTAGAGTAGTCACAAACTCTACAGAATAAAGTCCCAGACGGACAGAAAGCTGAGTCACACTCCTAGAGTATGTGACTCCTCCAAGTCTGAACTGAACAGTATCAGCTGAATCAACTGTCCCAAAATACCTCTCCAAATAGAAGGTGCTAAGGAACTCCAAAGTGAGCTCCCTGTAGGTAGGCTCTCTAATATTAAAGAAAGTCGCCTAAGCTCCAACACTGATAAGCTCACAAATTTCATCCTCCAATCTAAACTCTCTCAACACTCCCCAGTCTAAGTATCTCCCCTCCACAAACGACCTATCCTTGTGTCTATCATAGGCTTGAATGTGAGCCTCTTCAGTAAACTCCAAGAATGAGTGTGTAGGTCTTCTAGAAAAGGTCCCTCTAGATGTACTACCCTTGGTAGTCTTCCTAGCAGTGGTCTCTTGCCTTTTAGACATGATCTGCAAAAGGGATTGACAAAGTGAGAGAGAGTATTGAGAGATTGACAGCCAGCAGATTCAAAGGCAAGAGCTCAGCAATATCCAATATTCAATCATTCAATAACCAATCATTTAACATAAAGCATAATTCAAAATCAATGCCATCAATTCAATTAAGTGGCCATATCAATGAGGTAAAGCAAGCAATCAGTTAATCAATCATTAAATTTCAAAGGCTTGCAATTTAAGCAATAAAAAAGTTCCAATTCAATCAGTCAAAAATTCAATAAACATAAGCAATTCCATTGAAATTCAATGAACATCAAAGTCAATTAATCAGACTCAATCATCAATCAACAGTTCAAGTCCTATTACTCAAAGATTCTAATTCAATTCATCAATCAAAGATTCTAATTCAGTCAATTAATTATCAAAGATGCAAATTCAATCAATCAAACTTGTGAATTCCCATGAACATTCCTACATAAAGTCATTCAATCAACCTATCAAACATCAACTTTAGAGGATTTCAACATTCTTATGAATTCTAACATGCATTGGAAGTTAATAATCATAAGTAATTGCAATAAACTCTAAAGAATTCAAAGAAAATGCACTTACCTCGTGAAATGAAGAAGAAAACCTTAAGTTCGTGTTGAAATGACAAGAAGAATCCAAATCTCAACTTTCAACTGATTAAATTGCAAATCAAGTAGCAAAACAACCTCAAATGGCCAAATCAAACACTTTAATCGGTGGATTTTAGCAAAATGGTGGGCGAAAATGCAGGGAGAAAGGTTAGGGTTGAGAGGAAGAAGAAGAAAATAGGGGAAAATCTGGAAAAATCTGGGTTTTTGACCATTAAAAGCTCGCCCGCACAGGAACACGGGTTTCAACATGTCCAGTGTGGTACACCGTGTTTCTCTACGGATGAGTGTTCTGGGTTTCGCAAACCTACACGGGATCTCATATACCCCGTGTTCTCCCTCGTGTTTCTCTCTGAAACATGTTAACAATCCTCACAATTGTACATGAGGTAAAACACTACTTGTGTTTTTACCCGTGTTTCTCTCTGAATGACACTAACAAAATGTGTAATAGTACACAGAGTTTAACACGATTCGTGTTGTACCCCGTGTTTCTCTCTGGAATGCTCATGTTCAAAAGTCCTCATCATTGGTTCAGCCAGTGAGGTACACGGGGTATGACACTACCCGTGTTCAGCACCGTGTATCTCTCTAGACTTCCATGAAAATCACAAAGTTTTTATGCGAATTAGACAGTGAGGAACACGGGGTTGTACACTGTACGTGTTCAACACCGTGTTTCTCACTGGACTGCGATGAAAATCACAAGTTCTTTTAAATTGGCCAGACAGTGAGGAACACGGGGTAGTACACGACCCGTGTTTTACATCGTGTATCTCACTGGGCTGCATTTTGAGCCCTCTGTGCAAGAAAACAAACAACAAACATGCATTCATGCCTAATTTACCTCAGAGATAGAGACCACATGCAAAAATGAACATCTTAAAGCAACACTTAATGACTTAAATTCCTCAACTACTCAAAAACTCAGATTGAAAAGGAGAAAACTAAGATTTAAAAGCAAGAAAACAGAAAAATAAGCTTGGGTTGCCTCCCAAGAAGCGCTTGTTTAAGGTCATAAGCTTGACCCCTGTTTTTATCAGTCTGGAGCTTCCATTATTGGTGGCCCAGCAATGTAATGCTTCAATCTCTGGCCATTTACTTTGAAATTACCGGTGGTTTCGCTCCAAATCTCCACAGCTCCGAATGGATACACTGTCTTCACAAGATACGGTCTAGTCCATCTTATCTTAAGCTTCCTTGGAAAGAGCTTGAATCTTGAACTGAATAACAGCACCAAATCACCTTCTTGAAATTCCCTTCGAAGAATACGCTTGTCATGCCAAGCCTTTGTTCTTTCTTTATAAATCTTGGCATTATCGTAAGCTTTATTCCTCAGTTCTTCAAGCTCAAGAAGTTAGAGCTTCCTTTTCTCCCCAACAGATTATAAATCAAAGTTGAGCAACTTGATTGCCTAATACGCCTTGTGTTCCAACTTTACTGGTAGGTGACAGTGCTTCTTATAAATGAGTTTAAATGGTGCCATACCAATTGGAGTCTTAAAAGCAGTTCGATAGGCCCATAAAGCATCATCCAACTTGAGTGACCAATTCTTCCTTGATCTAGATACAGTTTTCTCCAATATGGACTTGATTTCTTTATTGGAAAGCTCAACTTGCCCACTTGTTTGAGGGTGATATGGAGTAGAGATCTTATAAGTTACTCCATACCCTCTTAAGAGAGATTGGAATTGATGGGCAATAAAATGAGACCCTCCATCATTAATGACAGCCTTGGGTATGCCAAATCTAGGAAACAACACCTTCTTGAAGAATCGAACCACGGCCTTGGCATCACAAGTTCGAGTGGCAATTGCTCCCACCCATTTGGAAACATAGTCAACCGCCACAAGTATATATCTGTTATTGCAAGAAGATGGGAATGGTGCCATGAAGTCAATTCCCCAAACATCAAAGATTTCAACTTCCAGAATGTTATTTAAAGGTATCTCATGCCTCCTTAATATGTTACCAACCCTTTGGCACTGTCACAAGAAGTGACATAATGGTGAACGTCTCTGAAAATAGTGGGCCAATAAAAATCCGCCTGGGCAATTTTCACAGCTGTCCTTGAAGCACCAAAGTGTCCTCCATATGGAGAGGAGTGACAGTGGAATAAGATGCTTGCAATTTCTTCCTCAGGCACATATCTTCTAAATAGTCCATCTGCACATCTTCTAAAGAGAAGAGGCTCATCCCAAAAGTAGTGCTTTACCTCTACTAAAAACTTCTTCTTCTTTTGATACCCCGCATCCGGAGGTAAAACTTCACTCACAATGTAATTCATATAATCTGCAAACCATGGAATGGCTGAAGAAGAGACAGCTAACAAATAATCATCTAGAAAGGAATCATTGATTGACATCTCCTTATCTTCCTCATCTCCTAACTCTTGCTTTAACCTTGAGAGATGATTAGCTACAACATTCTCAGTACCCTTCTTATCTCGAATTTTCAGATTGAATTCTTGTAACAAAAGAATCCATCTGATTAGACGAGGTTTAGCTTCCTTCTTGCTTAAAAGGTACTGGATGGCTGCATAATCTGTGAAGACAATCACCTTGGAATCCACTAAATAGGATTGAAACTTGTCAACTGCATAAACTACCGCAGGAAGTTCCTTTTCGGTTATGGCATAGTTCATTTGAGCTTCATCTAGAGTCTTGCTGGCATAGTAGATTGCATGAACCTTCCTATCCTTCCTTTGGCCAAGCACCGCTCCTATTGCATAGTCACTAGCATCGCACATCACTTCAAATGGTAGATTCCAATCCGGTGCTTGCATAATTGGGGTAGAAATCAATGCTTTCTTTAACCTGCAAAATGCATCTAAACAGTCTTGATTAAAATCAAAAGGAACATCTTTAGCAAGCAAGTTAGTCAAAGGTTTAGCAATTTTAGAGAAATCTTTGATGAAATGTCGGTAGAAATCGGCGTGTCCTAGAAAACTCCTCACTCCCTTTACAGAAGTTGGGGGAGGCAATTTCTCTATGATGTCCACTTTGGCCTTGTCTACTTCAATCCCATGCTCAGATACTTGATGGCTAAGGACAATTCCTTCTCTTACCATAAAATGGCATTTCTCCCAGTTGAAAACTAAATTTACCTCCTCATATCTCTGCAATACTTGAGATAAATTGGTCAAACAGTTATTAAAGGAAGTACCATAAATAGAAAAATCATCCATAAAAACTTCCATAATATTTTCAATAAAATCAAAGAAAATGGCCATCATACAACGCTAAAAAGTAGCTAGACCATTACACAGACCAAAAGGCATTCTTCTATATGCAAAAGTACCATAAGGACATATAAATGTGGTCTTTTCCTGATCATTTGGATGTATAGGAATTTGGAAGAAACCAGAATAACCATCCAAATAACAGAAATGTGAATGCTTAGCTAACCTTTCTAAAGTTTGATCAATGAAGGGAAGAGGGAAGTGATCTTTCTGGATTGCCTTATTTAATTTCCTATAATCAATGCCCATTCTCCAACCCGTGACAGTCCTAGTGGGAATTAGCTCATTGTTTTCATTTTTTACCATAGTTAACCCCCCTTTCTTAAGCACAACATGAACCGGGCTAACCCACTGACTATCTGAAATTGGGTAAATTACCCCAGCATCTAACAACTTCATTATTTCCTTCTTCACAACTTCTTTCATATTGGGGTTCAACCTTTTTTGATGTTTAATGGAGGGCTTATTATTTTCCTCCATCAATATCCTATGCATGCATATAGAAGGACTAATCCCTTTCAAATCAGAAATTGTATACCCCAAAGCTTTTTTATGAGATCTAAGCTGCCTAAGTAATTTTTTAGTTTCTATAGCAGTTAGATTTGCATTAACTATCACAGGATAAGTGGAATGGGGTCCTAAAAATTCATACCTAAGGGAAGATAGGAGAGGTTTCAATTCTACCTTTGGTGGTGTGTCTTCCTCAGTGGTGGTTTTGTTGGACTCCACTTCCAATGATTCAATAGCTACTTCAGGGAGGGGAAGTGGTGGCCTTGCTTCCAAAAATTGTGCATATGCAGTAGTTTCTTCATCTTCAATCACTCCTTTTGTGACTAAACATTCTTCAAGAGGATCTTGGAGGCTCCCCTTTAGAAGGTTTTCTTTCACAGCTTTGTCTAGCACATCTATCTTGCAAATTGAGTCTTCACAAACAGGTAATTCAATTGATTCATTCAAATTAAATTCAACCTTTTAATCCCCAATAGATAATGAAAGTCTACCATTTTTAACATCAATCAAAGCACCAGCAGTAGCTAAAAATGGTCTACCCAAAATGATAGGAATTTTTGAATCCTCTTCCATTTCAAGCACAACAAAATCAACAGGTATGAAAAACTTACCAACTTTGATAGGTATATCTTCAAGAATACCTACCGGATATTTTAATGAACGGTCGGCTAGTTGGAGAGAAACTGTGGTGGGCTTTATCTCCTCTATGTTCAATCTCCTTGCAACCGTCAGTGGCATAAGGCTTACACTCGCTCCTAAGTCACACAATGCCCGATCAATTGGAATATTTCCTATCACACAAGGAATGGAAAAGCCGTCTGGGTCCTTTAGCTTAGGAGGTAGTTTATTTTGGATAATGGCACTACACTCCTCAATTAAAGCTACAGTTTCATGCTCCTCTAGCTTCCTCTTGTTGGAGAGAATGTCCTTCAAAAATTTTGCATATAATGGCATTTGTGAGAGTACATCAGTGAAGGGGATATTGATGTACAACTTCTTCAAAACTTCTAAGAACTTTCTAAACTGCTTATCAAGTTTAGCCTTGGCTAATCTTTGAGGATAAGGGATAGGCGGTTTGTATGGTTCCGGAGGGATATATTTGGATTTTTCTGGTAATTCCCCTTCTTTCTCTTCAGCATCAATAGGAATTGAAGCCTTTTTGCTTTCTTTTTGCTCTTCCCCCACACTTATTTCTTTTTCACCTTCTTGAGTGGCAATTAGATCATTTAATAACCTTCCACTCCTAAGAGTTATTGCCTTGCAATGCTCCCTTGGATTTGATTCGGGTTGGGCAGGGAGTTGACCAAAAGCTCTAGAAGAAGATGCAGAAGCTTGTTGAGCTATTTGAGTTTCCAACATCTTTCCATATGTGGCCAATGAATCTACTTTGGAGGATAATTGCCTAATTGAATCTTCCATGACTCTACCATGCTGTCTAAACTCCTCATTAGTCTTCTCTTGGGAAATGAAAATTTTCTCCAAGAGGCCTTCTAATTTGGTAGTAGAAGAGGTTTGGGCTGATGGGTTATATGGTCTTTGGTTTTGGAAACTGGGTGGTGGTGGTCTATTAGGAGTGTTTTGTGTGTTGTATGGCTGGGTAGGCTTGTAGGAGAAATTTGGGTGGTTTCTCCATGTTGGGTTGTAAGTGTTTCCAAATGATTCATTTGAATTTTTCTGTCCAAACCCACTATTATTCACATAGTTCATTTGCTCAGTAAAATCTTGTCCCAATGTACACTCAGCTGCCCTATGCCCTGTAATACCACAAATCTCACAAGGAATGTTAGTAGCACCTGTTGTATTTACACTATTAACATAAAATTTATTAAACTTAGCCATAGGTGCATCTACCTTGCTACCTAAACTTCCTAGTGCATCTACTTTAGCTGACAAGTGATTAAAAGCATCTAACTCATACTTACCGGAAGCTTTTCTTGAAGGTCCCCTCTCATTTGATCATTGGTAATGGTTCAAAGCCATATCTTCAATCAACTCATAAGCTTCATCCAACCTTTTGTTCATCAAAGCACCTCCAGCAACAGCATCCACAGTAAGCCTAGTATTGTAATTCAAACCATTGTAGAAAGTATGAAGAACTAGCCATTTTTCTAGCCCATGGTGTGGATACAGCCTCAACAGTTCCTTGTATCTATCCCAAGCATCAAACAGTGATTCTCCTTCTCTTTGAGAAAATGTAGTAATTTCATTCCTCAATTGGGTAGTCTTGCTTGGAGGAAAGTATCTTGATAGGAAAGCCCTCAGTAGCTCTTCCCATGTAGTGATAGATCCTGCTGGTAGTGAATGTAACCAAGCCCTTGCTCTATCCCTCAAGGAGAATGGGAAGAGTCTAAGCTTGATAGCATCTGCTGCTACACCATTTATCTTGATTGTATCACAGTATTCCAAGAAAATCTGAATATGGAGATTGGGATCCTCCATTGGTAGTCCACCAAACTCGTTTTGCTGCACCATAGATAGAAGAGCTGACTTCAATTCAAAGTTATTAGCCTCAACAGCAGGCCTCCTTATACTGGATTGAAGACCAGTGGCATCGGGTGCGGCAAACTCTCTAAGTGATCTGTTATCCATGTCTTTAATTACTGGTTCAAGGTCAATTGCTTCTTGAATATGAATTGATTTCTGCTCTCTTCTTCTCCTAAGCAAAGTTTTTTCAATTTCTGGATCTAAGTCAAGAATTCCTTCAAGACTTCTTCTTCGCATATAAAAGATTTTCTGCAAAATGATTAGGTAACACTCAAACAGAACAAGATGAGAAAGTAATACTATATATAAAAATAAGAAAGTCGGGACAAGATGAATTAAGAATTAAAAGAAAATGAATTGCCTAGTCTAATTCGCTCAAAACTTTTTGTTAATATCAACTGGATACAATCCCCAGCAACGGCGCCAAAAACTTAACCTTAGCAATCCCGCAAGTGCACGAGTTAAGTCGAGTTATAGTATAAAAGATTATCGTCTCCACAAGGATTATATGTTGAATACTAACTAAATTTCAAGTACGATTATCTAGGCGAATCGATTAATTTTAGGAATTGAGGGTAAAATGTAAAACAAAGCTTAACTATAAAAAAATAAGGTTTAATTCAATGAAATGAAGGCGTACTCAGCTTAAGGATCCCTTGTACATTTCATTAAGGAATGAATATAGTCCTCTAACTTGGTTTACTGTTAATTAAGATTGCTGGATTATCAAAACTAAGTTATACCTCATTGCAAGGCTACTAGCTACTAACCAAAAGATTAAGTGCCCAGAATTACTCTAGTAATCACTCATCTAGGTTGCATTAACTTGCCTAGAATCCATTCTTGGACATTTCATCCTGTGCAAAAGAATCCAATTAGCTTAATTCCTAAATCTAATTGATATTCCCAATGATCATGCAAGGTCTGATTAATTAATTAGTCATTTCAACCTAGAATCAATTAATCCATAACACAAATCCAATATTCCGGATATATTGGTTTGCTCCAGCACAAAATAGCATAATCAAATCATAATTTAACAGTAAATCAAGTTAGATTATATAAAATTCAGTTCCATAACTCCATGAACAAGTTCACCCAAGCTGAGCACAAGGGTTTAGTGTGAAAACATTACAAAATTAGAAGAAAACCAGAAAGCAAAGAGGGAAGTTAAACAATTCATGAAGATCTACAAATTTCTTGCTTGATTCCTCAATTCCTTGCTTGAATCCATGTTAGAAGGTGCCCTTGGTGAGTTTGGATCTCTCCTAGGGTTTTTCCCAGCAGCTCTCCTTGTTAATTCTCAGTTTCTCCTCTCCCCTATTCAAAATTTCGCACAAAACTTATATTGGTGATGAACACAGGGTCCAACACATCCCGTGTTGTACCCCGTGTTTCTCAGCGAAAGTTAAGTAGCACGATACACGTTGTGCGACACGTCTCATGTTATTCTCCAAAGTGTTAAGCAGTAATGTACACGGGGTATGACACGGCCCATGTTGTACCCTATGTTCTTCAACGAAGACTGATCAGCATGTTACACGGGGTGTGTGACACTGCCCGTGTTTACCTCAGAACTGAAGGGCAGTATGATATACGGGGTATGACATGTCCCGTGTTTACCCCCGTGTTCTTCTTTGAGTAGCTCAGTGAAGCCTTGAAGCATTCCAAAAGGGAACACGGCCCTAAACACGGGGTTCCCATACCCCGTGTTCTTTGTCAAGTGAACAAATTTGCTTCAATTTTTCACAATTTGAATGGTTTTGCTTCCGGATCCTTTTCTAATGCTCATATGTGTCATTTCAAGACCTGAAAACAAAATATAGAGCATCTAAGTATCCTTTTCAATCAATTTGCACAAAATACTAAGTAAATAAGTGATGAAACACATAAAATTTAGGTGCATTTGTGCATTTATCAAGTTTTAGTTGAAATTTTATAAAATTAAAATAAAATAATAGAGTGACAAAAAATTAGTAGTAAAAAGGCCTCAGTCCAAGGTGATCATATACTTTAATTCTCAGATTAAACCTTAATAAACAATGAAATATCCTAAATTTGATCACTTTTCAAAAATAATGATTAAATTCCTTATAGCATTGCTCTTAATGTTAATTTATTCCAAAAATTAATTTCCTAGTACCAAATTTAATTAAAGAATTATTAGGACTTCATATAGTAACTCTTAAATCACTACAACAATACGACTAAAACTTAGGTAAGACTAAATAATTACAATCACAAATTATCCATTCATCTTATGTTTCTTTTAAGTAATTAATGACTCACCTAAACATTAAATCACCAAAACTTAATTGCCACTAACAATAATCATCATAATAATTTTACAAGTAAAAGTTAATCATAATTAATTATTTAGCTTTAAATTGTAACAGATAATTAACTAGTAAGTTATATTTAACAAATTATTTAAGTAGTTATACACCATAAAAAGTAGAGAAATAAACGATAATTAAACCTAAAATATATTTATGAAAATTAATTTTCACAATCGACATGAATTAAAATGCAAAAAAAAAATCTTAGACTTCAAAGAGGATAAATTAGCCACATATGGCTTCCCTAAGCAAAAAAAGAAGAAAGATTTATGCTAAATGATAAGTTACTACCTTTGAAGGAACAAAAGACTTAATATCTAAGTGTTAAGGTTCTTTTCCTTTTTAGGTTAATTAAGTATAACTCTTTGGAGTACAACTATTTAGACTTCTTTCAATTTAAACGCCCAAATCTCCACTTATGACCTAAAACAACAAAACAATTAAGTACAATAAAATGTCATTTACTGCACAACTCAACTTCTAGCTCTATTTTTACTTTTAAAACTATGTTATACCATTAATCCTTAAACATAAAAGTTCTTAGGTTAAGCCTTAACTAATATATGACTTTGGATTTGCATAATTTTAACTTCTAAAGTTCCAAATATGGCCTAAAAATTATAATTATGGGGTGGGTAATAACATTATATCAGTTTATTAACTAGATTTGAACTTTTAAACATTCAAATTAGGCTTTTCTATCTATATAACATTTTTAGATCTTTCTTTAAACTTTCCAAATATATAAAAGTCATCCTAATTAGACCTTCAAAACTCAAGCTATGATTAAAAACTTGAAATAGTATCAAAAATCCTAAATTAGCTAAACTAATCAATTTCATTTTAAAGCCATGTGTAATCAATTTTATTGCACTTAACTATTCTAGGATTTTAGGTAATAAGTAGAGCTTCAAGCCTTTAAATTAAGAAAGGCCCATACCATTGTAATCCTATAAGTTAGCCTTGATCAGCCTAGATGGGAGAAAACCTTTAGATTCAATTTTTAAGTTATTAGAGCCTTTAAATGTAGCAACTTTATCATTTAGCACTTTGTCATCTTTTTGCTTTTACTTCTAAAGGCCATGAGAAGCTAATTTCTCACCCTTTCTAATCCAATATTTTTTTTTATTTTAATCCATTTTAATTATGAAATTTGATCTTTATTCATATATTTTCGATTTTATCTTTGTTTCTTTATTCTATACTATTTTATGATTGCTAAAGTTGATTATTTGCAATAATCTATTGCTAGATGATAGATTGTAATTTGTTTGTAAATGTGAATTGTTATGATTGATAATCATAATAGTAATTTAGGTTTTGATTATTATGTAGCCATTTTTCACTCAATTCTTGAAGAAAAATAGAGAATAAATTGATAATTTATGATTACAAATTGTTAATTTAGTTTCAGCTAAGTTTTAGTACTAAGTACTATTGCTAAATTGATTTAAGGGTTATTATAGGCATTCTAGATAATTATCAAATTGAATTCAATAATAAGGATTTAATCTAGATGATTGTTTGAATTAATTATATTAGGAATAGTTTAGAATTGCTACAAGGATTTTGGACAATTTTCTAGCTAAGTAATTGAATCTAGGATATTTCATTAATAATCAAGGATTAAAATATGAAATAAACTTAGATGAGAGAGCCTTCCTATCATCACACTTTCCTCTTTATTACTTGCATTTTTCTATTTAGTTAAATTTTCTTATTAAAAAAACCTTTCTTTTCCTTGTTGTGACCTATAATTAATTATTAATACTTTTTGGTTTGACTTAGACTCATCAATGCTACAAGTTATGGAGCAAATAGTTAACTAATTTTGGCATGTACAATGCACATCAAACAACAAGGTCAAAATTTATTCAAAAGAATCAAAATACATTATTTTAAATAAAAGGGATCAAAATTAAGTAATTTGTATTTAAGTAGGACTAAAGTTATATTTAAGCTTATTTTTTTAATTAAAGTATGATGATACATAAGCTCTATTTTGGTGTAAATACTTGACAAAATATTTAATAGGCGATAAGGTAGTTATTAGCTATTAGTTGAAAATAAAAGTTGTCAAGTTAATTAGTTACTTTAGAAGCATTTAAAACACATTAGCCATTGAAGTTTAGTTAAGTCATAAAATTGGTATATGAACTTTAAAATTCTACACTAAATCCCCTAAACCTTTTTTTTAAATATAAAACTATTAGTTCTATTGTTAAAATTAACAACAAAGTAATCTATAGGGTAAAATACACTGCCCTCTCTTATAGTTTACCTTAATTATGTGGACCCCCTTCTACTTCAGAAGCCCACATTAACCTTCTTAAAACCTAAAAATGAGCTACACATAAACCTATTTTTTAATTGATGGTGTTGAGCACCATTAGGTCAACAAAAATTTTTTTTTTTATTAAGAAATATCTAATCTACCCTTGTGAAGTTATTAAAAGAGGAGGTGAAGTCTAGAAACTCTCATGGAAGTGTTACTAAAGATTTTTAAAAATTTTGCAAGGGAATGATGCAAGGTTCATCTCATTTGAACAAGGTAAACAATTTCCCCCCTTTTTCCACCAAAACCCTCATCCTTTTCTCTACTCTTGAAATTTCATTAATTTTTTGTGGAATTTTTTTTTTGCACTAATGCTTGTTGAAGGAAGCTCCCTGTTTAAAAAAATATTTTATGACATATTATTTTTTTGCGTCTGCAATCATCTTTCATATACTAATTTTTTTGGTTTTTTTATTGGAAAAATCTATGGCAAGATGTCTTCAAATAGTGTTGCCGATGAAGAGCTAAAATTTTTGAAAAAAAAAATGCAAATGTGATCAAGTTGGATCTATGAAGATATCTAAATTTGAAAAGAATAAGGATTGACTATACTATGGGTGTGATTATGGATATAGTTTCATAGCATGGTGTGCATGTAAGAGGCTACTTAACATATGAAAGGGCAATGCGTATGGAGAAGGAACAAATTCTTGAGAGTAGTACAAATGTTCAACAAGTGAAGGATAAAATTGTGGATTTGAAAGCCTAAGATTGCTCATAAAAATATTAACATATTGGAACTTTAAAGCATTTTTGTTATCTTGCCAAACTAGTATAACATTCATTTTATTAGATTTATAGCTTACCAGCACCAAGCCAATGATTTTGATGTGTATACATGTACAAATTTTGTAACATTAAGCATATCATTCCTCAATTGCCTTTTTCAAACAACTTTAAAATCATTTAGTGCAGTCCATAAGCAAGCAAAATGAATCAACTTACATAATTGGAAGCAAATTTTGACTAATTATTTCCAAGATATCACCTTGTAAAGTCATTATGCAAGAGAATTATGAAATGCCCCATCTTTAGTATTATATTCTAGAAACCAAAGCAGCTATTGTCAACTAATTACAAAGGATAAACGTAAATCCTCTGTGCAGAGCAATGATCACGTTAACTTAACTCAAAATTAAGTACAACTTCCTCTGGACCTCCCGTGATAGAAAAATAATCTGTGATCTCAAAGAAATCGTATCATCATGTTATAAAGTAAAAAGTAAAGAAATTTGTATCATGTCTAATAAAACTTGAATAAAACCAAAAAAGATACATTCAAAACGTTAGAAACTTTTAGACTCGACGAATTCAAGATTAATCGAGGTCCAATAATGCTTCTTTACAGAGACTGCCATGTCTTTCCCTTTTCCTCGTAGGTTTCGTATTCATCTACTCGTTATGTAAAAAATCCTTTTCAAGTAACCCCCCACACTTACATTTAAAGTATGCAAAACATAGCAACCAGGCAAACCCGAATACAAATCCAAATTCTGCTCCTCCACATTCATCTCATATGAATTCAGGTTAATCCTCACAATCTCACCAACGTCAAAATCAGTTTCAGACTCACCAATCACTGAATTGAGCTTTTCTTTGATGACGCTTAGGGCAATTGATAGAAGGTCCTCATCCGCCTTAATCTTCTCCGACAATGGTCCACCTTGTTTTCATACATTGTCATCCGCTAACACTTTGTAAGATTCGATCAAAGCTTTTCATCTTTGCCAATAACTCGAATCATGACGATTTGACCTATATGAACTGGAAGCATGGAATTGACGAGAGAGGTCTCGCCTTCAGAGATTTCGAGCCAGAGGCTGCAAATATTTTTGCCGATAACACGGAGTAGATAGTGTAAGCTTCTGGAGTTTGGCATCAAATCATCCAAGCTGGCATTTTTTTTTTTTTTTGAAGCTCTAATGGCCATAATTCTAGAGAGAACACGAAACCGCCCTCGAGGAAGAATGAAAAATGGAAAATGCATCCTGATCAACACACAAAAGGAAAGGCAGGATTGTCATTCCGTAATTACTTCTTTACTAAAATTTTAATCAAGCGAAGAAATGAATTAAGATTCAAATATTCCTCATGCTTCTTTACTAAAGAGGAGGTATTTTATTCTAATTTATATCTAATAATAACAAAGTTGAAGAATAACTAATTTTTACATTTTTTTACTAGAATAAAAAAAATAACTTGATTGAATCAAGCTATTTCAACATAATTATTATTTATTTCTTTTTCAATTATGTTGTTTATCACAATCACAATTTTTAAGATGTTTCTGTGCATATTATATTATATTATATAAGTAAGAGTTTCTTATATTAAACTTGTGCTTTTTTCCTTTGTGTCACATGAAAGTTGTATGTCTTCATTTTAGTTAAAAATGTATAAATTGAATTATATGCTTTTAAGTTGTATGCTTTTTTCCTTTTTTTCCTTTGTGTCACATGAAACCCTTTTTGAGAGACTTTAGGGTTATAATTTAATTGAATTATATCTCCCATTTTAGTTAAAAATGTATAAATTAGTTATTTTTTTAACTCTATTATTATTATTATTATTATTATTATTATTATTATTATTATTATTATTATTATATATAAATTTTGGCATGAAAACATAGTGGAAAGGTAAGTAAGATGGTGAAAGATATGAGATGATATTTTTTGCCATTAGTTTTAATTATAGATTTAATGATTTCACCTTTTTTTTTTTCAAAGTTTAGAAAGGATAAGTGTAGGATTTCAAAGTTGATATATCAGTTTTATATCTTGACTAAACTTAGTGGTAATGTATATTTTCTTATTAATAAAATTAGTTGTTGAGCTTTTACCAAAAAGATAATAGCTATTAAATTAGCTTATAAATCTAAAATAACATAAATAATTACTTAATATTAATAGATATATAAATTCATATTTATTTTAAGGTAAAATTATATTAATACAATCAAAATATTAAAAATAATAAATTAATTACTTAAAATATAATTAATTATATTTTATTACATCATATATTTATTTATGTCAGTCAAATATGCAAAGATTTTTTATCCCTTTAGTTTTGTGGGAAAGAAACAACCATTGAAATTAATATAAGAGTGGGAAAAAATTGAGAAGAATATGATTTAAATAGTAAAGATATGTGCAATCTTATGGTGCTAGAGGTAAATGTGAAAGCATACTATACTATAAGGTAGGTGTCAAAATCTTATTCACTACTAGTTTAAAACACAATCTTAGCTATACATATATTTGATCGACAATTGTTTTATAGGTAAATCATGTTTTTTATTATTCTTTTAAATATTTTAAATTTTAATTACCCGATCTGTAAGAAAAAATTTCAATTTGATTTTTTGCTAATTCTTTTTTTTTTCTCCACCAGCAAAGCAACTTAAAGGCTACACAGAAAGAAACACCACCTACGTACAAGAGTACAAGCACATCCTAAGAATTTCTTCGTAGTTAATCCTATCACCGTATAGGATTTTTATTGGTGAACTTAATACTATGAGATATGAGGTAAATATCAGCCTTAATTAGATTCTTAGTTTGAAAATTTTTCTTGAAATCCTAACATAAGTCAATATAATCGAATAGTTTCTAACAATTGTCATTTGTGAATGCGAATATGTATGATTTATTTTTGTATTGAAGTATATGCAATTAAAGCCACCGTTTCAAGCTTCTCACACAAAATGAAAAAAATGATTAATTCCTAATTGAAAAAAGTGAGAAAGGAATCAGGTAGAAAATCAATACGTAGATCTTTCTGGTAATCACCATTTCTCTATCCCTAAATTATTTTATTGAGGAGTCGTGCAAAGTAAATAATTAAGTGGCATATTTCTATAATTGTTTTCCTTAAAAATAGCCTTAATATTTTATAATTTTTCTAAAGAAAAAGGTAAAATCTACATATGTCATGATTATATTGCACCAATACTTTTAGTACCAGGTACTATACGTATCATCTCTAGTACTATAGAAATGTCCTTAAGAAATAAGTTATCAATTAATTAAAAGAAGATGAATGAACTTGGAAATACAATTAAAAAGTTATAAGCTATAAGTTATAAGATACTAATCTCATTTGGCTAAATTTATTAATAGCTTATTTGAGCTCACCTACTGAAATAAATATATACATAATGAGCTTATTATATTGGTTTATAACTTTTTTATAAGCTAATTAGAGCTTATTTTTATAACCTTTTTCATGAAACTTACAAAAAAGCTTTATAAAACCTAAAAAGAGCTTAATCATAAAATATTTATATAATAATTTTAAAGATAAATACCTTTAATAAAATGCAAAAATCTTAAAATATTTCCATAAAAGAGGTGAATATCATATATCTTCATGACATAGAAATATTTTAATAATATAAAAACACTACTTTGCCTTTTTTTTCCCATTAAAGACTCAACACAATTACCAATTTTAATTTATCATTATCTATCACTAGTGACCTTTGTGCACTTACAACCTGCCACCTACCATCTCTACCCACTACCCTTACATCATTGTTGAATGCTACTTACTATCATCTATAATTGTTCACTACCAACAATTAGTTCTAACCACCACTCACTATTATTTACTATCATTGACCATTGTTTATCACCCCCATCATTATTGACCCTAGGCTTACTACCCACTACTAGGAGCGAGCAAAAATTTTTGAATCATGACTAATCAATTGAATTTAACTGAATTTGGTCATTCAGTCACAATTTACTTTAATACATGGTTGGTGGTTCTTCTTATTTTTAACAAATTTTTAATTTTTGTTTTAACATTGGTGAAATAACTTTTAACTGTTTTAATCCATCATCATTTAGCAAAACATGTTTCCTTATAATTTTTCTTTTAGCCCATTAATTAATCCTTCCACAAGGTGAGCATTGAGCTTTATTTTACCTTATTCTTAATATAATTAGATAATTACTTGTTTAGCCCATCCTTATTAATGTGATTATACAATTACCAAATGATAAATATTATTATAATTATCTTAGATTGATTTTTATAAATTAAAGTCCTTTCTAACTTTTTGTACTCATTATTCTAGGAAAACTCCAAAACCAATCACTGACACTATTTTCCCTTTTTTCTTTTGATCTCACCCGACTTCTCTTCAACCATTAAGTTCTTATTTCTCCTTACTCATTATTGATAGAGAACTAAAAATTTATGTCTCAAAACTTATCCAAACTACATATTTGAAGATTTACATCTTAAATATTTTTCAATGTCTTATTTGACATTATGTTTAAGCTTGAAAGTTTTACTTTTGTTTTTTCACTATAAATTGACTTTTGAAATGTTGAATAAGGACTCTGGGCATTTCATTGTATTTTGGTTATTTTTCATTGTAACCTAGCTAAGCAATAGTCTTGTTTTAATTTAATATAGCACATTTAAGATTGTGTGCAATACAATTTGTAATCACTCATTTTGACTTTTTGAAAGAGAAATCACATTTAATCATGCTTCATCTTCATCCTCTAAAAGATTTTTTTTTCTAATTAGTTGTAGTGATTTAATATTTAAAAAAATAGCTTATGGGACAAGAAAATTGTAAGTATTAATTCATCAAAAATTATCTCAGACTAATTAAACCAATGCGATTAGTTAATTTAGGTTACACAATTGCCATTAGTTATTATTAGTGTATGTTTAAGAATGATTATTTGTTTTGGTAAGTTAGATAGAAATGTCTTAATTGGTCTAAATTGATTAATGATCATTTTTGCCTATTACCAATAATTATCACTAACTATGACCTATGAATGACAAAGTGCCCTAAATTTACAATGCTCTACAAGAATTGCCTAATGGAGCTTCTAGATGGTATGATTTTTTTTCCTACAAGGCAAGATATAGGGTAAATTTTTACCTTAAATAAAATGATGGATATGACAATAATACATTATCTTACTTTATGGATCCCTATTATTATATTTTTATCTTATATACTAATATATATACATATTTACACACACACACACACACACACATACATATATATGTATGTATAATTTTTTAGCCACTTTAATAATTTAATGGTCTAAAAATTAAAAATACATTGAGATTTCACTTAAGATGAGAAAGGTAGAAAGTAATAATATTTTATTATTTACAATATTTTTTTTAGTTTCAAAATGTTTAAATTAATTATATATGATTTTAGACCTATATTATAATATTTTATTAATTATATATGATTTGCAATATTTAAATCTAGATTTTTTATTTATTACTTATTTACAAGTATTTAAAATTACTTCGTAATTATGTATAAATTTATAACATTTAATTTTGAAATTTGTATCTTTTAATTTCCTTTATTTATTTTTTATCATTTCCATTAAGTCCCTATGGAACTTTGTTACCCCATAGGTATAAGGATAGGGTAAATTTTGTCTCTAATCATAGGGCATGGAGTTAGATAATATTTTATCAAGAAAAGTCTAATTTGCTATTGCCCCACCCATTGCAATCCAACTACCATTACTCATCATTGTTGGCCATTGTCTATTACCCCTTATGATAAATGATTACCAACCCCACCATTTATTGCCATTAGCCACCTCTTGCCACCACCACCCATCACTATTAACTATTGTTTGTCATCACTCATTATTATTTACTATCGCCCACCTCTTTCCATTTTATCTACTATAGTATTATCGTAATTATTAATAAGCATGTTTTTTATTTAAAATTTTATAGTAACAAGTATTTATCATTGTTCTTTTTAGTAATTTCAATAATTATAAGTGTTTTAGTAGTTGTATATCCAAATAAATATGCATCAGTTATAAGTGTTTATCAAATTGTGTATTCAAATGCATATTAACTTATTTTAAACAATACTTATAGTAACAGAGCTTATAAAAAAGAACTTATAATAAAATCTTTTACTTCAGAAGTTTATCCAAATGGGACTATGGCATCAAACTTATTAAAATAGAGTTTTTTTTCTTCAATAAGCTAAAGTAAAAACCTTTTTTAACTTATATTTAGCTTATTGACCTAATAAGATATCTTACTGAGTGCGCAAAATACACTCTTAATCCCTTTTTAGCATTAAAAGTTCATATTTTTGCTCTTGTTATATTTTTTGTTCAATAAAACTAATTAGATAATTGTTAATGTTTAGAGTTATGAAATTTTAAGGTTTAGATATTTTATATGTAAAATTTATTAAGCTTTTTATGCTATATCCATGTTTCTATAAGTTTCTCTCATTCTAAAAGCCTCAAATGTAAAAACAAGATTGTGATTGTTAAAACTCTTTAACTCAAGTGACATTTGATTTTCCTCGAAGGTTATGCCTTTTGCTACATCTAAGGTTCATTCCCTAATCTTTATGTGTATATGTTTAATGGTTTAATTACTCTTATAATTCCAAATAATAATAATAATAATAATAATAATAATAATAATAATAAGATTGTGATTTGTATTAAGGAGTGAAATCTTATACAGGTTTTGGAGCTTGGTTGACTATTAACTATAAAAATGTAGCCAATCAACAGTTAGTTAGGCTCCATGCCATTTTTGTGATGTAGGACCTTACCCAACTAGTCTAAGGTTCATCCTTCCTTCGCCTATTCACATGCTAACTATGCTAATGTTGTCCTTTTTACACTAGCCTACTTGATACACTATATTTATGAATTAATGAATGTGTCATTACAATTCATTTTCTTCGTTTAAGTGTCATTTATTTATGAAAATTTCTCACATTCCCTAGACTATTTTAAAGAAAGTAAGGTTCCTATTTTTTGTTTAAAACTAAATAAAATATTCCTACAAATGTGAAGTCTCACAAGAATGTTTTTAACTTAATATTTTCGTAAAATATTTTCATAAGAGAGGTGGACCTCTTACATTATTATAATGATATAAAATGATTATTTTATCCATCTTTCTATGTCTTACCACCTCATTATACTATTACCCACCATTGTTGATTATTTGTCACAACCTTCTAAAATTTTAAATTTTTATTTCTAATTTTATACAAGAATAATAAAATTTATGTAAAGAAATATTGGTCAACATTTAAGTAGGGAATAATTAATTATTTGAGTAGAAATAAAATGAGAACTTTGTGTAGAATAGTTAAGGAAAAATAGATGAAATGAAAGATTTAAAGGCTAAGTGTGATTAGGGTTAAGTATATGGAGTGGAAAGGATTCAAGGCAATTTTTTTGCTCTTACTCTAAATAATTATCCCCTTATTTTCCTTATTTTAGCCCTTTACCTTTCATTTTCACCCGAAATCTTCATTTCCTTACTCTTCTCTTTCTTTATCTTCCACTCTTTTTCTCTTTAATAAATAAAGGTATCAATCTTCAATTAAATTTTCTCCACTTTTCAATCCAATTAAGGTAATGATCCTTAAACTCCAATTCTTTCATGATATTCTCTTATTTTCTTTTAGGTTAAAGATAAATAATGGGTTTTGTTCAAAGAAAGGATTTTTTTTAGCCCTAATCAAAATATTTAGGATTTTGTCTAAATAGAATAAAGCAAACTTCAATACTATCTCCTCATCATCTCCTTCATATAAGATGAGTAAGAATTTTAATTGAACTTTAGTAATTTTAGATGAAATTAGTTATTTGAGTTAGGTTTCCCTTATTTCTCTTTAACTGAGATGGATATGATGATTTTGAATATTTTGTATTGATTTTCTTGGTGATTCTAGTGTAAACAATTATGTAAATGCAATATTGGATGTTTTGGCTAAGTAGGTAGCTTTAGAATTGAACTAGAAATGAAGAAATTTTGATTGAACAATGAAATCACAAGAAATTATATGGAAACTTAAGTCATAGTCAACTGCGTAATTGACTATATCTTAGAAACATACTTTTTAGGTAAACATAGTCAAATATGCTTCTAAGGGATTTCTCTTTAGTAGTCTATAGTTGACTATGCTATTAGTAAAATTGCTCTCAAGGATTACACAATTAACTATTTATGTGAAGATTTGCCTCCAAACCCTTATAGTCGATTATATCCTTACAAAGTTACTATTTAGATTTATATAGTCATCTACATAGTCAAATATACCCTATGAAACTACATATATTATGCTATACAAGGGGTCAAAGTACATTAAATGTTCCATGGTACTAAGGCTAGTTGTTAAACATTAGATAATGATAAATATAAAGTATGAGGCATGCGTACAGGCATGGCAATATTATTATATATCCTCTTGTTTTGTGCTTAAAGTTATTTATTATAATTGATATTGAAATGCTTTATTATCTTGAGAATTGAAATAGGGTAATGATGTAGACTTATGATTTCAAACATCGAATCTAGTAATGTCTTGTAAGGGATAAAGGTAACTCGGAAAGACAAAGATGGGCTTGTGAAGGATAAGGATGGGTAGGAGTTACAATGACATTTACTTGCTTTCCATTTATTTATTTTTGATTTATTATTGATTTGATGATCTAGAAGTAGATAAGTTATGATATGTTGCCATTATAATATATGTAAGAATGATATTGGCTCATTATGATCGAATTATGAAGTTATAGGTTTGAATGTATTATATTTATGATTTAAATTTCTTATTAAGGATGATAATGTAGAAAGAGTGGTATAATTATATTGGATTCAATATTGCATGAAGGTAGATAACTTCTTTAAATTTCTTATGCTAAGGTAGGACACAAGATAATTGAAATAGATAATAGTACATTCATACTTGATGCATGATGCATCCATAATAATCTATTTTCATTGTTAATGTCATTCACATTTATTAAAAAGTAAAGCATCATTACACATTTTTTAAAATTACATTATTCATTGATGTAAAGTTGTGATGCCACCAGGTCACATGCTCAGAGATAGGTTATGACACCACCACTATTATTATCTATTATCATTGGTCATTTTATGCCATCACTTAATGTTATTAATTGTTACCTGTCACCACTTATCATTATTAATAATTAACTACCATAGATAGCTATTGTCCACCACCTTTATTAGGTTAACTCTCACTTTTTGTTATCAACCTCCAACCATAACCAACAAATATAATTGACCCTTCAATTTTTAATAAGGACATTTATAATCTAATAATATTTTTAAAATAATATAAATAAAATAAAATATTATATTCTAGCATCTTCAAGAACTTCTTTAAATGAATCAAACATGGTAATATAACATTTTTAGGAATTACATTCCTAAATATCATATTCCTATGAATATTATAGTTATTGGAAATGTATAATTCCATAAACCAAGTGCTACCCTAAATAAAAAAGGGCCATTCTTCCTTTTTAAGGGGGCTACAATTTAGGCTTTGGCTAAAGGCATAATCTTTTGTGTAATTTTTGGGCTTTTTTAAAGACTTTTATCCATTTGTTTTCTTGGATTTGCTTTAAATTTTTACTAGTTTTGGTAACCACATTATTAGGTTTCTTGCTTTTCCTATTTATTCTAGTTATGACTTAATATCTATAATTGAATTGGATTAGTTTTCCTATTTACTACTAGTTGTTGCACATGACAAGCTAATTGAAGTTTAAATTACTTAATTAATTTTGATTAAATTGAAAATAATGATAATAATTAATTTGATTTTTCAAAAAATTAAGATGAATAAAATAAAGGTAATAATGAAAAACATCAATTTTCCATCTTAGGATGATTGCATTTTATCCTCACAACTTTAATAACTTGCAATTAAAATCTTGAATTGTATAAAATTTGAAATTAACACTCATTATTAACTTAATTAGCTATTTTATATAATTATGTGAATTTTCCATGAAATTTTTAAATTAAGAATTGAACTATTATGGTGTTTTGATTTAACATATTTTTTCCATACATAAATTTAAAATCATTTTCTTATTTCTAATTAAAATTTTATATAATTTAATTTTCATTAATTATATACATAAAAATTATATGTGAAAAATAATGTGATAGAATAATATCCATTGTTATTAACATACTTGCTCAATAATTACATGAAAAGATTAATCAAATTGATTATAGGTGTTAATATTAAGGTTTTACCTAATTCAAGGTTTTAATTGCAAATTTTCAAAATTAGGGAAGTAAAATGCGTTCACCTTAAGAGAGTATTTTGCATGTTTTTTCTTAAGTAAGTTTTAATTTATGAAGCATTTTTGGAATAATTGATCTCAACTTGGTAAAATTATAAACTAGTAAACATATAAGAGTTTATAGACTCATGTTTTGAAATAGTTAATACAATCTTTTTAAGCTCTTAAATAGAATGCTCATGCCTTGAAAAACTTTTGAGGTATGGTAGTCTTGCCTATACATTCATTATAGAACTTTCTAGAGCAATCCTTTTTAATTAGCACGAATGTGTTCACTTTAATTTGGAAGTTTTAAAAATGATTTGTTCTTCTAATTTATGAATTAATCAAATTTCACCTTGCTCATATAGAAGTATTAAATTAATTTGACCATAATTAGTTTGTTTTGAAGACCCTTAGTTAGGATTTTTTTTGGAACTTTTACTAGGTTCAATTGTTAATAAGGAAATTAGGTTTAAATGGATTTTAATTTATTAATGGAGAATATGTTTGATTTGTGTCAACCATAGGATAAAATTTGTTGGGACTAACATTTGGGTTAAAATTGTTTCACTTAAAAATAATATTTGAAAATATTAACTTTTTTGGTTTGAAAAAAACATTTGGAAAGCTTTTGAAAAATGGTTCAAATGATTTGCAAATGGATTTAAAAGTATGTTGAAAATGATTCAAAACTAATCTATTTTTGGGATTAAAATCTAGAGCTAGTGAAGCACTTCGTGAAGTGCTTTGTATACCCTATCTCAACATTTCTAAATTGATCTCATGAAGTGCTTTATGAAGCATTTTGCACCTTATAATAAGTTTAACTATGTAGGGTAAAGTGCTTCATGAAACACTTTGTCTTATAATGATTCAAAATTTTCTAGCCCATAAAGTATTTTGTGAAGTACTTCATTTTATGTTGATGCATTTATAACAGCCATTTTAAGATTCTAATGGGCATTTAAGGGTTCTAACCCCTATTTAAACACTTGAACTCATTTTTAAACATATATTTAGAGCTTACATTGTTATATTGACACACTTCTCTTCTTGCCATCCAATGCTTCAAATCCCCATGAACCAATTAGATTCAAATTTTCTTTTCTAACTTTTCATTGTATAATCAAACTTTAAGAGTCTATAAGCTTATTTTTCTGATTGTAAACACTCATTTCATATATTTTAGGGTAAAGTATCCTTAGAATTACCAAGAGTGTGGGTTCTCTTAGTAAAATATTCTGTGAGTGAAAAAATCTTAAAAGGATTAACTTATATTCAAGTTAGATATCATAAAAGCTTCTCCAAGTGCCTAGTTTAAACTTGAAGAAATAGTAGAATTTGCAAAATCTAAATTAAGTAGGTTTAGTAGTGAATGTACTCCTTAGGGTGTTAGACTTTTAAAGGTTGAACTACTATAAGCCCTTGCATTTGATTTTCTCTATCTTTATCTTTTTACTTTTTCTATATATTACTTTATTTTTATTTAATAAGGTTACCAATTTTTCTTTTATCTTAATTGCTTTAAAATTGATTGTTACATTGGGTGATCATTTGTTTATTATTTCCAAGTGAAAGTTGTTTATAAAATCTTTGTAAAAGAAAATTTATTTTCAAAAGGGGTAAAATTCTAAAATCCAATTCACCCTTACTTAAGTGGAATCCTCAGTTACAGAAATGAAACTAGATTAATATAAATTCATAAAATCTGGGCATAAACATGAAAAGATAGTGCCATGGAAACCAGTGGGAATAAATATAAATAAATAAACCAAAAAAAGGAAACTACCTATCAATATCATGTAGTAAATTTTCTCATGGTCTAAGCAACTAATATTGAATACTAAAAGTTCTTTGTATAATAGTTAAATTTTAGGGAGCATGAATTTCATTAGAGGAAATCATTATCTTGATCTTTAATTGTATATTTTAGGGGTGATAAATAGCTTAAATGAGACATAGGCCTAGCATACAAATTGTTCCACGTAAATCATGAGTGCCAATCAAATTTAGTGGAAAGTACTACTAAAAAATCATAACTTAGTTTAAAAGTTAGAACATTAGGGATAAAAGTTAGAACATTAGGGAATAGTTAAGAAGTCAATTAATCTCCTATGCCTCCCAAGAAATATAAAGTTAGAACATTAGGGATAAAAGTTAGAACATTGGGGAATAGTTAAGAAGTCAATTAATCTCCTATGCCTCCCAAGAAATATAAGGTAATCAATAATAATGTTGTATTGGGCAATTAGAAGATAAAAATAAAAAGAAAAGAAAATTCTTGAAACTTCATTATCATTATTATCCACTAGCCCACAACATTCATTTAGAGGGTTTTTTCCCCTTAATTTTGAAACATAAACTAAGGTTTACATCATTCTTGCTTAAGCAATTTTATATATACGGTTATTGAACAATAGAAAAGTCATCTTAATCACCTAACTATTAACATACAAATTTAAATTCCTATAAACAAAATCAAAGCCAAGAAGAGAATATCTAGCCTTTATAACGTATTCGAGTTTGGAAATTTTGAAAGCAAAGTGAGGAGAACTAAAAGGAATAAATTAAAAATAAAGTGAAGTCATGAGTTTTGTGAGGCATGTTTTTTACACACTGATATGCTAAATAGAGCAAATGGGTGGTGCATCAATTAGTTCCCAAATTTAACATATTAAATAATCATCATCATCAGTTTCAAAACCATTTCTTTGAAGCTAAGCATTTTTCATATATTAATTGAAGTTTACACTTTAAATCAAATGAACAAAACCTCTTTCGCCTAAATAGGAAAATTATGGAACCTTAAACCCTAAAAAATTAAGCAAATATACTAAAAATAATCAACATGAAGCCTTAGCAGTGTGAATCATGGAGGATGATGAACTTAAATCCTCTGACTTGCCATTATTGGTAAAGCTTAAATTAGTACTCTAAAGAGAAAGACATAAATTTACAAAATCAATCATCTAAGCAAAATGAAAATTTGCTTCTAACAACTAAACAAAAGAAAAGGCATAATCACCTTTTTTTAATTGATTTTTTTAGAATATTATAAATAAATGAATGAAAGATTAAAAATTGAAATATTTTTAACATTTCTCCATCAAATGAAATAACATATAGGATTTAAAATTAGAGGAGAGGTTTGCATAATTAAGGTAAACTATAGGGAAGATCAATGTATTTTAACTCAAGAAAAATATGATTAAAATAATTAAGATATAGGTTATCAATTAACTAAAAGAAGTTAGGTAAATTTGAAAAAATAACTTAAAAGATACAAGTTATAAGATATTAGCCTTGTTTAACTAAACTTATTAATAGCTTATTTAAGCCTATCCATTGAAATAAATATTTTATATAAGTTTTAACAAATAATTGGATAAGCTTATTATATCATTTTACAGTTCCTCTATAAGCTAATTAAAGCTTATTTTACAAGCTTTCTCATGTAACTTACAAAAAGAAAACTCTTATAAAGCTTAATCAAAAAATATTTTTGTGATAATTTTAAACATAAATATCCTTAATAAATACAAAAATATCAAAATATTTCCATAAGTGAGGTAAGTATCGTAGATTATCATGATTCACGATATAATATTGTTTTAATAATATAAAAGACTATTTTTCCTTTTTTTTCCATTAAAACCTTATCACCATTATCAATTTTAATGGATCATTATCTATCACTAGTGACCTTCGTCTACTAACACCTACCACCTTTACCCATTATCATTGATAACTACTTACTATTACTTTTACTTACTATCATTAACCACTACCCATATACTCATAGTTATTGATTACTGTTGGGAATTCGGATTATCACATGCAGCGGAATTTTAAATTTTGATCCGAATTCTACCTAGGATCCATGCAAAAAGCATGAGTCAATGATTAAGGTTTTACCTATTGGGCACTCGTGTTTCTACTGATCAAAACTTGAGAGCGGATGAATCAAACGCCGGCCGGAAGGTATAGCGTCTCTACGGTATCCACACGGAGTGAACAACGACCTCTCACCCTCCACGCGTCTGCTAGGATGCGTTTTTCTCTCTAAGAATTAGGATTGGATGTTTTTGAGTGATTTAGGGTTTATATGGAAGCTTAAAACGTGATTCTTAAGTGCTGCCCTCAAGTCCCCTTTTATAGAACTTAGGCAAGTCATAATCCTAGTCCTACTAGGATAATGCTTCCAAAATCCTAATCACACTTAACAACTCATCTTATCCTTATTCTAGAGATAATGGGAAGAGATAAGACTTATCTATTAATTATCTAATATTAGATAATGATATTATCTCATAATATAAATATCTTAATATTAGATAATTGCATATAGTTATCAAATATCAAAATAATATTATCTCATAATATTTTTATCTAATATCTGATAAGATAATTACTTGATATTACTTTAATATCAAATAATATCACATAATATATATATATATATATATATATATATATATATATATAAACGTGAATTTATTATTCTTAATAATATATATGCACGAAAATAAGTCCAATTAATTGGATATTAATATAATTAAAGTCCAATTAATTATTGTCTTATTCCTACTCCTTTTGTGTGACCCTGTAGGTTCTTACTACGTTGACAATGACTTATTATTGAGCCATAGACAGCGAGCGGTATCTAGCAATACATCACTGCCACTCAAGTAGTAAGAATGTCTGTGATTCGACATCCACCTAATACATGATCAACGTTTTACATCATAACCCTTTTGTAATAATATCCAAATTGAACTAGAGGCATGGAATGTGTCATCCTCGTCAATGTTCAATTTATATTTCTTGATACTGAGTAGACTTAAAATAAATAATTAATATCACATATTAATTCAACTGAGTATGGCCATGCATTTCTAAGTCTCACTCAATCAAGGGGCCCAAGGATATTTCTCTTTTATACAAGAGTAACAAAATTCCATTTACATCACTCACTTCCCTCTGCATGATTTATGACACACCCAATCAATGCCCTACTTGTCACCTGATTAAAGGTGACATAGGACAATATTAAAGTGAGTAATTCCTCATGTAGGGAACCGTAGTGACTTCAGGTCAAAGATTTATGCGTAGTTGTGATCATATGAGAATAACTTATGACACGTTTATCCATGCAATATTCTCATAGTGGGTCAGTCCAGTACATTGTTCACTAGCAATGTACTCATGTATTGACTTGATATCACATATCCATGATTCGTAATCATCAGTCACTATACATGCTAGTCTCGATGTATTATTACTATCCTTTTTCATAATAATACTTGACTAGGGGCATTTTAGGAATAGCAAAGCTATTCCAAGGATAATTATTATATTAAGTTATAAATTGCGCATAATAATAATAAAAACAATATAATAATTAAATTGCCTAAAATAAAATATAATACATTGTGTATAACTCTAATCATCTTATATGATTGGTTCTAGGACACACACCAACAATTACCACTTATTATTTTTAGGCACTTTCCACTACAACAATTTGGGGATATTCAAACGATACTTATACAGATGACAAAGTCTTAATTGTCTATATAGGCCTCCAAAAATTTTATTTTTTTAAAAAAATTGAAAAACCTATACAGACGACATTTGTCGTCTATATAGACATGTGATCTGTATAGAGGATGGCTATACAGACCACATTGTGGTCTGTATAGATCCATAGAAATAGAAACCTAAAAAACCTATATAGACCACAACGTGGTCTGTGGTCTATATAGCGCAACTTTATATAGACCATAAGAGTGGTCTATATAGAATTGTGTGGTTTGTATAGCCTAAATCAATACAGACCATAAGAGTGGCCTATATAGAGCCCCCTGTGGTCTGTATAGAGTCAGCCCATACAGACTACATTGTGGTCTGTATAAATCCCAACCTATACAGACCACATTTGTGGTCTGTATAGCCCTGCTCTATACAGACCACAGGAGTGGCTTGTATTAAGCTAGGCTATACAGACCACAAATGTGATTTGTATAGCTCCCAACATATACAGACCATATGAGTGGTTTGTATAGACTTCCTCTATAGAGACTACTGAGCCAAACTATACAAACTACAATATCGTCTGTATAAATCCTTAGCTACACAGACCATGTTTGTGGTCTGTATAGGTTGGATCTATAGAAACCACACATGTGATCTGTATAAATCCATCCTATACAGACCACAAATGTGGTCTGTATAAGTCTTCCCAAATTTTGTAAAGCAAAAAATTTTGAAATGATTTATACAAACAACACTGTAGTTTGTATAAGCTAGATTTATACAGACCACATGTGTGGTCTGTATAAATCACCCATATATATATGTTAAATATTTTAAACTTTATTTAGATATTAATATCATTACTCATTATGTAAAAAAAATTTTTTCCATTAAATCTTATTTTATATTCTCATTGGAGAATTTTTTTTTGAGTTATTTGATTATGTAAAAATTAATCATTTAAAAGTAATTGTGTAATGAAAATTGTTTCTAAGATAAAAATTATGAGTAAAAGTTTTCCATTCAAAAATAATAATTAATTAGTATTATTAATTATAAAGCATCAAATTATAAATATTTTTAAATTAATTATTTATAATTATCTATTTTATAATTATTTCTTATATGAAATCATTTTAAAAGATATCTTATTATTTCAATCATCTTAAATTTTAGAGAAATGAATTAAAATAAAAAATGAAATAATTTTAAAAATTATTTCAAATATAATTAATGACCATCATTATATTATATTAATGAATTAAAAAATTATGTCAATTAATATTTAATTATCAAATTTAGAAATAAAAATATTATTTTCATTTTTTAGTTTAGCATTAATTTTGATTGTAAAGTTAGGATTTCAAAGGTTAAATTTGCATAAGTGTCCTAAAAATATTAATAGCACAGACCTTTATTTATCATTAATGATTTGAATGAAAAAATAATAAATAAAAAAGTAATTTAACTCAAAATATTTATTGAAATCAATCTATGTATAGGGTATCTTTAAAGTACAAAGTGATAAGAATGATAATGAAGTAGAGTTAGAACATATCAAATTTTTTTAACCTATATTCAATTATTGAAGATAATATCATGTTGTGTTATACCCATTATGGTATATTAGAATGTTGCATAAGAGTTACAACTACTTAACATAATTTAAAAGATACATTTTTTACAATTTACACTTCATTCTTTTGATTTTAATGATGTGATTAAATATTTTTACTTATAATAGGATTAAGGTTGATAAGTATCCCTTTATGATCATATTATCATTAAATTTATTTAATAAAATTTATTGATATATTTTTTATTTATTTTTCAATATTGTATTTAAAATTTTTGAATTTAAAGAAGAGCTAATAAAGACCTTTCTTCTTTTAAATAGTGTAAAAGCAAAATATACATTAGTATTGAAAGATATATTGTTATCTTTATATATCATTTTTAAATTTAATGAAATTATTAAGTATAGAAAAAAGTTTATTCAAATAGAAATTTTTTTGTTTAATTATTTTTTATTATTAATATAATATATAAAGACCTCTATTACAAATATATAGTAATCGAGATTTTTCTAGAATAATTCCTTCATTAAATTGAAGATCTAATCTAACTAAATTATTTTACTCTATATCACACATTTCAATCCTTGTATAAATTGTAAATATAATTATAATTATAAAATAGATATAATGTATCAAATTTTAATGCTTTCATAATTTTTTTTAAATATTAAAACTAATTTTAAAAATAATTGAGACTTTGTTTAGGTTTGTGTATGGTTCCACTTATTTTATCTATTTTTTTTATATATCTATCTTTATATTCACCTAACAATGTTCATATGTCAATATCATTGACATACATGTATATATATGTAAAATGATTTCTATTGTAAAATAAACTTAATAAAAATAAATTTTTTTAATTTAATCAATTAAGAATATATTTATTTTTCATGTTGTTTAACTATATAATTTACTTATTATTTCACTTTATTTTAATTGATCTGTTGCACATTTTTCTTTTTTCTGTTATTTACTTTTGTTAATTACAATTGCAATGTAAATATCTCTAGATCATAATAATATAATATAATATAAATTTTCACAAAAAATACTTTAAATATCTCAAAAATGTAATTTTCTAATTTTTTTAATTTTCTCTATTGTATGGTTTATTTTTTAATAAGTTTAAAATTTAATATAATTGAATTATTTTGATATATGTCATATCACTTAATTATTGTACCACATATTCAAGTTAAGTCATTTTAAATCTAAATATATAACTATAAATAAATACAAGTAAATTACATTCTAATACTTTATGCACTTTCTTTACACATTTAACATAAAGATAATGTTTTAAAACCCAGTCTGACTATTAATCTAGCAAGACAAACGGGTGAAGGTCATACTAGTTCAATCAGATAAATCAAATGGTTAAACTAGTGAGATGATTGACACACACACACATATATATATCTGAAAAAATTACATTTACTTAATTTATATAGGTGTAATTTTTAAAATATAATAAATAAATATTAATTTTGTCATAATTATAAATTAAAGTTTAAGCATTATCATTATACATACTAGAAAGTTACTGTTATAATTTTAAAATCTATTCTATAAAAAATTTAAGCGTAATTTAATTGTTATATTAAAAATATTAATTTCCTAAAATACAGTAGGAAGTAGTATTAAAATTTCAATTTTACAACAAAATTAGAAGTTTTTCCATGATTATAAACATTCAACACAATTTAAATATATTTTATAATGTTAAAATCATACTTTATATATGTTTATCAAACATTTTAAATTTATTTTTACAAGTAGAGATAATGTTTATATAAATGAAATGTAATTCCTTGTATGAGTGAATGCCAACACAGGCAACAGGCTAAAATTATGCCAAACAAAGGGGCATGGGTTCGAGGCTTCTCCATGGCATTTTTTGGAAATTTAAGGCTCCTTGGAATCACGTGCTAATGCAAGGCAGGAAGCAACCAGAGCAACAGGCAAAAAGGGGACAGAGCAGTAGGTGAGAAGGCAAATGAAGGTGACACGTGGCGAGAGAGCAGGCAGGAAGCACCCGCATGTGACACGTGGCACAGAGGTAGTGGTGGAAGGCATGTGCATACTGACAATGTGCAGGGATTAGACAACACGTGGCTTGCACAGATTGGTCAAGTCAGAGATTAGATGACATGTGGCATGTGCAGACTGACAGGGTAGAGATTAGACTGCACACGTAAATTGACTGATTAGACAATAGAGATTAGACTGCACACGTAAATTGACTGATTAGACAACACATGGCATGTTGTTAACATCTTATGTACTGCTTAGTTGAAATTCATGTATTTTTATTAATGCAATACTATAAAATATATTTTCTCAGCAGGGAAACTATTGTCTTTTATAATATGTCCAAATGATAGAGGTTTTTTTTAATAACTTTGATATAAATATATTATATGTATATTTTTTACTTTCATTTTTATTGTTGAATGACATTTATAAATTGTTGTTGTTGTTGCTATTATAATTACTAAATGATATTTATATAGTGATTGATATTAGTGTAGTGATGTTTTACCATATTTTATTGCTTTATTGTGCAGATTAGAATAATTAATATCTTTTACAATTTTATATATTTGTTAGATTAGTTATATTATAAGTTAGGTAGAAAATACATCAAATAAAATTTATGTAGAAGTTCACAAAATTAGAAAACAAAAATATAAAATGTCTCATAATCTATAATTTCATGAAACCTTTAACCATTTAGAAAAGTAAATGATGAAATTACTTTACAACAAATGCATATAAACTATTAGTTTAGCAACTTCCCCTATGTAAAGTACATTCTCTAATTAATAGATAAAAAATTTTAATTTAGTTAAATGTAATTATAATAAATTATTAGTATAAAATATATTTTATTATGATTAAATAAATAGAAGATACATTGTGATAAAATAAACTAGTGTTAAGCTTATGCTATGCCTAGGCTTCTATTTTTTTTTTAAAATGAGAATAATAAATATTATGTACAAAGAATTATTATAATATTAAATATAATTATTTATGTGCATACTATAACAAACTATATGCTTAAAGTTAAATATATGATATGATATCAACACTGAGCAATATTAACATTTAAGTTATATAAGAAAAAATTAGAAAATGTGGAATAAAGTAAGGAAAAAGAAAAGAAACAATCGTGGGTTATAAAGTAATATAAGAGTAAAGAATAAAATTTAAGTAAATTAAAATTTTCACTTATTAAATTATTATGACAAAGATTAAATGTATATTTGTTTGTGAATATATTTGTTTAAGATATTAATGTCATAATGTAAGTAATGGGGTTGAATATAAACAATTGAAAAAAGATAAATATGAATTGTATAGAAAAAGGAAGAGAAATAATTAGTAAGATATAAAGTTATATAATTATTATTAAAGGTAGAGTATGAACTTGAAGAAATAAATTAAAATTTTAATGTATGTCAAATATTTTTATAATAAAAAAAAGTATTATATATATATATATATATATATATATATATATATATATATATATATATTACTTGGTGATATTAACATATGAGCTATATATAATAAAATGCACGCATACGAAAATAATTATAAAAGTATAATGAAATAGATTAAAAAATTTAAAATAATGCATAAATCGTAAAATAATTTCAAGAATTCCTTATAATCATTTCAAAATGATATAAAAAATTTCTATTCCATGATTTGAAAGATCATATCCAATGTTATTCTTTATACAAAATTAAGGAGTTATAAACTACATCCATGTAGTTCCTAAATTTTACCACTTTAGGGGGCAATTAATATACTATATTTAAACTTGTTTGTTGAATGTTGTCATTTAATAGTGTAACGTATATGTTCTAGTCATTGTCAAGACTACCAGTCTAGAAATCACACCATGTTCTATTTGAAGCATATTTGCACTATAACTTTAGACCTGTTCAAGGGTTGGTTGATCTTTTTAGATGAACTAACCCTTGAATTGTCCAGAGAATATAGATAGTTTGGGATATTCCTTCAATTTTTGTGATAACCTTATCTACTCGTCATTTCACTTAGTTAAATTTTTTTTCTCTTCTAATGTTCTCTGGGTATGTACCATATCAGTGTATACTATACACACTTGGAGAACGAAGGGGAGATGCTGCCAAAATTTTATCATTTGTAAAATGCATCATGGATAAGTGAAAACAATAATAGGGGGAATATCTCGAATGGGATAGGGCTCTACCTATTAGAAGTGGAGTGATAAGGTAGATTTAGAACACACAACAAACATATACAATAAATATATACACATAATTGAATTACATGATGACTTGTGCCGTTGTAGGTTAGTTATGCCATGTCTGTTAACAAAAGCTAGATAAACCTACAAGATCGGTTATCTAATGCATACTGGAATGGTGCTATTACATTTATGGGTAGAGCCAAAAACTTTATCGATGATAGAAGGATGGTAAGATGTCCATGCAAAAAGTGTTTGAATGTGTTATACCAAATATTGGATACCTTGGAGGCACACCTAATAGATAATGAATTTGATCTGTTGTATATGAACTAGATCCATCACAGTGAAGGGTATATACTTAGGGCTGAGGTTATGCGTAAAGCACCCATACATAATGCTGATGAGATGATTGATGTCAGATATGACTTTATTGGCCCTCATGCCACTGATGGGGAAGACAATAATGATGGAGTTCAAAATAAGGACATTTTAGGGGGAGAAACATCTCATGAACAAGCCTTTGATAACTTATTTATAGAAGTTGAAATAGAATTGTGCTCCAATTGCACAACCTTTTCCTCGCTAAACTTCTTAATTAAGCTTATGCATCTAAAGGTACTTTACAAGTGGATGAATAAGTCATTTGACTCTTTACTAAAATTATTAAAGGAGACATTATTGAATGATAACAAATTGCCTGGGTCACATTATGATGTAAGAAAATGGCTTAATAAGCTGGGATTAGGCTATGAATCAATTCATACATGCAAGCATGATTATGCTATCTTTTAGAGAGAGCATGCTAAAGCTAAGACATGTCCAATTTGTGGAGAAAGTCGATGGGTTGACAAAGATACAAAACGGAAAAAAGGTTCCTTAAAAGGTCTTGCGATATTTTCCATTAACCCTTAAGTTGAAACAGTTATACGGATCAAGGCACACGGTAAAAGATATGACATGGCATAAAATAGGACGATCCATCGAAGATGTAGTTTTATGACATCCTATTGATGGGGAAGCTTGTCAAGATTTTGACAAAAGGTATCCCGATTTCTCAGCAGAGCTAAGGAAGGTGCGGTTGGATTTGAGTGCGGATGGATTTAATCCTTTTAGTGATATGAGTCTATCATACAACATATGGCCAGTTGTCCTGACCACATATAATTTATCACAATGGCTTTGTATGAAAAAGTCCTTTTTCATGTTAACCATACTAATCCTTGGGCCACAATCTTCAGGAAAAGATATAGATATCTTCTTAAGACCGCTTGATGAAGAACTAAATCAATTATAGGAGATTGGAGTTGAAACCCGAGATGTTACTACAAATAGCATGTTTAAGATGCGAGCGTCATTAATATGGACTATGAGCGACTTTCCTGCTTAAAGTAGTTTATCAGGTTGGAGCGGACAAGGATACAAAGCATGTCCCACCTACAATGAAGACATGCTATCAATGTGCATTAAAGGGAAAATTGCTTATGTCGATCATCGTTAATTCCTTCCGATGAGCCATAGCTGGCGAAACAGTAAAGACTTTGATGGAAAGACTGAGAGGAAAGCTTCTCCAAGATAATTTACTAATGATATGATCATGGATCAATTAAATAGAGTACGTTAGAAATTGCCTGGAAAACACATGCAATGGGGTGGAATTAAGCGGAAGAGAGGTGTAGATTAACTTAATTGGAGTAAGAAGAGTATCTTCTTCAAGCTTTCATATTGGTCCACAATGATCTTAAGGTATAACATTAACATGATGCATGTTGAGAAAAAATGTATGTGACAGCATTGTGGGTACACTCCTAGATATTGAACATAAATCAAAAGACACAGATAATGCAAGACGTAACTTAGCCAACATGAATATAAGGTCAAAATTGCACTTATATGAAGAGAAGGGGAGGTGGATGAAACCATATCCTAGATACAAGCTCAATCAGGATAATTGATGTCGATTTTGTCGATTCATTAAAAATATGAAGTTTCCTGATAGGTTTATTAGAAGTCTAAGAAAGAATGTAGTCAATAATGACACCAAAATTAAGGGGCTAAAATCCTATGACTGTCATGTAATTATGTAACCAATTGTTGGCACTTGCAGTGCGAGCTTTTCTGCCAAAAGAGTTAGCATTACCGATTATTGAGTTGTGCAATTACTTCAAGCAAATTTGTGCAAAAACTCTAAATAAGCAAGATGTGAAGCAAGCTAAGGAAGATATTGTATTGATCTTGTGCAAACTTGAAAGGATATACCTTCCAGCATTCTTTGATATAATGGTCCACTTAATGATGCACTTGCCTGAGGAAGCACTATTAGGGGGTCCCGTTCATTTAGGTGGATGTATTCGTATGAGAGATATATAAAGAAAGTGAAGGACTATGTTAGGAATCGTGCTCGACATGAAGGTTCTATTGCTGAAGGGTATATTATAGATAATGCATTAACATTTTGTTCTATATATCTGCAAGGGGTGGAAACAAAATTCAATCGAACTCACCATAATCAGGATATGGCCAATATGAGCACATATAGGCAATTGTCAATTTTTAGATCTCAATGTTGACCTATTGGTAGAAAGCATGTTGTTCATTTTGATAGGAGGGATCATAATACAGCAATATGGTACATCTTCAATACATCCTCAACAATTGTCCTGAAATTCAAAAATATTTACAATAAATCCCTCAAATTATTTTTGCATTTCATCCAATTCATTTTATTTCTTAATAAGCCTCTTCTATAATGTAATTAACATAAATGACAATTACAGACAAGTGGTTATCAAAACATTAAATATTTACAAAGGACCCAATTTCCTTCGTGGTTTTACTCAAAGGTAATTCTTTATCATTCTTGTTACACCCTAATGTTACACAATTTTATTTTATACATGTGTTGTTATTGTTCACTTTAAAAATTATACAGATTTACCACATTTACAAGAGTGGATCTCTTGAGGCAACTAATGAGCTATTATCCTTAGCTTCTGGACCAAGCTTCACAATTATGTCATATTCAGCGTGTGTGGTAAAGGGAGTTCGTTTCATAATAGCTTCTCGAGATGCAACGCACAAAACCCTAAATGGTGGGGTTTTTGTGTTTGGAATTGAAGATAACACATTTTATGGTATTTTGGAGGAAGCCATAGAGTTAAAGTTATCTACATAATTATTCTATGACTCTTTTTAAATGTAAATGGTATGACACTGATCACAGAAAAAAGAAAATTATTATAGATAAAAATATAACAAGTATTTCTATCAATGCTCAGTAGTATAAAGATGATCCATATATACTTACATCTCAAGCATGACAAGTTTTTTACATTGAAAATCCTTTTAACGGACTAAACTGATGAGTTATAAATAATATGGTGCATCATGATGTATGGGATGTTCCTGACGATGATAATATTAGTGCCAATGGTGTATCCTATTTGCAGGATGATAACTCTGCAAACTTTGTCCTCACAGTAAATCTTGGAGATTTTGCCTTGATTACCTTGCGGGATCAAAACCATAACCTTTATTTTATTTTATCTTCTAGAAATGTTCTGGTTGCTTCGCGGATGTATGACAATTTTATAATGATGATGATGATATAGAAGATCAAATCATTGGGGATTACACAGAAGAGGAAACTTTAGAGTCCAGTGACAATAACTTAACTAATGAAGAAGATAATGACCTTGCAACATTCACTGATGATGAATCTGATGGATCAGGACTTTTTGGTTTCTTAAGTAGTTATTAGGTATTGTATTTTGATAATTTTGGATTTTGTAGTAAGTATCATTTGTAACCAGTTACCCAATTATTATTGAATAACTCATTCTGTACGTACTAATGTAATTTATCGTGGAAGAATGAATTATTTCATGTATCATAAGTATTACTTATTTATAGAAGATAATAACTATCATATTGATAATGACTCAACTGATGAAGAAGATAATAACCTTGCAACATTCACTGACGATGAATCTGATTAGGATAAGGATTTTTTAGTTTCTTAAGTAGTTATTAGGTATTATATTTTGATAATTTTGGATTTTATAGTAAGTATCGTTTGTAACCAGTTACCCCAATTTTTATTGAACAACTCATTCTGTACGTGCTAATGTAATTTATCATGGAAGGATGAATTATTTCATATATCATAAGTATTACTTATTTATAACAGATAATAACTATCATGTGTATTTGATTATGTATAACAATGCTTGATAGCCATGGCTGATGTTATGTCACACTATCACAGAGGAGACAGTGAACACAACCCACCACCAGATCCCACTTATATCCTTTCCCAGTGTGAGACAGGTGAAATTGGTTATAGTAAAGTATTTTACTCTATATTTTTTTCTATAAATTTATGTTCTTAACAAAGTTTTGTGTTTGAAAGCTGCATCAAGTCGATGGTATCATAGCAAATCAAGGTCCTTAACATTCCATTAAAAAATACAAAAGAATAATGAGAGCCCTTTGCCTGTTTGCTTCAATAAGACAAGTACATGACAGGCAATTAGTCCGAATTCAAAGCATTTTGCATGTGACATAGAAGTGTTAGTCGGTAGCATTGTGAGCCCTTCCATAAAAATTGGAGGCAAGTGCCTGAGGAGTAGTGAGAGCATGTCGTGTAGGGAGTTTATGTGAGTACTGTGACAAATTTTTGATATTATTTTTTTTAAATTGAGATTGATACAAACAATAATAGAAAATGCTTTCACATATTCCAATATAGTCCCACTTTGAATTTGTGAATGTTGAGCTTGAGGAGCAGGGATGCATTATTATGGGTACTCAGCAGATAGCAGTCGATCAATACAAAGATTAAAAGTCCGTACTCCATCGGTATTTCTTAGAACATGGCGGTCAAGATGACATTCGTGATCTCAGCAGTGTGAGGCAAGCTTATCTCATTGACATGTTAACAAATTATTGGGATAAATTATGTACAAACTTTAATAGTGATAAGTATAAGGTAAAGTTAAAGTACAATTAGTTATTTGCCATTTTTGACATTTGATTTGTTTGTCTTCTAATTACAAATATTTTAATTTAAATATGCAAGAATTATCTAGAAAAAATTCAAAGAATAGGTCAAAAAAGTTGTATAATGATCACCATGGATCAAAGTCTATTGCAACGGCAATGACATGATAAGGTATATTTAGATTTCTGCATGGCGCTATTATCCAAAGTATTACTAATTATTATTAAATTGTTAATATCATGTTTTGAAATTGGTATAGAGAAATAAGGACACCGATGAATGGCAGCTGGTAAAGGAGAATTTTCGTGAGCATCATACGTATCACACAAGAGAGTGGGTGCATCTGGATGCTGAGACTGCTTATGTAAGTAATTACTTTTTGATTAAGTAATTTTGCTTACTACATGAAAATTTTTCATTGAAATTATATTTTATTTTAAAAATACAAGGTCAAGATGCTAGAATTAGCTACCAATCGATCTTCATAGTTCAATACTTCCTCCAGTAGCTCTTTGGTAGGTTTGTTGAGTGTTGACGAGCCTAATATTATTGATGAGGTGCTCGGCACTCACCGAAGGCACAAAAGGCAGTTGGTCGTGTACTTGCTATGACACCATATGGCACCAGTAATGCTAGTTCCTTCATTACAGTATTTTCTTCGAGGTCGCACCAAGATGCAACATTTATAGAGGAGATGCAGACATATGTCATCGTGACTCAGGAAGCTTTAGCTGACATAGATGAGCATATTTATCATCATGAGAAGTGGTAGCAGAAAAATCATACACTCTTTGAGGGCATGCTTGCTGCTTTACAGTCTTTAGGATTTTCTCCTCCCTCTGCCTGAGGTACCATCTCCTCTTCTAAGAAGAATGCCTTGACCAAAAGTACTATCTAGATTTTCTTTTGAGACGCCTTCTGCTTCACAGCATCCTTTAGATTCTTAGCAGTAGCAACCCTTGCCCTAATCCAGCCATAGTCATGCCTACCTCTACCTCTACCTCCACCCCAACCGTAGCATCTACCTTCAGATGATGGAGAGAACACTAACGATGATGGCAGCGATGATTGTTATTTTAGATAGTTTGTATCATATAAATTTGATTTGATACTTTATAGTATGTACATATGTGACTTACTTACTTTATTATATATTCTTTAGAGTTAGTATATATTTCATTTTTTTATAATTACAATTAATTGTGTTAGATAATTTTTAATTTACCAAATTAAATTTTTTTATCATTTTATTTTATTTATATATAAATAACTAAGTATGAATATAAATGTAAAAAATAATAAATATAAATATAAATAAATAAATAATCATGATATGTAAAAAAAATTATGAATCTTGCAGAATTTTATTTTTCTTAAAAAAAATAACCTATACAGACGATAAGGACTATATAGATGACAATTATCGTCTGTGTAGATAGGACTTATATAGACAATAAAAGATATACAGACCACAAGTCGTCTATATAGATTGGACTTACATAGACGACAATAGTTATATAGACCACAAAGTCGTCTGTGTAGATTAGACCTATACAGACGACAATATCTATACAGACCACAATGTCGTTTGTATAGGTTATATCTATACAAACGACATCATCTATACAGACCACAAAGTCGTCTGTGTAGATTGGACTTATACAGACGATAATTGCTATACAGACTACAATGTCATCTGTATAGGTTGGACCTATACAGATGACAACATCTACACAGATCACAGTATTGTTTGTATAGGTTCGACCAATACAGACGACAAATGCTATACAAACTATATTGTAGTCTGTGTAGGTGAGACCTCTACAGACCACAAAGGTATACAGATTACAGTGTCATTTGTATAGCCTATTGTCATCTATGTAGGTCTAACCTATACATATGACAGTATGGTATGTATAACCTTTGTCGTCTGTATAGGTGGAACCTATACAGATGACACTATGGTACTGCATTGATGTTGCCGTCTGTATAGGTTCATCTACACAGACGACATGTGTCGTCTATATAGGTTCAAGCTATACAGATGACTAAAAAAAGTGTCATCTATATAGGATGCAACAAGTACGATTCTATACAGACGACTCAATACAGATGACATTATCGTATGTAATACCTATACAGACGACTTTTTGTCGTCTGTATAGCCCTTTTTTTATAGTGATCTACTACCACTTATAGTTGTTGACCACTATTAGATCACATTCGCCCACTAGCCTATATTTCCCATTACTATTCATCATTGCTGACTAAACACATGCTGCCACTCATTATCATTGACTATTATCTACAACTAGTTATGATCAATAACCACCACCCATCACCATTTACTATTGTTAATGCCACCATCTATCACTATTGGTTACCGTTTACTAATCACCTACTATTATTGAACATCATTTATCTTCACCTATTATCATTTGCCATAAAATATTATTATAATATCATAAAATATAATAATAAGCATATTTTTATTTATTCAAAATTTTATAAGAATGAACATTTATCATTATTCTTTTGTAGTAACTTCAAATTAAAAGTGGTTTAATAGTTGTACATCCAAACAAATATGCATCAATTATAAGGTTTATTAAAGTGTGTATTTAAACACAAATTAACTTATTTTAGATGATATTTATGATAACAAGCTTAAATAAAAATGCTCTTATAATGCAAGCTTTTATTTAAAATGTTTATCCAAATGGCACCATGACATAAAACTTACTAAAATAAGTTTTTTCTTCCTATATGCTAATACACTAAACACCTTTTTAACTAGCATTTATTAGGTAAGCTAACTTGTTGCGTGTTCAAAACACACTTTAATCTCTTATTTATAAAACTTCGACTATTAGTATTATGTCCCCAAATTTCTTAAACAGCATTAGAAGTTTCATATTTTTACTTTTGTTATATTTTTTGTTCAATAAAAGTAATTAAATGATTTTTAATGTTTAAAGTTTTGAAATTTTAGGGCTTAGATATCATATATTTAAATTTTGCTTAAGATTTTACTCTATATAAAGCACTAGCCATATCCATTTTTCTATGACTTCCTCTCTTTCTAAGAACCTGAATGCAAAAAACAAGATTGTGATTGGACATTGGGAGGAAACTCTTATATAGGCTTTAGAGCTTGGTTGATTGTTAATTGGGATGAATGTGATTGATCAATCAATTGGTTAGGCTTATGCCATTTTCATGATGCAAAACCTTGCCTAACTAGTTCCCAAATCCATCCTTACCTTGCCTATCCATATGTTAACTAAGTCTAATGTTATCCTTTCTAAACTAGCCACTTGGTGTATCACACTTATGAATTAATGAAAACATGTTTACAATTTGTTTTCATCTTATAGGTGATATCTAGTTTGTTAAATCTTTCTCACATTCTTAAAAGTATTTCAAAGGAAGTTTAATTCCTATTTTTGGTTTAAAACTAATAAGACGAATGTGAACATTCACACGAATGTTTCTAACTCAACATTTTTTTAAAATATCTTCATAGGGAAGTGGGTTTCCAATATGTTCATGTCATGGAAACATAATGATATAAAATAAACTATTTTGTCCATCCTTCCATGCCTTACCATCTCGTTATGCTACCATCCACCATTTTTTACTACCATTGTTGTTATTTATCACTGTTGATAATCATGGCTATGGCCTACTACTATTGACTATTAATTGTTGACTATTACTTGCCACCACCTATCACTATTAATAACTAACTACCATCGTTGACTATCCCCCTACTACCCTTATTGTCATTAAGCATTTATCATCAATCACTAGCAACAATGTAGTTAACTACTTAATTTTTAATAAGGATATTTATAATCTAATAATATATATAAATTAATTAAAACATTATATTGAAACATTTTTAAAAACTATTTTAAATTAAACCAAACATGACAATATAACATTTCTAGGAATTACATTCATTGGAATTACAATCCCATTAATATTATAATTGTCGAAAAATATATAATTCCACAATTAAATGCCACCTTTAGAAAAGGCCATTGTTCCTTTCTAAAAAGGCCACAATTTTAGCTTTAGCTAAGAGCCTAATCTTTCTTGTAATATTTGGGCTTATATTTTTTTTAGGCTTTTGTCCATTTGTTTTCTGGATTTACTTCAATTTTCTACTAATTGTGGTAACCACATTCCTTTAGCTTTTTTATTAGCCTTACTTATATATTCTAGTTGTGACTCAATATCTATGATTGTGTTGGGTTAGTTTACCTTTTTTATTGGTAGCTGTTACACATGCATGACAAGCTAATTGAAAAAATTAAGTTGTTTAATTAGTCTAAATTATTTAATTAACTTGATCAGATTGAAGGATTATGATAATAGTTTATTTGATTGTGTCAAAAAAAATTAAGATGAGTTAAACAAAGGTAAAAATGAAAAGCATCCTCATCCACTTTAGGATAGTTTTTATCCCACAACTTTAATAACTTGCAATTAAAATCTTGAATTATGTAAAATTTTGAAATTAACATACATCATTTACTTGATTAACTATTCTTTATAATAACGT